>OZ024885.1:34158675-34896701 GCA_964017185.1 Rugalucina vietnamica | reverse complement strand
CAGCGTCGCGTTACATTTATTTAAGGCAAGCAAGGTATTTTCCACACACCACAGAACGTCCGAACCAGAATCACCTATTTTAATTAATATCAAAAGTTATTATTGCATGGTCTATAAATAGAATCTGATTTCTAGCCAGACATAGATAATAACTTCTGTAACTTTTATGTGATAATCCTCATACAGAGTAGACAGACAGAGTGATAGGGCCAACAAGATTTTCTGTACATACTGTAGAACGTCCGATCCAGAACCACCTTTTAATATCAAAAAGTTATTATTACATGTTCTATAAATAGAATCTGTTTTTCTAGCCCGGCAAAGATCATACATTCTGTAACTTGTATATAATAATCCTCAAACAACGTAGACTGACAGTGTGAAAAGGTCAACAAAATCTTCCAACGTCCAATCCAGAACCACCTAAGTTATTACATAGTCTATAAATAGAATATATTTTCTAGCCAAGCATTGATCATGACTTCTGTAACTTGTATGTGATAATCCTGATACAAAGTAGACTGACAGTCTGATAGGGTCAACAAAATCTTCTGTACATACTGTAGATCATCTGAGCCAGATCCACCTATTTTAATATCAAAAATAATTATTACATGATCTATAAATAGAATCTGTTTTCCAGTCAGGCATAGATCATGTAACTTGTATATAATAATCATCATACAGAGTAGTCTGAAAGTCGGATAGGGTCAACAAAATTTTCTCAACATACTGCAGAACGTCCGAGCCAGAGCCGCCTGTTTAATATTAAAAGTTATATTTTTTATTATTGCATGGTCTACAAATAGAATCTTTTTTTTTTCTAGCCCGGCAAAGATCAAAACTTCTGTAATTTGTATATGATAATCCTCAAACAACGTAGACTGACAGTGTGAAAAGGTCAACAAAATCTTCTCAACACACTGCAGAGCGTCCGATCCAGAACCACCAACTTCTGTAGTCTTATCAATTTTATTTTGATTTCAAGATATAAAAGAAATGCACCCGGGAAACGAAATATTTAAATAAACAAAGTAATAAAAAATTAAAATCTTGAATAATGAGAAAATAAGACAGATCGGCTTTGCACCTTTCTGCACAAAAATCATTAATTTCAACGAATATGTCTTTTAATCTGGAAACTCAGAATCAAATGCATCCACCCCGTGTCTTTTTCAACATGTACGAGGATCGGTCAAAAAGTTCTGTCACTCCATATATTTCTCGGTATCTGTAATTGCAAACTATTTTAAAATAGCAACATCTGGAATAAAAATAATTGTTAGATCCTTTGGAAGCAGTAAAAATACAAAGCTAGAAGATGGGCCATATTGTACAATTTCGGGTAATGAACCTTCATCAGTGACCCTTTAGACAATTTCTCTAGCTATCACCTGTGATAAGAATTGTTTGTGGATCTTCATGAAGGAAATGTAATAAATCACTTTTAATGCGGTAACTCCCTGACACTGGCATGGTTTAAAGAAAACAATGCAAATATATATAGTTAAATGATTTCGAAAAAAGTCATAAGTGCTATATATTCTTCGAATTTTTGATTATATCTTGCAAAACTCAAACTTCTTCAACTTAATTTAATGGTTTTATAGCACAATAAAATGTTGAAATCGGCCTGTCCTGGCATTTTTGAAAGCTGAAGTTTAAATTCAAAGAAACAATGACATCTATGCTTGAACTTCGAAGCTTTAAATGCATTTAACCATTTAACTGTATCATCTTAGTCTGCTCTGAAGTAAAATCATAATTATGTCAGCAATTATAATGACACAGTGGTATTGAACAGTTACAGGGGTACATATTACAATGTCGTCATCTTTATCGCTTCATTATACAGTCAGTAGAGCACTTGTGACGTTCATTTCTGCCTCATTGCTCTTCTAAATATAGCAGAATTTATCACTTAAAATTTGAAGAAAATATGACCAGTAGAGTTATAAATATACAACACATGAAAGACACAATACAAGGTTCACAATTTCAAGAAAACATGCCAGTGGTTTTACCACACCTGTCTTTCAAGACAGATAATTTAAACTATTTATTTCTTTTGGGCATGGGTTTGGTATCATTATAAAGGAGAAACGTTGCCCGTTCTAACAATGTATAATTTAGCAATCTATCTCTTTATCGTAATATAACACCTATGACAGAACTTCCTGACCCACCCTCGTATATCAACTTTAATGACATATAGATTATGAACCATGTTGATGCATACCAACACGGCTCAAATTTTTGTTTTGTTTCTGACGCATGTATTTTGATTCTTGAACGGTCACATATCATCAGGAAAACATGTCCGTGCAATGAATACCCCCTTATACCCCACTTTTATATAGCAAAACTGGGGTATGCAGGGGTATACCTATTTTTCTTATTTTTGCTCTAAAACATAGATTGTGGGTACTCGTTAGAACCGCCTCAGCGAGGCGGTTCTAACGTGTACCCGCAATCTATGTTTTGAGCAAAAATAAGAAAAATATCAAAATTTTTCAGCTGAAAATTTCCAAATTTTAAAGCTCAAAAAATCCCTGTATATTGCATGGGCAAGTTTTCGTGATGTTATGTTTTAATAGAATCAGCCAAGCCTGTCATTTTAACAAAATTACCCAGATTAAATAAATAAATAAATAAATAAATAAATAAATAAATAAATAAATAAATAAATAAATAAATAAAAATAAAAAAAAATAGATAAATAAATTACCTTGACTTGTATGCCCCCATCCAGACACAAAGGCCTTTTCCCCGCCGTGATGAGCCTGCGAGGCGATACAAACTGGTTTCGCATTTTCTGGGACGTCGCTCAGCTGTTTGTCAAACTCTAGGATAGCGATGTCATTGACCATTGTATCGCTTTTGAGAAAAAAATATTGAAAAGTAAAATTTAAAATTATATTGAACAAATGTGGTAACGATACGCATATATATCGTCCGAACTTACGTTTTCACGCACATACGATTTCACGCGCAGTACATTACGGCTTGATATTTTGAGAACGTGACACTGTATTACGTCATCGCTTTCTGTTTATTAACACTGACAATGACTTAAAGCAACTGCGATAAAATATGTGAAAAATTTAGCTTGGAACTGTAAATTTCATACTCACAATTTCAGCGAGGGTAGAAAATGCTATTTTTACTAACTCCCTTTTGTCCCTTTCTTAAAATCCCTCGCATTTCCTTAAAAAGCAGTAAAATTGTTCTCTGATTTCTGTGTCTGCTCCCACCATATGTCATTTTCAAGGTCTCATCCGGGTTGCATGACCCTGATAGCCTCATTATAATATTTTCACTGTATAGGACATGCTACACGCTAATTTTATTTTATGAGCGGTACCTGGTCATCTCGCCCCCATGGGTGCTTGTTTAGTGTATTTTGTTATGCAACTGGCTATGTGAGGGCATTAATGCCCATAATCACCTACAGCAATTGGCATCTGCCCATCAGAAAGTGAAGGAGATGAAATGCTCTATAAGAAAGATAACCAGGAATTATGGAGTTCCAGCAGCTTCTTAGAGAAACAGATTGACAGGCCATGTTAATCCAGAGGGAAACAAGTCAATTTGTTCAAGATAAAAAATAAATGAGCCAGTTGCTTTTTGTTCATTAAATTTCACCTCTTTATGAAACTTTGTCTACTCAATAATTTCCTTTTCATCCGACTACTTGCAGCACAGTGACATATAGAAAAACGCTATTTTTAGAAAGTGCGTGATTTCTTATGACGTTTTTCACAAGTTATGGAATTTGGGTAGCCCAAAGAAAACATGGCTTCCGCGGTAGGAGATCATTGATAATTTGTGGCGATCTTTGTAAATAAACAAGTAATCGCACAGCATTTAACAGACAAAAGGTAAGTGCATAACTTTGTTTGTTGTTCTGCAAACAGAAACATTAAAGCGTATGTGCGTGAAAACCCATATCGCCGGGATATATTCGAACCTGAAGTTTATGCGGCTTCCATAAAGGATTTTTAACCACATAAAACATAATCATTCCATGTTCAAGCACAGGCTATATTTTTCTTAGAGCAAGTAAAGGGAAAAGGAACGTAATTCTATTATGTGCTATGAAATATTTTGAAATTAAATGAAAATATGGGCTATTTTAGAATATATATGTGGCGTTTCAAACTTTTCAGTATCTAAAAATGATAATACGAAACCAAAGCAGGAATTAGGATATAGGCTTATTACGAAAATTTGCCCATGTAATATACTCAGCTGTAAAAATTGACTGAAAAAATCATTTTCATTGGAATTTTCCATTTTTACTGGGGGAAAAATCTCTGTATATTACATGGGCGTGTTTACGTAATAGTTACCCATCGTAATCTGGGTGCATGATGATCTTCGAGACTTTCCAGGTCACAGAGCCAGCAGGATCATTCACATCTAGTAATCCAAACGTCGCATAGAGGTCGTAGCCATTGGCCGCTTCGTATCTGTAAATATATTGAAGAAAAATAGCTTCTTCTTCATCATCTTCTTCTTCTTCTTCTTCTTATGATGATGATGATGATGATGAGGAGGAGGAGGAGGACGATGATGATGATTATCTTGGAGACTCTCCAGGTCACACAGCCAGCAGGTTTATTCACATCTAGTAACCCAAACGTCGCATATTGGCTGCTTCTTAGCTGTGAATGAATAAAAATTATCATCATTATCATTATACATCAAAGGGATATAAGATCCATTCACATCTAGTAACCCACTGTCGCATAGACGTAGCCGTTGGCAGCTTCGTATCTGTAAATAAATTTAATAAAAATAGTTTTTTCTTCTTCTTCTTCTTCTTCTTCTTCTTATGATGATGATGATGATGATGATGATGATGATTATCTTGGACACATTTCCAGTTCACAGAGCCGGCAGGTACATTCAAATCTAGTAACCCAAACGTCGCATAGAGGTCGTAGCCGTTGGCTGCTTCATAGCTGTGAATGAATTAAAATTATTTTCATTATTATTATGCACCAAATAGCTATCAGTTTCATTCACATCTAGTAATCCAATTCAAACGTCGCATAGAGGTCGTAGCCTTTGGCTGTTTCAAACTGTGAAGAAATTTTCCAATCTCTGGCATCTTCTGAGGCTGCACAGACCGGTTTGTGTAGAACCTGGTCGAGAATACCGACGCCCGGTTTTCTCGCGTCGCAGGATAAGTAATAAAAAGAAAGTTTACTTGTATCGCTAGATTCAAACTGCGCTGAAGATCAAACAACCAGTTTAGGATACATGTATACCCAAGTGGATCGCTAGACCTATCTTACGATTCAAAGATTCAAAGATTCAAAATTTAATCTGCATTCAATCCAAAACATACAGGATTATGACAGAAACATATAACATACATACAAGATGAAAAATGACACTACATGTACACTACATTTACAGTACATTTGCATTCTACGATATACAAAACTATACTATGAATATGACTTATGTAAGTGTGACATACCATTACACTTGGCAGTGCAGCCGTAACAGTGTATAAATGTATTTTTATTATGTCCATAAAATGTCAAATAAAACTAGTTGGAAACTAATGTACCTGAATGTTGACTGGAGTCCTGATATTGTTGCCTAATCTTTAAACAATTATCTACATACAGGACAACAATTGGTATCATGTCCAGTTCACTAACTGACATAATATATAACTAGAGGGCCATTGGTCCTGTAGCTCACCTGAGAGATTATCACATTGTAAGCTCATGAGATTTAAATTAATTGAGAATCGACCAATGAAAGTCTATGCATGGACACTATTGACCCCCGGGGCATGGCCAAATTTGACCCAGGGGCATGACTGGCACAATTTATAATGGAGAGTACCAAGCATTGCTACATACAAAATATAGAAGCTCTGGGCCTTTTGGTTTCAGAGAAGAAGATTTTTTTAGTTTTTCCGATTGTAAGTCTATGGAGACTATCTACCCCCGAGGCGTGGCCAAATTTGACCCCAGGGGCATGGCTGGCACAATTTATGTAGAGGACCATTAGCCATTGCCACATACAAAAATATCAAAGCTGTGGGCCCTGTGGTTTCAGAGAAGAAGATTTTTGAATTTTTTTCCCATAGCAAGTCTATTGAGACTATCAACCTCCGGGGCCTGGCCAAATTTGACCCCAGGGGCATGAATGGCACAATTTATGTAGAGGACCATTAGTCATTGCTACATACCAAATAACAAAGCTGTGGGCCTAGTGGTTTCAGAGAAGAAGATTTTTTTAGTTTTTCCTATTGTAGGTCTATGGAGACTATCGACCCCCGGAGCGTGGCCGATTTTGACCCCGGGGACATGATTGGCACAATTTATGTAGAGGACCATTAGCCATTGCCACATACAAAATATCAAAGCTGTGGGCCCTGTGGTTTCAGAGAAGAAGATTTTTTTTAGTTTTTCCTATTGTAAGTCTATGGAGACTATCAACCCCCGGGGCGTGGCCAAATTTGACCCCAGGGGCATGAATGGCACAATTTATGTAGAGGACCATTAGCCATTGCTACATACCAAATATCAAAGCTGTTGGCCTAGTGGTTTCAGAGAAGAAGATTTTTTTTAGTTTTTTCCTATTGTAGGTCTATGGAGACTATCGACCCCCGGGGCGTGGTCAAATTTGACCCCAGGGGCATGATTGGCACAATTTATGTAGAGGACCATTAGCCATTGCCACATACAAAATATCAAAGCTGTGGGCCCTGTGGTTTCAGAGAAGAAGATTTTTTAATTTTTTTCCCATAGTAAGTCTATGGAGACTATCAACCCCTGGGGCGTGGCCAAATTTGACCCCAGGGGCATGAATGGCACAACTTATGTAGAGGACCATTAGCCATTGCTACATACCAAATATCAAAGCTGTGGGCCTAGTGGTTTCAGAGAAGAAGATTTTTTTAGTTTTTCCAATTGTAAGTCTATGGAAACTATCCACCCCCGGGGCGTGGCCAAATTTGACCCCAGGGGCATGGCTGGCACAATTTATGTAGAGGACTATTAGCCATTGCCACATACCAAATATCAAAGCTGTGGGCCCTGTGGTTTCAGAGAAGAAGATTTTTTAATTTTTTTCCCATAGTAAGTCTATGGAGACTATCGACCCCCCGGGGCGTGGCCAAATTTGACCCCAGGGGCACGAATGGCACAATTTATGTAGAGGACCATTAGCCATTGCTACATACCAAATATCAAAGCTGTGGGCCTAGTGATTTCAGAGAAGAAGATTTTTTTAGTTTTTCCCATTGTAAGTCTATGGGACCTATCTGTTGCCATGGAAACCACAATTTTGATACAATCTGCTCCAAAACCTAATGCCATCAATCCCCCAACCCAATTATGGTTCACATTAAATTTGATCAAGATCGGCCTACTAGCTTCAGAAATATTCTTCTTTGAAATTGTGGACGGACGACGGACGACGGACGGACGACGACGGACGACGGATGCCTGCCTATCCTATAAGCTCACCTGTGAGCCTTCGGCTCAGGTGAGCTAAAAACTTATCATAAAGACAAAAATTGTCAAAATTAGGAACTATGGATGACATATCTTTGAACAACTGTTTTCTCAAATCGTCATATGCTTTACAGATGCAAATAAAATGAAACTCGTCTTCTATGGCTTTCAAGTTGCATGTTTTACAAAGCCTTAACTGTTTTGCTGTTCTAGCATATCTTCCAACTTCTACCTCTAGTCTATGATTAGATATGCGAAGTTTCGTAAATTTTGCGAGAATAGATCTATCAACATTTGCCGATAAATAATTTTCGAAGCAGATTTTCTTCTTGAATTCACTGTATGTTAATAACTTATTGTTAGTCTTAACTCTTGTAGAAGTACCTGATATGACGGAATTAAAATATGCTTCGTATCTGTCAAGTAAAATTCGCTTAATAGCATATATTAACTTATTAACAGACATTGTTCCTTTATTATGGCAAACATGGTTAAAGCCGAGATATTTCAGTAGACAACCTATTTGATGGTTAAATGAGCCAAATGCTTCACCATCATTATACGTTAGCGATAAATATGAAAATCTTGTCGCTTTTTCAAATGGGTTTTGTAACAATTATAACCAATATTAAAAATTGACTGTAATAAGGCAGAGATAGCGATAGGAAAACGACCTAATTCAGCTTTAGGAGCCATGTTACAAGCATACTTGCCCACCCCTAGTATGTACTTACAGTATCGCGTGTGTAATTTTTCTGGTAGAAAGGAATCGAAAGTTTTCTCAAGAGCACACTCTTGTTCACCTGATAACTTTTTCGAAAGATTCAAATTAAATACCGACCATAGTTCGCTTCCATATAAGAGTACAGGCTTGACACATGCATCAAACAGTTTCAATAATAATTTTGCATTCACTTCAGACGTATGAAATCTACTTCTTATCATATATACCACCTTTAAAGCTTTATTAGATAAATGACATATTCCACTATTAAAATTACCAGATGCTTTTATAATTACCCCTAAATATTTGTATTCTTGTACGTTTTTCAATAAATCATTGCCAAAGTAGAATGAATTATCCTTTATAAGTTGCCCCCCTCCATTAAATGTAATTACTTGAGTTTTTTCTGTATTTACTTTTAGTTTCCATTTCTCGGCATATGCATATAAGGAATTCAAACAATTCTGAAGCCCTTCCCTAGAAGTAGACAACAGTATCACATCATCAGCATACATTAAACAGTTAACTTTATTTGTTCCAATAAACACAGGGTTGTTCTCATTAGATCCTAAACATTGCGGAAGGTCATTAAGAAAAAGATTAAATAATAGCGGACTTAAAATACATCCCTGTTTCACTCCAACATTTGATGACATCTTACATGATTTAAGGCAGCTTAATGAAATAATGAACTACGGGTTCAGGGGATAAATACAAACATCATTGAGCATTCCAAAATGTCTAATACTGCAGTTTAAGATTACTATACAAGATCATGTTTTCTTTTTTTTTACATCCTCGTACGTAACTTTCTGGGGCATCAGCAAAATAGTTGAGCACAGGGCGCATTATGGAGCATTGTCGACGATGTTATGTGTATAATGTCGTTGTAAGGCGCAAAACAGTGCCGGTTAAACACAGTTTTACACTTTGCTCGGTGTAGAATTGTCAGGCCCCAATGGTCTCTTACGTAACGACAAACTTACTGATGTGACGTCACTGACCGAGGACTAGTCTTTATTATATCTACGCGTTTGGGATGCAACGGGTAACCTATGGTTTCTCGTGATCTCATGTGACACAACATTCCACCACAACAACTCTAGACCTGTGACGTCATCGTATACTTGCTGATGTGACGTCACTGGATAAGGACGTATCTACATACTTACGATACACAATGTGACGCTGTAATAACCTTCGGTCTACCATCATTTCCAATGACGTAACTTCCGCCACACCAGATATTTAGGCTGTCAGCATCAGATGAAAGACCAACCTATAACGAAAAGCAAACGGTAGCCTATTAGCGCAAAGAACAACCTATAAGCGGAATGTAGATTGTTATCTGGAGCTAGAGCTACAATAAGCACATAAATGTCATTATTATACCTCAATAATATTCATTGGCTGAGTGTGGTCCACTGGATTTTGATTGGTCCAGAGCAAGTAACGCGGAGGGTGTTATTTTGTCATGTCGCATGATCATATATCTGCCTTAAAAAAAGTGCAGTTGCACTTATAGTCACATGCTTTTGTTTACAGTGCACGTGGAGGGTGTTATTCTGTCATATCGCATGATCATATTACCCTCTGACGTCATATCCACCTAAATGCTATCACATGCGTTTGTAATGTGGCATGTCACTAATTTGTTTCAGAAGTGGTTCGGTATAATAAAACAATTGTTGTCCTTGAGTGAGGGTGGCAAGACGATTTGTTCACCCTCGACAGGTTATATTGCCCTTGGGCTTCGCCCTCGGGCAATATTTACCTGCCTCGGGTGAACAAATCGTCATGTCACCCTCACTCAAGGGCAACATTGATTGTATAATATTGTCAGTTTTTATCTTGTCATCCGGGAACAATGACATCATCTCTGACCGGCGAAGCACACTGCCATGGAAACAGATTTCGTTCAGCCGCATTACATTTTACAGCGTGATGACAAATGTAAGAATTGCGCCTAACGTCCGTCTTTACATGACTGATAAATTGTTGACTGGAACATTAAGCCTCAAAACAAATACATAAACAAAGACAGAATGAAACAAACAAATGAACAATCGAACCTACCAAGCTCCGCCAGCGATGTGATGCTCAATATAAGAGCTACCTAGCGTCAAATGGCTACACTCATATCATAACAATTAACAAACAAACAAACAAACAAACAAACAAACAAACAAACAAACACAGAAACAAACAATTGCACACACCTGCCACGGGAACATGCCCCGTTCTGCCGCTTGACCTCCAACTATGTGATGCCCCATGTAAGAACTGCCTAGGGTCGACTGGCCACACTCGGAATTCGCACTCGTATTATTCGGCCCAAGGGTCGGGTAACTGTCAGTCCAAGACCAGCCGGGAGTAGTTCCGGTATAGTTCCAGTACCAGCCGGGCGTAGTACTGTTAGAGTTCCAGTACCAGCCTGGCGTTGTCTCAGTGTGTGTTGCGTTACCGCAGCTTGGAAATGGCTGATTCTTCGTTCCGTATTTCTTGCCGACCTTACCGCTGTTTCTCTTCTTCAATTCATCCATTAATGTCGCCAATTTGCTGTTACGAAGGGATCTGGCTTCTTGTGCTTCAATAAGAATGAGCCACTGCATAAGAAAACCAACAATCTGCATATGCGAAAACAAAGGCGCAGACCAGCTTCGCGGTAACCGCGAAGCTGATCAGCTTCTTTGTTTTCGCTACATGGATAGTACAATCCCTTTTCTTCCTCCATTCGAAATTTCAAGCTTCTAGCTATCTTCTGTGACTGTACAGGCTGATTTGTGTTGGATCTGGTCAGGAACCCAAATTGTTGGTTTTCTCACGCACAGGCTGAAATAAAGGAATACTTGAATTATCTCGGGGCTCTTTTTACTATGGTTGTTATTAATTAAGACTATCTCGTTGGGAAAAAGCTAGTCACCTTGTCCTTCATTCGCGTTTTTTTGTGATGTCTTGTATTTCCATTTCCTTTATTTTTATATGTGTTTTTATCTTTTAAATCATTTCCTTACATTTCTAACTTACCTCAGGAAGGTTTCCGGTATTATTTTGTTATTTTATGTGGTTTTGCTGTATTTTCAAACTTAAGTTACATGCCATTGAAGGCGTGAATCGACCAGCCAATTTTTATAGCCCTCCTAGTATTTTATTGTTGGTGATCCGAAACCAGCCATAGCAGTTACCTTAAGTTTGCCATTATACTGATAACCTAGGGACTCAAAAATCCACTATCTTCCATTAAATTATCAAAAATGGGATGCAAAGCGACATCAAACAAACAGTATACGTACCTGCTTCAAGGCGTTGTAGGTTAGCATAACCCCCACTATTTCTCTTTTCTCCTGGCAACCTGCCACCACGGTAACCATGGTGTTTGTCCACTCTGTTGATGGCATGGTGATTTGTGTCTACCCATCTGGCGCTATTCGCCGCAATCAGGGCTGATAAGACCACTGTGGAAAAAATATAAAATATAGAAATTACACATTACGAGAACATGCACATGCAATAAACAGAATTTTGTTTTTTCAGCTGAACAAAAAAAAACGTACATTGGATATGGGTACAAATTAGAACGAGTAACCACAATATATGTTTTATAAGAAAAAAAGTATAGATGTACCCTCGTACACCCCAATTTTAAAAGTGGAGTATAAGGGGGTATGTATTACATTTACACGGGCATATCATCGTGATGGTTATTTTATTAGCATGATGCTTACTAGATAAATAACTCAACATGCTCAATGACTGTTTAAATTGACGGTTAAAATAATTTGCATCTGGCTGCTCTCAATTTAAGCCCTTCTGCCTGTTTTTCCTGAATTGGCCGTTTCGATATTGGCTGTTGTGATTTATCTTGACGAATTAAATTCATAAGTCCACATCAGGAAAACATATCCGTGCAATGAATACCCCCTTTAACCCCACTTTTATATAGAAAAACTGGGGTTTGCAGGGGTATACCTATTTTTTCTTATTTTTGCTCCAAAACATAGATTGTGGGTACTCGTTAGAACCGCCTCAGCGAGACATTTCTAAAGTGTACACACAATCTATGTTTTCAACAAGCTGTAATAAAAGATAATTTCTAATGAACAATTTTAAATTTTACCGTTTTGAGATTCTCTTTATATTGCATGGTATATGTGAGAGCTCTTCTATTTTATCAATTCATATTTTATCGGGAAAATAATGTCAGAATTAAATATTTTTAAGTAAATAAATAATAATGATAAATAAATACGGTGGTTCAAAATAAATAAATAAATTAATAAATAAATAAATAAATAAATAAATAAAATACAGAAAAATCAAATATTATGCTAGAAGCTCATTACGAAAACATGCCCAAATGATATACAGTAATTTTTTCAGGTCAAAAATCGACAATTTTCAGAGAAAAAAAAAATGATATTTTTTCTTATTTTTGCTCAAAACATAGATTGTGAGTACACATTAAAACCGCCTCGCCGAGGCGGTTCTAACGAGTACCCACAATCTATGTTTTGGAGCAAAAATAAGAAAAATAGGTATACCCCTGCATACCTCAGTTTTACTGTATAAAAGTGGGGTATACATTTCACGGACATGTTTTCCTGAAGAGTTGAAAAAAAAAAAATGAAATAATGTAACAAAGTAAAAAAAAAAAATAAATAAATAAAAAAATGTCTTATATCTAAAAATCAGATCAGTAAAAATCGTGAAAAAAAATATTATTGTAACTTACCACTAAGTAACAATGATGAGACTGCCATTTTCATTGGTATCTAAAACAAAGGAGGAAACGCCAAACTGACCAGAAAATCGTTTGGCCAGAACTTATATAGTGTTGACTTAAATGATTGCAATTTCAAACTTATTATTTAACATCTGCCATGAAGGGGTATCTGTATAATTGTGAGTTTTGTTATTATGTAAATTTTGTAAAATTTGCAAAATTACATGTAATTGAGGGATACTTTTCCATGAAAACAGCAATTATTACAATTATCTGTATCATATTATATGTATTTGAGCTGATTTAGAAATGGGTAAGCTTATTTTCCTTGATAAATTGTAGCTACGGCGGCCCCCGTGGCCGAGCGGTTAAGAGCGCTGTTTCTTAATCACTTGATCATCTCACCGCTTTGTCTGGTGTGGTGTGTGTCTGGCCACATGTGAGACAAGCCAAGTTCTGCTTGCGGGTGTGTCAGGTGTTTTTTTCTCGGGGTTCTCCCGTTTTCGCCCCACCTACTGATTTGCCCGTCTCGTTCGAGCTGAAATAATAGTGAAAGGGACGTAAAACTGAATTTAAAAAAAAAAAATTGTAGCTACTCATAAGAACCGCCTCGTCAATGTTTTGGACACAAATGTTTAAAATATCAAAATGTTTCAAATGAAGTTTTTAATTTTTGTCAGCTGAAAAATGTGGTATATTGCATGAGGGGTGTTTTCGTAATGTATATGATGTGGCTTGCATGTGAAATAGTTTTATTCTTTGACTTTGGTATTGTTATATATTCGTATTCATCCAACGTTTAAAAACTAGGACATATCTGTACAGTCTTACGAATATGAAAATTGGTAACTAAGATATGATGCATAGTTTGAAAAACTCCTACGTCCCTGATGGGATTCGAACCCGGACCGTCGGGGTAGAAATCCAATGCTCTAATCACTGAGCCAAAGAGTCAACTCCCTGACGCAGTATGTCAGAAATTGTACTTATATGATACATTATATCGAATAGCTGTGCTATTCATAGAAGCTACGCATCATGTGATCTCGAATGAATGAGTGGTGCGATGGGACATAACACACCCCCATTTCGAGGAAGTAATCATTTATGATTACGAGAATGTCATTATAATGACTAAATGACTCAAATGGTCCATCACGGACGAGCCCCCATCTTACGAATATGAAAATTCGTAACTAAGATATGATGCATAGTTTGAAAAAATCACACGACCCTGATGGGATTCGAACCGGGACCGCCGGGGTAGAAATCCAAAGCTCTAACCACTGAGCAAAAAAGTCAACTCCCTGACGCAGTATGTCAGAGATTGTACTTATTTGATACATTTCTTACGAATATGAAAATTCGTAACTAAGAAGTGATGCATAGCTTGAAAAAATCCCACGTCCCATGTACTTATGTGATACATTGTATCGAATAGCTGTGTTATTTATAGAAGCTACGCACCATAGATAATCTCGAATGAATGAGTGGTGCAATGGGACATAACACACCCCCATTTCGAGAAAGTAATCATTTATGATTACGAGAATGTCATTATAATGACTAAATAACTCAAATGGTCCATCTCCGACGAGCCCCCATCTTATTCTTTCTTCCCTTTCGGCCTTTTCTGCCCTTATTCTTTCTTCATACTCAAATTTTAGTTTTTCCATCTCAATTTGTCTTTTGATTTCTAGTTCCCTCAACTGCAAGTCAGTCTGAGTGACTAGAATCTGAGAAGTAGCCGAGGAATCAAACATTTCCTCGTCAACAAAAAACTGAATCAAAATGTTCTTAATTTCATGTTTTAACATGGAAGTCTTGATATTTGACAACCCATAATGATCAGCTATGTCTAAGAGGTCACTCTTTTTGGCCTTATCTAACAGCTCCTGAGAAGGCGCAGCAATAAAGTCACTTAGTTTGAAGGACATGGTTGCTTTTTGCTGGCTTAAGCTATTTAAACAGCAAACAGTGAAGATACTTTAGAATTTTAAATAAATTTGGTGCACAAGAAATTTCAATCCCGGACTCGAGCCCCCATCTTACGAATATGAAAATTCGTAACTAAGAAGTGATGCATAGCTTGAAAAAATCCCACGTCCCAGATGGGATTCGAACCCGGACCGCCGGGGTAGAAATCCAATGCTCTAACCACTGAGCCAAAGAGTCGACTCCCTGACGCAGTATGTCAGAGATTGTACTTATGTGATACATTGTATCGAATAGCTGTGCTATTTATAGAAGCTACGCACCATAGATAATCTCGAATGAATGAGTGGTGCAATGGGACATAACACATTGTATCGAATAGCTGTGCTATTTATAGAAGCTACGGATCATGTGATCTCGAATGAATGAGTAGTGCGATGGGACATACAGTCATTCTTTCAGCCACTTCCAAAGTGAAGCTCTATAATCTCATTGTGTAAAGATGTCGTGGCAAAGGTCACTTTGGTTCCGTGTTCCGTTAACTTAACAGGTAAACGGGACGCAGTTGGTCACGGGGAGGTGACAATAAACAATGCAAGGATTATACCAAGTGTGTTTTAGCTTCTAATTACTTACTTACTTACTAATGATACTTACTTACTTACTGGAGATAGACGTCAAGCTGGGCATTTATACTTAGCTAAGCAATTCTGCTTCTTAGACGCCGACTGTCTAGTGGTTGGGAAAAGCCAAGACAGTTCTCGACTTTTGGTCGGGAAATACCCTGTGAAACAACCGCGCCCAGAAGGTGACAGTCAAACGATTGGTACATACCGATGCAGAAACCATTGATATTTTTTTTCAATATTCGATATATTTTTCGAACATGCACGGCAGAGGTACATAGCTAGTCAGAAGCAAAACGCGCTACCGATTGAGCTATCCGGGTAACCCGCATAAAAATATGAAACAAACAGCACACAATATAACGTCAAAGCATAACAAATAGAACCCTGGCAGAAGTATCGCCTAACAACAGAAGTAAAAAGGTACAAGGAGGCAATGATCAGAAAAAGGTGCAGCAAGAAAGAAATTCCCACACCAAAAACCGAGGTTGGAAAAAAAACTAAATTGACAATTAGGTACGTGTACTTAGAAAACATATCGTAAGCCGAGTGAGCAGCTATTTCCTAAAAGGCGGCCACTCAGTTACCCGAAATAAAATAATAAATATATATATATATATATATATATATATATATATATATATATATATATATATATATATATGAAAACATATATATACTTAAGGAATTAAAATATGCAACACATTACATTTCAATTATTACGTATGTATTTGAGGTTTGATAAAATCCTTTTATGAAATGACCTACTGACTGCTTTTGGCATGAAATGAAATGAGAAAACGTCATTTTATTGACAAAATTGACGACAAAACGTCAAAAACTATGAAAAACGCAAATTGTGACGTGAACGTCGGAGCCAAGGTGAAGTTGCAAAATTCTTTGCATGTGGGTTACGTGACGTCGACTTGATAATGTGCAATAAAGATTAACATTATTGTATACTTAGGTGCCGTCCCATGTTGCTTAAGTATTGTTAACGGAATGCTGAAGTTAACAATAACGAAGAATGAGTTGTTAACGTCATTAAAATTATTCGATTTTGCTCATTTGTGCCTAAACGGTATATATCGAACCAACACACGACACGTCGTGCTTTTTTATCAACAGTGACGTCACAGGCACTGTTGAAATGGGACATCGGCGCGTTTGTTTTGACGTTCGTTTAACAGAATATCACGTTATGTAAAGAAGCGAAGCGGATTATATGCTTTGAGTCAAAACTTCATTTACTCACTGTAATCAAACGCTTGGCAATTGATCATTTTGAAATCCGAAATTTTGAAAAACATAATATGAGTCATTTAAATGCAGGATGTTGGATTTTGACGTTATTTTGGACGTTTTATTGACGTCTGAAGTTCAAAGGTCATAATGTTCACATGAAGAATCATTTTATTGAATATAACACAATATATATATATATATATATATATATATATATATATATATATATATGTAAAATAAGGTTTCTGAAATATATCTTAAAATATACCTGTCTTCAGGGGTGTTCACGTCTAAAAACTTGCATAAAAAAATACAACGTCTGTGGACAACGGAAATTCTGGATATACACCTTATATCCAGTCTTCAAGGACTGAGCTTTGTTTTATTTTACTAATTGTATATAAACCAGGAAGCTTGAGGAAAAAAATGAACGAAAATTCTGGATATAAGATTGTTAATTATTTTATGTTTCTAAGTCTGCGGCATTCAATGTTAAAGGGTTTGACTACATTATGATATCTCCGTAATACTCTTATTTTATTAGCACCACATTTATTGCAAATCTGCAACTTAGAACATGTTCTTTTACCACAGCGTAAACAAGATTTTACATTGCCATTTTTCATTAAGAATTTATGCATTGCGCAATATTTTGAATTTTTTACAGCCTGTTTATGACAAGGATCATTACTACCCACTTTCAAAAATTCACAATCCATTTTTTTTATATTAATTATTATTTTTTTTTTTTAATTAAAGAAAAATATTATAATAAAAAATGAGTTCAAATATTGAATACCTTCTACAATTGCACCGTAATGGTGTTATAACTGATGATGATTTAAGAAAAGGAATACGTGCATTGAAGTTGTCAGATGAACCAAGCTCTAAACAAGAGGCAAAATCATCTGAACCAAAAGAATCACCACTGGAAAAACTACGTAGAAAACGTAGAGAAAAGAAAAGGCGCCGAAAACAAAGACGTGATCTTGCACGTGCAGAGGCAACCGTGGCGCATGAAGAGACGCAAGAACTTGCGGACACAGCAGAAGCCTCTCAAAATTTAAAATTAGTGGACAAACCATTATGCAATTATTTCAAAACATATGAAATAAATGCAGAAAAATACAGAGACCCATCTATACTGTTTGAAAATAAAAAGTCTCTAATGATAGATCAAATAAACAAAGATATAAAAGAATACAAAGGCATTAAATTCTCAGTTGGCCTGTCTTTAGAATTCTTTAAAGATGAAAAAGATGGAACAAGAAAATATTTTCAAGGACAAAAGCATGGAGAGCAAAGTGCTGTGCTACATGACAATAATGTTGAAGACTTATACAATGAACAAGTGAAACATATAGAAAATTGGATTGAAAACTTTACAAATTAAGAAGGAACAGGTGCTGCTGTTAACAAATGCATTAAATTATACTTAAACATTGCAAAATACGAACCACTTAAAGGATCATCATACATGCCTCTACCAAACAAAATAGCAAATAAGAAGGCAGTAATCAATGTGAAAAATGATGATAACAGGTGTATAGAATGGGCCCTTAAATCTGCTTTGTACCCAGCGAAAAATAATGTTAGTAATAAATATACATATACAAAATATGATTTAAACTTAGAAGGTATTGTAGATTTTCCCCACACCTGTTTCTCAAATTTCAAAAGTAGAAAAACACTTTGACTTAGCAATAAATGTTTATGGTTATACCGTATCAAAAAAGTTAGAAAAATTAAACATTTTTCCATATCACATATCAGAAAAGCCAAAAGAAAAAGAAAGAATTAACTTGCTCTTGATATCAGAAGATGTTAATGATAAAAATGAAAAAATAATAGAAACAAAATCACACTACTGTTGGATTAAAAACTTAAATAGATTACTCTTTGACCAAAATAAATGTAAAAATAAAACATATTTCTGCGACCGCTGCTTATATGGTTTTACAAAAGAAGACCTACTCATCAAACACAAAGAAGACTGTTATGGAATCAATAAAAACTCGACAAGAATACAAATGCCAACTGAAGGTAAGAGTCATATAAAATTTAAGAACTATCAAAATCAAATGCCAGTTCCATATGTTATATATGCAGACTTTGAAAGCATAATCAAACCTAAAACAGAAAAAGCTGGTTTAAAATCAGACATAACCAGTGAACATGAGGCCTGTGGATTTGGTTATCAAATTGTTAGATATGATGGTGTTGCAGAATCACCTGTGATTTATAGAGGTAAAGACGTTGCTGAAACATTTCTCAATCATTTAGAATGTGAAGTAAACAAAATCAACAACATCTTTGCTCATCCCAAGCCATTAATAATGACAGAACAAAATAAAACAGACTATGAAAATGCCACCCATTGCTGGATATGTGAAAAAGAAATAGGTGAAAGTAAAAACAATCCAAAAGTAAGAGATCACTGCCACTTTACGGGTAAATATAGAGGCGCAGCTCATAAATCCTGCAATCTAAAACTCAAAATAAGGTACAAGTAGGCAAAGATCAGGAAAAGGCGCAATCAGAAAAAGATTCCCACTCCAAAAACCGAGGCGGGAAAAAACCAAACTAACAATCAGGTACCTACACCATGAAACAATCCGTAAGCCGAATGAGCAGCTATTTTCCCAATAGGTGGCCACTCAGTTACCTTAACTTAACTAAAAATATGAAAACATACATAAGGCGCCAACAGCACAAAAAATTTTTAAACACCAAGATATAAAACAAAAAGAACCACTACAGAAGTATCGACTTGGAACGATCAGTAACACAAAGTTACTGGCGGGCTTAAACCGGTTTTACAGGTACCTAACCTCACCCTCAGCTTCTGTAGTGGTTCAGTGATAAACAAGAAATAAGAAATCACATTAAGAAAATACTAAACATAGATACCAACGTTTAACATGAATAACGGAAAGCAGAGTGAGCAGCTATTGAAGGTATTAGGTGGTCACAGTGCTAGCTTGGACAAAACAAGTAAATGCAGAGGGCTAAGTGAACAGCCATTATATTCGGGTGGTCACAAAGCCATGCAACATGAAACTCGTAATTGGAATAACTTTGATAAGTGTGAACCAGAACAGCAGTACCGCCTTGGTACGGTCAGTTATAAAATAACTGGGGGGCTTAAACCGGTTTTACAGGTACCTAACCTCACCCTCAGCTTCTGCAGTGGTTCACAACATTTAGTTAGTTCTTCGGTCCTCGTGGTGAATCTCTAACTAGTCAATGAATCATCAAGAACAAACAAATAAATCATGATGAACATCCTGATGAATCAAAAACCAGGACTCACAGATTGAGTAAGCTGCCCGACGATGGAGATCCCTGGGCGCCGAATAACCTACTAACTCCGGAGCAAAAGAAAAACACCAGTTGGACCCCGGTGGGCCAAGCAACAGACAAGAAGCTCCGGCCCCAACCAACTAAAATGAATAGCTTTAAGTCGGGGCCATCATAGAGTCTGACGCCCGACCCACCGGCGTGCAATTAAAGAAGGCAGCATAGTTATCAACCATGATTGGGTTAAAAACTAAGCATGCAGACTGTCGCATAACATTCAAGTTATAACCTATACGTCTGTAACGTGATATGATTTTTCCGAACTGAAGAGAAAAATCAGTTATTCCTTTAAGTTTCTTTAATTTGTAAACCAAGTCACCATAAAATTCAGGTTCCGAAAGGCCCTCACTTAAAAGTGTCTTTAACCCAACATTATATTTGGAAATCAATTCATAGTGTCTACGATAAAATTTAGAAAAGGTTTTTCGAAGTTTATGATACCGATAGCCCTGATGGAGAAGTTTTGCCGTTAAACATTTATTTCGAGCGTTGAAGTCTGTAACATGATTGCAGACTCTAGCAAACCTAATAAGTTGCGAAATGTATACACCATAAGAAGCACGACGAGGAACGTCACCATCCAAAAAAGGAAAATTTACTATATCAAAATCAAAGTCATCGCGCTTATCATAAATTTTAGAAGAAACAAATCCATTTGCAACAGAAAGATGTAGATCTAAAAAGGGGGCTTCGGTATCTGAAATATTAGCTTTGTTCAACTGAAGTTCAGGTGGATAAATTTGATTGACCATACCTTCAAAACCCAGGCAAAACTAAAATCCCTGTGGTATTTCACAACTTAAAAGGTTATGACAGTCACTTTATCATACAGAAGTTACACACCACCAAAGGAAACATCACTTGCATAGCAAACAACGCAGAAAAGTACATTTCATTCAGCGTCGCACAACTCAAATTTTTAGACAGCTTTCAGTTCATGGCATCATCATTAGAAAAACTAGTACAATCAACAATAGGATCAGCTTCGATATGCCCAAAATGTCAAAAGGAAACAGAAGAAACAACCATCGATGAAAATTGGCTACTAACAGCACAGTGTACGAAATGCAAATCTGTTAGAACAAAACAACTTCACAAGTCTGATCTACCAATAACTGTTAATAACGCATCTGAAAATGCACATCTCATCGCCGGTAAAGGTTTTTATCCATATGAATACATCGACAGTCATGAAAGATTTAAAGAAACAGAATTACCGCCAATGGAAGCATTTTATAGCAAACTCACAAATGAAACTATTAGTGCAAAAAATTATGAACATGCTCAAACAGTGTGGAAAAAATTCAACTGTCAAACTCTCGGTGATTACCATGATTTATACCTCAAATCAGATGTTCTATTATTAGCGGATGTCTTTCAAACCTTTAGAAAAACATGTATGGAAGCATATAAACTTGATCCACTTCATTATTACACAGCACCTGGATTATCATGGGATGCACTACTCAAATATACAAAGATAGATTTAGAACTTTTGACAGACATGGATATGCATCTCTTTATAGAAAAGGGTATGCGTGGTGGTATAAGTATGGTCTCAAAACGACATGCAAAAGCTAATAATCCATATACCGCAGATTATGATTCCAAGATAACAAATAATTATATCATGTATTATGATGCAAATAATCTCTATGGTTGGGCAATGAGTCAGCCATTACCATATTCTGGATTCAAGTGGTATGATATGACAGATATGACAGATAAATCAAAATTTAAAAGACCAAAAGACAAAGGTTGGATCCTTGAAGTTGATTTAGAGTATCCAAAGGAATTGCACGACTTGCATAATGATTATCCACTTGCCCCAGAGAAATTAACAGTACAAAAAGAATGGTTATCTGATTATCAAACAGAGTTGATTTGTGATGAAAACATGGTAAATGTCTCAAAGCTTGTACCTAATCTTATGAATAAGAAAAAATATGTAGTACATTATAGAAATCTCAATTTATACATGCAGCTTGGTATGAAAGTAACAAAAGTGCACAGAATATTAGAATTTAATGAAAAGCCTTGGATGGAACCTTACATAAGATTGAATACAGAATTTCGTAAAAAAGCTCAGTCTGCTTTTGAAAAAGATTTTTATAAACTAATGAACAATTCCGTCTTTGGCAAAACAATGGAAAACCTACGCAAAAGAGTTAAAAAAATTAGTAAAAACAGATGGCAGTGAGAATGAAAAGCTAAGGAAAATCATTGCTAAGCCCAACTTTAACAGACGTATAAAATTCTCTGATGAGCTGTCTGCTATTCATGTAAATAAAACAAGCCTAACGCTAAACAAACCAATCTATGTAGGGTTCTCTGTTCTTGACTTATCAAAACATCTGATGTATGACTGGTACTATAACAAACTGAAAAAGAAGTACGGTGAAAACTGCACCTTGTTATACACCGATACAGATTCATTATTAGTTGACATCAAAACAGAAGATGTATACAAAGACATGACCGAAACAAAAGAAGAATATGATTTCTCTGACTATCCAAAAGACCACCCACTATTCGACGAAACAAACAAAAAGGTCTTAGGCAAAATGAAAGATGAATGTGCCGGTGCTCCTATATCTGAATATATTGGTTTGCGTCCTAAATTATATTCAATCTTGAGATGCGATGATCAAATCATCAAGAAAGCAAAAGGAACAAAAAAAATATGTAATCAATAAACATATCAGTTTTGAAAATTATAAAGATGCTTTATTCAACAAACAAAAATACACCCATGAAATGAATATGCTGCGATCAAAACACCATAAAATCTATGGAATAACAGTAAACAAAACAACACTCTCACCACTTGACACAAAAAGATTTATAGCACCAGATGGCATCATGACATATGCTTATGGCTATTCACAGTTTAGCTTTCACAATAAATAGGTGGCGGCTCATTAACAAATACAAACTTATTAAAAAGTATTATGTGTCTTTTATTTTTTTTGTATAGCGCTTAGAGCTTGTGCTTTACCTTCTGCGATCAACTTCTGTTTTTCTGCATCACTCAGTCCTGACTGCTTGGAACATGTCTTATCTTTCAAATCATTAAACTTATTCAACTCGTCGAGGACAGCTTTAAATTCTTGTTCTGATATTCGTCCATCACTTAAGGCCTCGGAAATCAAATCTTTAATACTATTTAGTTTACTTTCTGTTATAGTTTTAATCTCAGAATGTTTTTGTGCTTTCGACATTAATTTACGTCTAAATGCCTTGACACAGACACCCATGCATCCACAAACAACTGCAGCAATCTCTAAAGGTAACAAAACTGGTATGGCTAATCCAACACCAGCCAAAATAACACTAGTAGAAATTAATAAAGTATCAAACCCATCTGTAAGATTGATTCCCCGTTTATATTTTTTATATAATGCTTTTCTTAAACCTCTCTCAACTAAAAGTTGCTTTTCTACATCTGATATCTTTTGTAATCTGTAATTGTGGCCATCGTCAGTCGAAGCATTCAAATCGGGATAAATTGGTGCTGTAGGCGGTTTCATTTTTTAAGTACAATTTTTAAATAAATTAATAATAAAAAAATAAAATGATATCTCACACTTTTACAAACGTTAATCAAACTTTTGAGCTTCAAGAATACATTCCAAATATGCAAAATACTAGGTTAGTATGTTTGAAATCAATAATATATTGGATTGGATGGTACAATGTCAAAGGTAAACAGCATATTGCAACCAAAACTAAACAAATCGACATTGAAAGCGGTTTGTACAACTTTAAAGATCTATAAGATATCTTTTCAAAAGAAAACATTGACTTATCTGTCAATAAAAACAATGGTATAGCAACATTAGAAATTCCAGTCGGCACTGAAATCGAAATATCTAAAGGAATCTTGGCTTTACTTGGGATAGCATCAAAACGGGGAAGATTCACTGCTGGTCGATACATAGGAACTAAAATGGTTGATTTTGCTAAACCAAAGGAACTTCATATATATTTAGATCAAATCAATACCACAGACAACTTTGAAAATGGTGTGCCAAGTTCACTGCTGGCTATAATTCCAATATCTGACATATCTTTTGGTAAATGTGTCCATTTATCTTTTGATCGCCCAGTTTTTAAAAATCTTACTAATGGTTGCATTACAGAATTGTCATTTAGAATTACCGATGAAAACGAAGTTCCCATAGACAATCATGGGCTACCGATTTTAGTTGAACTAAATATTCAATAATAAAAAAAAAATATTGCAGTTATAAAAAATGAGTATATTCGGATCAAATTATATTTATGAAGATGACACTTATACCATATCGGGTGACCTTGATATGGAAGGCAACAGAATAATAGATGTTCAAAGCCCGGCAGATTCATACGATGCTGTTAACAAGAGGTATGTCAATAAACGTTTAGAATATAAAACAAAACTTTTAGACGACAAGCTTGCAGAGGTTAACGCTAGACTTGACAAAGAAAACAATGACAATCTTGAACGACACCAAGAGCACTATGCAAGCATCCAACAGAATAAAGATGAAATCGATAAACTAAGAACTGATCTTCCAGAAACTACTTCTCTGAATGCTGCAAATATACACAATCTTCAAAATCAAATCTTAGCTCTGCAAGACGTAATCTACGGAACCGAAGCATTACAATCAGATTTGAATCTTGGGTATAATCGTATAACAAACATTGAACACCCCCGAAATCCTCAGGAAAATCCAGCATATGATCGTGATGTTGTCACTGCTAAATATTTGTATGATTATGTTAAAATAGCTGATAAAAAGTTTTTATCGAAAGATGAAGCTGAAGCCTTCTTGACAAAAGAAGAATTAGAAGCCTACTTAACAAGAGAAGATGCCGATAGAAAATATCTAAAAGCCAACGAAGACAATGTGCTAGATGGAAGGCTAGATATGAAACAGCATAGAATAATTGGCCTTTCTGATCCTCTGCAAGAAGATGGAGCCGTGACAAGACATTATTTGAGTTCAAGGATCCAAGCACTTATAGATAACGATTCTCTACTAAGTAGACGGATTGACAGATTAGAAAGACTGGCTCAGCAGTGAATTTATTTTTTATGTTTGAAATTAAAAAATGATACCGAAAGAATTTAAGTACAATGCAAATGCTAATTATCAGCACTCATTCAAAGTAAAAACGATTGACATAATAGACCAAAATATAGCTGTTACATCAGACAATGATAGTTTTCATGTTTCTTTTCCAAACTTATTTGAAAAATATACGCTACCATATGTTGAGTCAGATGCCTTAGTCCAACGGTGGCGTTCAAACTGGATGTCATTTTGGCAAAATCAGTTAAACTTTGCCCTTTGGTGTTCGACTACAGGATCTGGCGTAGACTTTAATAACCACTTGAAAGATAAAGGAATGATCGGATCACTGTTCCGATTTCACATTTATTATCAAACCAGAAGAATATTGTTTGAAATGAGCGCTGCAATGCCCCAAGACCCAAGTTGGAATGCTTTTGACAATAACTTTGACCAAAAAGCGTATGAAAGAATATGCAAAGAATTTAATGTAGACATCAATACCGACTGGAGACAGAAACAAAGTGATAATCAAGGTCTCGGCAGAATATACAATTACTGGACAAATGATGGTTACCATCCATTTGACGTTGGTACCGAATATGACAAAACAAAGTTTTCATTTACAGACTACAACAGTAGCACCAAACTACACATTGATTACATTGCACAAGGACCCGAAGCCAAAACTGCTTGGTCTACCTTTATTCTCGATGAATCAAATGGATTTACAAAAGCTGGGGTAGAGCGCATCAATGACAGTATCAGAACATATTGCTGGGCAATTCTTGGCTCTCAGTCACAGACCAGAACAGACATTTTAGGAACTGGAACTGCCTTTGATGCACAAAAAGAGTTCTTAGCAAATGTTGAAGATGCGATCAATAGTCCGGTAGACTTGCCAAGTCAAATAGCAAGATATCAAAACACTTTGAAATATGCAAGAAGCAAAGTTGATTTTGTATTTGGCATTGGTTTGTACATGTCACCTAGCAATATGGCATTGCGAATTGGTACTATACAAGACTACAATAATGAGATAGTCATAGCAACTGCTTCTCAAAGTCTCGGACTAAATAATGACGTGAATGCAAAACCTGTAAAACCAAAACAAACACAAACAGTAAAAGGAACAAAAACAAAACAATCGCATCCAGAACCAGAATCTCCATATCGCAAAAAGGCAGAGGCGTATGCAAAAGCACATGGATTATCAGAAAAATGGGTTGATGAGGCTGGTGTTATCAGTGTGAAAATGGCAGATCAGCTTAATAAAAAATATAACCTGGTTAAAGATAACCAGGATTCAAAACTTAATCTAAAACAAGATCCAAAGCAAGATCTAAATCAAAGTCATGAAGACAAAAAGACAGCTTTGATAGTTGGTAGTATAGTCGTCGGTATCACTGTCATTGTGTTATACAAAGTCTATTAATTACTTTACAATCCACTCTTTTGTTGCAACATACAACAGCCCTGCAACAGCAACAACCAGAGCCCATAGATTATTTCCAAACCAGTTTACAACTTTACCCGTAGCAGACAATAACCATGACACTATTGACCCAATAATTCCAGGCAATGCAGCTGCTGCCTTTCCTGCCAGAGATGCTAGTAGTTTTCCTAGATTTTGCAATTGCTTTTTAACCCAGTCTTTTACGCCTGTTTTAGGAGATGGTTTTGGTGGAGTTGTTCCACCACCACTTGGAATAACAGCCTCAACAATCACACCAATGATCATACCGATGGCAGTTAAAACACTGACAATTGTAATACCTTGTTCTCGAAATAGTGTTCTTAATCTTTCACCCAGTGTAGTGTCTTCTTTCAAAACTTTATTTATAGTTTCTTTTATTCTGTTTATCTGACTCCGCAAAGCTTCTTTGTTAGCAGTGGCAGCCTCAAGCCTTGCACCTCTTTCATCTTCTAAGTTTTTCAATCGAGATTTTATATCTGTTTTGCTTATTTCATCTTCTGCTTCATCTAGTTTTCTTCTTTCTTTGGCTATGTCTTTGTCTAGATCAGTTAGTTTCGCTAAGTTATTAGCCAGTTCACCGCGAGTGCGCTGCAGTGCCTTATCTAAACCCTGTAGCTCTCTGCATGTTAATCCTTCTGTTTGGGTATGTGCATTTGTAACATCTGGAAGCTCTAAGTTCCAATCAGTTAGTGAGTTTTGTAGAGATGTTTCAACTTGATTTGCTGTATCAACTGTATTTTGAACATCTTGTGTGGTTGACAGATCTTGTAGTGGTATTTCTTCTGTTGCAATCGTATCTTTAGTTTTTATCAATGCCTGAAATGCTGCTCTACCTTCCTTAAGTCTTGCAGCAGATGGTTTATAATCAGCTATACCTAAATCATATCTCATGAAACCAACACCATATTTTCTTTGAAGTGTGTCAACCGAATAGAACTGTAAAATAGCATCAGGTTTGTTTGATTTATAATATGACATCTCATAATCTTTTCCATCTACTTCCAAATATAAAATCGGTCTATCGCGACCATCGTTTCTAATATTCCACTCTGCTTCATCTACATCAAGTGCCAGGGCTTCTTGATTTCTTTCATAAAATCGTTTTACCAACATTTTTAGCAATTTCGTTGTATGTTCTTCTAGAGTGTTACCTTTGAGATCGTCTAATGCTTTATACTGGTTATTCAATGTTCTTTGAAAATCTTCTTCATCCATAAAAGATTTTTCATCGGTTTCATCCTTATCATAATCATCTCTATCGAACTCTGAATTCTCAAATTCATATCCACCTTCTGCCATTGTTTTATTTTAATTTATTTTTTTTATTTTTCTGAAAAAAAAAACATGTCCGCTTACGGAAATAAACTCAACCCATACAGAAAACTAAGAAAGCCTTTAGGTGTCCGAGGCATTCGTCAAAGCGTAGTAATAACAAACAATCCAAGCACCATTGATCAAAACCAACAACTTTTAGTACGGTTTCCTAATCTAGGCAGTAATGATGTCATTGTCCCCAGAAGTGCTCGCCTTGCATTCGAAATCGAAATTAAAAGCACAGATGCTAATGCCACTGTTTACCAAAATCTAGGAAGAGCGATAGTAAAGAAAACCACAATTAAAATCTCAGGCAATGAAGTGATGTCTATTGATGACAGTGATATTTACCATTGTTACATTGATCTGTGGAAATCACCATCTGAGAGACTTAACATGGCCTACCAAGGCATCGGCAAAGCAAACATGTTGAAACATCGTTTTGGAGCTGCTAATGCTAGTTCTGACAAAGAAGATGAAGCCATTGCAAAAGCGTATGGAACAAGGTTTTGCATCCCACTTGACTTTGAATTACTGGAAACACATATGCCATTTTATCAAGCAGGATTGGGAGACAGACTTGAATACGAACTTACATTTAATGACTATAACAAAGTGATAAAGTCATCAGATGCTGATGCAAAATATGTCATCACAAATATCTGCTTAGAATTTGATCAAGTTACCGACACTGAATTGGCTCGTCAAATAAGAACACAGTATGATGGCAGAATGACAATATTCTATGACCGAATACTTCGACACAGAAATATTACAAAGAAGAAACTTGATACACTATGGAATATCAATCTGAATGTCCCAGCAAAGAGTATGAAAGGAATTCTTATGTTATTCGAAGACCCAGACAGAACAAGCACAGAAGACTACTTTAATCCAAACATTACAAAAGTAGAAATGACTATAGAAGGTGTACCGAACCAATTATACAGCCAGGGAATGAAATCGTATCAACAGTGGGATGAAGTTAATAAATACTTTGCTCTGACATCAAAAAGAAATGAAGAAACAGATATTGTTGCCAAGGACTTGTATTTAACCACTGTTACAATAGGAAAGTATCTCACTAATAATTATGCACTGTGGTTAGACGTACGGTCAACAGATGACAATACACTTCATGGCTCAGGGAGAAAAGTTGAAAATGCATCTGAAGGTATTACAATTCAGATAACAAAAGAACAAGGAGCAGATGAACCGATTAATTTATATTTGTATGTTGTTCAAGATGCACAAATTAATTTTGAAGATGGAAGATTTAAAGATGTTAGATATTAAAAAAAATTAGGATAATAAAACCGTCAATGGAACTGCCAAAATATTCGCATTGTGCAATTATCTGCGGTCAAACAGGATGTGGGAAGACCGAGTTTGTTTTAGACTTGCTGGAGACTGAATATAAAGGTGTTTTTGAACACATTATTATTTTATGCCCCACTATAGAATGGAACAAAGCATATAAGAGTAGGTCTTGGATTGGCAACATCCATAAGCCTAAGAATAAAAATATAAAAATTGTCAACCCTATTAACAGAAATGGAGAAGAGATGCTGCAAGAACTGCTAAGATACTTTTTCAATAAATATGCCGGTTCCCCAACCTTATACATCATAGATGACTGCAGTGCAACAAAAGAACTAACAAAGAAAAAAGACATGCTATCACAACTTGCATTCTCTGGTAGACATGCAGAGCAATCAGTGTGGGTAATTTCACAAAGGTATAATTCCGTTTTGAAAGATTTACGGGAACAGACAAAATGGCTTTGCATGTTTTACACAAAAGACAGAGATAGTTTTGAAAGTTGTCTGCGAGAAAATGATGTAATCCCCACTTTAGAAGAGAGGCAAAGAATAAAAGAAAAATTAGCCAAAGTAAAGCATCGTAAGTTAATTTTGAAAACAGACCAGCCAACTAACTATTGGCTTGTTGATTAATCTTTTTTTTTCTGAGAGTATTGATAGCAATACTTATAGCAATGCATATAGCAATGTTAATAATGGCTTATAGCAAAAAACATGGAGATTGATGGGACATTTAGCACTTTGCTTAAGCATTTCTTGTAGCAATTCTTATAGCAAATTTAGCAATGCTCATAGCAATGCTCATAAAAATAAAAATTGCTTATAGGAAAATAGCAATGCTTTTAGAAGTGATTAATATAGCTGCGTCTATCATAAATATCTCATGTGCATTTGCTGTTGGATGCTCGATACTATATTTATATTCAAATTATTTGAAAATAAAAATTAAATTTCATAAAATAAAAATGAATCATGAAGAACTATTACAAGATATTTCACAAGATCTGCCACAAGATCACATAAACCCAAAAGATGAAAAACAAGACATAAAACGAGAACGGCTATCAGCCATTGTTGCTGGTGGTGGTGGTAAACAATATTTGGGCAAAGAACTGCAAATCTCAGACATAGACAATATGACACCAGAACAAATCAATAAACTCTATTGTCGATACGAAGCTAGGTTAGGGGCAAGCATGACTAAGACATTGGGCAATGCTTTTATTAATTTATATGTCATGGGTGTGTCAAAGTATTTCAATGTTGTCAACCCTCCAAAACTGATGGAAGACTTAGAAGAAGATCCTTTCATTAATCATGCATTGACCAGCGTTTGTTGTGAATTGTATTATCAGTATGGTATGTATTTGGCTCCATTCACGGCAATGCTGACCACAGTGCGACATATTGATTTTTCTAATAAAAATAAAAATATTGAGTTTGAAAATAAAGATATTGAAAATATACAAAATGAACAATGAAACTGATAACACTGATCTAGAGTCAATTAAGTCAACCGAGTCAACCAGCACTTTGATGCCAGTCAGACAGAAAAATCCAAAACGAGTTGAAGCTGGGAAAAAAGGTGCTGCTGCAAGAAAGGCTAAACGTGAAGCTGCTGAGGCTGCTAAGTCTGAAACTGAGTCAGCTAAAACAGAGATAGAACCATCAGAGATAACAAAAGATGAGCTAGAAATAAAACAACATGTAAACTTGCCCAAGAACTACAAAAACTATTTTATACCCATAGCCATTGTTACATTAGCCGCTGGATTTTATTTTATCCGTATGCAACCAAAGAAAGAAGAAAAACAAATTAACCACACTGCAAAGACCGCTGTAAAGAAAGTGTATGATCCTGTTGATGATTAATTTATTTTTAAAAAATATATATTCTGGAATAAAAAAAAGAATGGCTGCAATCGATGGCAAACAAATTGTAAACATGTTATACCACGCAGGAGTAGAGACTGTTTTAACTGTTGGTTATTCAGAGATTGGTAAAAAACTACTAAGAAGATCGCCACCTAGAGTAGATTTTAATATGGGTGATATTGCGATGTTATCTATTGATATTCTGTTGGCTATGGCCACAAGAGACATGCTGATTAAACAAGGTATTATACCAGCTGATATTATGAAGTAGTGTAATAATTATTTTGTACTTATTTTTTTCTGTTACATAAAAAATGGCAACTGCCGTGGCAATGATGGTCGGTGGCGCAATTGTAAATGCCTTAGCGTTTACAGGAGGAAACTATTTATTCTCGAAACTAGGCAAAAGCGATGATGCAGAAAAAGAAAGAGAAAGACATGACAAAGCAGTCGAACAGTTAGAAGCAGCACAAGCTGCATGGAGCAAGAAAAGAATGCAGAGATTAGATTTTATAAATGAACAGATGCAAAACGAGCACCATGCTGTGCAGACGTTTGAAGACGTAGATCAAGCTATGAAACAGTATTATTATATTACTGGCAAGCAACTGGATCCGCTTCCACCAGAGCCCCAATTAAGTGATTATTATGTTCCATCGTCTAATCAACAAGATAAAGAAATTGTGTTTATTGTGTTGGGGATGTCAGCTGTTGGGTTTGTGGCTTACAAGCTGTTGTGAAGATAAAAAGAAAAAAAATAAAATTAATGACTTACATAATCTCCATGCATACAATCAGAGGCTTCGGGAATAACCAAGTCATATGCATGATATTTATTTTTTCTGTTCTTCTTACAAGGTTTTAAACCAAGCGGTCTAACATAAAATGGTGGGGGCTTGTTTTTAATCTTGTCGGCGAGATGAAAGGGGCACCATACTTCTCCTTCATTTAAGATATTTAAAATTACACTTTCACCATTACTTGTTACAACTGTCCTGAAATCAGTTATTATAAAAATTTTATTTAGTTCTAAATCAGTCCATTTCTTTGTATCATGATAGCTTTGCTCATTGAGCATTTGTTCAAATTCTTCAGTTGTTGGTTGTGCGAATTGCGTACTCACTGTCTGATTTGCAATTTCTAACTTTTGCATGTTTGACATTTTGTTTCTTTTTTTTATTAATATATTTTTTCTTTAAATAAAATTATGGAAAAAATATACTACAGTCCCAAAGGATTTTGGAGAGGTCGAACCGCAATTAAAAGATTAGCAAAAGAGGCAAAGGTCAGTGAAAAACAAGCACTTGAATTCTTGAAAAAGCAAGCAATCTGGCAGATATATTTACCCGCACCTCAGAAAATAATACGGCCGAGGTTTGATGTCTCTGCGAAGAATGAAGTTCATCAAGCTGATCTGCTGTTTCTGCCATATGACACAGTTAAGGTCGGGAGAGTAAACAAAACATACAAATATGCGTTAACTGTTGTGGACCTGGGAACGCGATACAAAGAAGCAGAAGCATTGACCTCGAAAGATAGCAAAGAAGTTGCTAAAGCCTTTGAGAAAATATATAGTAGACATTTGAAATATGCAAGATTGCTGCAAGTCGACCCCGGAAGAGAATTTATGGGTGCTGTATCAGAATTAATGAAGAAGCACCATGTTAGAATACGGCGGGGTCATGCAGATATACACAGAGACCAAGGCGTTGTAGAAAGATTCAACAGAACTTTGGCTGAACGACTGTTTGGTTATCAATATGCCAGAGAGCTAGAAAATCCACACAAACGCAACAGAGAATGGGTTAAGAGATTGCCTAGCGTCATTAAAGCACTAAATGCAGAGACGAAAAAAGCTCCTCCAATTGTAACAAGAAAAGCTGATCCTCCAATTTGTCCATATGCAAGTGTAAGATATTTGTATCAGCCGGGAGAATTAGAAGGCGGTAAAAGACGGGCAACAGATCCAATATGGTCTGTCGACGTTTTCCAGCTTGATTATAACATTGTTACACAGGGCATAAGAGTTTATTATTTAAAGAAACCAGCTCCGCAAAGGGGCTTCGTCACAGAAGAACTACTTATTGTTCCGGCTGATACTGTGAGTAGTCATAAGTATATGTCTTAATGCCATCTGGTCTTTTTGTGTCAAGCGGCAGTTCCTAAAAGTCTAAGACGATTCCAATATGACCCCTACTAAAATCCTAACATAATTCAATTGTCCCGCCATAACTTGAGTTTCACTGATTAAGCGGAAGTTATTTGTTTGCTTAACGTTATCATATTCTGACTGACACGAGGGGAATCCCATTTTGGACTTTGATGTCCACTATCAGTGTGATGATAGGTAAAGATAAAATTAACATGTAATTGTCGGTTTATCTGTCTGTCTGTTCAAACTTATATACCTCAGGATAAAATATGGATGTGTCTTTCAGTGATTATATAATATCGTTGGAAACATTTATCGAAAATAAAGCAAACAGTGGTGAAAAGATTTCAAAAGAGGATTTTACAAATAGATCTCACTACTGCTCTTTGATAAAATACATTAATCTTTTACATACAGCAGTTGAGAGAACAGTTGAAAGTGATTCGTGTTTTGATCGTGAATTGTTGGATTATCTGAATAGCGTACGCACTTCTGTCTTCAAATTATTTGAAAAAAAATGCCAACAAAGTGATGATCAGCTTCCAGAAGTTCCCATTGATACATTAGAACTCGAGGAGCGCTTAAAACGTTTGAAAGAGAATGATATTGATTTGCCAGATGTTCCAGTAGAGTCGGTTGGAATTGAAGAGCTTGAAAAAAGATTAAATGAATTGAGAACTGTGGATCCAGTAAGAAAAACAACATCTACCAAACAACAAGATATATTGTCTAAGTTGGAAGATAGTATTATTTCAAATCCTCGCAGCCAAAACATACAACAAATACAAAGAGCTTCTGAGAGAGCAACTGAATATAACATTCACGCCATAGTGGAAAAAATAAATACATATCTAAGATACCTCAACATTAAAGGCATTCACTCTAAATTGGAAAAATACTTATTTGCTGAGTGGCTCAGAGTCTGTTATAACAAATATATTGCAGAAGGAAAAAAGAACTGGGTTAAATGGATAGTAACTCAAGTTCCTTTAACGAGAAGATAAATTGACCGATACACCACTTATTATAGATTGATAAACCAATATCCTAAATTGCTTGAAACAACCCTAACATTTTCCGAACTTGTCAAAGATAATAAACGAATTCTACCATCTCTCGATAAAGTGGAGACAGACTTCTGGAAACATTCAACTCTTCTTTAGGTATGTATATTATTATAAACAGTATACCAAGGCAAAACCCCATAAAGCAATAAAGCCTTGGAGACAGGCCCCTTGAGGACAGGTGAATATCCAGAATTTCCGTTGTCCACAGACGCTGTATTTTTTTATGCAAGTTTTTAGACGTGAACACCCCTGAAGACAGGTATATTTTAAGATATATTTCAGAAACCTTATTTTACATATATATACACATGCCGAAGGAAATTTTACTGGCTTTTGACTCATTTTTTCGATTGACGTTGGTGACGTTAAACGCCCCATAAAATAATCAAATGTTACCAACTGATCAGTGGTTACATCTGCAATCACTTTTAGAGGTTTTTGAAACAAAATATTGGTTTTGGTTTCAAATTTGACATTTACTGATCATGGTAACAGGGTGTGCTAAAGTAGGTCAGTGTGGTTGCGCGTACGCCATTAAGCATACGTAACCGACATTGCGGCTCAGTCTGTTGCAATTCTACTTTTAGATATTGCTTTCATAATAAACTCAGTAACGCCACAGACTTGCATTACAAAGCATGCTTTTAATGACCAAAAGTATTTGTTGCGTTTCTTTATTCATTAAGTATAAGATTCAAACAAAGAAAAATTCGAAACATAAAAACAAATAGAACCACAACAGAAGTAAAGTTTTATATTGATTATTTGTATTAACGTCCCATTCAACAATTTTGTCGTCATGTCGGGACAAAGTCAGTGCTTTCTTGGTATTAACCAGTTAAATGGGGTGTCAATGTGTCTTGCTGAATGACATAGCCAGAGATTCTCAGTGGGGATCGTCTGACGTCCTTCCGCTAATGCACCACACTGCCGCTTGAAAAAAAAAAAAAAAAAAAAAAAAAAAAAAAAAAAAAAAAAAAAAAAAAAAGAAAGAAACGACACCAACTTATCGTAATTGGTTGAAAGTTTGTTTCTTCCCTTTTAATACTTTCTCCATCAAAATCGCATTTCCTTATAATCATGTATGATAATGATAATGTATACCATCTTTTATATTAAAACTGGGGATTACAGGGTATTCGTATTCTTATTTTTGCTCTTAAACATAGATTGTGGGTACGCGTTAGAACCGCCTCAGCAAAAAAAAAAAAAAAAAAAAAAAAAAAAAAAAAAAAAAAAAAAAAACGTGATATAAAGAGAAAGAAACGACACCAACTTATCGTGATTGGTTGAAAGTTTGTTTCTTCCCTTTAAATACTTTCTCCATCAAAATCGCATTTCCTTATAATCATGTATGATAATGATAATGTATACCATCTTTTATATTAAAACTGGGGATTACAGGGTATTCACCAACTTATCGTGATTGGTTGAAAGTTTGTTTCTTCCCTTTAAATACTTTCTCCGTCAAGATAGCATTTCCGTATAATGTATACCCACTTTTATAGCAAAACTGGGGATTACAGGGCTATTCATATTCTTATTTTTGCTCTTAGACATAGATTGTGGGTACGCGTTAGAACCGCCTCAGCAAGGCGGTTCTAACGTGTACCCATAATCTATGTTTTGGGCGAAGATTAAACAAAATAAAAAACACACAAAAAACAAACAAAAAAAACAACAAACAAACAAAAACAAACAATCAAAAAAAAAATATTGTTACATTTAGAGGAGACACAGAATACTCATGCCATGCCCAAGGACAATCCGCGTTGGCGTTTGAATTCGAGAAAAGAAAAAAAAAAGTCATTATGGTGGTTTCGTTTTGAATCAGTGATAAGGATTATAGTGCAACTTTTGAGTCGAGAAACTTCCGTCTAAATTGATATTTCAATCGGAGCAACCCGATTTTCTTTTCAGTAAAACAGGGTTTAATTAAAATGTATGACAGTTTCTTAGATACAAATGACATTTTAAAATCTATTATACAGTTTTACAAGACACGTATAAGACAATTATATTTTGTTATAGCGTGATTTATGATGGCTTACTTTAAAGAAAGCTGACTGATGACACGTGGTATGTTGTTTATGACCTTGAAAACATGTCCATGAAATGTTTACCCCCTTAATCCCCACTTTTATATAGTAAAACTGGGGTTTGCAGGGGTATACCTATTTTTCTTATTTTTTGCTCTAAAACATAGATTGTGGGTACTCGTTAGAACCGCCTTTAAAACCGCCTCGGCGAGGCGGTTCTAACGTGTACCCACAATCTATGTTTTGAACAAAAATAAGAAAAATATCAAGAATTTTCTACTGAAAATTTTCAATTTTTACTACTTACGAAAAATCAATAATTATATTACATGGGCAAGTTTTCGTAATGACATCGTGCCTGAAGAATATGTCGTTATAAGACGAAGTATGTAAAAATGTAAATATGGCAGAGTACATCTGTGGCAGCGTCTCAACTGTCATTATATAGATACAAATACAGGGTGACGATTCTACGACTTCCTACGATCTCCGTTGCCTCTACGATCTTGTAATAGTCTGCACTATTACAAATTTTAAAATCGTAAGACCGTAGACCGTAGACACGTCGTAGGGCATCATACGGGCACCATACGGATACCCTGCGATAATCGAGCGGTCACCGCACGATTTTTTTTTATGATAATTTTGGAACAAAAATCTTACAGTGATCGTAGGGAGGCCGCAAGGGGTCATGCCTAGTAGGTTACATTTGCCCCGATCATTGTACGATTTTTCGGTCCGCGATTTCCCTACGATTTTTTAAAAATCGAATATGATCATGGGCTATGACGTAGGTGTTTATAATTCATACGGGCATCATTCGATTTCTTGTTCTAGCTTTCTTCGATGTCCTGAGTCGGAACTGTTTGGAGATCGTAGGGAAATCAAAGGGTCTCCGCACACTTTAAGTTGAAATCGTACGGAGCCCGTGCGATGGCCGTGAGGAGTCCTTACTATTTCTTGCGGTCTCCCTACGATAGCCGTACGATGTTAGGTGTCCGTACGATTTTAATAAACTTATAACCGTACGGATACCGCACGATCACCCTAAATGTCTACGATTATCTTATTATTTTAGTCCCCAAATTATCATAAAACCGTGCGGTGACCACACGATCATAGCAGGGTTTCCGTAAGGCGCCCGTACGATGATGCTACCTACGACGTGTCTACGGGCTACGGTCTTACGATTTTTAAAATTTGTAAAAGTGCCGACTACTACAAAATCGTAGAGGCTACGGAGATCGTAGGAAGCCGTAGGAAGTCGTAGGAAGCCGTAGAAAGCCGTATAATCGTAGGGGCATCGTAGAGTCACCCTGCGGAGACCGCACGAAAAAGCAAAAAATGGCATCGTACGATCATCGCAAGTTAATCGCAGGGCAAATGAAACCTATGCTTTAATCCTGGCGTCCCTTTTATGGGACATAGGCAAACAGAATAGCCCCAGATGTGACGCCGCAGAACGCGAACACCTAATGCCCCTAAGAAATGAAAGTGGACTCACCCAATTGATAATGATGGGAGAATCCATTCGTCAAATATGGGTTAAATACTTTCTCCATCAAGATAGCATTTCCGTATAATGTATAACCCACTTATACCCCGCTTTTATAGCAAAACTGGGGATTACAAGGGTATTCATATTCTTATTTTTGCTCTTAAATATAGATTGTGGGTACTCGTTAGAACCGCCTCAGCTTGTTAAAGAGACGACACTCATGCCATGCTCAAGGACAATCCGCGTTGGCGTTAGAATTCGAGAAAGAAAAGACGAAAATAGAAAAAAAAATGTCATTATGGTGGTGTAAGGATTGATAATTCAATGCAACTTTCGAGTCGAGAAACTTCCGTCGAAATTGTTATTTCAGTCGGTGAAACCCGATTTTTTTCTTTTCAGTAAAACAGGGTTTAATTAAAATATATGGCAGTTTCTTAGATACAAATGTACGGTACAAATGGCATTTTTAAATCTATTATACAGTTTTACAAGACACGTTTAAGACTATTATATTTTGTTATAGCGTGATTTATGATGGCTTACTTTAAAGAAAGCTGACTGATGACACGTGATATGTTATTTATGACCTTGATGGCAATATCAGGAAAACATGTCCATGAAATGTTTAGCCCCTTAAACCCCACTTTAATATAGTAACACTGGGGTTTGCCGGGGTTATACCTATTTTTCTTATTTTTACTCTAAAACATAGATTGTGGGTACTCGTTACATGTAGAACCGCCTCGCGATCGGCGAGGCGTTTCTAACGTGTACCCACAATCTATGTTTTGAGCAAAAATAAGAAAAACATCAAGAATTTTCTACTGAAAATTTTCAATTTTTACAACTTACGAAAAATCAATATAATTGAGCCGCCCGATGGGAAAACCAACAATCTGTATATGCGAAAACAAAGGCGCAGATCAGCTTCGCAGTAACTGCGGAGCTGATCAGCGCCTTTGTTTTCGCAACACGGACAGTACAATTCTTCTACTCTCTAAATCGAAAATTTCAAGCCTCTAGCCATCTTCTGTGCTTGTACAGGTTGGTTTGTGTCGGGCCTGTTCGGAAACCACATTGTTGGGTTTCCCACGAGACGGCTCATATTACATGGACAAGTTTTCGTAATGATATCGTGCCTGAAGAATGTATCGTTATAAGTAGAAGGATGTAAAAAATGTAAATATATCTGTGGCAGCGTCTCAACTATCATTTGTTTCATACCATCTATTTTTCAATTTTATACGACACGTACGACAATTATATTCCATAACTATAAGGTGATTTATGATGGCTGACGTTTAAAAAAGCTGACTGATGTCATGTGATATGTTGTTTATGACCTTGCCTGGAAAAATTGTCATCAGTAGTCAAAGAGTGTAATAAAAATGTTATTTGGCTGAATACCATCGTTTCGCTTTCATGTAAAGTTTGCACGCCCTCCAGTCCTAGATCTTCACATTACGAAAACATGCCCATGCAATATACAGAGATTTTTAAAGTTGTAAAAAATGAAACATTTCAGTAGAAAGTATTTGCTATTTTTCTTATTTTTGCTCAAAACATAGATTGTGGGTACACGTTAGAACCGCCTCGCTGAGGCGGTTCTAACGAGTACCCACAATCTATGTTTTGGAGCAAAAATAAGTATACCCCTGCATATCCCAGTTTTGCTATATAAAAGTGGGGTTCTGAGGCGGTTCTAACGAGTACTCACAATCTATGTTTTTGACCGAAAATAAGAAAAATAGGTATACCCCTGCAAACCCCAGTTTTACTATATAAAAGCGGGGTATAAAAGGGTATACATTTCACGGACATGTTTTCCTGATGAACAAGCTGCTGACGCTGAAATGTCTGATAGTTTTATTCTGATTGTCAATTTAGTTTTTTCCCACCTTGGTTTTTTGGAATGTGATTTTTTTTCTAATTGCGCCATTTCCTGTTCATTGCCTACATTTAATTTCCATCTATAATGACATTGTGCAGCAAATATAAGTAGACAATGCCATGATAAGATTGGCAGGGTTTTGTAATGTTGTTGTAATTTTGTTCCCAAGACAGAACTTTGAAATTACAAGACTTTGTCCAAGTTCCATCATTATTATCTGCTTGGATCGAAGGAAGCCATTATAATTCAAACCTAATCATTTTGACACAATGTAATTTAGAATCAGGTCAAAAGTTCTTCAAGAATCGAAGTTCCTTCTATGTAATGTCAAGCATTATCTGAGCCGGATTTTTGCCTATTCGAAAACAAAGGCGCAGATAAGCTTCGCAGAAACAGCGAAGCCGATCAGCGCCTTTGTTTTCGCTACACGGATAATAAAATTTCAAATTTCTCTTCTTGTTCAAGCTTCTAGTCATCTTTTGTGACTGTAAAGATCGGCTTTTGTCGGACCTTGTCGGAACCCCCGACGACCGGTGTTCTCGCGGCGCGGCTCATGTTTTTATTTACAATTTGATTGGTTAAATTACTTCCTTCTTCATGTCATTGTTAAGAAATATAGCTCTTTATGTTCTTGGACGATGTCATCATAGAATATATTTCCTTGCTTTAATTAAGTTATAAACCGATTACAGAAAATCTTTGAAGAAAAACAAAATGCAATCATAGACGGTGTTTATTTTCCCCATTTATAGGCACGTAAAAGCTTGTGGACTAAACATAATTTAGTATGGAAGCCATACACGTCTTAATCAATAAAAGGGTAAAGTGTAATACATGTTGTAATTTGTGCTTAGGGTCAGACAAATGAGCCGCCACATGGGAAAACCAACAATCTGCATATGCAAAACCAAAGACGCAGATCAGCTTCGCGGTAACCGCGAAGCTGATCAGCGCCTTTGTTTTCGCTACTCGGATAGAACAATTCCTCTTCTACTTAGATCCGAAATTTCAAGCTTCTAGCTCTTTTCTGTGACTGTACAGGTCGGTTTGTGTCGGACCTGGTCGGAAACCACATTGTTGGTTTTCCCACGCGACGGCTCAAATGCTTCTTGGAAATAGATGCATTCAACGTCAAGGAAGAACAACAATATAATGAAGCAGTATATCTATAAGTCAAAATCACCAAAACATCCTGCAGGACATGTGATTTGTATTTTAACACCACCAGAAAAACCTGTCCGTGAAATATATACCCATTTAACCCATATTTGACGAATGTATTTTCCCATCATTATCATTTGGGTGCGTCCACTTTCAGTTTTAGGGGTGTAAGGAGTGATTTTTATTTTTATCTCATTTTTCGATGAAATTTCTCTGTGCAAACAGAATAGCCCCAGATAGTACGCCGCGTTCTGCAGCGTCACATCTGGGCTATTCTGTTTGCCAATGTCCTACAAAATATATGAGTTAAACATGTTAAACCCCACTTTTTATATAGAAATGTGTGGCCGCCTGTTGGGAAAATAGCTGCTCATTCGGCTTACAATGTGTTTTCATTGTATAAGTACCTGGTTGTATATCTATTTTCTGACCTCGGTTTTTGGGAGTGGGAATCTCTTTCTGATTGTGCATTTTCCTGATCGTTGCCCACTTGTACCTTTTCGTAATACATATAGCGCTTTTTATGCATGGACGATGCTATCATGAATATACAAACAGATTTCTTTGTTTTTGAATTAAGATATAACACGATTACGTTAAAGCTTCGGAGAAAGACGAATTTGAATCATACTGACAGACGTGGTCTGAAAGAAGTTAATAATAATATATATTGAGGCCATAGAGATCTTAATCCAAACAGTATATAGAGTTTTTTTGTGCGTAAGGTTATTGATGTTATTTTTTGTGGGTAAGGTCAGACAAGTTTGTTGGAAAAATTGGTGCATAAAACGTCCTGGAACTGCATCAATAAATAAGATGACGCAGCATATCCTTAAACCAAAATCACTAAAACATCAGACAGGAGATGGATAGACATTTTGCAAAAAAAAAAAAACAAAAAAAAAAAAAAAAAAAAAAAAAAAAAAAAAAAAAAAAAAACGGGAATGTATTACTTTCAATGTTCATAGACGACAGTATGATTATAAGATTATAAGGACCATTATGTGGATCGATTTGACTGCTTAGTGGACAGATTTCTTTAAAGAGGGGGGTCAAGAGAGGGGTCTGGTCACAGATCACAGAGATTTAAAACACAAAATCACAAATCACAGAGTTTTCAAATGATGATTTCACAAATCACAGACAATGAATTTTCACAGTTTGGCCAATGTTTTTGCACTGTATTAACTGATTTACAGCATATAACTTCGTAGTTACTAAAAATAACTATTCGTATGAAAGGAATGTGTCATTTTAACTCATTATTTCATAGTTACATGTACTTGTAAAATAAGAATACCCTAGCCTTACACTGCATGTATGGTAGAGACTCTTGTCTTTTCACAGTGGTGCAGAGGAAAATGGAATCATTTTACTAACTGCCTAAAAAGTATAAGAAAACCCTCTATTCAAACTTTGATATGATATGCATCAATATTTTGTTCTGGTGTTGGTCAGTATATTAACAGCTTTAAAATACAGTCTTAAACCTTTAAATGAAAATGGTAATTCTATGCTTTATTTCTGTTAGTCACCAGCCCTGACGTCCACAAAATGTTAAAGTAATTCATGAGTGCCAAGTGAGATGGGGTATGCTTATTGTTAAAAGGTGGGTTTCGGGGGATCTCCCCTGAGAAAATAATTCTGGAAGTCCATGGATCCGATTTTAATGCACTTTTAGACCATTGGTTTTACAATCACAAGGAATGATGATAATTACAATTCACAGACTTGAAAATTTACAAATCACAGATCACAGGGATTTAAATTTGTGTTTCACACATCACAAAAAATACCTCTGTCACAAATCACAAAGTTTAATTAAACTTAATAAAAGGCCAATCGGACGTCACAGAAAAGGGTCCTGCCCCCCCCCCCCCCCCTCTTTAAATAGGAAACCGATTTATGTACAGCTTGTGGCGTTAACTGACTTATTTTTGAACAAAGTGCACGAATTTCGTGACAAATCAGCGTTAACCAATTTTACTACATTGATAATAGGTAGTCTAAGGGAGCTTTTCGTTTGCTGTATGTTCTTTTAATTAATGCTTTACGTCCCAGTCAACAGCAAAGGTCATGTTGAGACGTTGCCTCCATTTTTATGGGACTTTTACCCAACATTAGGATGTCCTGACACTCAAAATGTGCTACATAAATGTAATCACCAACTAAGCCAATAAGGCTTAAATGTATGGATGATTTGACTAAACAATTTTTCCTGGACAGGCTCAGCCATGAGCGGTTAACCAGTAATCAGATGGTAAGCTTTGCCTGGAGGCACAAGCAGGTAGTACTACTATAAAAAAAACCATTGCTACTAATGCTAAATCAGGTCATTTCACCAACCCGTCAAATTTTGTCTGGGCTAAAGTCACTATTATGAACTGTAACATTCAGCGGACAAGAAAATTACTTACCAGTAGCAGTCAAAAATATGGGGTTATGCGGCTTTTTTTTGAGCAACTGTCATCCAATGTAAACAATGCTGGTCCGCAGTAAATTCCGAGCTGAGATTTTAGTGGGCCATATGCAATATATTTTTTCTCACTGGAGAGGTTGAAAATGGTGTAAGAAAATAATTTTATTTATTTTATTAAATACTTCGAATAGCTTTCCCAAAAATATTTCACTTTTACCAATAACAATAATCAGCAGCCAGAAAAGTTTCATTGTGTGACAGAATGCTCTCCCCAAAAGAGGCGGCGCTTGCATAATGAGTAAATATTTATAGTAGTGCAACCTATACCAGCCCCTTTTTCTTGTCTTTTTAAACTCCTATTCTTTCAAGTACAAATTTAACTCTACATCAAACAATATTCAAGGCATACATTGATGCTGAGTAAGTTTGACTTTCTTTATCTTGCAAAAATGAGCCACAAAGGCTTTCTGCGGCCAAATCTGATTTTGTCGCGATTTGAAGAAAAGTCATTTCTTTGACCTCCTATTATAGGAAAACACAAGTATTGAATGGATCCAGAGGTACTGAGGAGCTAACTACAGTCTATTTACCTTACAAAATGAGTATAACCAATGACAAGTAGCAATTCTACTTGAAGCTATTCAATTTCTCCTATCTATACCCCCAAAATTAGCTAGAATATAAAAATTTAGGCCTTTTATTATACCCCGCCACTTCAAAAAGTGCGGGGTATTATGTTATACCCTCCGCAAAAAATGCGTTCGAGTGTCCGTCCGTCCGTCCGTCAGCGCTTCGTTCCCGTGCTCTAACTTGAGCATTTATTGACCAATTTTCTTCAAACTTTGTATAGGAATTTATATCAGGAAGGAGTGGTTTGGGATTGAAGATGGGCACATTTCGTCAAATAAGTACAGAGTTATGGCCCTTGATTTACTTAAAAATTTCGTTTCCGTGCTCTATCTTGAGCATTTATTGACCAGTTTTCTTCAAACTTTGTATAGGAGTTCATATTAAGAAGGAGTGGTTTAGGATTGTAGATGGGTAAATTTTGTCAAATAAGTACAGAGTTATGGCCCTTGATTTACGTTAAAATTTTGTTTCCGGGCTCTATCTTGAGCATCTGTAGACCAATTTTCTTCAAACTTTGTATAGGAGGTAATATTAGGAGGGAGTGGTTTGGGACTGAAGATGGGTAAATTTTGTTGAATTTCGTTTACGGCCTATATCTTGGGCATTTATAACCAATTTTCTTCAAACTTTGTATAGGAGTTCATATTAGGAAGGAGTGGTTTGGGATTGAAGATGGGAAAATTTCGTCAAATAAGTACAGAGTTATGGCCCTTGATTTACGTTAAAATTTCATTTTCGGGCTCTATCTGGAGCATTTATGGAACCATTTTCTTCAAATTTTGTATAGGAGTTCATATCAGGAAGGAGTGGTTTGGGATTGAACATGGGTAATTTTCGTCAAATAAATACAGAGTAATGACCTTTGATTTATGTTACAATATTGTTTCTAGGCGCTATCTTGAGCATCTGTAGACCAATTTGCTTCAAACTTTGTTAAGGAGTTCATATCTGGAAGATGTGGTTTGGTATTGTAGATTAATGCCGTGCATTTGTACTAAATTATATTTGTGTGGCGGGTATGATGCATGCCTGCAGCGCTTTTATGGAAATTTCTCAACCATCTGGAGACAAAATCTGCTTTTTTCTATTCACAAGACCACAACAATCAATTGTTTTAACTAAAAAGAAGCAATTGGAACATTTCTTGCGGCTATTTCAGCAAATTAAACCCATGCCGTGTATAAATTTGTCCGTTCAGAACCCGATGTCTGGGAGAATGACGCTGTTAAAAGACATTTTCTTCATTATTCAAACAGTCCGGCCGGATAAAATTTAATGTGTTACTATGCTTTCATCAAGTTGGAGTACTATTCAACCAATTTCTTTGTCCCATTGCACTTGTAAAGTTGTATCAGAAGAAAATGTTATCCCACCCCCCACAAAATACATGGAAAATTCACCAAAGTCACAGAAAAAGCAAATTTAAGCCAAGTGTCAGGGTTTGAAATGAATTTCCATGCAGAACCAAATGTTTTCGTCAACACTGAGTGGAAGGGAATGCTGTAAGCAGAAAAAATCAGTCCTTCTGGCAAAATGAAGGTACATCATACTTTCAGTTTAGGTAGTACTACTATAAAAAAAAATCCATTGCTACTAATGCTAAATCAGGTCATTTCACCAACCTGTCAAATTTTGTCTGGGCTAAAGTCACTATTAGACATTTACGGACTAAGACGGTGACGGTGAAAGAGCTCGGACTTCGGTTAAAATACCAGATTGTCTCAAAAGTATCTATGTAAAATCAATTTATATTGGCAAAGCATTATTAAACAATTAATAAGTAAACCTTGTACAGTTGAGTAAATCTCCCATCTACCGAAATTGGCAATTCCTTATTTTTTCTTTGTTGATTTTTCTATCTTTTATAGAGTAGTACTGTATCAGCTCGATGAAGTTAACAGCAAATTTAATTTGCTGCAGCAAAAACAATGTCAAGTTAGCAGCAATTTGTTGCAGCGAAAAACGGTCAAGTTATCAGCAAATTTGTGATGGGAAAAACGTCAAATTAACACCACAGTTGATGCAGAGAATTTTTTCGACGATATTTTGGTTCTAAGCTGTCTATGCGCGCTATAGAAAACGATGATGAATATCGCAGACAGAATTTTTTGAAAAAAAAAAAATAAAATAAAATAAAAAATAAAATAAAAAATAGAAAATAAAACTATGACCCGAGTTATGAACTAACATTCCCTGTCAACAGTCAAAGTGGTAACAAAAATGTTGACGAATTCATTCATTTTTGTCTAGCTGTGAGCGCTATAGAAAACGGTAATGAATGCCGCAAACATAACATTTCTATCAAACCTATGGCTTAAGTCATTTGTTCACAAAGTTAGCAGAAAATTTTCTGCAGCGGAAAATGGTCAAGTTAGCAGAAAATTTGCTGCAGCGAAAAAAGGTAAAGTTAGCAGAAAATTTGTTGCAGCGAAAATCGGTCAAGTTAGCAGGCAATTTGCTGCAGCGAAATCGTTTGTCGCCAATAGTTTTCTTTTTAAGCTGGTTGTGAGGGCTATAGAATACGATGATGATTACCGAAAAGAGAACTTTTCTATCCCACATATGACCCGAGTTATGGACTCAAATTCCCTGCCAGCAATTTTTCGTTTCAGTCTTGCTATGAGCACCTTAGAAAACGACGACGAATACCGGAGACAGAATTTTTCTATCCCACCTATGACCCGAGTTATGGCCCAAAATTCCCCGCCAGCAGAAATAAAATGAAAAAATAAAAAAGTTGACATTTTTCCCTTTTAGTCCGGCTGGGAGCGCATATAGAAAATGATGATACATGTCGAAAACAGAACTCATTTTTCCTGCAAGCTGGGAATTCGGGTACATAACTCAGGCCAAAGGTCGGATAGATAAGTTCTCACGCTTTTCGGCATTCGTTACATTTTGCTACAACGCTTACGGCCAGACAAAAACGAAAAAAAATCGTCGACAAAAGTTTTTTTTCTGTTGGCCGGTAATTTAGGTCCATATCTTTGGTCATGGGCAGGATATAAATGTTTTGTTTGCGGCATTCATCATCGTTTTCTATTGTGCTTACATAGCAAGATTGAACCGAAAAAAACGTCGACACAGTTTTCTGCTGGCAGGGAATTTGGATCCATTACTCGGGGCATAGGTGGGATAGATAAGTTCTTTTTTAGGTAATCAACATCGTTTTCTATAGCCCTCACAACCAGACTGAAACGAAAACTATTGGCGACAAACAGTTTCGCTGCAGCAAATTTCCTGCTCACTTGACCGATTTTCACTGAAGCAATTTTTCTGCTAACTTGACCGTTTTTCGCTGCTGCAAATTTTCTGCTAACTTGACCATTTTTTGCTGCAGCAAATTTTCTGCTAACTTTGTGAACAGATGACTCGGACCATAGGTTGGATACTGAGAAATGTTATAGCCCTCACAGCCAGACTAAAACGGAAACAATCGGCGACATAAATTTCGCTGCAGCAAATTTTGTGCTAACTGGACCGATTCTCACCACAGCAAATTTTCTGCTAACTTTGACCGTTTTTCGCTTCAGCATTTTTTTCTAAATTGACCGTTTTTCGCTCGCGGTGCAGCAAATGTCCTGCCAACTTGACTCGTTTTTCTGCTGACTTGACCGTTTTTCGCTGTGCACAGCAACTTTTCTGCTAACTTGACTGTTTTTATTTCTGCAAAACGTTTCTGCTAACTTGGCCGTTTTTCGCTGCAGCAAAGTTTCTGCTAATTTGACCGTACTTCGCTGCAGCAAATGTTCTGCTAATTTTACCTTTTTTCGCTGCAGTTATTTTCTGCTAACTTAACCCCCCCCCCCCTTTTTTTTGTTGCAGCAAATTTTCTGCTAACTTATTCGAGCTCAGATGTATACTAAATTTGCTGCCCAGATCCGACAAAGGAATGCGCACCAACAAAGACAGTGCCATAGGTTGAACAGCCTATTCATCTGTCCCGCATTTGTGTCGCACATGCAATGTCCCGCGTTGTGACAATACGTGCCGTTCTTGTATGCAGGAAGAAACAGGATGGTTTAATAACGCGAAGATTTGTTTAATGGTGTGAATTCAATTGATACATGTACACATAAAATGCCATTTCACTATTTATTAGTTAGTTTGGTTTTGAGACGACCCTGAGTTTTAGCTTGATTTCAATCGAAGTTCGATCGCCGTATCCGTCACCGTCTTAATTCGTAAATGTCTATTATGAACTGTAACATTCAGCGGACAAGAACATTACTTACCAGTAGCAGTCAAAAATATGGGGTTATGCGGCATTTTTTTGAGCAACTGTCATCCAATGTAAACAATGCTGGTCCGCAGTAAATTCCGAGCTGAGATTTTAGTGGGCCATATGCAATATATTTTTCTCACTGGAGAGGTTGAAAATGGTGTAAGAAAATAATTTTATTTATTTTATTAAATACTTCGAATAGCTTTCCCAAAAATATTTCACTTTTACCAATAACAATAATCAGCAGCCAGAAAAGTTTCAGTGTGTGACAGAATGCTCTCCCCAAAAGAGGCGGCGCTTGCATAATGAGTAAATATTATAGTAGTGCAACCAGCAGTCCATCTATATCTCATAGGCCAGAATGGGCGGGGGGCCCGAGTATTCCGTGACTTCTGAAACACGTGTCACCTTATGGAAACTTAATCGAAATGCATGAAAATCAACCATAATCTTTCGAAATTCAAGCTTAATTGTTGAAAATTGCATGTAAAAATTCACATCAGTCAAAATTTATGACAAAACAAATTTGGAGGTTTTTGCAGCAAGTCTATGGGAATAAATAGCTGGTTTTTAACATATTTTGACCAATTTATTGCGATCTCGCCACGGCGAGAGCGCATATATAATTGAACAGGGCTTGAATCTTGTTGTTAATCGACCACCAACTTCCGGTCGTGCTTGGTTGGACGAGGCAGCTCCGTGGGTCACACTACATACCGCATGCCGGCTCGGGTGTGAAAACTCACGTTGAACCGAGGTGCCAGAGTCTTTTCGGACTGTGGTTATCGCCGTGGGTTTATACGTGGTCATGCAGTAAAAATAGTGAAATCAGTGATGAAAGATCGTAAGCGATTTTAAAACGCGTATACTTGTTTTAGTCCTTCATCTTTATACATTTCATTAAAACAAATTATTGTGTGTGAAATGTCTGAAAGCACTTAATATTGGACTTTGAAATTCCAACACTTTTTTTAAGACTCGTCTGTATTATCTGCTTAAATCATAGGACACTATAATCATTCAAACCTAATCATTTTGGCACATTGTAATTTAGAATCAGGTCAAAAGTTCTTCGAGAATCGAAGTTCCTTCTATGTAATGTCAAACATTATCTTATAATCTACAATTGAATTGGTTATAATACGAACCGCATCATGAGAAAACCGGACTTCTGCATATGCGAAAACAAAGTAACTGCACAGCTGATCAGCGCCTTTGTTTTCGCTACACAGATAGTACAGTTCCTCATCTACTTGCATACGGAATTTCAAGCATCTAGCCTTCTTCTGTGACTACACAGACCGGTTTATGTCGGACCTTGTCGGAAACCCCGAAGACCGGTTTTGTCGCGATGCGGCTCAATTACTTCCTTCTACTTGACATTGTTCAGCAAATATAACGTTTTGAATTCCACGACGGTGCCATCGTTACCAATAGAAATGAAGCCGCAGCATGAGATAACAAACATTTTGCATATGCGAAAACAAAGACGCAGATCAGCTTCGCGGTAACCGCGAAGCTGATCAGCGCCTTTGTTTTCGCTACTCGGATAGTACAATTCCTCTTCTACTTAAATCCGAAATTTCAAGCTTCTAGCTGTTTTCTGTGCTTGTACAGGTCGGTTTGTGACAGACCTGTTCGGAAACCAAATTGTTGGTTTTTCCACGAGACGGCTCATATATTGTCTTATCAGGATACTATGTCCGTATATCGAATACCCCACTTAACCCCCATATTTATATAGTAAAACTGGGGTTTGCAGGGGTTTACTTATTTTTCTTATTTTTGCTCCAAAACATATATTGTGGGTACTCGTTAGAACCGCCTCGGCGAGGCGGATCTAACGCGTACCCACAAACAATGTTTTGAGCAAAAATAAGAAAAATATAAAAAAAAATCCAGTGAAAATTTTGATTTTTACAACCCAAATCCGGGTTTTCTGTATATTTCATAGGCGTATTTTATAATGCTGTTTATTTTAATTAAGTTACGTATAAACCGATTACGAAAACGCTGCGAAGAAAAACAAAATGCAGTCATAGACGCAGTTTATTTTCCCCATTTAGCTTGTGGACTAAATAGAGGTTAAAATTGAAGCCATACACGTCTTTATCCATACAGGATAAAGTGTAATTAATGTTATAATTTGCGCTTTTAGGACAGACAAACTTGTCTGAGATGCTGATGCATCATATAATGCATGGTTTCTATTCATGATGTCATTCTTATTTTGCTCCAAAACATAGATTTTTGGGTACTCGTTAGAACCGTCTCGGCAATGTATGCTTTGAGTCAAAATATTAAAAAAAAATATATATTTTTTTATAATGGAAGTTTTGCTTCTGAAAAATATCATTGTATATTGCATGGGCATGTTGTCGTAATGTCGCAATGCTTTAAGCTGATTTATCACGAAATTAGGGCACTTTATTCAGAAATAGATTGTCAATTAACTACGCATCAGCTGTCAAGACATCGGTTGCCTATTTAAAGGAACCTGACAATTAAGCAGTTAAAACGATCCGTTTAATGATCAGGTCTTTTATTCGTCATTAGCATAGTTTCTCTTTTCCAACAGCGAGGAATAAAATTTTAGATATAGATATGTCATTTGAACACACCATTCCGTAGACTAATTATTGTGATGTTATGTTTTTTTTTGTAATGGGTCCAAATTTGGCAGACTAGAAAGACCAGAAGGAGTAATGTCTACATCACTGACTGACCTTAAAAATGATAATCACCGCTGTGTCTGGTGTGGGCTCGAGCTCCGCTCTGGCCACATGTGAGACAAACCAAGTCTGCTTGCGGGTGTGTCAGGTGTTTTTTCTCGGGGTTCTCCCGTTTTCGCCCCCACCTACTGATTGGCCCGTCTCATATGAGCTGAAATAAATGTTATCCTTTATGTTTCTTTTCATACACGTTGCATTCACGGTAGCGCTCAGAGACGTTTCGAATCAGAACCTGCGTATGCGCGCTCTAATCCGGGACTTCCCTGGATGCATGTGATAACTTGTTGAATCATGAATTTCATTGATCAATGATCAGCTTGTATATAAAGATGTGAATGTGCATACCACTTGTCTCCAAAAACACCATTTTCTACTTTTCATCGTATATCATTCATTTCCTTGTCATTAAGTTTGGTCATGCGTGTTTCTCAGGCTAATAATGTTATTATTGCTATGTATGTAATTTGTATATGACGTTTTTGTATGTTTCATGTATGTATTTTTGTATTGTGTTTTGCTCTCCAAATATGGAGGATAATAAAATATCTATCTATCTATGTTCTCGTAATGGTGTGTCATATTTAATCCATATATTTTTGAATATCTGAGACCGGGATTAAATTGTAAGCATAATAATTAAATGGTTTGGTAATAACGCCAAGTTTGACATAGAATGCGATGTACAGTGCATATTTTTGTGTAGCCGTTCAAAAGTGCATTTGTAGATAAAGACTAAATTTTTCAATGCAACGCTGATCCACTAATGACTAACCATATAATTACTGGTTTGCCGGTCAGAAGTCCCGAGGCTGCCTAGGAAAATTGGTACATATATATAAGTTGTGTTGCTTTGAGTGGTCAAATTTTGAAGCACATTTTGGAGGTCATGTCAACCTAATATTTGGTTAAAGTCATATGAAAAGGAGAAACATCCCCGCATGACAAAACTTGGTAAAATGGACGTGGAGCATTAAAATCAAACAAACAAGCAAAACTTTTATTGGAAAGTAAAAACATATTTTGTTGTCGAAATGTTTGAACTGTTTCTGAACAAAAGTTTGGAAAAAGAAGCATAAATTTGGGATTGATACCAGGTGAAATGAAAAAATTGTATTTTCCCTGCATTTTTAAGTTTGGAGGCCAGTTTAAGGACCCTTGCTAGTTTCCTTATTCTGTCTGCCTTAACAAAAATATACTAATGGAATATACATGGATTTTACATCGTTAATGACAATATAAGTTCTCATACACGTATATGTCAATGTAACAACATATGAGCCACCTCGTGGAAAAACCAACAATGTGGTTTCCGAACAGGTCTGACACAAACCGGCCTGTACGGGCACAGAAATGGCTAGAGACCGGAAATTTTGAATTTAGAAAGTAGAGGAACTGTACTATCTGTGTAGCGAAAACAAAGGCGCTGATCAGCTTCGCGGTTACCGCGAAGCTGATCTGCGTCTTTGTTTTCGCCTATATAGATTGTTGGTTTTCCCAAGAGGTGGCTAATTTGTATATCATTATTTATATACAGATGGCATTTAACCACCTTTTGTAAAACATTTTACGAGACATATTAGAAAATAATATTTGAGCTGTCGCCCAAGAAAACCATCAATAAGCTCAGCTGATCATCGCCTTTGTTTTTACTCCTTAAATCTGAAAATTTCAAGTTTCTGACAATTTTCCGAAGCTGGACAGGCCGGTTTGTGTCGGACCCGGTCGGAAACCTACATTCATGCAAAGGCTCACTTTATTTCTCTAGCGTACTTTTAAGACAGCTGACTAATGTCACACGATATGTTGCTCCTGATTTTGACGCCAATATCGTGACAACAAAATATGTCGTAGTTAGTCGAGAAATGTGATAACATTATTAAAAACAAATGGTATAAGGCTAAATATCATCGTTTTGCCTTCATTATGAGTTTGCAACTCTCGCTGCTATGTACGCCTCTCTTGCATTTATACTACATCTCCAGATCATTATACATTTCCTTCAAACAAGTTACTGAGGATGAAGTGAACTTTGTAACTCATTAACACTATTCAAGTCCCATCGGTAGTATCTGTTTGAATAAAGTTTTCGTAAACAGTTTGCTTCAGTTTCTTGATAATTTATTTAATCTATTAAATTTATAACTGTTCTTGACATAAATGATCTCTATATAATACGAATTGTATGTTGCAAATAAAACAATGGAGCTTGACATATCTTATAGCCACTGGACCAATAGTGATTACTAAACAAAATTGGATAAGTCCAGAGCAGATTATGCAACATATGGTTTCAAAAACCCCATAAAACCGGTGATATTAAAAGCATCGTAGTTTCGGAAATAGAATCTTTGGCGTCTAAAGGAAAGATTTAGAAAAAAGGTAAAAGTAGTAAATGATCAGGAAATTGCACAATCAGAAAAAAATAAGGTGGGAAAATCTGAATTGACAATTTGGCACTTATAATAAGAAAACATATCGTAAAACGAGTGAGCGGCTATTTTCCAATAGGCCGCCACTGAGTTACTCGAACGCAACTAAAAACACGTACATAAGGTGCAAACAGTAAACAAATAAACACCAAAACATAAAACAATTAGAACCTTGGAAGGATCAGCAATAAGACATATCATGGGTGGGTCTTCGACAGGTTTTACATAGCCCTTACCTCAACCTCATCTGTATCATTTGCAATGAGATAATAACCTCGTTTTAAGTACCGATAACTAACAATCTTTGAAGAAAGACAAAGTTTAGTTATCATTTATTTCCTTAACTTCCACAAGCTCGATGAAAGAAATTAATACTAAGGCCATACATATCTTAATATATATGAGATTGAGTATTATTTTTAGACAAACTTTGTCTGAGATATTGATGCACAAAACGTCAAGGAAGAGCAACAATAAATAAGATAAAACATCCTACAGAAGAATGATTGGCATTTAGCAAAATTCGAAAACAAAAAAAAAAAAAAAAAAAAACAACAAAAAAACAACAACAACAACAAAAAAAAAAAAAACACTTCTTTAAGAACAATCACGAAAGTGCGACTATAAAGACTTGAGAGTCTTTGTTATGTACCGAGATGGTTTGGCTGAAAATGAAAGTATTGAAAATGTCATTTGAAATATTTTGATATTGTAAATATTTTTTTTTAAAAACATTTAGAATTTCTTTGTTCAAAATATTTTGTTCTAACGAGTACCCATAATCTATGTTTTGTATCAAAAATTAAGAAAATAGGCTTGCCAATGGTCGCCCCCAGTTTAACCCGTTTTTGACGAATGGATTCGCCCATCATTATCAGATGGATGAGTCCACTTTCATTTTAGGGGTGTGAGGAGTGGGTATAAGTGGGCATCAATTCATCCTGCTGAAGACCTCCCAAGAACTGTTCATTTAGCGGATCGATTTAACTGCTTAATGGACAGGTTCCTTTATATGGGCAACTGATGTCTTTACAGCTAATGTGGCGTTAATTGGCAATTTATTTCTGAATATAGTGCCCTAATTTCGTGACAAATAAGCTTAAACCATTTGCAAGTGTAGCGTTTTTATCAACATTTCTCTATTGTTAGAGCAAGTTAATCAAGAAAACATTTCAACGAAATTCATACCACGACAAACCCCAACAGTTAAGTATTGAAGCTGGGATTTTTCTTTGTTTTCCTGGGCGAGGCCAGTACTATAGAATGCTGTTTTAGTGGGTTCATTGTCCCGGTAGCACCTGAAAGCTCAACCGGGAGGTACATTTCTGTCGTTGTTTTCGGTTGTTTATTTTTGCTCCACAATCAATGATTTGAGTAACGTTATAAATATGAAAAATATCGATTTATCCGAATAAAAGTGTCATATTTTACAGGTGTTATTAGCTATTTATTTTATACTTTACAGTGAAAACCAGTGTATATCAAAATTTGATAAAATTGGTATTTTCATTGATATGAAATTTCACTGATATCAAATCTCACTGATATCAAAAGTCACTAGTGACTGATATCAGCCTATATCTTCACTGTAGATTTTGGATTACTTCTGACGTTTTCATTTACTTGACGTCATTAAATGTGTCTCACTTCAGAAATTCAAACGCCTATAACTCCGTTATTTATGAATAAAAACATAAAGTGTAGGTATTCATTTTCTTAGTTAGAACGTAAGGAACAATGTGGTACCAAAATTATTTGTGTTTTCAAAAATCTTTGGTTTTTGCCTTTTCACCGCCTGCCTTGTCAATTGGAAAATGCCCGTGTATTGGATAAAATAAAAAGAAAATTTCGTGAGTTGAAAACATAAAATTTTCACTCGTGCTGCGCACTCGTGAAAATTCTGATGTTTTCAACTCACTCGATGAAATATATTTGGTATTCACCTCAAAAAAGCAAATATCCTCTATAGATTGCATGTGGCATGGTTTCGTGATGTTTGCCTTTTTGCGATCTCGCCACGGCGAGAGCGCATATATAATTGAACAGGGCTGGAATCTTGTTGTCAATCGACCACACTTCCGGTCATACTTGATTGGACGAGGCAGCTTCGATTGGGTCACACTAAATAGCGCATACCGGTTCGGGTATGAAAGCTCAATGTGGAACCGAGCTGTCAGAGTATTTTCGGTCTGTGGTTATCGCCGTGAATTTATACGTGGTCATACAGTGAAATTAGTGCTGAGAGATCGCAAGCGTTTTGGAAACGCTTATACTTGGTAGCTGGTTAGAATGAAACGACGCTGAAGTTTTAAGTTATTCCTGGTAAGTGAGTGGCCACCTATTGCGACACATTTGTTTTATTCTGGGCGAGACAAGTACTATAGTAGGCTGTTTTTTTGTGGATTTATTGTCCCGAGAGCACCCAAAGGCTAAACGGGGAGGTTGATCGTTTTGCTATTATTTTTTTTTCCTGGGCGAAACCAGTACTATAGGAGGTTTTTTGTGGGTATGTTGTCCCGGGAGCACCCGAAGGCTCTACTGGGAGGTTGATTTTTGATGTTGTTTTTGGAGAAGCCCGGGATCGAACCTGCTACCCCTGGTTTCATCAAAAATATGCTTCTACCACAAAGTTATTCCTATCAAAGAACTGAGGCATTTGAAGCATGTTGTTAGCTTGAATCAGTTTTGTTAAGGGTCACTGATGAAGGTTCATTACCCGAAATTGTACAATATGGCCCACCTTCTTGCTTTGAATGTTTTACTGCTTCCAAAGGATCTAACAATTATTTTATTTGCTATTATTGCAGCTGGTGTTGTGTCGTGTGGTGGCCCTAAAACGTCTCCTCGTACATCATCCACAGTGCAGTTTATGTTTTTGTTTTGATCCTTTGGGATCAGTGCATATATTTGGAGTATTTCAAATATTTTGTACGTTAAGAATCATCCTTTTACAGTATTTTTATCATTTGGCCCCTTTGTGAATATTAGTCTTTGATTTAGACTACATAGATGTAAATTCTTGAAATTGCAGCAAAAAATGTCTGGCCTTTGCTGCCAGTTTTGTTAAGGGTCACTGATGAAGATTCATTATTGTACAATATGGCTTACCTTCTTGCTTTGAATGTGTTACTGCTTCCAAGCAAAGGATCTAATAATTATTGTATTTTCTTTTGCTGCTTTTACCCTATATAGAAGTCTACGTCAAAACCCGATAATTTATTGTTCTCCTTTAAATGTAACATTTTAACTATCTGCTATGTTCGCATTATCCATTCGATTTTAACAGATTCCCAAAATACCCACAATATGTGATTTTATGGATTATCGTTTAATAAAAGTTGATAACGTTACTTTATTCTAACCTCTGAATAGATTTTTTAAAGGATCTCAGATTTATTTTTATTTCAATTTACTGCAGCTGGTGCTGTGCCGTGTGGTGGCCCTAAAAGACTCCCCGTAGATCATCCACAGTACAGATTATCTTTTTCCTTTGTTCCTTTGGGATCAGCGAGGATAGTCTGAGAAATTAGAAATTCATTATCGGTCTTTGTATCGACTGTCCTGTAAAAAGTTGCAAAACTCTAATATTTTCATATGGCTCCGTTTTGCCTGATCTAAAGGGTCACTGAAGAGGCTTAAGTATCCAAAACCGCGGTGTGGCCCACACCTTTTCTCATTATTATGCTCACTGCTCTTAAGGATCTCAGTTTTATTTTTGTTCACATGGAGATGTTTCCGTGATGGGTACATGTATTTGTGCTACTTCAGTGCCTATTTGTAGATTTGGGTGTTTCTTAACTGAGGATTTAGGTTGGGTATGTGATTCTGATTGCACCAGTTCCTCGTCATTTTTAGCCCGTTATATTTCTTTTCACTTTATCAATATCATATCTTTTATATAGGGCGACAGGTTTATGCCGGTCATTCAGTGAGAACAAACAGACAGCTGTCTCATCCCAAATTCCCTGAAAGGAACAACACTGAATTTCAAAATTCTTATCTAAAAGGAAGATTCAAATCTATAAAAGAGCAGAACATGATAAACTACTTTGACTTTGATTTTTACTTGATAAACAAACCATATTTTCATTAATATGATTAATCTAAATGGAACTGTCGAGTGAATGAAAGGTTCATCATGATCAGCAGTAAGTAATGGTGGTTCGAGGACTTTTTAATGTTGAGTTTTTTGTTTTTTTTTTTGTTTTTTGTTATGATTTTTTAGTGAATGGATTCATACAGGAGTGAAACATTTGTTTTTGAAATCTGACATCTGTCCCGGATTGCTATGCTGTATACTGCTATGTAACCGTAAGCTACACCTAGCAACCTATTTTTTTTTTATAAAACGTAAGACTCCTTTCTTTGTAATTAGGCCTGTTTCCACGGACAAACAATTTTTCTTTGACAAAGTAGGTTTGTCGCTCGAGTAAATTCAATTCTGTGGCGAGTTTTTATTGTCAATTGTCTGTGACAAAGGTGAGCGAGCTAAGTAATATAAGTAATCTTGGCTGTATGTGAGCGCTCACTTACTTTGTATTGCCAAAACTTCTATGACAAATAATCTTCGTCAAAGAAACATTGTCCGTGGAAACAAGGTATTACCTATTAAACACAAACAAGTATGAACTGTTCTGTTACAGTTTAGAGCGTAAGGGTCGGGGGTATGTGTGCAAACTTCGTGAGACTTATATCTGGTGTAAGCAAAATTACGACCGATTCTCTAAACATCTGATGATTTGTAATTCAAAATTAACGCTTTCAATATTATGATAATATTACAGGTCTTTGGTGGATAGCCATCATCATCGCCGCTGTTGTCAATACGTCAGGTTAGCGATTCTGAAAAATCTTGAGATGCAATATTCTGACATGATTTCCACTAACGATTTTAAATAGTTTTATAAGCATTTTATCATGTATACAAAGTTAAACATAAAGTTTCTTAATGCGACCGATCGCGGTTTTATTACAGAATTGACCAAATGCCACCTGTCAGTCAGAAATTCACACTGACCAGACAAAGCGTTAGTTTGGACACAATCATTTCAAGATATTTCTACTTTATTTCGCATAGTATTTACACAATATATTCCTTCCTCTTTACCTGTCGAAATTATTTTATTTTCAACAACTGTAGAAAGTCTACATTGCTTCCATTGTTCCAATATAACAGAAGACACGGACTGTAACAATGTAACAAAATGCACAAGTAGTCAGGTAACAATAAGAGCCACGACGCGAGAAAACCGATCTTCCTGGTTTCCGAACAGGTCTTACACAAACCGATCTATGCAAGCACACAAGATGGATAAAGGCTGGAATTTCCGGATTCAGAAAGTCGAGGAATCGTACTATTCGTGTAGCGAAAACATAGGCGCAGATCAGATTCGCAGTTACTGCGAAGCTGATCTGCGCCTTTGTTTTCGCATCGGCAAAATCCGTTTTTTTCATGACGCGGTTCATATATGATTATTCCATGATACATGTATCATAATATTTGTCCTTCTTCATAAGTTTTACTTTCAAACAGATTGCATTTTCGGTTTCAAACAAAACTACCGTATTCGTTCTAATAAGCGCGCATGCTCCAATAAGCGCACACACTGGTCGTTTCCGTAAAGCATGTGCATAAGAGCACACAGTTTGACTAGCAAATGTGTATTTTATACCAATTCTACAAATGAATACCGTATTTACCTATCAAAAGTCATCTTTAAATGATCAAATACTATTTTGACGATTGGAGCACTTAAATGACATCACTATTAATATTGTTGACATCGTAATTTCAGCAGTTTACATGTTGTTTTCGCTCATAGTGTGTGCTAATTAGACTGATAATTTGTTACCTTAATTTTAAGTTATTTTGAAAAGTTAAACGCACTGTGCGCTAATTAGAACGAAAGCGGTATTTTCACATGACTTTTAAATTGTAAAGTATAGTAGTAACCCTGTATAAAGCTGTGTCCCAGGATAGTATATTTTTACCACACAAGAATACGTTGGTGCCCATTGATAAATACAGGTGACTCTCGTTAACCCGAACTCGAGGGGACCGAGCGTATCTCTTCGAGTTATCAGTATTACGAGTTAAGCAATTCATGACGTCATACTTACCAAAATCGCAAGACATACCGGGTCCTTCATTAGATTGCTTGGTCGTATGATCGGACATTATAAAATGTTATTCTCACAATTTCTTACGAATCCAAAAAAAGGTACAAGTAGGCAAAGATCAGGAAAAGGCGCAAAGTTTATCATTGTAACTCAATAATGGTCGGATGAAGGTGCTTTGCGCCGACAACTTGTTCAACAATAGATCAAACGAGACCCACCCTAACATCATTAATGAGTAAGGTGTATCGACACTCGGAGTAATTACAGCAAACAGTCATCGAAAAGAGGACCAATATTTACGTCACGCTTTTATAGTTATAAAATCAGCTGATAAAATAACTAAAAGAATTTAAATCGTTAAATCAGGTAAGATTTGTTTTCCTTTGTGTTTTGTTGAAATAGTTAACAAATTTTCTTGAATTCAAAAATAATGCAAGAGGAAAAATACAAAAAAGATGTGCATGTACGTGAACATGTATGTAAACCGATCTAATTTAATGGAGATGTGGCGTACGAGTTAAGCGTCGTAAAATGAACTGAATTTACATGACCGGGACTAGATCAGCTGGCTAACTGTCACTCCGCTCCACTTCGGTACCTCGTTCCACTTCCCTGACAGCTTAGCAAACTGAGTGCGGATTTTGTAATCGATTTGCAGCTATGTTATTTTGCTATTAATCGTATTATTTTTGTTATGCATTTTTACCAGTACCGAAGCGCTTAAAATTGCCCAAAACATTTAAATTAATGTAGAAAAACAAACGATTTTCGACTTTGTCTCTACTTCTACAGTAATCTCTATTTATAGACATCTTTGAAATTTTGCAGAGAAAAAAATGAAGTATTTTATGATTCTCGTACTTAACAAATAGAATATTCATAATTCATGTCATATATGCAAGAAAAAAAAAACTAACATAAGTTAAAATAACACAGTTTTGCAGTTTTGCTGAATTTTCATTTTCGACCAAGGGCTGAATGTATCCCATTTCCGTCGGTATGGAGAGGTATAACGGAATTTAGGCGTAGTTCGAGTTAAGCCTTGTTGAAACACAAACAACATTTAGAGAAACGATCGGGACCAGTCTTTAGATTCGACGTAAACGGTAGTATCGAGGTAAGCGTTGTCGATGTAACGCAAGCCACCTTTAATTGATTTAATTGTGAATAATATCTAACCATTTCACACAGAGATTGTAGTAACTAATGCATAAAAACACTATAATTTTATTTTTGTCTCTTAACTGATCATTCGAGGGTTCTTTGAAAATGATTGGAGTTTTAAAAATTTGATAACGTATATGTGACGTCATCTAACGTCATATTTGCCATCGTTCAACCGTAAGATGCCTCAGCGGTTCCTCCCAGGCTATTGGGACAGTGAAAGGTTGACTGGTCTGTTCAACTGAATTTTTCACGCCGATTTTGACCATAATTAGACAAGCTAGCATCAGTGGGAGAAATATTGCAACTGGCAAAACTTTCGCTGTAAATGAGAGAGCGATGCTCTGTATGACAAGGGTTTTTTTGGAGTGAGAATTCTTTTTCTGATTGCGCCTTTTCCTGATCTTTGCCTACTTGTACCTTTTTATGGGTTTTGCAATTTCAAAGACCGTTGCTCTCATAGTACTCATTATTTTGATACACAATTCGCAACATGGCTTGTAATTATATCAATGTTTATGTGTTTTTGTTTTTTTTTATTGAAATCAGACTACTACAAATATGCAAACCATTTGAATTATAACTTATTTGTTTTTAAAGCTCTTCAGTGAACTAATTATAATTATATAAATGAGTATAATATATTATAGGGTTATTGCACTGATATCGGTGAATATTGTCCCGTGTTGGGATATCGAAGGACGCGAGCTTGCGAGCGTCCGTAGATATCCCAACGAGGGACAATATTCACTGATATCAGTGCAATAACCCTTTTATTATATAGCTATAAATATCTGCTTCTCATATTTGATGTTTTGTTGAGAGTTAGCCTTACAAAATTGAAATATCTACACGAAGGCCGCGATAATATCAATAAGCGATATCATTTTTGCACTAGTGCAATATCAGATGATATCATTTTTGCACTGTTACTTTTCGGAAGCATATTTTGCAATTGAATAAATATTGTTGACATTTTGTTTTCTTTTTCGACTTAAATTGCTTAAATCTGAATGTGAAAAACTTCAGCTGACGTTTCGGCTAGGTATGGCGTCATTTTCAACGTGACGTCAGATGAAGATGACGTCATTAGAGTTGACGTCCCAATTTTACAATTTTGCACGATGACCCTCAAGTAAAGAATTTGGCATTTTTTTCGCTTTTAACAAAGTGTGCAATATCAAGTAAGTGTGCAGATATCGTCTGATATCTGCACACTTGTTACTCGGCTTTTATCCCTGTTTTATCCCTTTGATGTTTATAGCTATATAATAAAATAGTTTAATTTGTCTTATCAGAAATGTTACGCGGAAAGGCAGGGTCAAGGCAACCAAACTAGATTTTCTCTAGGCTGCACAGAAAGTCAGGTTAGTATGCCATGGATAAGTACACACACAGCTGATAAAATAATATTGTGCATGTCCACACGTATACCATTCATTTGTGTCATTTAATAAGCTTGTATTTGTTATTTATTGTCCTCAGCTCCCATCAAATCCGTTCATTTTAAATGATTTTGTCATTCATTCCAAGTAATAAATACAAAAATACAAAAATTACGAATTCATCTTTACATGTAAAGGGCAAAACAGCAAAACAGCAAATGGCAAAATGGCTAAAAATAAAAGTATTTGTATTTGTTATTTATTGTCCTCAGCTCCCATCACATCCGTTCATTTTAAATGATTTTGTCATTCATTCCAAGTAATAAATACAAAAATACAAAAAATTACGAATTCATCTTTGCATGTAAAGGGCAAAACCGCAAATGGCAAAATGGTCAAAAATAAAAGTATTTGTATTTGTTATTTATTGTCCTCAGCTCCCATCACATCCGTTCATTTTAAATGATTTTGTCATTCATTCCAAGTAATAAATACAAAAATACAAACAATTACAAATTCATCTTTGCATGTAAAGGGCAAAACAGCAAATGACAAAATGGCCAAAAATAAAAGTACAACAGAGGTAATTCTGCATCATATTCATGCGAGATACCGACTCATTTCGCCAGAACTACTGTAGTCACAAACTATGGATATTACAATGTGGCGTTGACAAACTCTGTTACTTGTAATGAAAAAAATATTCGAAAAAAATAAACGGCAATAAGTAATTATCATCGAAATTAGACTTAACAAAACATAACCCAATCTATATAGACATTCATTTAGCTTAACTGCTCATTATAATAATCTCATGTCCCTGTTTCTAGCACTGTCCTGTCCATCATGACTTTACAATCGTGGGAAGGTCAGCAAGTGATCATTGTATGGACTGCTGTGTCATAGACGGATGTAATAAAGAGATGTGTGAAGTTCAGCATGTTTCAGGTTTGTCCTAATGCATTCATCATACGTAATATGGTTAGTTATCCACTAACACATTTTATGTAGAAAACTTAGGTTTACAGGGATATAACTAGTTTTATTATTTTTTGCTACAAAACATAGATTGTTGTGGGCACTCCCCGAGGCTGTTCTAACGTGTACCCACAATATATGTTTGAGCAAAAATAAGAAAAATATCATTTTTGTTTCTACTGATTTTTTTTTTCAATTTTAACAACTTAGGAAAAATCTCTATATTACGTATGCATGTTTTCGTAAAAGTATGTCTCCACAGAATGTCAGAATCGACATTGACTTCATCATCACATAGTGCACATCTCTTTGAAAGAGCCAGAGATTAATTACCCTCCAGGCGCCCCCACACATAAACCGATGAATTACTGTCAATTTGGCTTGACAATAGTAGACTGTCCAGACTTAGATTCAGATCGCACCTTTTTGGGCAATGTAGTTGCACTTGGCTATTCATTTACGGATATTTAATTTATGAAATGCGCAATCGACACAAATCATCAACAAATGCGTATGGCATGTCTATATCAAACACATATTGTCTAAAATAATTTCAATTCCTCTCTAGTCTATTTTTGAATTTCAATTATTCTCGACCCGACACCGATAATAACGGGAATACATATTGGTAAAAAGCAGGTGCCCGAAAAACGTCAATAAACCCATGGATTTAATTTATTGAGGTCGTTATTCTCATTACTTTTTTGAGAGTTCTTACTGATAACTTCAAACTTAGTTTCTGTTCTTTATTAACAGACGTAGTCAATCCTGTACACTGTGTTGATGACCCGGCAACTAATTGTTCACAATTATCGAAACTAATCAACATTTGCTCGGACGTACACCATGCTAAGAGTGTTTGCAGGAGGTACTGCGGACTGTGCTCTTTGGGTAAGTGTTTTGGGTCATCTGAAAGATAAAATACCCACCAGATGGTTTTTTAATAACAGTCACAGTATTCTAAAAAATAGGGGAAAAAGAAAACAAAAACAATTAAATAAATGAAAACAACTTTAGATACTTAGAGAGATTTCGTACTTGATATGACTATGTCACACTAATACTTAGTACGTAGCGATCCGTCGAATTGATGACAGGAACTTGAATAATTAAGGGATCACGATTACCTTGGAATGCAGTTAGATCAAATAGTTTATAAATGGTTATGGGCAACGCTTGTTAGATCATGTTTTAATTAAATACGTTCCCTGTAGCACTAGCACCACTTGTTTGGTTAAAATACACACAGTCACTGCACAAACGGACGCTACGGCGGAATGTTTTCCGAATCTATCCATCCAATTCGTAACGATTCGTATTTGATTCGTAATCATACATAGCTGTACATATATTGCAGTTGATGGAGATTGGGCTAACTGGTCACGCTGGTCACAATGTTCCGTGTCGTGTGGAATAGGTACACACACCAGAGGGCGCACTTGTACTAATCCTGCACCACAGAATAAAGGTGCAGCATGCGCTGGCAATGGAACTCAGACACACTCTTGCTTTACCACTGCATGCCCAGGTAGTTTTCTACTCAGGTAGAGAGAGAGAGAGAGAGAGAGAGAGAGAGGCGCTTTTTATTAACCATTAAGGTTTCAATTAATTGTTAATAGTAAGCGTTGCAGTAAACCAATCGCAACGTCTCATTGCAATCATTATAGTTTAAGGTGCTTTCTTGATGTTATTCATTTACCGATGCAAAAAACATTAAGTCGCTTGAGCTAGAGGCCATGTCTATAGCCGGACTGACATCAAATCTAGCTGAAGACGTCTTTTTTGTTGGCCCGACATCGGTCAGGTATCACTAAGACGATATCTCTAAAATTTGACGTTTTGCCTGGTCGAAACTTCCGATGGAATGTGCAAACAAAAATCTGATTCACACGTAGTGATTTAACTTGTATTACTTACTTACTTACTTACTGTCTTACTGTCGTTGAGGCCTTGTATAGTCTCTCGACTCTTGGGCCCTTTCACGTCTTCTTTCATTTAACTGGTGATGTCTAGCATGCGCAAGTGGATATGAATAACAGTCTGGCTCAAATTTGGTGTTTTTGTTTTTCCAGAACTTGTTTAGTCTATTTTTGAACTGATTGATGGTTTCTGAAGATACCACATCCTCTGGCAAGCTGTTCCGGTCGTCTATTACCCTTTGTGAAAAGGAATACTTTCTTAAATCCAGTCTAAATTGCCGATTAAACAGTTTTTGTGTATGGCCCCTTGTCCTTTGATTTGTTTGCATTGGATATATAAGTATTGGAATTTAGATATTTATCTTTCACTTGATAATGGAAAACATTAAGTCTTCACTGACATTAAAACGGTCATTATTTCATCATCCATTGAAGCTTAAAATCGGAATTTCAATCCTTAAGACATTACTCTTTTAAAAATATCCGTTTTTCACACTGAGTCTTGCGACGTAATAAAAAATTCTGGTGAGGTGCTCAGTAAATTGAAGTGTAGAGGGTTCCGTGTGACAAGCTTGTCCACATATGATTTTTCTACTCTGTATACAACATTACCACATAATCTAATAAAAGAAAAGACTTCTGGATTTGATAGAGTGGGCCTTCAAAAGGGCATTAAAAACTATGGTTCACTTTATTTGGCATGAAATGACAAAAAGGCCCTTTTCACTTCCTCTGACCAAAGTCGGTATACACTTTGGTCATGTCAGAATGTGTGCGACACCTTGTCTTATCTCCTTGATAATATTTATATTAGATTTGGGACCAAGTTATACAGACACATTGTGAAATTCCGATGGGTACAAATTGCGCACCTCTCGTAGCTGATTTATTTTTATACTGCTACGAAAGAGATTTCATGGATTCTCTTAACCATGATAATCAAGCTGATGTTATCGAGGCTCTTAATTCCACATCTAGGTTCCTCGATGAACTTTTGAACATTGACAACCCTTATTTTGAAGGTATGGTCATTCAAATTTATCCACCTGAACTTCAGTTGAACAAAGCCAATATCGAATACTGAAGCCCCCTTTTTAGATCTACATCTTTCTGTTGCAAATGGATTTGTTTATTCTAAAATTTATAATAAGCGCGATGACTTTGATTTTGATATAGTAAATTTTCCTTTTTTGGATGGTGACGTTCCTCGTCGTGCTTCTTATGGTGTATACATTTCGCAACTTATAAGGTTTGCCAGAGTCTGCAATCATGTTACAGACCTCAACGCTCGAAATAAATGTTTAACGGCAAAAGACGCTTTTAAGTGAGGGCCTTTCGGAACCTGAATTTTATGGTGACTTGGTTTACAAATTTAAGAAACTTATAGGAATTAATGATTTTTCTTTTCAGTTCAGAAAATCATAACACGTTACAGACGTATAGGTTATAACTTGAATGTTATGCGACAGTCTGCATGCTTCGTTTTTAACCCAACAATGGTTGATAACTATGCTGCCTTCTTTAATTGCACGCCGGTGGGTCGGGCGTCAGACTCTATGATGGCCCCGACTTAAAGCTATTCAGTTTAGTTGGTTGGGGCCGGAGCTTCTTGTCTGTTGCTTGGTCCACCGGGGTCAAATTGGTGGTTTTCTTTTTCTCCGGAGTTAGTAGGTTATTCGGCGCCCAGGGATCTCCATCGTCGGGCAGATTACTCAATCTGTGAGTCCTGGTTTTTGATTCATCAGGATGTTTATCATGATTTATTTGTTTGTTCTTGATGATTCATTGGCTAGTTAGATATTCACCACGAGGATCGAAGAACGAACTAAATGTTATGAACCACTGCAGAAGCTGGGGGTGAGGTTATGGCCATGTAAAACCAGTTTAAGCCCGCCAGTAACATTGTGTTACTGATCGTTCCAAGGCGATACTTCTGTGATGGTTCTTTTTGTTTTATGTCTTGGTGTTTAATTTTTTTTGTGCTGTTGACGCCTTATGTATGTTCATACATGTATTTTAGTTAAGTTAAGGTAACTGATTGGCCACCTTTTGAGAAAATTGCTGCTCATTCGGCTTACGATATGTTTCATGGTATAAGTACCTGATTGTTAGTTTGTTTTTTTCCCACCACGGTTTATGGAGTGGGAATCTTTTTCTGATTTTTTTCCTGATCTTTGCCTACTTGTACCTTTTATTAGTTCAGTGCATAGGTGAGCGTTTACAGGACCATTGGTTCTCTTGTTTATTTTAGTACACGGTGGATGGAGTAACTGGGGTGGGTGGGAGTCGTGTTCTGTCTCGTGTGACGAAGGTGTGAAAAAACGGCATAGGACGTGTTCAAATCCAGCACCCACAGTGCTGGGGCATTACTGTATTGGCGAGGCTGTTGAATATGATATTTGCCATGAACGGCCCTGCAATAACGTCACAAGTGGTAAATCTGACATAGTTTAAGTTCGTACACTGAGATAAGAAAATGGCATGTCTGCTATTTTATGTAGATCTTACTTTTATCACCTATTTGTCTTACATGCACTTTTGAATAATTGCCTTTTATAAATCTAACCTAAGCAATGCGCATCATATGTTAAACAAGTCTAAGCCGTACTGTAGGATGATATAAGAACCTGTCTTTTCTTCGGAAAATCTGAAATAAAACTGATTAAATTAATATTTTCTACAAACGATATTGTTATGGCATTCAACTGGCTATCGCAAAATGATAAATCGAAACTGACATACATGTATGCATACGTAGAAGGATTATTTCGTATGGTATTCCGTTTCACCCGTAACGAGAGTGGAGCGAAGTCACGAGGTGTATCGGAGTGCAGGTTAGCCAGCTGATCAAATTCATACGTACATAAGTGTATTAAGCTTCAAAATCCTAGCGGCATACGTTTTCAGTTGTCAATTGTCTGTATTTCGCTATTTCAGCACCGACAGCCCATAATAAAACATGTGTAGATGCCATTCATGATTGTGACATGCTGAATAGTTCAACGGGGTTCTGCAGTCAACAAGAACAGGCACGGAAAGTCTGTGCATGGTTCTGCAATCTCTGCTCTATAGGTAAATACAGCTTACTCAGTCTGTGAGTCCTGGTTTTTGATTCATCAGGATGTTTATCATGATTTATTTGTTTGTTCTTGATGATTCATTGACTAGTTAGAGATTCACCACGAGGACCGAATAACTAACTAAATGTTATGAACCACTGCAGAAGCTGAGGGTGAGGTTATGGCCATGTAAAACCGGTTTAAGCCCGCCAGTAACTTTGTGTTACTGATCGTTCCAAGTCGATACTTCTTTGGTGGTTCTTTTTGTTTTATATCTTAGTGTTTAAATTTTTTTTTGTGCTGTTGGCGCCTTATGTATGTTTTCATATTTTTAGTTAAGTTAAGGTAACTGAGTGGCCACCTATTGGGAAAATAGCTGCTCATTCGGCTTACGATATGTTTCATGGTATAAGTACCTGATTGTTAGTTTGGTTTTTTCCCACCTCGGTTTTTGGAGTGGGAATCTTTTTCTGATTGCGCCTTTTCCTGATCTTTGCCTACTTGTACCTTTCTACAACAAGTTATAGCTCGATTTTGACTTCATCGACGATTCTACTTAGTAGCACGTGAGAAGTAAATCAGTGGGAATTCAGTTATACACTTTTGTTGCACGCATACAGTACGTACGTAAGTATTTGCACTATTACAAATTGAATTCCATTTAACGAGTTACTAAGTAGACTCGCCGATCAGTTGACGCGTGTGAGGTGAAAATCGAGTTTCCGACGTTATGCTTGTGTGTCTTTTAACGTGTATCTGTTTAGACGCAATGTGATTTACCGTATGACACACAATATTGCTGCGCCTCTGATAATTATCCTGGTCTTATATTTTACATGAGATAAAAGAAAATTTTTATTATTGGCCATGTGCATTTTTATGTAGGATTTTTGTCAAAAGTCAAAATGTATGAATAAGCTTAAAACTTTTATTCAAATAAAATAAAAAAGAGCCAAAACAGTAATACGACATCATTAGCCAGTATTTGTTGATTATCTAAGAAACGACTTTTCATTCCTTGCACTCACACGTTTTAAAACCTGATTAAAATATTATTTCAGTTGATGGACAATGGGCAGACTGGTCGCTATGGAGCATGTGTAGCGCATCATGTGACAACGGCACGTGGTCTAGGTCACGTACATGCTCAGCACCGCCACCAGCTCATGGCGGGAAACCATGTCACGGCAGTAGTACAGATACAGGAATTTGCAATCTGCGCACATGTCCAGGTAACTGGACTACACTGTTCAAAAATATTATTAGAGCACCCCCCCCCCCGAAATTTATTTATATCCTCTTTTTCCAAGCTTACAATTAGTGTCATTTCCTTTTATTAGAAGAAATTCACACTTTATCTATCCTTACTAAAAACAATCACGAATTGATTACGGCGCTCTAACTATTTAGGGATACAGATTAAAATAAGTCCTTTATTTTCTTCCGAATTCCTTTCGTTCAAATAAGTATATGTTTGTTTGCTTATTGTGTATGTGTATGTATCTTTGAAATCGGATAAAATATCTTCAAACCAAAATATTATCAGTGTTCATTTTTTACGCATGATCACTGATCAAGACTGTTTTAATATTTAATATTTTCTTAGGTTATTTTTCTTATATTTTGTTTATTTTTCTTTTTACAACTGAACCACTGCAGTCGTAAGGGCGAGATAAGGGTCCTGTAAAATTTAAATAACTTATCGTTCCAAGGCGATAATGCTGTTGTGGTTCTGTTTATTTTATGTTTCGGAATCGAAGTTTTGTACATGTACGTTGTCATATTGTTTGTATTTCTGGTATTTTCGGTTTAATTGTCGGTTTGTTATTGTTTTTCCAGTTCGGTTTCTATCTGACTGCACCTTTTCTTGATAATTGCCTACTTGTTCCTTTATTTTCTTGAGTGTTAAGATATTTTTAAAGGTAATTAAAGTTAAATTATCCATTATCACTGGAATTGTACCGTTATTGACCTAAAATGTGTCCCCGTATATCATAAAAATAATTAATTCACATTTGTTTTGAATATATTTGACTATAATATACATAAGAACTTGATTGAAAACTGAATGGTTTCCTTCAGTGCATGGCAGCTGGAGCCCATGGGAACATTGGACCACGTGCAGCAGCTCATGCGGACCCGGACTGACTAAACGATTGCGTTCTTGTACAAATCCTCGACCGTCGTTGCTCGGTAACCCTTGCTTCGGTGACTCGAAAGATGTCGAAATGTGTATGGTCCGACCGTGCCCAGGTGGGTTGATTAGCTTTATATACTGACGTTAATGAACACGTTATCTTGAAAATAATGCATAAATTATCCAATAGATAAAAATAAACAAAAGTTACATTTTACTAATCTTACGTTCTCTCTTATGGTATAGCATATTTCGTATTTGGTTAACATGCATGCCGTTCTCAAAACTTGTGGCTGCAGGATTTTCAAAACTGCGTTCTGAATTTAAAATACAAACGTTTTGGACGTACAAAATCGTGAAAGCGATGCATTTGTTGAATGCTCACCAGTTGTCTATTCTCATAAAGTAACCGCATTATTTTAGCTTGTATAATAAAGCGTTTGCAAATTTGGCGTCGATTACCATTTAAGCATAATACGTTTGCTTCAGTGGTCAGTGACGTCAATAACGCTTACAAAACGAAATTTAGTTACCATAGCCAATCATTTTAGTGAATGGACAGTGGACTGGCTGGTCAGCCTGGTTTGGGTGCAGTGTAACATGTGGATCTGGAAACAGGATTAGGCAAAGAATGTGTTTGAATCCCGCTCCATCTAACGGTGGTCAGAGTTGCCAAGGGGTAGAAACTGAAACTATAACATGCAACGCAGGCACATGTCCAGGTACAATTACAGATAAAAAAGCAGAAGCATTTAGGTGAACGTAAATGCTTGATAATATTTAAGAAAAAAATGTTGTTGTTTTTTGAGCATCATGTGATTAATTTTACTTTGAATAAAAACATTTCAACTTCTCATTTAAACCCTTATAAATCAGTAGGCATACATCGTCTATCAGACCCAATCCCTGCCGGTGGGTCGGGTGTCAGAATTTATAATGGCCCCGACATAAAGCTATTCATTTAAGTTGGCTGGAGCTTCTTGTCTGTTGCTTGGTCCACCGGGGTTCATCTGGTGTTTTTTTTTTCTTTTGCTGCGGGTTTCTTTCTGATTGCGCCTTTTTTTTTGCTTTTCAGTAAGTCTCCATCGTCGGAAAGCTTACTGAATCTGTTGAGTCCTCGTTTTCGATTCATCAGACTCGTTGTCATAATTTATTTGTTTGTCCTTGATGATTCATTGACTAGTTAGAGATTCACCACGAGGACCGAACAACTAACTAAATGTTGTGAACCACTGCAGAAGATAAAGGCGGGGTTTGGGCCCATTAAAAAGGTACAAGTAGGCAAAGATCAGGAAAAGGCGCAATCAGAAAAAGATTCCCACTCCAAAAACCGAGGTGGGAAAAAACCAAACCAACAATCAGGTACTTATACCATGAAAACATTTCGTAAGCCGAATGAGCAGCTATTTTCCCAATAGGTGGCCACTCAGTTACCTTAACTTAACCAAAAATATGAAAACATACATAAAGCGCCAACAGAACACGGTTCAAGCCCCCCAATAATGTTATATGACTAATCGTTCTAAGGCGATACTTCTGTTGTGCTTACATTTGTTTCATGTTTTGAAGTCGAGTTTTGTGCTGTTTGAGCCTTATGTACGTTTTCATATTTTCATTTAACTTATGGTAAATGAGTGGCCGCCTAAAGGGAAATAGCTGCTCACTCGGCTTACAATATGTTTTCTAAGTATAAGTGCCTAATTGTCAATTTAGTTTTCCCATCTAGGATTTTGGAGTGGGAATTTCTTTCTGATTGCACCCTTTCCTGATAATGGCCTAATTTTACCTTTTGCTAAACTATGTTGGCTAATAGTGTAATTTAAATGTAAATTAACAATTCGCTAATTGACAAAATAAACCACTCATGATATTTCAGTAAATGGCGGTTGGGCGCCATGGTCACCCTGGTCATCATGTTCGAGATCCTGTAACGGTGGGGAGAGAAGTAGACACAGAACTTGCAGCCTTCCGTCTCCAGTGGGGCTAGGGCAACAATGTGTTGGTAATTCAGATCAAGTATCAGTCTGCAATGGAACACCTTGTCCTGGTGAGTATGATGATGCATTTCTGTACACGTTCATGGTATAGGTACCTGATTGTTAGTTTTGTTTTTTTCCACCTCGGGTTTTTGGAGTGGGAATCTTTTGCTGATTGCGCCTTTTACTGATCTTTGCCTACTTGTACCTTTTTAATTCGCATATAAACCATCTTTCTCTTGATTGAATGCTCTTATTAAGCTAAGATAATCATCTGACATGTACGTGTATGCCTATACCATGAACAACACGTTATCCAGGATATACTGTTGCGCACAATTGTTTGTCATTTTGCAGTTTTACATATACCTTTAACAACAATACCGGCAAACACGTATTTGTTTTACTTTAATGTGAAAAGAAAGCCTGCGCTAGCTATAGTACAAAATGTAAACGAATATAGCTTCAGCATTGATAAAAGTTTCCAGGCACGTTATAACCCAATTAAACGTGTTAATTTAAAATTGAAGGACAATATTCTTGTCAATTGTAGGCCACATAATCGGGTTCACGGCCACTGGAGGGACACTTCAGTCTTCTCACATCGTGCAGTTTACGACGGTAGAGTCAAACTTTGGGTCTGGATATTCGAGAAGCACGGGATACTTTACATGCCCACACCCGGGGTATTATTATTTTTCTGTATCGCTAATTAAAAAAAGGGGCGATCATAGCAATTCGGATGGAATATGGTGTGATTTACATCACAATGCTGGGACGATTTTACGTCTTTTTAACGATCCAACAGACGATGATTCGGATAATGGAGCATATGAAACGAGCGGCTTTGCATTCGTACATCTGAACCTTGGGGATACTGTGTATATAAAATGCGACACTGTTTTTCCTATGTCAATTGATACTGATTCTTCATTTTCCGGATTTATGTTGGTGTCAGGTTAAAGCTAATTATAGTTTGGAATCATAAAATATCCATTCTTTCCATTCCAATCTAACATGTTATTAAAGGTTTTATAGTCTTTCTTTGTATGCAATTTCGTTATGTTTTTGTTGTGCCGTGTGTTTTTAATCAATTCTTCTTTGTGTAATTAGCCGGTGACCTTTATCACTATCAAATAAAGTTTCAAAGTTGCATAGTTATTCGCCAATTCTTTTCTCCCCAGGTGTGTGCGATGAGATTTTAAAATTGTATCTAAACTTGGTCTCTATTTCTTACCTTTCATATTCTGTATCAATGTACGTGTGTACGTCAGAATCAGAATCAGAGTAATTTGCTGGTGAAACGTCAAATTGACAATACCACACCAGGGGGATGGTGCTTGACCGGAGGGGATTAGTCCCGAGCTCTCACAAGAGAAGTAAATTTAGACACACAATCTTCTGACAATTCAGCAGCAGAGATCAGAGAATCAGGAAGTTCATTCCAATCTCTAATAGTCTGTTGGAAAAACTGTGTAAATAGGCATTTGTACTTGCTGAAGGTATCTGAAATGCCAAGGAGTGTTGATTCCTACAACGCCTATTTTTGGGGATAAGGTCAGCTGTGGGTATTTTTGCTCTCCCTTTTAGACATTTGTCTAAACAACCAAGCGCAGACTAAATCATTTATACAATATTGTATCTAAATTGTGAGCTTATAAAGTGACTTTGATTTTGAAATAAAGGTATGTCTGCAATCGGATTATGGTGATGGTATTATTTTCCTACAAACCATATTATGAAAAGACCCATGCAATAAACAGAGACTTTCAAAGTTGAAAAAATAAAAGTTTTCAGTAGAAAATGTTTGATATTTTTCTCTTTTTTGTCCGAAACATAAATTGTGGGTACACGTTAGAACCGCATCATCGAGGCGGTTCTAATAAGCACCCACAGTCGTTTTTTGGGTTAGATATAAGAAAAATAGGTTACCCTTGTATATCCCAGTTTTATTAAATAAAACAATGATTTATAGGGGTTCTAACGAGTACACACTTTGTTTTGGATAAGAAATAAGAAAACATGTTTTACCCTGTATACCTCAGTTTTATTATATAAAAGAGATATTTAAGAGGGTTCTCATTACACGGACATGTTTTGCTGATGTTCGCCAAGGACGGGATACTTTTGCATGCTGGGTATTACTATTTATCTATATTACTTGTAAAATGAAAGTTTGAGTCATGTTGAATCTGCACAGTATATTTTGTGATTTACTAACGAATGTATTGAGTATAGCCACCCTTTATAACGATCTGACGGATGATGATACAGACGAAGGGGCATACGAAACAGGTGGCTTTGACTTCGTTCACCTTACCATGGGGATAAGATATGCATATATTATTGAAATGTTCACGACATGTCCAAATCTTCATTTCTGTATTCATGTTGACGTCTGATTAAATCATTAAAAACATGTCTAACTTGTTGAATATTCTTTTTTCTCCACATTTAAATGTCAGCTATTTATATGCTGCACAATATTTTTATTTGTTCTGATTAATGACCATACCAATTTAGTTGTGATATATTGCAATTTTTCATATATAAAATTGATTTATAAAAAACTGTTCAGTTAACAATTTTGTTAAGTATATAAGACGCCATTTAACATTGATTACCTAAATCAGAATGATCATACTAATCTTAAAGGACAGACTGCAATTAAAAAATAATTATTCAGTATGGGTGATGAACAGGGCTTTAAAGCAGCAAGCTAATGAACGTTACAAAGTCAAATGCTTTGGTTGACTGGTTGATTATGTTAAAAGTTGCAAAAATCCAGTAATTCTCTTTGGCTCCATGTTGCCAAATCTAAATGGTCACTGAAGAGACTTAAATAGTCGAAACCGCGGTATGGCCCATCACCTTGCTCATTTATGTGTTCACTGTTCTTAAAGGATCTCAGTTTTAATTTTTATTAACGACCCATCAATCGCGAAGGTTTTATGGAGACGGTACCTTGGTTTTATAGTACCATCCGACAGACTGAAGAAGCAATTAATCTACTCTGTTACAACTGCGAATGCCTCATCTGCTGCGCCTCGGAGGCTTCTGAAAGAAAGTATGCGAATACTACCATCCTTTAAAAATTTACTGCTTCCTAAGGATCAAACATTGAGATTCTATTTTCGGAGTTGTAAAAATTCAAAGGAAACTAAGAGAAACTTGTGCAAATATTGAATTGCTGCACAGTGATATTGTGCCGTGTGACTGCCCTGCCTCCTTGAACAATATTTGAAAGACGTTGACGTTTGAAAGGAGAGTGCTCGTATATCGCCGTTTTTTAGCCATGGTAAAGTACAAATCACAAATCAACCTAGAGTGGTATGCAAATGACTTGGAGTTTATTTTATTCTATTTATTTGTTTTTTGTGGGGTGGGGCGCTTATCGGCACAACACCAGCTGCAGTAATAGCAAATAAAAATAAATATGCGATTCTTTAAGAGCAGTGAACATATTAATGAGAAAGGGATGTGGTCTAACGCGGTTTCGGCTACTCAAGCCTTTATGTGACCCTACAAAGTTGGCAACATGGAGCAAAAGTAAATTACTGCAATTTTGTAACTTTCAACGGGGAAGTCTATACAAAAACTAGAAAAAGCCAATTGGGCCAAATATATTAAACGTTGGTTAGAAAATGAATCTAAACCGATAATAATTTTGTAATTTATATTATGTACCATCGCTGATCTCAAAGGACAAGATGATGCACAGGAAGACTTGATATAAGGCCGCCGCACGACAAAACACTAGCTGCAGCAATAGCAAATGAAAGTAAAACTTGAGATCCTTTAAGAGCAGTTAACATATTAATGAGAAAGGGGATGGGCCATACCGCGGTTAATAAAATATATACCGGTTTAAGCCCGCAAGTAATTTTATATTTCTAATCGTTCCAAGGCGATACGTCTGTGGTGGTTTTGATTTTTTGTGTTATTTGCTTCCTTCAGCTTTCATATCATAGTTAAATTTAGGTAAATGACTGGCCACCTATTTGGAAAATAGCTCTTCACTCGGCTTACGATATGTTTTCATAGTATAAGTACCTGATTGTTTATTTACCATTTTTCCACCTTGGTTTTTGGAGTGGGAATATATTTCTGATTGCGATTTTTCCTGATCATTGCCTACCTTTACCGCAAACAGTATTATGGCATTCCGTTATACCGGATAGAATATGAATACTTCGTCCTTGTGCTAAAGAGTTATGAGATGTCTATATATACATAGCCGATAATGTCTACATTTTTTCACTGCATGCAAGACAGAACAAAAACAAGAGCAAGATACCCACTTGACGTCACTTTTATATAGCAAAACTGGGATATGCAGGGGTTTACCTATTTTTCTTATTTTTGTTTCAAAACACAGATTGTGGCGAGGCGATTCTAACTAGTACCCACAATCAGGCCAACTGCAATGGGAATCTCTTAAGAAAAGGAGGAAGGATAGTAGACTTATATTGCTATACAAAGGTCTAAAGGGTAAAGCCAGAATACCCACAGATGACCTTATCCCGAAGAATAGGCGTTGTAGAAGTCAACACTCTTTGGCTTTTCAGATACCTTCAGGTAGCAAAAAAAGCGTATTAAAGTATTTTCTTCCCACAGACTATCAGGGACTGGAATGACCTCCCTGACTCTCTAATCTCCTCTGCTGAAATGTCTGATGACGGTGTGTCCAAGTTCGCATCTCTTGTGAGAGCCAGTGACTAAAATCCCTCCTGGCGCCCCCACCCCCTGTGCAGTAAACCATTCAGATTCAGATTCTGATCTAGGTTTTGAGCAAACAATTAGAAAAAAATATCAAGATTTTTATGATGAAATTTTCATTTCTAACAAATGAAAAGTATCTATGGACAAGTTTTCGTAATGAATTTATTGTTCTCTCGCGTCGAGCATGTTCACACCACATACATTTTGGGTAAAATAATTACCAGGAAGTTAGTAAAATAGTTACAAAATACCATCCGACCCCTAGAAGAAAAACAACCAAAATTAAGTTACTCTTAGGTTTGTTTGGAGTGGGTACTACGTGTTTTATTACATTGCCGTCTCTTTTGCTGACTAGCTTATTGTAATATATAGAAGTGTAAATACCTCATGAGAGAGAGAGAGAGAGAGAGAGAGAGAGAGAGAGAGAGAGAGAGAGAGAGATGGCGAGAGAGAAACATGTGATTAAACCACTGAAAGGCTATGTAGAGGAGACGGTGGGTAGGGAAATTTTTCGTTTCGCACAACACCCTCCACATACTAGGTTTGATACTATGGGTGGCTTCTTTGATCAATATAAAGAGCTTCTAGGCACGTTGTCGCCCTGTGATATGGTGCATTTGTCCTCCAGAAGCCGTTACGTATGTTACTCATTCAAACCAGAAATGTGTTGTAAGTTTATAAAATACACTATGAATCTCTAATCTAAATTCCAAACCTAAATGTATCAATATCATCTGATGAAAGAATGTTACGGGCACATATATTGATATAGTTATTTATTTTCATGCATCGATGGTGTTACGTATGTTACATTCTCAAAACAGCATGTGTAACTGTTAATTACAGAACAGTTAGCTATTTTAATATTCTTCTCTTTGCGAATTTCACGTTTAATACACTACGGGTGGCTTTGTTGATCAATGTAAAGATTTTCTATGCACGTTGTTGCCCAATGGTATGGTGCATTTGCCCTCCAGAAGCCCGTTGCACGTTGTATGTTGTATAGACTGATTACAGCCGTAGATGTTGAAATATATTCCCAAAGTGCCATGCCTTATTTTATATTATGCTGATATGCCATACCATACTTTATATTAAGCTGTCTCAAACATCTACGACTGATCAAATCTGGCAGAGCAGTAGCCGGAATCCTGGCTACTACAAACATCAAAGCCATTCACAAATGTGTTTCGGTTACCTAATGGGCATAACACCATCATCAGTACTGAGTAGGGGTAATATCATTACCATGTAGCAGGTGATTTATTGCTGAAGTAAGGCCAGCACTAGGAGTCGAATGAATAGCCTGTTGCATTTTCCAGGTTGAACTAATGGCCCTTCTAGATATCTTTTGTCCTAAGAACAACTGAACAGAGGCTTCATAGCCTGGTTTCAGTATGTTAAAAACAGAACATAGCTGAAAACATAATTAAATGTCATTAAATGCTATTCTTGTTGTTTTGATATTTATACTGCATGCTCATTTTTGTGGATATCATCATACTGGGAGATAAAACCCGATTGAGTATGTAAGGAATGGCAACACAGTTTGTAATTTGTCTTTGTGTGCGCCCAAGCGTCTGCATAGTTTAAGGCCAGCACATTATTTTACCAGATATCAATCATAAGTGAGCACTTGTTAAACCAGTTGTAGCCCAGCGCTAGACCGCCAAACTCTGGAGTGGAAGGTCTATGATTCGAATCCTATAGCAGCTATATTGTTTCCTTCAGTAAGATATATATTCCAACTTACTACACTGGTTAACGAACCTGGAAGCAGTGAGTCATTCATACACGCACATGACTTGAATATTGTTAATTGGGACATTAAACCTCATGCAAATCACCAAATTTACGCAATGTTTCAATGTAAAATGGCTTATTAAATTTGAACCATGTCATAATGCACAACTTCATCCTTTTTGGTGGTGTTATATATAATTGATTCAATAATATTGATTCTTTTTAAAGCTATTACTTATAATTTGTATATATATATATATATTCTAAAGGGGAGTAACCCAATTAATTAATATATATTTCTTTTTATGTTTCTACAATTTATTATCTAGAACTTTATAGAAGAATGTCATTGATTATTTTTATAACTGTTATATAATTTAGAAGTATAGAAAATTCTATGAGCACTTTGTGGATAATTCCAGATGAAAATGGAGTGAGTGTTTTTTTTTTTACCATAAGTTAAAAATATATTTGGACTATGTATACTACTACTGAGATCTCGAAGGATCTAGTAGACTTTCGTTTAGTCTTGATGGTCGTTGCGGCCTTGAATTCTTCTCTGGAGAATTCTAAATTCTCTTTGGAGAATTTAAAAGAACTTTCGTTTAGTTCGTTTCTTTTCTAGAGAAAAGTTTATTATATCATTCTCTAGAAACCTGTAGAATTTCCTTAGATGTATAAATATAGGTCCCAATTCAGTCTTAGGCATTCAGAAATTTGAAGTGATTTAAAGTATATAATTTTGGTTGTTTCACTAGTGTTTTGGATTAGAAGAAAAGTGTGGATTAAAATATACATGTGCTCATATTCTGGTTACTGGATTGTGGACTTACATTTGAGGGACAAGGACTTATTTGACATTAACTTTGTAAGTTATTTATTTATTTATTTACTTATCTGTTTGTTTGTTTTTATGTATTTGCAGCATTTATTTGTTTGATTAAATATTGTTAAGTTTAAATTACTTGGTTGTTTTTCGCTGTACCTGTCTAGTTACGCTAGGTCGTAACAGATTTTGGGGGCTGAGCCGGGATTGAACATTTTGTGCACCTATTTTATTCTGAATTTGAAAAGATATTTATTGTTTGTCATACCAGCAAAAAGCAACCATGTCATTCAAACTTGGAGATTTCATTGCTGCGCCTTCTCAAGAGCTGTTAAACTTGGCCAAAAAGAGTGATCTTTTAGACATTGCTAGTCATTATAGCATACCTGATGTCAAAACATCTATGTTAAAACGTGAAATTAAGAATGTTATCATTCAGTTTCTTGTTGATGAGGAATTTTTTGAACCCTCAGCTACATCTCTAATTATGGTCTCACAAACCGACATACAGATGAAAGAGTTAGAATTAAAAAGGCATCTTGAATTGGAAAAATTAAGATTAGAATTTGAAGAAAAAAGAAGGGCAGATAAGGAAGAAAGGGAAGAAAGAATGCAAAAAGAAAAGTTAGCATTTGAAGAAAGGGAAAGAGAAAAACAAAGAGAAATGGAAGAAAGACAGAAAGAAAAACAAAGAGAAATGGAAGAAAGAGAGAAAGAAAAACAAAGAGAAATGGAAGAAAGAGAGAAAGAAAAACAAAGGGAAATGGAAGAAAGAGAGAAAGAAAAACAAAGGGAAATGGAAGAACGAGAGAAGGAAAAACACAGAGAAATGTTAAAAGAAATAGAACTTGAAAAAGAAAAAATGCATTATGAGATAAAAATGAAAGAGCTTGAATTAAGCAGTAAATCATTGCCTCCTGTGTCTTTTGATCCTAGTAAAGTATTTGATGTTACAAAACATATCAGGCTCGTTCCTCCATTTCAAGAAAAAGAAGTAGATAAGTACTTTTTACATTTTGAGAAGGTAGCAGAAAATTTGAAATGGCCAAAAGAGCATTAGACCTTGCTTCTACAGAGTGTTGTTATTGGTAAAGCTCGAGAAATTTACACTCAGCTTCCACTTGATCAAAGTTCAGATTATGACACAGTCAAAAATCTGATTCTTAAGGCTTATGAATTAGTACCAGAAGCTTACAGGCAGAAATTCAGAAATTGTAGGAAAGAACATGACCAAACCCATGTAGAATTTGCTAGAACTAAGGAGCAATTATTCGATAGGTGGTGTTCTTCAAAGGATGTAAAGTCTGATCATGCAAAATTAAGACAGCTCATGCTTGTTGAAGAGTTCAAACGATGCATACACTCTGATGTCAAATCTTTTCTTGACGAAAGGGAAGTAGAAACTTTAGATGTAGCAGCACGATTAGCTGATGATTATGCTTTGACTCATAAGGTGTTTTTTGTAAATAAGCCTTACAAGAAACCTTTTAACCCTCAATTTAAACCTAATACACCTCAGTCAAAACCATTTAACCCTCAACAGAGAAATAATTCTCCTCAACCTAATCCACAACCACAAGCTGGACTAACAGCTGATAGTTCCAGTCCTTCACATAATCCTAAAAATAAAGATACTAGTGAAAACAAAGGTCAAAGATCCTCATACTCACCCCGGCTGTTTTGCAATTATTGTAAAGGTGACGGTCACGTCATTTCTGAATGTGAAACTTTGAAAAGAAGAAAAGAGAGACAAAATCAAAATAATTCTAGACCAACAGGTCTTACTTCTTTAAGGTCAAAACCACAGTCTATTATTCAGGATGAAAATCCTATTTTGGCCAAAACGTCTGCGACTGATTGTATTATGGAGATTTATGAACCATTCTTATCAGAAGGTTTTGTGTCACTTACTAGTGATTCTGTCCAGTCTACCCCTATTAAAATCTTACGAGATACCGGAGCTTCTCAGTCTCTTATTTTAGCAGATACCCTGCCTTTTTCCGAGAAGACTTCAACTGGGACAAGTGTCCTTATTCAGGGAGTAGAGTGTGGATTTGTTAATGTACCGCTCCATAACATTTATTTGTCTTCAGACTTAGTTTCTGGTCCTGTGGCTGTAGGTATTAGGCCTTCTTTACCTTTTAAAGGTGTTCACTTGCTATTAGGCAATGACTTAGCCGGAGATAAGGTTGTGGTAAACCCACTTTTGACCAATACACCTTGTGAGGATCAATTGCCTGATCCCATTGAGCAAGAAATTCCTGATCTTTACCCTTCATGTGCCGTTACAAGGGCTATGGCAAAGAAAGTCAAATTGAATGATGGGATACAGGATGTTGACTTAACTGACACTTTTATAGGTCAGTCTTTTCATGATGAGATTTCAAAATCTCTTTCTTCAAGTCAAACTGACTTCAACAATCAAAGGTCAGACAATGACCTTTCACCTTCAATTTTTGACCAAGGTCACGACCAAATGTCAAGGTCACAACTTTGTCAAGAACAGCACAGTGATCCTGAAATCTCGCCTTTATTTGAAAGGGCTTTAGATGAAAATGAAATTTCTCAGGTTCCTGTTTGTTTTTATGTCAAAAATGATATCTTAATGAGAAAATGGCGTCCTCCTGATGTTTCAGCGGAAGACGAATGGACCATAAATCACCAAATTGTGGTTCCTAAGGCTTATCGTCCTGAAATCTTAAACTTGGCCCATGAAACTCCCATGTCAGGTCATTTAGGGATAAATAAGACTTACCACAAAATTCTCAAGCATTTCTACTGGCCAGGATTAAAATCTGATGTTTCCCAACATTGCAAATCCTGTCACACTTGTCAAATGGTAGGAAAACCTAATCAGACTATTCCAAAAGCTAATTTACAGCCTATTCCTGCATTTGATGAACCATTTAGTAGGATTATCATTGACTGTGTAGGTCCGTTACCCAAGACTAAATCAGGTTGTCAATATCTCTTGACAATAATGTGTGCTTCAACACGTTTTCCTGAAGCAATTCCACTCAGGAATATCAAGACGAAAACAATAGTTAAGGCCCTTGTGAAGTTTTTCACACTTGTAGGTCTTCCAAAGTCAGTCCAATCAGATCAGGGTTCCAATTTTATGTCAGGAACATTTCAGCAAGTAATGCATGAACTTGGCATTAAACAATACAAGTCATCAGCTTATCATCCTGAAAGTCAAGGTGCTTTGGAAAGATTCCATCAAACTTTGAAGAACATGATCAGATCTTACTGTTTTGACACCGAAAAAGATTGGGATGAAGGCATACATTTGCTATTATTTGCTGTCAGAGAGTCAGTACAAGAGTCTCTTGGGTTCAGTCCGTTTGAACTTGTTTTCGGACACACTGTTCGTGGACCTTTAAAACTTATGAAAGAGAAGTTTCTTTCAAGTAATGACAGTCCTTTGAACTTACTTCAGTATGTGTCTGACTTCAAAACTAGATTGACAAAAGCTTGGGAAGTTGCTCGGTCCAATCTTAAGTCAGCTCAGAGCAAAATGAAGTTGCATTTTGATGAAAATGCTCAGAACAGAAATTTTGACCCTGGAGACAAGGTGATTGCTCTTTTGCCCATTCCTGGCAGGCCATTACAAGCTAGATATTATGGTCCATATACTGTTGAGAAAAAGTTAAGTGATGTAAATTACATTGTTAACACTCCTGGGAGGCGCAAGCAAAAACAATTATGTCACATTAACATGCTTAAAAAGTACATTGATAGGGATAGTGATAATGATAGTTCAGTTATTTCCTCAGTAAGCATAGTTAATTCTGTCCCTCATGAACAAAATCAGACAGACTTTGAAGAAATGAACTCTGTGAACTGTGAACCATTATCCTCAAAACTCCAGAATTCTGACATTCTTCATGACCTCGATCAGAAACTGTCACATCTAGATCCGGACAAGAAACATGAACTAAAACAATTAATTCTTGAATATGAGCACTTATTTCCGGACATTCCATCCAGAACCGATAAAATCTACCATGATGTAGACATTATTGAAGGAGCAAAACCGGTGAAACAACATCCGTATAGACTTCATCCTGAAAGACAACAATATCTCAGGAAAGAAGTTAAGTATTTGCTGGACAATGACTTTATAGAACCTAGTCAAAGTGAATGGAGTTCTCCTTGTATACTTGTGCCAAAATCTGATGGGACATTTCGAATGTGCACAGACTATAGAAAAGTAAATTCTGTCACAAAAACTGACACATTTCCCATACCAAGAATTGATGACTGCATCGACAACATTGGTCACGCCAAATATGTGACGAAATTCGATCTTTTGAAAGGGTTTTGGCAGATTCCACTTACAGACAGAGCAAAGGAGATCTCGGCATTTGTTACTCCTGATGGACTTTATCAATATAAAGTGATGCCTTTTGGCATGAAAAACTCTCCAGCAACATTTCAGCGCTTGGTTAATAGTTTGATTTTCGGTCTGGATGGGTGTAAAGCTTACATCGACGATGCCATCATCTACAGTGAAGAGTGGAAACAACACCTGGAGATCATCAGAGAATTCTTCAAAAGACTCAGTGATGCTAAACTGACAATAAACTTACTGAAAAGTGAATTTTGCCATGCTAATTTGACATTTCTAGGACATATTGTTGGACAAGGTCAGGTCAGACCTGTAGAAGCCAAAGTTGAGGCTATATCAGATTTTCCTGTACCTACAGGAAAACGGCAACTGATGCGCTTTTTGGGTATGGCTGGATATTACAGAAAGTTCTGTAATAATTTTTCAGTTATAGCTGAGCCTTTGACAAATTTACTTGGTAAGAAGGTCAGGTATGTTTGGTCTGAGGCTTGTCAGAAGTCTTTTGATCAGTTAAAGGCCATACTTAAGAGTGCTCCAGTTCTATCAGCACCACGCTTTGACAGAGAATTCAAAATGGCGGTGGATGCAAGTGATGTTGGTGCAGGCAGTGTATTGTTACAGGAAGATGACAATGGTGTTGATCATCCTGTTTGTTACTTTTCAAAGAAGTTTGACAAACATCAAAGAAATTATTCTACTATAGAGAAAGAATGTCTATCTCTTATTCTTGCCCTTCAACACTTTCAAGTGTATCTGTCTTCTGCAAATTCACCAATTGTCGTCTTCAGTGATCACAATCCACTGACCTTCATACACAAAATGAAAAACAAGAATCAGCGTTTGCTCAGATGGAGTCTCATGTTGCAAGAGCACAATCTTGATATTAGACACATAAAAGGTAGAGATAATATAATTCCAGACACCCTTTCAAGAGCTTGACAGTTTTGCCTTGTATGTTTGCATATGAGTATTGCAAAAGAAAGTTTTATTTCATAAAACTTTCTTTTCATTGAAGAGGGGAAGTGTTATATATAATTGATTCAATAATATTGATTCTTTTTAAAGCTATTACTTATAATTTGTATATATATATATATTCTAAAGGGGAGTAACCCAATTAATTAATATATATTTCTTTTTATGTTTCTACAATTTATTATCTAGAACTTTATAGAAGAATGTCATTGATTATTTTTATAACTGTTATATAATTTAGAAGTATAGAAAATTCTATGAGCACTTTGTGGATAATTCCAGATGAAAATGGAGTGAGTGTTTTTTTTTTTACCATAAGTTAAAAATATATTTGGACTATGTATACTACTACTGAGATCTCGAAGGATCTAGTAGACTTTCGTTTAGTCTTGATGGTCGTTGCGGCCTTGAATTCTTCTCTGGAGAATTCTAAATTCTCTTTGGAGAATTTAAAAGAACTTTCGTTTAGTTCGTTTCTTTTCTAGAGAAAAGTTTATTATATCATTCTCTAGAAACCTGTAGAATTTCCTTAGATGTATAAATATAGGTCCCAATTCAGTCTTAGGCATTCAGAAATTTGAAGTGATTTAAAGTATATAATTTTGGTTGTTTCACTAGTGTTTTGGATTAGAAGAAAAGTGTGGATTAAAATATACATGTGCTCATATTCTGGTTACTGGATTGTGGACTTACATTTGAGGGACAAGGACTTATTTGACATTAACTTTGTAAGTTATTTATTTATTTATTTACTTATCTGTTTGTTTGTTTTTATGTATTTGCAGCATTTATTTGTTTGATTAAATATTGTTAAGTTTAAATTACTTGGTTGTTTTTCGCTGTACCTGTCTAGTTACGCTAGGTCGTAACAGTGGACAAAATGCTATTCTACCAGCATTCTGTCTATTTTGTTTCATGTTAATAAGGGACATGCACAAAGTACATGCACATGTATTTTTAACTGATTCATGAATTCAAATTACAAGCAATCTTCTCTCAACATAGACTGCTCCACTGCGCATGTGTCGGATTTAAAGATTGATAATTAACTCGCCAGAACGAAGCAGGCTACTCTCAACACAGAATCAAACTTTTATTTCATTTTAACATTTGGAGGAAATGTTTCCAGGGTAATAAATCTCTCTTGTGGCCCGACTTATAGACAGCAGTTGTTAGTATCTGATGGGATCGGTATTAGTGGCCAGTTATTCAAATGATCTATGAAGAAATGTATTGCATAACCACTAGCCAGATTTGATAAATCTGATGAGATAGTCAGAGAAGCAAAATCATGACCAAGAAGAATAGAGTCTTTGGAGAGGAGTGGACTATGGTATCATATATGTAATTTTAAGATTATATAGAAAAAGACATCATCTCATCAGACTTTATAAGTCTATATGTTGTATGTTGTATGTTACCCTTTCAAAACAGAAATATACTCTAAGTTTGAAAAATGCACTATGAATCTCTAAAAATAAATTCCAAACCTAAATATATCAATGTCATCTGATGAAAGAATGTTACTGGCACATGTGTTGATACTTTTAATCACATATATGCATCGATGGTGTTACGTGTGTTACATTTTCGAAAACAGACTGTTCAGAGTTTAATTACAGAGCAGTAAGCTATTTTAATATACTTTTCTTTGCACATTTATACTTTAGATACACTGGCCTAAAAGACACTTATTCATTTTCTTTTACAAACCTGAAAAAACTAATCAGCATGTCATTCCTTAGTCGAAAGTTATTGCATATAGTCCACAGTAACTCACGTCAGATTATGAAAGAATAAAGTGTTCATAGTCAACTATGAACAGACAAGTTTGAAGAAAAAAAGAAAAAAAAATATACAATCATTTTGTTGTAGATCAATAACATATATGCCTGTCGAATGCTCACTGCTTTGCCAGAAATGTGTACTTTTGATTGGTAAATATGGTAACGTATGTAACACATAATTATTAAATATCAAAAATCAGTTTTAATGATTTTAATAACGACAAAATGCTCATCGCTGTATGTAATTATGATTTAGCACTAATTTAGAAATCTTATAAGATATAGCAAATATTCAAGAGTGTAATCCGGTTGTCAGTGAACTTAATGCGCGCACACCCAAACCACAAAATCCCAAAGCATGTTTTACACCATTGTTAGTATGCAGTGTTATGAAATGACATTATCAACACCGCCGGTTACTATTTCTTAAGTTACCTTTCCCAAAGCTTGCCAATATCAATGCGGGTGACGGGCAATTGAATGGTAACGTATGTAACACATTTTTCACTTAAAATTTTAGGTGTTAAAACCTAAGGAAAACAAATAGTAATAAGATATAATAATCGTCACCTTAAGATTGTTTTCCGATTTCCGGATTATGAAATGACTCGCCGGCCACACAAAAGCACAACTCTGCGCATGCTAGTTCATTTTGTCTAGGTTCGGGGCACATGTGAGACAAGCCAAGTTCTGCTTGCGCGTGTGCCAGGTGTTTTTTTTTCTCGGAGTTCTCCCGTTTTCGCCCCACCTACCGGTTGGCCCGTCTCATATGAGCTGAAATAATATTGAAAGGGACGTAAAACGGAACAAAAATTGTTCATTGGCCCATCCCCTTTCTCATTAATGTGTTCACTGCTCTTAAAGGTTCTCAGTTTTAATTTTTATTTGCTATTACTGCAGCTGGTGTTGTGCCGTGTGGAAGCCCTAAAAAAGTCTCCCCGTATATCATATATAGTGCAGGTTATATTTTTTTGGTTCTTTGAGATCAGCGAGGATATTCTGAGAAATCAAAAATTTATTACATGTTAAGATTCATTTTCTAACCACAGTTTAAAATATTTGGTCTCATTTAGATAATATTAGTCTTTGTTACGACTAGCCTGTTGAAAGTTGCAAAATTTCTGTAATTCTCTTTGGCTCCATGTTGCCAAATCTAAAGGGTCTCTGACGAGACTTTAATAGTCGAAACCGCAGTCTGGCCCATCCCCTTTCTCATCAATGTGTTCACTGCTCTTAAAGGATCTCAGTTTTAATTTTATTCAGTCCTTGGCCATGAGCACTGCTTCAATATAAGTTCCAGACATTGCCTGATGCGGTTGTTTTGTTTTTGAGATGCTGCTAAACAGCCTAGTCAACAGCTATTTTCATATTGAGACGTTGACTCCATTTTATGGGACTTTTGCCCGAAAATCGGATGTCATGAGGTCCAAACAAAGATTTAAATATAACCACCCAAGTAAGCCACTACGGCTTAAATACGTATGGATGGGTTGATTTTAAAACACTTTTCCTGGTCAGGCTCAGACCTGAGCGGTTAACCACTAATAAGATGGTCAGTAAGTAGCGTATAAGCTATGCCTGGAAGCAAAAGAAGCCCATCTAGTTCTTAAGGACCCGATGAGCGGGGCCCATATTCCCACCCGACCAACCTTCTGAGGGATTCTGCTTAGGCTGTTACGGTTGAGCGTTTCTGCTAAGGCTGACAACATGTTTTTGAAGTTTTCACGTTATAAATGTGTCATCAAACGATCATGCTTTGGTGGTACATTTCCATTTGTGTAGCGCTAATGGCAAAAGAACAAGTGACGGACACTATTTACACTTGAACCAAATTGCCCAGCAGATGAACAGAATCGGCAAATGTTTGTCGTACACCTTCTTATGTGCTGTGGGGAGTGTTATCGTCTGTTTGAACATGTAGTTTGTGATCGATCGCTTTTCTCAGCAACATTCCAAGCTTTCGTTTTAACACTGCCATTGTGTGGAGTCTCACCTAAATTGCCTTATTGTGTAGTCATAACTTCTATTTTCTTGAAGATATGGAATGGTCGAGAGTCTCACCAGGACATCAAGGCTTGGAACCATAATGTATTGCAATCATTTGGCTACGTAGAATAGACAGCAGCATAAAACCAAGACATCTGATTCAGCTGATTGTACCGTCAGAAGCATCGTGGTTGTTATGAAAATTCGCGTATCTGTGTCTTCATTGTCTAAAGTGCAGTTACGTCATCCCTGGCAAGAAAGCATTTTCGTTATCTGTAAAACGCTTACACGTTGTTTGCACATCCTGTTCTATGTTCGGATTTCACACCGAGTGCCCTCAAGAAATTCACATTTTGTGTTATTACTGCTTTACATTGGATTTTGCCACTCCCGAGGAACTGGTGTCGCAGGGCTAGATAATGTCCTTCTTTCTCGTTCATCCGATCTGATGGATTTACTCTACACATATATAGTATAAAATAAATGGGTCCAGGAGTTTGAGGATAATATCCGCATCTAGTTTGATGCGACTGTCAGTGTGATTTTTGCGAAGTCTTTGTCTTCCTAAGTCATTAAGTTCGCACACGTAAAAGATTCATCGTGGATCTTGTTCAAGGACACAACATGGCACCGAAGAGGTCGAACAACACAAAGTCGCAATCAGGAGCGGACGCTTTAACAATGGGTCACCAACTCATAATATATACTTTACAGTGCCCTATTTGGAAAAAGGTGTTACTTACGTTACCGTGAGCATACTGACAAGTCACCAGTGGGTTCTATGCGAAAACCATTGCAGATAATTATGTATGACCACTTTCACGTGAGCCGCAGCGCGCGAAAACCCCTCTTCCGACAATATTCTTTCTACACAGTCCAGAATTTAGACGCTTGAAATTTCGGATTTAAGAAGAAGTTTGAATTATCTGTGTAGAGTAAACAAGTGTCCTGATCAGCTGTGCAGTAACTGCATCTTTGTTTTCATATAGGAAGATTCTGGTTTTCGCGGCTCACTAATGCTATATATACATTTATAATCACCAAAATGAAATCTACCCATGCTTGAACATTGAGGTGTTACATACGTTACCATGAGCATACTTGCAAGTCACAGGCTGTGTATTTTAAAACATGTATTTGTCATATGGTGTTAAATAGAACTAGATAATTTGCACAAACATATAACAATTATTCATTTTGATATTTTATTATTGTTGAAACGCCTACTTTTGAAGTGTTACAGCATACGGCGGTACCCTTAGGAAATGTTAAATTATTTATATAAAATAAATTAAATATTTAATATACATGTATATATATATATGATTTTGTGTTCTAGCCAAGTTAAACTATTAGTCAGTAAGGTGGGACCAATCGTTTTTGGAATATGAAGAAAGAAATGTCAAAAACAAAGAGGTACAAGTAGGCAAAGATCAGGAAAAGGCGCAATCACAAAAAGATTCCCACTCCAAAAACCGAGGTGGGAAAAAACCAAACTAACAATCAGGTACTTTATACCATGAAACATATCGTAAGCCGAATGAGCAGCTATTTTCACAATAGGTGGCCACTCAGTTACCTTAACTTAACTAAAAATATGAAAACATACATAAGGCGCCAACAGCACAAAAAATATTAAACACCAAGACATAAAACAAAAAGAACCACTAAAGAAGTATCGACTTGGAAAGATCGGCAACACAAAGTTACTGGCGGGCTTAAACCGGTTTTACAGGTACCTAACCTCACCCTCAGCTTCTGCAGTGGTTCATAACATTTAGTTAGTTATTTGGTCCTTGTGGTGAATCTCTAACTAGTCAATGAATCATCAAGAACAAACAAATATATCATGATAAACATCCTGATGAATCAAAACTCAGGACTCACAGATTGAGTAAGCTGCCCGACGATGGAGATCCCTGGGCGCCGAATAACCTACTAACTCCGGAGCAAAAGAAAAACACCAGTTGGACCCCGGTGGGCAAAGCAACAGACAAGAAGCTCCGGCCCCAACCAACTAAAATGAATAGCTTTAAGTCGGGGCCATCATAGCGTCTGACGCCCGACACACCGGTGTGCAATTAAAGAAGGCAGCATAGTTATCAACCATGATTGGGTTAAAAACTAAGCATGCAGACTGTCGCATAACATTCAAGTTATAACCTATACATTTGTAACGTGTTATGATTTTTCTGAACTGAAAAGAAAAATCGTTAATTCCTTTAAGTTTCTTAAACTTGTAAACCAAGTCACCATAAAATTCAGGTTCCGAAAGGCCCTCATTTAAAAGCGTCTTTAACCCAACATTATATTTGGAAATCAATCCATAGTGTCTACGATAAAATTTAGAAAAGGTTTTTCGAAGTTTATGATACCGATAGCACTGTTGGAGAAGTTTTGCCGTTAAAGATTTATTTCGAGCGTTGAAGTCTGTAACATGATTGCAGACTCTAGCAAACCTAATAAGTTGCGAAATGTATACACCATAAGAAGCACGACGAGGAACGTCACCATCCAAAAAAGGAAAATTTACTATATCAAAATCAAAGTCATCGCGCTTATCATAAATTTTAGAAGAAACAAATCCATTTGAAACAGAAAGATGTAGGTCTAGAAAGGGGGCTTCGGTATCTGAGATATTGGCTTTGTTTAACTGAAGTTCAGATGGATAAATTTGATTGACCATACCTTCAAAATAAGGGTTGTCAATGTTCAAAAGGTCATCAAAAACGTTTTTGAACCCAAACCCCTATTTTCATGCCATGTATGTAGAAGTAACATTTGTAACACCGTATAATGTCTAATTTCAACTTTTGAAGATCATAAAGCATGTCCGTTAAATTGTTCTAGTACGTGATATAATTAGTGTTGTTGCATGATTAGAGTGGGTGAAGCATAGTAGGTTTCGCTATTTTGTTGGTACAAATATATTTTGAACATGTAACTTATGTAACGAGCCACAGAAATATTGTGCACCACTTGCCGGGGCGACAACGTGCCTAGAACTCATCTAGGATGACCAATGGACCAATTGCATACTGCAAACAAAGTCTGTGGAGGGTGTTGTGCGATTTCGTTAAATACGGTAGATACAGAATCTAGCGTCTCGCCTAATGTGTCATGTCTACGTGAATTCCAACTTCCCCTCTATACTTCTCCCTCTTCAGTGGTCTCATCAAAGACTGCTGAAGAATTTAAGGCTCTCATTTCGATCAGGGGTTCACAGGTATACGTTTTAGTATACCTCTGTTTAGCTTCTTGTAAATAGTTTTAATGGCCCATCCCGAATGTTCTCCCCATCATGCTAAATTCAAAATTTAGCACCCACCCAACACCTGAGATGATGATGAGAAATTGATCGACTCAGTATATGAAGATAGATAGATAGATATACTTTTGATAAACTACAGGGTGTCCAAAAAACGCAACCGCTACTAGACAGTGCATAACCTTTTTAATAATATAGATTTAAGTGAGATATTTCATACAATAGTAGTTCTATCATATTTGACCCTTAACCTGACAACCGTTTTGCTAGGTGGTTCTTCAACAGAAAGTGACGTCATAACGAATCTGTGATGTCACTTCCTGTTGTATGCAGCAACTTGCATTCATTGAAATGCAAAGAAGTTAACAAAATACAATTTCTAACAGTTGTTAAGCCTTATTCTCAATTAAAAGTGGTATAACATTGAGAAAATTGTCATAATAATCAAAAAAAGTAAGAAAGCTAGTTAAAAATTGGACAACATTTGCAAAATTTCAACGAAAACTGTATTCAAAAATATGAGGTGGGCAACCATCAAAAGTGTCATGTGCTAAAATTTCCAACACTCCCAAAGCAGTCACAACAATAAAGTAGGTCATTCCAGATATGGGTGTAGTATATAACTGTGATGCTAATATATCTGAAGACAAGGTTTAAAATAAAAATTAAAACTGAGATCCTTTAAGAGCAGTGAACACATTATTGAGAAAGGTGATGGGCCATACCGCGGTTTCGACTATTGAAGTCTCGTCAGTGACCCTTTAGATTTGGCAACATGGAGCCAAAGAGAATTACTGAAATTTTGCAACTTTCAACGGGGTAGTCGATACATAGCATACTTCTGCTAAGTTGGGTTTAGTTATCTGTAAAAAAGAAGTAAGTAGAAAACAAGCAATGTAGCAGGTATATTCTTCTGGAAAACCGTACTTACATTTGATCTTTGGTGGTCATGCACTTCCCATATTGAACTAAAATTCTTGCATTTTCAGAAAATGATGTTCATTTTTAAAGAAGCTCTCCTAATTTTCAGATTATAATGGCAACGTCATCCACATATATCCATTTTAAGACAGAATTAAGGCTTAAAAACACATGAAAATTGCACTTTGTTAACTGCTTTCAATTTGTAGGAATGATGGGTGCCGATCACAACAGGAAGTGACATCACAAGTTTGTTATTACGTCACTTCCTGTTGAACCGCTTAGCAAAATGGGTGTCAGATTAAGGATCAAATACAGTAGAACAACTATTGTGTAAAATATCTTACTTATGTATGTGTTATTAAAAATGTTATGCATTGTTCAGTAGCGGTTGCGTTTTTGGGGTTACAAAAAGGTACAAGTAGGCAAAGATCAGGAAAAGGCGCAATCAGAAAGAGATTCCCACTCCACAAACCGAGTTGGGAAAAAACAAACTAACAATCAGGTACTTATACCATGAAAACATTTCGTAAGCCGAATGAGCAGCTATTTTCCCAATAGGTGGCCACTCAGTTACCTTAACTGAACTAAAAATATGAAAACATACATAAGGCGCCAACAGCACAAAAATATTTTAAACACCAAGACATAAAACAAAAAGAACCACCACAGAAGTATCGACTTGGAACGATCAGTAACACAAAGTTACTGGCGGGTTTAAATCGATTTTACATGGCCATAAAACGTGGTCATGCAATATACAGATAATTGTTTTCAGCATTGAAATTGAAAATAGCATTGGCAAAAATGAAAACTTTAATATGCTTGCTCAAAACATTGATTGTGGGTACATGCGAGGCGGTTCTAACGAGTGCTCATAATCTATGTTTTGGAACAAAAATAAGAAAAATAACTATACGCTTGTGAACCCAAATTTTGCTATCTCAAAGTGGGATTTAAGGGGAACAAATTTCATGGGCATTTAATCCTGATGTGCTGTCATGCATGTTGCTGTAATATGCCACCCAATACCAGAAGCAAGAGCAGCATAACTTAAGTAAACTTACAACCTAGCAACGATACCTCAGTCGCTAGGAAACGTCTCGCTTAACGAGTGACATTAAAATGTAGCGACTGTCAGACCTTAAGCTTTATGTTGTCTTTCCCCATGCCAGTTCTGCGAAGGCATAGTATCAAACACCCATCTATGAACAAGTTATAATGCTTGTTTATTTGATAAAATGTTACATTACGAAAACTTGCCCATGCAATATACACAGACATTTGAACCCCAACGCGAAAAATGTACCTTCGGACATTCTGACGTTACTAGTAGAAAACTGATCAAAAGCGGGAAAATCTTGAAATATATGTTTTAGAAATAATACAGTATTGTAATATTTGAACACTGGGCTACCGACTAAATGAGTTTTAAAACGTATTTATTTTCAATAGTTTTAGTTATCTGCCCTTGTTTTGCCAAAACTACATTTAATTTTTCCTATATCCATCGATAAACCGTTACCATAGCAACCACGAAATCACATTATATATAAAATTAGTTAAACATATTAATTGTAAGAATGATATACACCTATCTAAACAGTAAGTTCTGGTCAATGCTTCAACAATTTTATGAAACTACATTGAGCTTATAGGTACTACTAACATACAGAAATGCATTACGTAACTTTGACGTCATTTTTCTGTAAAATGACGTCTGATGGTTCCATATAAAAGAAATGCCAAAAGTCACAAACTAACTTGAATAATCTGGTCAAATAAAGATTATTAGACTCTAGAAACAATATATTTTCAAAGTTTTTCTGATACTCAAAATATTGTCCGAAAGTGCATTTTCTCATGTTGTGGCCCATTTTATTGATTTGAAAATCGTAAAAAAAAAACGAATAAATATTGATATTTTTCTTATTTTTGCTCAAAACATACAGTTATGCCAGGACGAAAGGTAACAGCCTTGTTCACATGGATTGCACTATTAAGTGCACTAATCACTATTCATCTTTTGAAGCAAACTGCACTTCGTCGTGCACACCAAGTGCACTTACTGTTACCTTTCGTCTTGGCACTACTGTCGATTGTTGGTACACGTTAGAACCGCCTCGAACGTGTACCGAATATATATGTTTTGGATAAAAAATAAGAAAGAGTGTTTACCCCAGTATAAATATACCTTTATAAAAGTGTGTTGTCAGGAGGTAATCATTTCACGGACATGTTATCTTGATGTTTTATCCAAATGATTAATTATTTAAACAAATAAGCTACGCCTTGCATACAGCAATTGCTACAACAGATAAAATAATAAATTGCTTTGATTTATATATATACAGTCGGACAAAAGTTAAGCATCACTTGAATATTTTCCAAAATAATCAATAAAATCTTCAATACAGAAATATTTTCTTTTAATATGTGTGATATATGGTATATTGGTAATAAAGTAAAGCAAACGCGGATGTGGTTGTTCTTAAGGTAAACATGTAGGCGTTGTTTAAGCAGACACACATCCACATAGCCAAAAATCGCTGTTTCCTAGTCCATATGACGCTGCTAAAAGGCTTTACCTTTGACCTCTAAATGTTTAGTGCTATGAGGTTGTTTATTTCTCTGTCCTTTACGGGTGTCATAGAACCAATCTGGCTTGAATGACAGGCTGTCAACTTTCAAATTGGACAATTCTTGCAATTTGCATAAATCCAAGATGGCCGCCAGAAAAATGCGTATTTTTTAAACCGCCAAGCAGCGTAAAAAGATAATGCCATTTTGTTACAATTTCAAAACCAAAATCAGCCTGACAATTTCAGATAAATATCTCTAAAACATCAACAGTTATGGGCGTTTAAAGAATGGCATGTTACATAGTGAAAACGTCGTGCTCAGAAACAAGGAAATAAGTTTGCCTGAATCAGCATGTAACTGCCATTAAACCTTTGGTAAAAAAAACGTTTTTGGGACATTTTCACAACATAATACTACTTTCTTTTCATGCCTATAGAAACCCATTTGCGATCATATAGGGGACATTAATACTGCTTTTAATGGCAACCCCCAAAATAGGTGTAGATGTATTTATTACACCATATTAACTTGAGCGACATGGTAAAAAAGCCATTCGGACAGACCTAAACAGTAAGGGCTAGACGTGAGTTAAAGACCCTTCCTAATTTATTGTGGTTTTGAAGTTATTTGTAATGAAAAATACATTTAGAAAAATGTTAGGGTAATGCTTAACTTATGTCTGACTGTATATATTCGGCAAACTGAATAAACGGCGAATTTGAAGCGACTGGACAATTCAAGTAAGCAGTATGCAAGCGAAATCAGCAATACTTTTGTGGATATGTTTAATTTACTCGACGTCGACGCTAGCTCTTCTCAATCCGTCAACCACATGGATCGACAGTATAAATCTGAAATTGGAAAACCTCTAAACTAAACTTGATCAATGTGAGAGGCAAATAGGTAAGACATTTTCACCATAACAAATTTAAACAAGCATGACTATCAATTAGTACATGTATGAAAATTAGCGACACTAAATCATGATAAATTTTTACCTAGTCAACGAATCTCATTGATAGATTTCTAGCTAGTCAATGAATTATCATTCATCTTGGACAAACATAAAAATATGATAAACGATAAGTAAAAAAAAGAAGATTATCAGGAATATGTGCGGCCAGGTAAGTAAAACAACGTCACTGAAAATGAAATCCACACGTTGAATCCCGGTTGACCAAGCAACAGACTAAACAAAAATTCGGGACGCCAAACATCTAAATCATACAGATTTATAAACCATTATTGGGTTAAAACAAAGCTATTTCCCTATAATTCCAACTTAACTAATTTCCTACATTATGTTTGGTTGTTTGGAAGACTTTATACTTCGATAATAGCAATGCGTAAGAAAACTCAAGTTTCCCCTTAAAAACGGCGCGAAGTTACGTGATAACGTGACGTGCGTTTCTTCTAAGAAACGTTGACGTCATCAAATCTAAACGTCATAAAACACTGGATGAACGCGTTTTGAAGGCGTCGAAATGAATATTTTGATTTTTTATTAACATGGACGCTTTTCCTTTTAACGGGACATCATACGCTTAGTGTTTTAAACTTCTTGTTGTGTGTTGACATTCGACAGTTGAATTTCTATTGTTCCGAGCCACAGTTCAAAATCGACATGTCTTTCTATCGGTCCAGACCGCGATATTTTCTCTCATAAGCACAATTTTGAATAAGTGGAGATGTTTAAAGCTCTCGCGTTGACAGCCTGCCTATTGCAAGAAGGTAGAAATAAGCAAAGATCAGGAAAAGGTGCAATCAGAAAAAGATTCCCACTCCAAAAACCGAGATGGGGAAAAAACAAACTAACAATCAAGTACTTATATCGTAAGCCGAATGAGCAGCTATTTTCCCAATAGGTGGCCACTCAGTTACCTTAACTTAACTAAAACTATAAAAACACACATAAGGAGCCAACAGCACAGAAAAATGATTTTTAAACACCAAGACATAAAACAAAAAGAACAATCACAGAAGTATCGCCTTGGAACGATCAATAACACAAAGTAACTGGCGGGCTTTAACCGGCTTTACGGGCGCCTAACCTCACCCTCAGCTTCTGCAGTGGTTCATAACATTTAGTTAGTTCTTCGGCCCTCGTGGTGAATCACTAACTAGTCATCAAGAACAAACAAATATATCATGATAAACATCCTGATGAATCAAAAACAAGGACTCACAGATTGAGTATGCTGCCCGACGATGGAGATCCCTGGGCGCCGAATAACCTACTGACTCTGGAGCAAAAGAAAAAAAAGCAGGTGGACCCCGGTGGGCCAAGCAACAGACAAGAAGCTCCGGCCCCAACCAACTAAAATGAATAGCTTTAAGTCGGGGCCATCATAGAGTCTGACGCCCGACCCATCGGCGTGCAATTAAAGAAGGCAGCATAGTTATCAACCATGATTGGGTAAAAAACTAAGCATGCAGACTGTCGCATAACATTCAAGTTATAACCTATACGTCTGTAGTGTGTTATGATTTTTTCTGAACTGAAAAGGAAAATCATTAACTCCTATAAGTTTCTTAAACTTGTAAACCAAGTCACCATAAAATTCAGGTTCCGAAAGGCCTTCACTTAAAAGGGTCTTTAACCCAACATTATATTTGGAAATCAATTCATAGTGTCTACGATAAAATTTAGAAAAGGCTTTTCGAAGTTTATGATACCGATAACCATGTTGGAGAAGTTTTGCCGTTAAACATTTATTTCGAGCGTTGAAGTCTGTAACATGATTGCAGACTCTAGCAAACCTAATAAGTTGTTATAGGTATACACCATAAGAAGCACGACGAGGAACGTCACCATCCAAAAAAGGAAAATTTAATATATCAAAATCAAAGTCATCGCGCTTATCATAAATTTTAGAGGAAACAAACCCATTTGCAACAGAAAGATGTAGATCTAAAAAAGGGGGCTTCGGTATCTGAGTTATTGGCTTTGTTCAACTGTAGTTCAGGTGGATAAATTTGATTGACCATACCTTCAAAATAAGGGTTGTCAATGTTCAAAAGGTCATCGATGTACCTAGATGTGGAATTGAAAGCCTCGATAACATCAGCTTGATTATCATGGTTAAGAGAATCCATGAAATCTCTTTCGTAGCAGTATAAAAATAAATCAGCTACGAAAGGTGCGCAATTTGTACCCATCGGAATTCCAACAATTAGTCTGTATAACATGGTCCCAAATCTAATATAAATATTATGAAGGAGATAGGACAAGGCGTCGCACACATTCTGACATGACCAAAGTGTATACCGACTCTGGTCAGACGAAGTGAAAAAAAAGACTTTCTGTCATTTCATGCCAAATAAAGTGAGCCATAGTTTTTCAATGCCTTTTGAAGGTCCACTCTATCAAATCCAGAAGTTTTTCTTTTATTAGATTATGCGGTAATGTTGTATACAGAGTAGTAAAATCATATGTGGACAAGCTTGTCGCACGGAACCCTCTACACTCCAATTTACTGAGCACCCTCACCAGATTTTTTTATTTGAAGTTTCATACACTGTCTCACAGTATCTTATAACATAAGATTTGATAGCAGTAAGACAGGAAGTTAATAATTTAGGAAGTTCAGTGGTAGTACAAGCGCTAGAATTTGCAATAAATCTAGCTTTGTACGGTCTTCTGTGTAGCTTAGGTAACCAATACATCGTAGAAAGTTTGTCTTGGCCTTCATTGACACAAACAAAAACCTTAACAGGTAAATCGTTTAAGTGGGCATTAATTAAAGACTTTTCATCAGTATCTATCTCCAGATAAGCCCTGGTACCATCAAGCTCCTGTTTTAAGGTGTTAATGTAGTGAAGCCTACAAACGACAATAACATTGTTTGCGGCTTTGTCTGCCGGAACCAAGACATACTTTCTATGAAATTCTTTGAGACCCTGCTTCAAATGCCTAAATAGGAGGTAAAAGATTAGTATTTTGTGAATAAAACTTAATGCGTTTATCCACGATAGTGAAGATACTTCTTTTCCATTCTTTAAGAGCATTATCTTCAACACCCTCTCGTTTACACCATCGATTACCAAAATCATTTAATGCAGATGCAACCTCCTCTCTACATTTGTCGAAATTAATGTAGGCAGTTATAGCTTCTATTTATTGCGAGAAGTGAAATTTTCAAGATGGCTGCCTTATGAATCCTTGCTTTATTTTCCTTCCGCTGGTTTAGAAAATTTAAATCAATGTAGACAAATGCAGTGTAATGAGACAAAGTTGATATTATAAGGAAAGACTTATTATTTTTGTTGATTTTATTGATGTGTAAACGCAGGCGAATCACTCACAAACATTTTCATTAAGCCCTTCAAGCTTTATTTAGTTTGTGAGTGATTCGCCTGAGTTTACACATCGATTAAATCAACAAAAAATAAAATTCATTCCTATGATAAAATCATATGCAAACATACTGCAATCACATCAACTCCTTTAAGGAATGCTTAACAGCAACATCAACAATAGACTAGGGTACGGACCTGCAGCATTTACAGCTTTCTTATCGACAAGTATAAGTACAGATGAACCAGGTCATCAAATTCGATAATATTCTTACAAACGTGGGGAATGCCTATCACAAAAAAGATGGACAATTTCAGGTATAGTATGATTTCTTTGACCGTGCCTGATGACCTTTGATAATAATAATTGAGCCGTCTCGTGGGAAAACCAACAATGTGGTTTCCGAACAGGTCCGACACAAACCGAGCTGTACAAGCACAAAAAAGATGGACAATTTCAGGTATAGTATGATTTCTTTGACCGTGCCTGATGACCTTTGATAATAATAATTGAGCCGTCTCGTGGGAAAACCAACAATGTGGTTTCCGAACAGGTCCGACACAAACCGAGCTGTACAAGCACAGAGGCAGGCTAGAAGCTTGAAATTTCGGATTTAAGAAGAAAAGGAAGTGTACTATCCGGTTACCGCGAAGCTGATCTGCGCCTTTGTTTTCGCATATGCAGATTGTTGGTTTTCCCACGAGGCGGCTCAATTATGTATTTGTTGATCAGACTCATTCAACTTAAAATTTTTAATCATTGCATTGTTTATTGTCGCCTCCCCGTGACCGACTGAATCCCGTTTTAACTGTTTAGTTAACGAAACTCGGAACCAAAATGACCTATGCCACGATATGTGTAAAAAATTGCATTATAAGTAATGACATGCCAATAGAAAATGTCTGCAAACCCTTCTGCTTATATTTACAAACAGTTTCCATGTAAGGTAATGTGTCACGGTCAAAATAATTTTACTACAAGTATTCACAGAAAATAACTTTTTTTTTATTCAGTTTTACGTCCCTTTCAAGATTATTTCAGCTCATATGAGACGGGCCAATCAGTAGGTTGGCGAAAACGGGTGAACCCGAGAAAAAGCACCTGGCACACCCGAAGCAGAGCTTGGCTTGTTTTACATGTGGCCAGAGCGGGGCTCGAACCCAAACCAGACAAAGCGGTGAGATGATCGAGTGATAAAGAATCAGCGCTCTTAACCGCTCGGCCACGGGGTCCGCTACAGAAAATAACTATATATCCTGAAAAACTAAGATAAATTCGACTCATGGTGTAACGTACGTATTTTCTGCAAACGTTCAAATTTTTCGCTTATTTCAATAAGAACCGCTATCCAAAATGCTTGAGAGCGTCGGTACTGATTACATTTATTTACCGTTATTTACCTTTTCATGCGAGAAGTGGTAAAGACTTATAACCATGCAGCTTTGAATACTCTGTACTTCATGAAACAAATATAGGGGTTTATCACGTCTGGATTTAGTTAACTGATGAAATGGCGAATTTCTACAGTCTACGATCCTATTCTGATACAAGCAAACTCGTTTCACTGGTGTTATGTATGACAGTTACTTGTTGAAAGATGTGCATTCAGTACTGGTAAACTTCCCAAGGGAGTATGCCCAGGAAAGTATGATGTTATACATATGATGTTTACTTAATGTCCTTAGCAATTATTTACTTTTAGTGTCCCAGATATTGGACATAAACAGGTTGTTTACTTCAGAATTTTCTAGAAATTTCAAATTGTTCTTTGACGGAGGAGTCCGGAAAAATCTGGAAGAACCAAAGATGTAGAATCTTCTAGAAGAATTCTTTTTTTATGTCAAAAGAATATTGTGGAATTTTCTGGAAGGATAATGGCCTCTCTACAATATTCCAGAACATTAAATTTTGGTAAACAACTTGTTATTTTTAGTATATGATATCATAGAATTTGCTGGAAGAATCCTGAATGTTCCTCAGTGCTATATAAGGGCTACAAATTTTCATAAGGACAATCTTTGGGTACTGTTACTATTAAGAAGTCAAAATCTATCTTACTGGAATTTAAACTTATTCTTGGATTACTTTGTGATATTCGATTCTGGATTGGGACACAGTGCTATTTTGAAACAAACTTTAATTCTTGGGATCAGAAACTGATACAGACTTGTGTTAAAAAATTCTGAGGGACATTCAGACATTCTTTAAGGGAATTAACATCTTGAAAGGTATTGTACATTCATTTTTGTTTGATTGTATATATGCTTTTGATTGTTTCACATGTAATTACTGGTTAAATCACTTCTAAATAAATTTGTTAAATTTTAAACAAAGCTTGTTGCTGGCTAACCAACTTGTTGGTTTCCTTAATCTTCTAGTTACGCCTGGCACGTAACAGAATTGGGGGCTCGAGTCCGGGATTGAAATTTCTTGTGCACCAAATTTATTTAAAATTCTAAACTATCTTCACTGTTTGCTGTTTAAATAGCTAAAGCCAGCAAAAAGCAACCATGTCATTCAAACTAAGTGACTTTATTGCTGCGCCTTCTCAGGAGCTGTTAGATAAGGCCAAAAAGAGTGACCTCTTAGACATAGCTGATCATTATGGGTTGTCAAATATCAAGACTTCCATGTTAAAACATGAAATTAAGAACATTTTGATTCAGTTTTTTGTTGACGAGGAAATTTTTGATTCCTCGGCTACCTCTAAGATTCTAGTCACTCAGACTGACTTTCAGCTGAGAGAAATTGAAATAAAAAATCAAATTACATTAGAAAAATTAAGATTAGATCAAGAGGAGAGAATAAGAAGGGAGAAAGAGGAGCGAGAAGAGAGAATAAGGTTAGAAACTATAGAACGAGAAGATAGAATGCATAGAGAAAAATTAGAACTTGAGAAATTAAGACTAGAAATGGAAGAACGAGAGAAGGAAAAACAAAGGGAAATGGAACGAGAAAAGTTAGAAAGAGCAGAAAAGCTTGAAATTGAAAAAGAACGACTTGAAATTGAAAAGGAAAAGTTACAATTTGAGTTAAAAATGAAAGAGCTTGAGTTACAAGGTAAATCTAAATCAAAATCTTTGCCTTTGGCCACTAGTATGGTATTTGATGTCACGAAACACATTCGTCTCGTTCCTCCATTTCAAGAAAAAGAGGTTGACAAATATTTTTTACATTTTGAGAAGGTGGCAGAAAACTTGAAATGGCCAAAAGAGCACTGGACCTTGCTTTTGCAAAGTGTTGTAATTGGTAAAGCTCGAGAAATTTACACTCAGCTTTCTCTTGAGCAAAGTTCAGATTATGATACAGTAAAGGAACTTATTCTTAAGGCTTATGAGTTGGTCCCTGAGGCATACAGGCAGAAATTTAGGGATTGTAGAAAAGATCATGACCAGACTCATGTTGAATTTGCCAGAACAAAAGAACAACTATTTGATAGATGGTGTTCTTCAAAGAAAGTAGGTTCTGATCATGCAAAGCTAAGGCAGTTCATGCTTGTTGAAGAATTCAAACGGTGCATAAATTCTGATGTTAAGGCTTTCTTGAACGAAAGAGAAGTTGAAAACTTGGAAACAGCAGCACGTTTAGCTGATGACTATGCTTTGACTCATAAGTCTTCATTTGTCAACAAGCCATATCCTAGGAAACCATATAACCCTCAATCAAAGCAAATTACCCCTCAGTCAAAACCATATTACCCTCAGTCCGGTCCCAAAGCCAATCCCAGTAATCCAACTGACAATTCCAGTCCAAAACCCAAATTTTCTAGTGAAAACAAAGGACAAAATCCCTTATCCCAGCCAATTTGTAATTATTGTAAGAAAACTGGCCACATTATTTCTGAATGTTTGGCACTGAAACGAAAGAAAGAAAGAGAAAATCTAGATAGTGCTAAACCGACAGGTCTCACCTCCTTAAAGGCTAAACCACAGTCTTGTATCCAGGAAGAAAACCCTATACTGACCAGAACTTGTAAAGAGTCAGTCTCTGAGGATTCTATTATGGAGATTTATGAACCATTCTTATCAGATGGTTTTGTGTCACTTAACAGTGACTCTGCCCAGTCTACCCCTATCAAAATCTTACGAGATACCGGAGCTTCTCAATCCCTTATCTTGGCAGATACCTTGCCATTTTCCGAGAAGTCTTCTTCTGGGACAAGTGTCCTTATCCAGGGCGTAGAGTGTGGATTTGTTAACGTACCCCTTCATAATATCTATTTGTCCTCTGACTTAGTAACAGGTCCCGTGGCTGTAGGTATTAGACCTTCCTTACCCTTTAAAGGTATTCATTTGCTGTTAGGCAATGATTTGGCAGGAGATAAGGTTGTGGTAAACCCACTTTTGACCAGCACACCATGTGTTGATCAACCGCCTGATCCCATTGAGCAGGAAATTCCTGACCTTTACCCTTCTTGTGCTGTTACTAGGGCAATGGCTAAGAAAGCCAAATTATATGATGGGATGCAGGACATAAATTTAACTGACACTTTGATAGGTCAGTCCTTTAATAAAGAGATTTCAACATCTCTTTCCTCTAGTCAGTCTGATATTCAGACTGACCCTAGCAATCCAAGGTCTGGGTCAGAAAATGACCTTTCACCTTCCAACTCAAATGACCAAGGTCATGACCAGCTGTCAAGGTCACAGCTTTGTAAAGAACAACACAGTGATTCTGAGATCTCGCCTTTATTTGAAAGGGCTTTAGATGAAAAAGAAATATCCCAGGTCCCTGTTTGCTATTATGTCAAAAATGGCATATTAATGCGAAAATGGCGTCCTCCAGATGTCTCAGCAGAAGATGAGTGGACTGTTAACCACCAAATTGTGATCCCTAGGGTTTATCGCCCTGAAATCTTAAACTTGGCCCATGAAACTCCAATGTCAGGCCATTTAGGTGTAAATAAGACCTATCACAAGATCCTTAATCATTTCTACTGGCCAGGAATAAAATCTGATGTATCTCAACACTGCAAATCCTGCCACACTTGTCAGATGGTAGGAAAACCCAATCAGACTATTCCTAAAGCTCAGTTACAGCCCATTCCTGCCTTTGATGAACCTTTCAGCAGAGTGATTATTGATTGTGTAGGACCCTTACCCAAAACAAAGAAAGGTTGTGAATATCTTCTGACCATAATGTGTGCTTCAACTCGCTTTCCTGAAGCTATCCCACTCAGAAATATCAAGGCTAAAACAATAGTTAATGCACTTGTGAAGTTCTTCACATTTGTAGGCCTCCCAAAATCTATCCAGTCAGACCAGGGCTCAAATTTTATGTCAGGAATTTTTCAGCAAGTCATGTACGAACTTGGAATTAAGCAACACAAGTCATCGGCTTACCACCCTGAAAGCCAAGGTGCCTTAGAAAGATTCCATCAAACTTTGAAAAACATGATCAGATCTTACTGCTTTGACACTGAAAAAGATTGGGATGAAGGCATACACTTGCTTCTATTTGCTGTAAGAGAATCTGTACAAGAGTCTCTGGGGTTCAGCCCATTTGAGCTTGTTTTTGGGCACACTGTACATGGACCGTTAAAACTTCTAAAAGAGAAATTTCTCTCAGATGATGACAGTTCTTTGAACTTACTTCAGTATGTGTCTGATTTCAAAAACAGACTATCAAAGGCCTGTGATGCAGCTCGGTCCAATCTCAAATCTGCTCAAAGCAAAATGAAGATTCGTTATGATGAAAATGCTAAAGACAGAAATTTTGAACCTGGAGACAAGGTACTTGCTCTCTTGCCCATTCCTGGCAGACCTTTACAAGCTAGATATTATGGCCTGTATACTGTTGATAAAAAGTTAAGTGACGTGAATTACATTGTTAACACTCCTGGGAGGCGCAAGCAAAAACAGCTAAGTCACATTAATATGCTCAAGAAGTATATTGATAGGGATAGTTCTGTTATTTCATCAGTAAATATAGTTAATTCTGTCCCTCATGAACAAAATCAAATGGACTCTGAGGACTTCAACTTGGAGAAATCTGATCCCTCGTCATCGAAACTCCAGAATTCTGACATACTACAGAATCTTGATCAGAAACTGTCTCACCTTGATTCAGACAAAAGACTTGAACTGAAACAATTAGTTCTCGAATATGAGCACTTATTTCCGGACATTCCATCCAGAACTGACAAAATCTATCATGATGTTGACATTATTGAAGGTTCAAAACCTGTAAAGCAACATCCTTACAGAATGAACCCTGTAAAACAGCAATATCTCAGGGAAGAAGTTCAATATTTGCTGGACAATGATTTCATTGAACCCAGCCAAAGTGAATGGAGTTCTCCTTGTATTCTTGTACCAAAGCCAGACGGGACATTTAGAATGTGCACAGACTATCGAAAAGTCAATTCTGTCACTAAAACAGACACTTTTCCCATCCCACGAATCGATGACTGCATTGATAATATTGGACATGCCAAGTATGTTACAAAGTTCGATCTGCTAAAGGGATTTTGGCAGATACCCCTCACGGACAGAGCAAAGGAGATCTCGGCATTTGTTACACCAGATGGACTGTACCAGTATAAAGTCATGCCATTTGGAATGAAGAACTCGCCTGCGACTTTTCAGTGGCTGGTCAACAGTTTGATTTCCAATCTGGATGGCTGTAAAGCCTATATCGACGACGCTATTATCTTCAGTGAGGAGTGGCAACAACACTTGCAGACAATCAGAACATTCTTTGACCGGCTAAGTGATGCTAAACTAACTGTGAACTTGGCAAAAAGTGAATTTTGCCATGCAAACTTGACATTTCTTGGACACATTGTAGGTCAAGGTCAGGTAAAACCTGTAGAAGCTAAAGTTGAGGCTATCTCAGATTTTCCTGTACCTACTAGCAAAAGACAACTGATGCGCTTTCTGGGTATGGCTGGATATTACAGGAAATTCTGCAACAACTTTTCGGCTATAGCTGAGCCTCTGACAAACTTGCTTGGTAAGAAGGCCAAGTATGTTTGGACAGATGACTGCCAGAAGTCATTTGATAAGCTCAAGGCCATACTTAGAAGTGCTCCGGTTCTCTTAGCACCAAGTTTTGACAAAGAGTTCAAGTTGGCTGCAGATGCCAGTGATGTTGGTGCAGGCAGTGTATTGTTGCAAGAAGATGACAATGGTGTTGACCATCCTGTTTGTTATTTTTCCAAAAAGTTTAACAAGCATCAGAGAAATTACTCTACCATAGAGAAAGAATGCCTATCTCTAATCCTTGCGCTTCAGCACTTTGAAGTTTACTTAGCTTCTTCACATGCACCAATTGTTGTCTTCAGTGACCACAATCCACTGACTTTCATACATAAAATGAAAAACAAGAACCAGCGTTTACTCAGGTGGAGTCTCATGTTGCAAGAGCACAATCTTGACATCAGACATATCCGAGGAAGAGATAATATCATTCCAGACACCCTAAGCAGAGCTTAAGTGCCTCTACAATGCTGATGTCCAGCTTTGTGCTGTTGTATTTGATTAGTTTTGCACAAATTTTGCTAAACATATTGTATACAATTATCCAGTATTGCAAAAGAAAGCTTTATTTTATAAAACTTTCTTTTCTTTGAAGAGGGGAAGTGTTATGTATGACAGTTACTTGTTGAAAGATGTGCATTCAGTACTGGTAAACTTCCCAAGGGAGTATGCCCAGGAAAGTATGATGTTATACATATGATGTTTACTTAATGTCCTTAGCAATTATTTACTTTTAGTGTCCCAGATATTGGACATAAACAGGTTGTTTACTTCAGAATTTTCTAGAAATTTCAAATTGTTCTTTGACGGAGGAGTCCGGAAAAATCTGGAAGAACCAAAGATGTAGAATCTTCTAGAAGAATTCTTTTTTATGTCAAACGAATATTGTGGAATTTTCTGGAAGGATAATGGCCTCTCTACAATATTCCAGAACATTAAATTTTGGTAAACAACTTGTTATTTTTAGTATATGATATCATAGAATTTGCTGGAAGAATCCTGAATGTTCCTCAGTGCTATATAAGGGCTACAAATTTTCATAAGGACAATCTTTGGGTACTGTTACTATTAAGAAGTCAAAATCTATCTTACTGGAATTTAAACTTATTCTTGGATTACTTTGTGATATTCGATTCTGGATTGGGACACAGTGCTATTTTGAAACAAACTTTAATTCTTGGGATCAGAAACTGATACAGACTTGTGTTAAAAAATTCTGAGGGACATTCAGACATTCTTTAAGGGAATTAACATCTTGAAAGGTATTGTACATTCATTTTTGTTTGATTGTATATATGCTTTTGATTGTTTCACATGTAATTACTGGTTAAATCACTTCTAAATAAATTTGTTAAATTTTAAACAAAGCTTGTTGCTGGCTAACCAACTTGTTGGTTTCCTTAATCTTCTAGTTACGCCTGGCACGTAACACTGGTCGTGGTCACTGGATTTACTTCAAAATGACACGAATACAAAACGCGACAAAAACAAGACTTACCAGATGCGAGGAGATATGATTTCGGTCTTTTTGTTTATTTAGACAGTCAACAGCGAAGAAATAATTCAACAGAGGCACCTCTTAATCATTCGTTACCATGGTCACCCTGTCCAACGTTGACGCCGGTGAAACTGCCCCAACACCGGTTACTACGGTGCTTTCGCTACAAAATTTGATGAATGCGAATAAATTTCTTGTTTTGTTCAATGTTATATAAGCGTTTGCGATGAAGTAAAACGCGCATCTAATGGAGAATTAACTTGACTTTTTATTTCTGCTTGAACGAAAAACTGTTTTTGTATAATTTTTTCCAAACATTCGATTCAAAGTTGGTAAACAGGTTCGGCCAAGGCCTATTCGGCCGATTTCTACAGAAACTGTTCGTATTTTCCAAAATACGCACAAAATGTGAGCAAACGAGCATTTTGATATGACTTGTAGGCAAGATTGTGCAACGTTTGCATCGTTCTCGATAGATTTTCCCCCGAAAAATGCACAGGAAGAATTTTATGGCAAAAAGTAAACACAACGCCGGTTACTACGGTACCAGAATTACCTGGATTATTGGATAGATGGGCATTCTGGCTTTACAAGATGCGGATTGTGTTACTAATTCGTGCCCGGCTTCTGCCTACATAACTCTTTTATGTAGTTTAGGAAACTATACGTTTATTGGCATGGTTATCAACCCTAGAATGAAGAGATTCTAATGAAACAGTTCCGTATTGTTATGAGATAGAAGTGGTTCCAATAGGAAAACAGGGCTTGTCCATGACTCACCAATTGCACGTAATTATACTTTGAGGTACCTTGGTATTATAAGTTACACCAACCTTTCTGCAACCCTTATAAATTGAAGTACTTTCTTGCCTGTACTTACTTACTTACTTACTTACTTACTTACTGGCTCAAAGACTCTATAATGACTGACTCACGCATTCGGAAGTTTCGAGTCGAAACATTATCCAGTATGTTATAATAATAATAATGATAATAATAATAATACCTTTCATGAAGGTTTCGGGAACTTTACGTTCATTGGCATGGACATCAAGTCTATAGTTTTTTTTTTTGTTTGTTTTTGTTTTTCTTTTTAATGAAACGGTTCCGTATAAGATAAATCTTGTCTCATTGTAGAAAAGGTTGCCGTAAGCCATATAAGACACTACTCATTTCTAATTAGACTTCTTCGTATTTTTTCTTACTTCAGAACTGACTCATTAAGATTAAGATGTTTCTAACAACTCTTAACAAACTAAAAACCCTAAACAATAACAACATATCTTACTGTTCTGGACAATAAACGTTCCTCTGATCAACCTGATTTTTAAAAATGCATAAGCCATATAGTAAAATTACTTCTTTGTCTGGCTTATTGACAATCAATGATTAAAACAGATCATTTAAGAGCAATGAACATATTAATGAGAAAGGGGTGGGTCATACCGCGGTTTAGGATACTCAAGTGACCCTTTAGATTTGGCAACAAAGAGAATTACTGTAAATAGGGAAGTCAACACAAAGACTAGTATTATCCAAATGGCAAAGTATCGTATTGTTTCTTGCAGAGTATAGTGGAGCAAATATGGTTCAAAAAGTAGCTTAGAAATAGGAGTAGGTTGTCTACGGAGTACCACATTTGTTTCTATATACCAAAATGTTCGTCTTGGTCTGTAGTTTTGAAATCCAGCGTTTGCCACCTTGGCAAACCTTGCATAACTCCAGTATTCAAGATGGCGTCCAAGATGGCTGCCGTTTCCTAAAACTAACCCCTACTCCAAACATGCATCATATTTTTCATGTGTTTGCATTGTAATGGTATTTTACAGTCCCATTTCATGTAAGAATGATATATTTGTATATTTCAAGTAAAACACCTGACAATTTAGGTAAAACAGTTGTAAAAATCATGTTTAAATTCACAAATGCACATGCCCAAGGTTTTTCACCTAGGAATGTTTGTTTAATGGCTCATAATTTATGATCAGATAGTTATGGCTGCTTTTTTACTTCTTTTGTATCAAATATAATATCTGTAAAGATTGTAGAGAAACAGACATTGTTTCTATATATAAGCTTCATGCTTAAAAACAGGTTTTAGACATCCAATCCAACACGACAAAAACAACAAAAAGTACATATTTTCTTATATAAAATATGCTCTTCAATCGTATTTGTTTTTGATTCTATATACCATAGTGTTTGTCTCAGTCCTAGTTTGTAGCATAAAATCCAGTGTTTGCCACCTTAGCAAAGCACAGGATAGCTCAAGTATTGTAGATGGCATCCAGGAAGGCCGTCAAAATATAGAATTTTGAAAAATGAGCCAGATATGTCCCTTGACTTTCATTAAGTAATAAAAAGCTAAAATCAAGTTGTAAAACACTTAGAACATTTTCTTAATGTTATCTTCATGTGTGTTTTTCCTTGTTAAAACAAAGTTATTCAGACACCATAACCTATTTATAACACTATCATTGGGGTTCAAACCAATCTTTGTGTTAGCTATATTCAATTTTTGTTATAACGAGAGTAAAGTATATAGACATATACCAAAGGTAGTATGAAATGACCATTTGGAGTCCAGCTATGATCAGTGCTATATCCAAAACCATGCTTCTTGAATCGAGTTATAGGAAGGTCCAGTTGTATTTATTCTAGAAATGAGTGGAATTTTCTTGACCGGCAAGAAAAAAGATCAACAAAGAAAACTTATTTTCTTGTACATCATTAGCTCCGCAATCTTATTACAAATGTTATTCACAAATTCTGGTTCTGCAATTCTTAATATAACTTTGGTGCAGTATTAACCTTACAATTAATAAAACCTTGGTGCAGACATGGATGTACGATATGGCACTATATAAAACAAAATAATACCAAACCATGTGTAACGAAATTGGTTAGACTACAGTAATGTATGGGCTTTTGTTAAAGCTTATTCTTGTTATTGACAAAAATAGTTATTGCCTCTATTTTTAGCTCTGTGTTACTATTTTTATCTTTCCAAATTCCTGGAATCGTACCGTCGGTCCAGTAGCTGTACCGTTTGGTACCATTCAGCCAATTGTAGCTTGTAATTTGTTCCAAATTCGGTACCTGCGGTACCTTGGACCGCAACCGTCATTCCTGTCCTGTCTTTCGAAGCGAGCAGTTGAAACTTTGCTGCATCTAAATTATTTTGTTAGAATTTATTATTTTGACATTTATTCCCGCATTTTGACGTATTTTGTTTATCGCGAGTGAATCTAAATTGTCGCAATACATTCCTGATATAGAATAGAACAGAATAATTGGATTATAGCAGGGATATTGCTTGAATTAGATCGATCTTGTCGGATATTTTGTCTTAGAGTAAGTTTGTAGAGTTTCTAGTTTTCGATTAAAGTATTTTTGTCTAATTATTTACGCTGCAACTAAATTCATTGACCCTGAACGCAGCGTGCGTTTGACCCAGTTTTACGACAATTACAAGTATTGGCTTTTCATAAGTTAGCGTCTTGAGACAAGGCTCGCCTTTCATGTATTACGAACTTTCTCATTTTCACATGAATGGATGTAAAACATGTTTGCTTGTTCAGGTTCACTCATTTGTTTGTTAAATGAAACTTTGTTCACTAGAAATATAAATTCAAGATCTTGTCAAAATGCTTTCTTCTCATTGACCTGTAAATAAGACTTGGAGATCCATTGCCAGACCCCACCTTTCATGGGCCAGACAAATTTACCGACTGGTGCATTCCTCGATTAATACTCCGTCTCAGCAGCTACACCATGTCCTCACACTAGGGTGAGTGCATTATTCAGTGTAACACTTCATCACAGACAATGTAAGCACCAAACGAATATCACTAGCATTCCCGCAAATGCGACAAGGGTGAAAATCGTTACACATGTTTTGTTTCGACACTATAATCATATGTAGGTTCTAATTCTTCATTTACTGATTATGCTTTGAGTATTTATGTACAAGGTTTATGCAAACTGTGGTGCCATAAGAACTGTAAATCCCCTTATCAGAGAATTAAAGCAAAAACAGTAGAGAGGTAAAGTCAAACATCAGAAATGATTAGACTAACCCTAGAAGTACCATATCATTTACAAAGTATTTTATTGGAAGAATAATTGCTTATTTGTGGCGAGATTTGAGACCTGTTAGAAATGAAAGTAAAGTAAGTGGAAGCTGGTCGATGTTTAATAGCATGCGCAATTGGTGATTGTAACATTGATGTATTTATAAGAGTTGTTGAAGCAACAGGGAAAGGCAATTACTTCAAAGTGCTATACATACATGTACTAATGGACCTTCCAAATGGTTACTTAGTTGCAGCTGGAGCAATATATTGTGCAGTAAAAAGAGCTGTTTGCTCAATGGCACTGAGTATGAAAGTTCAATAATGATCGAAAATCAAGCTGTAGAGTTATCCAATTAATAGACAAATTTAAACACTTGGAGTTAGAAAGCTGGGTTATATAACATAGAATGTTATAAAAACAATCCATATAAAGAGCCTTTTTTATTTAATTATGGTCAGAATTATCATTTACATAGTTATCCACTTAATAGAAAGCTGGGTTATGTGACATAGAATGTTATAAAACAAACAATATATAAAAGGTACAAGTAGCCAATGATCAGGAAAATGAGCAATCAGAAAGAAATTTCCACTCCGAAAGCCGAGGTGGAAAAACTAAATTGACAATTAGGTACTTATAAAAAGAGCCTTTTTATTTAGTTATGGTCCAAATTATCATTTACGTATTGAGATTGATTTGGTACGAATCAGTGTGGCTGAAGCGCTGAATATGTTTGATCAACTATGAAAATTAAACCAAACCATTTCAGCTGATTATACACACAGGCTTCTTGTAAATAATAGCAGAAGATACGATAAATCATAAAACTATCGGTATGTTTATAAATGGTATTCTTAGAAACATTGAAATTGTAATGGATCAATATGCCACCATTGCAAGCCTTTCAAGATATTTTACTGTACTAGACAAATGGTCGGCTTCAAGTGTAAGGAATGAAAGATTTGCTAATGCTTCAGACATATAGGCTGAGCTTCAGTAGACTTGCACTGTCTTTAAGTTGCTTGTAATATTACAAAGCAGCAATTTCTATTGCATACCCAAAACATGTAGGTCTTGTTGTTCATGATCAAATCTGGAGTAGACTCTTTGATAGCTTATCTTCGATATACGATTACATACCCTGAAATGAGGCGAATTTTATCATCAGCACACAAGCTAACACTCCCTCAGTGGAACCGTCCCCTCAGAAATTACGTCAAAAATCAGGGGGTATGCTTATACTGGGAGTTACCGATAACTTTGACAATAACGAAAAGGCAGTAGATGTAAACTTACCAAACATGCAATTACCTCTATCGTTCTGATTGCGCCATTTCCTGATTGTTATTTTCATTTAGCTTTGTTATCACATTATGCAGGGTCCTGAAACGAATATAGATCGGCACCATCTAGGTGAAGATTTAGAACACTCGGAGGATCATAGGTGGTCTAAGTTTGTAACAAAAACAGTTTGTCTTTAAACTCACTGTGCGCAGAGAAGGCAATATTGTTGATGGCTAAAAAGCTATCTCGACAGATAAAAGTTTCGGGTTTCATTGCCTGAGGTGTGGCTATCAACTGCATATTTGGCGGAATGGGTTGCACTATGTTCAAGAACTGAAATCACCATCAGACTTTAGATTTGAATAGGACAATGAATGATAAAATAAAATGCTTAGTATTTAAGGCCACATTTAAAATTACTTCTGTTTGCCCTCTCCCTACCCTGTCTAGAAAAGTTGGGTAGGTAGGTAGGATTTTTTTTATGAACTGTATTATGCGTTATTTTTGGTCAAAGGAATTAGCTACATTTTTTTGTCAAAGCTACTCACAATTACAGTTGCATTTTATGTTTTGTAGTGCTTGAACATAAGAACAAAATATCCAATTGGTGAGGATGGTCATGGTTTAAATGAAAACACATTACTTTCTAGGGAAAACAATTTATCTTCTGACAGAAACATTTAAAAAAAAAATTGAAAGGGCAATAAAAATTTTTGAGTAGGCCCTATTTTAGGCGAGTAGGTAGGGAGAGGGCAAACAAACAAATTTTTATTTTTGGCCTTATTGGTAACACTATCAGTTGCAGCTCCAGAGCTATTGAATGACACTGTTTGCTAACGTAAAGAAATGAGTGATGAATACTGCATAAGCTCTATGTGTCGACAACCATACACTGTGGAAATTAATGTGCATGTAGTTATATACACAAATTGCATACTATCTTTTCAGGCATGTTGACAGAGGAAAATTGCAGTGATTCAGATTATTAAAGGGAATTTCAGTAGCATCTTTTCAAACATACATGTACTCCAGCCCTTACCCCATGCATTTCTAGATTTGTATGCATAATGTAATATTGAAAAAGAAATTTATACATGAAAATATTTTTAAAAAGATAGATCTAAGTGTTTTAGCTTGATTTTTTTAACTGTTTTGTTAGTAAACAAAGGTTAAAGGACACATGCGGCTTATTTTTCGAAATGCTTTGTTTTGACGGCCTTCTTGGATGCCCTTTTGAAAACCGGAGTTATGCTGGGTTTGCAGAGGCGGCCAACACTGGATTTAAAAGCTTCAAACCTTCATAAGCTTGCAAGACAAAATATTTGGTATATAGAATCAATACCAATCACGATTCAAGAGCCTATAATGTATAGGAAAATATGTATTTTTGTTCTTTTGTGCCTTGTCAGTGAGACCTTACTCCATTCATATCTAGAATATATATGCATAGTGTAGTTTTAACAATGGAAAACACATTAAAATAACAATAATAAGATAACTCTAAGTGTTTATAGCTCAATTTAAGCATATTTGTTTTTAAACAAAAGTCAAGGGACATATATGTCTCATTTTTTCAGAATTGTAAATTTTGACGGCCTTCTTGGATGCCATCTTGAATACTGGAGCTATCTTGTGTTTTACAGAGGTGGCAGACACTGTATTTTTATGCTACAAACTAAGATCAACACAAACACTATGGTATATAGAATCAGTAACTAATTAGATTTTAGAGCGTACTTTGTATAGGAAAACATGTACTTTTTGTTGTTTCTTCCGTGTTGGGTTGGATGTCTAAAACCTGTTTTTAAGCATGAATATTATATAAAGAAACAATTTTTGTTTCTATAAAATCTTTACAGATATTATATTTGATAGAAAAGAAGTAAAATAGCAGCCATAACTATCTGATCATAAATAATGAGCCATTAAACAAACATTCCGAGGTGAAAAACCTTGGGCTTGTGCATTTGTGAATTTAAATATGATTTTTACAACTGTTTTACCTAAACTGTCAGGTTTTTTACTTGAAATAGACAAATACATCATTCTTACATAAAATGGGGCATTAAAATACCATTACAATGCAAACACATGAAAATTATGATGCATTTTTTAATAGGGGTTGATTTTAAGAAACGGCAGCCATCTTGGACGCCATCTTGAATACTGGAGTTATGCAAGGTTTGCCAAGGTGGCAAACGCTGGATTTTTAAACTACAGACCAATACGAACATTTTGGTATATAGAAACAAATGTGGTACTCCGTAGACCACCCCCTTGAAAGATAGCCCCTGATATTTGCTCCACTAGTAAGACAATATAAGTGGAGAATGCGAAAGGAGTCATCATTGACCTTTTAATAAATCAAAGATAAAAAAAAGGAAGAGTCTATTTACAGTCAACTGTCACTAGCCAAAAAACGTTAAAATGGCTATTACCAGTCATCTGTCACTAGCCAAAAAACGTTAAAATGGCTATTACCAGTCAACTGTCACTAGCCAAAAAACGTTAAAATGGCTATTACCAGTCAACTGTCACTAGCCAAAAAACGTTAAAATGGCTATTTACAGTCAGACTTGAAATTTTATTTTTGCTTGAAAAGTGTTCTATCTTTTGGCTCTGATCTTCTTTCACCATTAAAATAATGTGACAAATTAATTCAGCTTCCAACGACGGAACCCAGTCCTCATGGATTTCGGCTAATGACGGACTGGCTGAAATTCGAATTAATGTTTATCATTTGAATAAATACATGGAATGCAAATTCTTCTATTTTCCGCTTCAAAAGGCCATAGCTCCAAAAATACGTAATCCAGGGTTATGGTTCTTGTGTTCTGTATGTCGCCTCATATTAGTAAAAATTCATGTTAAGCTTTATCAAGAAATCTTAAACGGTTATCAAGTTACTGAGCGAACTCGATTGGAATGCAAATTCTGCTATTGTCCATTTCAAAGGGCCATAACTCCAAAAACACGCAATCCAGAGTTATGGTTCTTGTGTTCTGCACGTCGTCTTATGTTCGTTAATAATCCTGTGAAGATTCAATTCTTGAGATACCTTAAACGGCTCTCAAGTTACAGAGCGTACACCATTTGTCAGGTTAGGTGGAAGTCGATTTCGGGCTTTTTAGCCCAATCGGGCTATTATAGCTCGTTCCGGCTAAAATAAATGCGATTTTTGTGCATGTTTGCTTACGCCTGACAAATCAAGACAGAGTCGCATGATGAGAGGTGTGTAACGATATTCACTATCATCGTGTACGTCAACAAAAATGGAAAAATGAAACATATGTGACCAGCTGGTTGCCATGGAATAGCAAAATGAAAATACAGTTTTCGGAAATACGCATTCTTTCATATATAATTCTAGAACAAAGATTCCATGATATGGGCTATGGGTTTGTAAATCTTTCAGGCTTCTTTTCTCAAAAAGATTTTATTCGATCGCGCCGAGACAATGTGGTTTAAGGGACTTGAATATAGGTAATTGACAAGTTATACATAAAACGATGTAAAATAGGTATGATAATTATACCTCAACACCGCTTATATAAAAAGCCGGAGACTAAATGATCACCAGAGTGACCAGACAGACCATGAAATCTTGGCACGTATGTCAGTTCTCAAATGTAATACTCAACAAAATCAGGACTTAATTTTTAAGTTTTTCATAAAAACTGTTTCTTTTTTTCTTTTATCCGCATTTGTTCAAATACGTAGCAGCTCTAGGGGATTGACAACATTTTCAACAACGATACGAGTAATAAACCTTATAAATCGTGAAATTTGTAGGTGTCAATTTAAAGTACTGTAACGATGGTGTCCGATCAAACTTGAGTTTTGAAAGACAAACAGCTCTGATTTAATTTCACAAGCTTACATAATACAATGAATATCAAAAATGCAGTTAAAAGAAAGAAAACTAGTGAAGCCGATTTGATAACCATGTTAGAATAGAAAATGTAATTACTTGCCCAAAAAGTTGCCTGCCTTGTGCCCACGGATGTAATTATTCATTATTTTTGCATTTCTAATCGCTGTATACATGTACCTACATAACAACAACAACAACAAAAAAAAAAAAAAAAAAAAAAAAAAAAAAAAAAAGAAATTAACGTCTTTATTTTGTGCGGTTGACCAATCAAGTTTTCACCAATCTTCCATGGGGTCCTCAAATACATATGCGAGTGGCTCTATTACAACAAAACATTTGAGTTCAAGACGCACACAAGAAACACAACTTAAATGCAATGTTGAAAACGAAATAAAAATGAAAGAAATGTAAACAGGCGCCCCCCGTGGCCAAGCGGCTAAGAGCGCTGTTTCTTAATCACTCGATCATCTCACCGCTGTGACTGGAGTGGGCTCGAGGCCCGCTCTGGCCACATGTGAGACAAGTCAAGTTCTGCTTGCGGGTGTGTCAGGTGGTTTTTCTCGGGGTTCTCCCGTTTCGCCCCACCTACTCATTGGCCCCGTCTCATATGAGCTGAAATACTCTTGAAAGGGACGTTAAACTGAATTAAAAAAAATATAGTAAACAAATATCAAAAAGAGTTTTTAAAACGACTTCAAGTGGTAATTACACCTGATATGCGTACAGTCAGTCAGTCAGTCCCAGCTGTTCATGGACCAAATAAAACTCGAATACATGTAATGTTTTTATACGCGGTATGCGTACCTGATTTTAAATCTTTAAAATACATATTTAGTCAAATTCTGTAATTATTCGCGGTTTATCAAAGATTGGCGCACACGAATACACCTCAAAGGTAAGTTGTCATAAAAATGCCTCAAGGTGTGAAAAGAGAAGCTCAACCACGCGTACTGTAAAAACATTTTATGGGTATTCTTGTGTTTTATGACACCTGAGCCGCACCACAAGAAAATATATTTAACGTTTTTTAATCAAAACAAAAGTGCATTTTTATACAGCTTTTAGCCCACGCTCCTGTTTTGTTATTTATTTATTTATCGCAATGCATTGTCTGTTAATCCTGATTCTCAAACCGCCATACATTACTGTGTCTGTCCTGTCCGGCTTCAGAGCTAATCAGAAATCCCGAAGACCTTTTTATTATGACGCGGCTCTACAGTTTCATGACGTGACCGCATATAGATGCGTCATTGAGTCACGAAAGGACACACAAAAAGACGCCCGATACACCATTTTGCTTCAAATAATAACATAATTGGCATGTTAACCGCTCTGGTCCGATCCTGCCCAGCAAAAGTGGTTCATGTCAAACCATCCATATGTATAAAACGTTTGTGGCTTAGTAAGATGGTTATGTTTCAAGCACTTGTTGTTTGTCATCAACATGTAAAACGTCCCGACATTACCTTAGCTGTTGACAGGGACTTTAAGCATCAATTCATACAAAACCTTCATCTTAGCAGATTGCCAACTTAGTGCACATTAGACAACCGATCTTGGACCAGGGGAAGAGGAAAAATGAATATACATTGTAAATATGTTCATAAACAAGTTTGCGCAATGTGCGGACATGGTAGTCGAGCACGATCTCGGATTCGATGTCGAATCGGACACACTGCCTGCCGTCTAGGCATTTTTTTCAATTTGGCAACATACATGCAAGCACACGCGCGCACATGTTATGACTTTTTTACACAAAGTTCTCATAAACGTTGCCAGCCAGTTCGCATGTTTTTTTCTCAGTCTACAATTGCAAAATTCTTATGCACATGTATATAAACATGTACTATGAGTTTGAACTTTAAATGAAAAAAAAAAAAAAAAAAAAAAAAAAAAAAAAAAAAAAAAAAAACACTGTTGCTCTTTCTTTCAAAACTCAACTATGCATTAATCTTTATAATTTTATCAAGTTTTTAGTTAAAAAAGTCCCTTAAAATTGTAGCTGGCAAGTCATTTTTTTCAGCAGTTTGCATTGGTTTAGGATGGGATGAAGAAAAACAATTCAACGCCTCATTATGAAAGTCAATGTTGCTTGGTCTTAAACACGCGACCAACGAAACAAGTGCAACGTAAATATCATAACTAATATATATAAAAATTGTATTGCATTGCCAGGCAATGCATTCCCAATAAGTTCATATAATAAAATAAAATATTAAAGATACAAATACGGCTTAGATCTAATGTTCAAAACATGGTTTCAGTCCCAAGTTTGTCTGAAACATGCTACCACATACTAAGTAAATACATTATTTTTGAACTTGACTGTAAATAGCCATTTTAACGTTTTTTGGCTAGTGACAGTTGACTGGTAATAGCCATTTTAACGTTTTTTGGCTAGTGACAGTTGACTGGTAATAGCCATTTTAACGTTTTTTGGCTACTGACAGTTGACTGGTAATAGCCACTCCGTAAAAAAAAATTCACAAAGATCCGCATTCGTTTCAAACGCGAACCTTAGAGACTTTCATTGAAGACCGAGCTCCAAGTGAACTAAGAAGTCCAGTATCTGCTGAAAATATAATCTTCTTCCCAGTGAAAAGCTCTTGTTTGGTTTGGATTTTTTTTCCACAGACGTGACATTCCATTTTCTGACAAAAAATAAGTAAACATATACGTATCAATATTTAGTGTATTTCGGGTATAGCATTCCAAATAACCATATGAAGCAATATACGGTTAACATAAGGTGCATGTATGATGTCACTGAGGGGGAGATAAATTATTTGTTTGTATATTTGTTCTTGCTTTGACGTTCCAGTCAACAGTAGCTGTTGTGGCCAGATTGGAAAGGGTTTCGACTGCTATTCTAGATTGGGGTGCCATTTGAAATCCTTTTTTGCTCCAACACAGCATACAATACAGCAACGCGAGTGATTTATCTGCATACAACTGACTGACAAATAGTGAATTGTTATTCAACAAATCACGAACAAGAGTTGATCTTTTTTATTCTAACATGCAATAAACAAAATAAAATAATTTTAAACCTTCAGTTTCTCAATAACTTTTCGACCATTGCACTGATGAAATTCCGCCAAACTTTGGACGTTACCGCAAATGTCTACACATTTTCAATATTCAATAGTTAAGAATGTTTTCGATGGAAACTTATGTCATATTCAATAGAAGCAAGTTCCCGGCGGGACTACTTTCGATAGTACAGTAGCTTGCCATTGAAAAAATATCTGGCAGCCATTTTCCATTTCCATTTCAACTAAACGAACGACGAAACTAGGAAAAATGCAGATGTCCTCGCACAAGAAATACACAAAACTTCAATTCATGACAAATACCTCAAATTTTGGAAGAACAATGATTTAAAAGTGTTTGTACTCCGAATTTCTAACTTTGTTCATGAAATTTCCGATCGCAACGACGTCAAAGAGTCACGTCGACGTCATCAATTTTACTGCAAAGTCACAGTTCTCGCGTACGCTAAGGCGAAGCCCTGCGTGTGTTGCAATATGGTGATAAGTCGCTAAAACCGATACCATTTTACATGAAATGTGGCCAAATGAAATGTCTATCAGGACTGGAGATGCCAGGAATAAGCATTTACAAACATTCCATTGCGTACTTTAGGGTATATACATGTAATGAAAAGGTTACTGAATGAAAATCGTAAACAATTTGGAACTCGTTCATATGGCTGAGATTCACTCGCAAGCTCGTGCTTCCTCGCAATATGAACTCGTTCAGAATAGTTTTCGACATTCATTCAATAACATATTATATTATTATTATTATTATTATTATTATTATTATTATTATTATAACATATTTGACTCTGAACTTTCGAATGCTTGAGTCAATCATAGAGTCAATGAGCGAGTAAGTAAGTACAAGCAAGAATCAACTTCAATTTAAAAGGGTTGCAGAAAGGTTGGTGAAACTCATAATACCAAGGTACATACACCTCAAAGTATAATAACGTGCAATTGGTGAGTCACGATCAAGCCCAGTTTTCCTATTGCAACCACTTCTTTCTCATAACAATACGGAACTGTTTCATTAGAATCTCTTCATTCTAGGGTTGATAACCATGCCAATAAACGTATTGTTCCCTAAACTACATAAAAGAGTAATGTAGGCAGAATCTGGGCACGAATTAGTAACACAATGCGCATCTTTGTAAAGCTAGAATGCCCATCTATCCAATAATCCAGGTAATTCTGGTACCGTAGTAACCGGCGTTGTGTTTACTTTTTGCCATAAAATTCTTCCTGTGCGTTTTTGGGGGGAAATCTATCGAGAACGATTTAAACGTCCCCCAATCTTGCCTACAAGTCATATCAAAATGCTCGTTTGCTCACATTTTGTGTGTATTTTGGAAAATACGAACAGTTTCTGTAGAAATCGGCCGAATAGGCCTTGGCCGAACCTTGTTTACCAACTTTGAATCGAATGTTTGGAAAAATTATACAAAAACAGTTTTCCGTTCAAGCAGAAATAAAACGTTAAGTTAATTCTCCATTAGATGCGCGTTTTACTTCATCGCAAACGCTTATATAACATTGAACAAAACAAGAAATTTATTCGCATTCATCAAATTTTGTAGCGAAAGCACCGTAGTAACCGGTGTTGGGGCCGTTTCACCGGCGTCAACGTTGGACAGGGTGATGGTAGTATAATTTGCTGATATTTTATAAATGTCTTGTTCATAGTTTCATCTACGTAACGCAGCAAAACAATGTTGGAGACTGACGTCACAAAACGTGACCAAAATTGACGGTACTAATGCGCTTCTTTTTGGTGCAACAAACAAAACTGAATCTGTTGTTGCCAACGAGCTCGTCAATCAAATAAAACCTTGTTTACGCATTCAAAATAGCATTATTTTTTCGTAAATGTTAACAATTCCAAGAGCAACACGTGTGACATTATGTTCTTTGTTTCAGGCACCTATTACCGGAACATACATATTCATTGTTACAATGACGTCGTTAGCGGACAAACAGCCATCTCTTGAACTGATCAAGGACGGTCGACATTTGGCACATGCTCTGGCTAGTTCCAATGATCCAAGTGAATGTGAAACTGCCACTATGGCAACGATTGTTTCTATGACTGCAGGAGAAAGAGTATGGGTTCAGAACTATTATACAAATGGCAGCCTTGACGGATACGACTAGTCTCAATTTTCAGGCCACCTAATTTCGTAAAAACTCCGTTATTTTGAAGTACTGGGGCCAGTTTCATCAAAAAAATTCCTAGGACAAATCTTTAAAGTGTCCTAGGACATTTTCTGAGACATGTGTAAGTCGGTTTCATCAACACGTCCTTAAAATGTCCTAAGCCTTAAATCTGCGTTTCATCAAAAGTGTCTTACTTTAACTATGCTCTTCTGTTGGGCCCAATAAATATCATGTGCTTGATCACGTGCGATCTTATTTTAGCTGTGTAATAGCCATAAACGTTTTAGCTTTTTCAAAAGTTTAAATCACTCGTCTAAATTGCGAAGAAAAAGAACTGGTATAAAGAAGAATATTTTGTAAATTTTAAACAACCATAAAATTGTCAAATAATGTTCTGTTTATAGCAGTCACGCATTAGCGTTAACGAAAATAAACGCACACCGGACATGTTGACAAAGTGCAAAATTCATCAAACGTCACGTCGGATACACGTTACAGCCGCGTCATGTACGCTTGGTGCTCGTTGTTGTACATCGGTGCGCGTTCCGAGCGCGTTTGGGCTCAAGACTGGGCTCAGATAAGTTCAACTTAATTTATCGATGCGCTGAATGCAGGTATGTCAAAGTTAGAAACATGGGCATTCCAATTTTACGAGACACTGGTTTGGGCGCTTGCCGAACGATTTGAACAGTAATGTGGCCCAAGCGGTTACGAGACGTGCGATAAATATTTGATACGCCCTTGTGGCGTTTGTTTAATGTGTCTGGGGCGTAACCCAAACGTACCCCACACTTGCCAGCGTGCCTGAATTGCATGCGACTGAGGACGTTCCCGGGAGGACGTTGCATAATTTGTCAATTTCGCATTCATCTAAAGTGCTGTTCAATATCCTTAAAAAATGTAAAAATGTTAAAATCGGAATTTCCGACTTTTAACTTCACAAGACCAAAATGTCAGATATTGTCACATATATATTAACAAACTGTTAATCACGTACATAAAATGTGCAAACAGCAGAATAGTTAACACCAAACTACATTTTTATAATTTTATAAAACAAATAGAACGACAACAAAAGTATCGCCTTGGAACGGTCGGTGATATAAAATAACTGCAGCTTTTGATAATTGTTGTGGATATTTCGAACTTAATTTACTTGTCGTGCTCATAATCGATCAGCCAAATCGTCTACATCATGCACATGTAAAAGTTGCATTATTCCCATAATGCCAGTTGGATAAGTTGCAAAATGTATCACAGTGTCGAGGGTTAGGGATGGGTGCCCGGGTAGGGCTTTAATGAACCTCTCTTTTTGACCAAATTATTTCGTATTTCATAAAAAAAAAATACAAAACTTAGGCGAAAATACACATGTACGTATGAAAAAGTGAAAAAGATCCCTCTTTGTAAGTTTTAACCGCAACTCTTGAAATTCTTGATGCCAACGTAATTGAAATTAACTGTTGGGGGTGAAACGTGGAAAACGTATGATTTAAGCAGTTTAATTGAGGATATTTGATATTCACAGATTTTGTTTCTTATAGCATTGATTCTTGATAGGTTGTCGAGGTGACTTAAAAGGGTACATTTTCGAATAAATAAACATTCAAGAAAATTCTTATATTTGTGTTGGGACAAAGCAGTATTTGGGACTGTACGTATGCGTGTCTGACAAAAAGCAATTTATGCATTTTAATTCTTATAGGGTTTGAAACGTGGTTGCTATCTTAACGTTTAAGTTGTCTAAGGATGTGTTTTCGATATTTCTGACACAGTCAACTTAATAGAGTTCTTTTTGTGAAATTTTAGCGGAGTTCAACAGCCGTTGAAATATATTCAGATTTAAAAATATCGATATAAAATGTTTAAGATCGACAATCCTTCAAACTTATGAGAATCCATTGTACTTTTATATAATATTGTAAGGCACCTCCAGGTAGGATGGCGTCGGAGGCGACTTAACATGAATAGTTCATCACTTCAGGGAACACACGAGTACCAGGGATGTTAAGTAACTAATAACGAACTTGTCACATTTGCACTATCATTTAATCAAGTCATTAAAGTCAATAAATTCACTCATTCATCAATATCAGCAGTCATCCGGCGGGCAAATACACGTTTATTGCCTTACAAATAAGACTGGTAAACAATATAGGGGCGTTTCTTCAATCATCAATACTGCCCATTAACAACTAAGCCCCAAAAAGCATGTTCATGCAACATGAAAATATAGCACAAGAGCGACACTGGCTGGCTCTCACTGGAAAACATCGTTCGGTGAACTGTCTCGTCCATCGGCGATAAATAATTCATTCACGAAATACTTGATATGTGGTGGGATCCAATCGTGCAAGTTAAGAGGCAAATACTGGTGACATGTAAACAGGTGTAAAGAGCCTTCAGATTAAATAGATTTATGTAAAAGTCTGGCAGACTATGAGAAAATGTGTGTAAATGTCTCAGCTTATAAACTTCGGTAAGTAGTTGTACTTAGTTACCAACAAACTTTGACCGTTTAAAGGTTTCAAGATTTTTCGAATTTCGCGCTCTCGAAACTTGAGAATTGGATGCCCAACGTCAGATTTAAATCGTATATATAGTAAAGTAGTGTAGTACTACGCCATCAGTCAACCAATCAGATTGCCGTAAAATGACAACAAGAATGAACTACTTCGAGCTTCTCGCAAACAAGTGCAAGTGATTTCAAACTCCCGAGAAGTCCGAAATAAGAACGTACAGATCCTTTTGCAAACATTATGATCCAGAATTAAATGAAATAAATTGCAACTCTTCGGACTTCGTAATAATGGAAAGAACGACCTGAAAATATTTCCAAGGGGTGCGCAACGATACATGACGTCGAGCAGACGCTCGCGCGGAAATGACGTTCCGCATTAGAAATACTCACAAAATCGTTACTGAGATCACACCTCAAGGAGGTCCTCCTCATTATTTATGAAGTCATTCGATGCAGTAACATCTACTCAGTAATATGCAGTCAACGCTTTCTTCGATAACAGCCTTAAATATTTAGCAGGTACAGAAATTTATCCAACCCGCAAGGCAGGTTAATCGGTCAATGTTTACATTTTGCCGGTGACATTTAAAAACTTGTGAAATGAAAGTTTATAAATTGAGAATTAAAAATGACTTAAATCTGTGTGACTGGAAAGTCCTTGATTTCTACAAACATTCCTGGTTCAGTAGTACACGTTTGTGTCCAGGAGACAGATTGTCAGTTGAAAACAAACGATTCTTGTGCTTCAGAATTTGACAGTTCGTAACGGTTCCGCTAAACAGGTAGATTCAAATTACTTTCAGTTGACCATTTTCTAGATTGTTATTTGTTCTAAACAGTTGACGATCATTAATAAACGGCCAAGATAACCACGGACATCCAGGATAAATTACTCCTAAAGTCACGAACGGTGAAATCTTCATCCTTTTTATAGACAGTTTACAGACTGGGTGGGTGGGGTAACTCAATATGATCACTACCAGTATGACTGAAGAAGACCCCCCTGGGAGACTCTTACAATATGAATAGAGGGTTTCCAATTCAGGGTTGGGTTAATTCTGTCCTTCTGTTTGTCCCTCCATTCATCTGTGTGTGTTTTCCGACGTCGTTGCCGCCTTTCAAAGATAAACTGAGCATTGACCTTAGGAAAGCATTTGATACTGTGTGGCATGATGGATTATTGTTAATACTTCAAAAAGCTGGGATTAATGGAAAAATGTATAGCCTCATTAAATCGATGTACCAAGGATCTGTATCTCGGGTAAAATGTAAACAATTACTCTCAGATCCTATAAACATAACACAAGGTGTTCATCAGGGCAATGTCTTAAGCCCTCTATTATTTAACATTTTTATGAATGATATTGGCGATTCACTTTTGTTAGATGATGCTCCATTATTGTATGATTACAAACTTAACAATTTGCTATATGCCGACGATCTCCTACTTTTATCCACGTCGAGCGCTGGGTTACAAAAGAATATAGACAAAGTTCAAAATTTCTGTCACAATTGGGGTCTAACGATTAATTCAGACAAAACAAAGATAATGGTTTTCTCAAAAGGTGGAAATAAGATATGTAATAAATTCAAATATGTTATAAATAATTCAGAATTAGAATATGTTACTAGTTACAAATATCTAGGGATAAATATATCACATACTGGTAAATTTGCGTTAGCTGAGAAAAATTTAAGCCTCAAAGCAAGTAGAGCGTTATTTTCTGTGAAACAAAGCATATTTAACAAGAATGTCAAACCTTCAGTAATATTTAGAATTTTCGATTCCCTAATCAAACCTATTGCATTATATGGAAGTGAAGTTTGGTTTGGTTATAAAAGATGTTTCTACAATAAATCAATTAAAGAGATGTTTGAAATGTCATTTAAAGGCAATAATGAGTTTGATAAAATTTATACAAGGTTTTGCAAATCTGTTCTAGGAGTAAACTTGAGAGCGTCAAACTTTGCAGTATACAGTGAGCTTGGGCAAATACCTTTGGTGATTTCAGTAATAAGTAGTGCTATCAACTTTTGGGTTGCATACGATTTCTTCAAATAGTAATTCTCTTTTATTTAAAGCATATCTGGAACAAATATACTCGTCTTGTGAAAAATCACCACTCCTTAATTTCGTCAAAGAAGCACTTAAGGAAATTGGATTTTCTCATGTTTGGAAAAATCATGGCAGCTTTGATCATTCGTCGCTTTTGTACAGTATAAGAAATAAATTGAACGACTATTACATTTCGTTTTGGGAAAACTCTTTGAAATCAGAAAATGGTAAATTACGTACATATAAACTATTCAAGTATACATTTGGGATGGAGATGTATCTGGATATGATAACTGATAAAAGTACAAGAAAACATCTAAGTTCGTTTAGAATAAGTGCTCATCGTCTTCACATAGAAAGAGGAAGGTGCACTCGACCCCGTACATCAGTTGAAGACCGTTTATGTTCAGTTTGTAAGGAAATAGAAGATGAATTTCATTTTATGTTCGAATGTGAAAAATATCGCGTTCATCGTAATAATTTATTTGAAATAATTAAAGAATCAAACATTATTCTTTCGGACTGTAACCGAGAAATCTTGTTATCTTATTACAAACTACAAATATGATAATTTTGAAAGCCATTGGAAATTATTTAGAACAATGTCAAGTTACATAGAGTGTTTTCCAAATTTTAATCAAACAATTAATGTCTCATATGCTCCAAACCATTTGATAATATTTTCAATATAATGAATATGTACATGTCTGTAGATTTTGTTTGTATTGTATGCGTGTATGTATGTTATATTGCCTTTAACTCAGTTCCTGGGTACAAGCGAGCAATAATATTCTATTCTATTCTATTCTGTACATAATCACCGGCCTCCAATTAACGTCTCTTTAAAAGCACGGCGACGGGTAGTAGACCTAACTATACATAATGTTGTGAATTTTGAGGGCTTCGTGGAAGACTGGTCTTGAGTGGGACGAAAAACACCAAATCAACCAATTTCTAGTACATATACAAAATTTAGGACAAAAATTGTCAGATAGGACGCCGAAATAGTTGTCCCACGTTTAAGACAAAATCTGAGAACTTCCTAAATCTCTCGAGTTTGATGAAACACGACTTTTGTCTTTAAAACGTCCTGGGACATTTTCAAGGACAAAATCTTGTCTTAAACACTTTGATGAAACTGGCCCCAGGAATTCTTAAACTATTTATTATATGTTATATATGTAACCTAATACACATAAACAGGCAAAAGTAGGCAATGATCAGGAAATGACGTGGCCAGAAAAAAACATCCCACTCCAAAGACCGAGGTGGGTAAAACTTAACGATCAAGTACTTATTCTAAGAAAACTTTTTGCAAGCCGAGTGGGCAGCCATTTACCAAATAGGTGGCCACTGAGCCACCCAAACTTAACTAATGATATGAAAACGCGCATTAGGTGCTAACAGCACAAATAAGCAACACAAAACATAAAACAAAAAGAACCACTACAGAAGTATCGCCTTGGAACGAACAGTCATATAAAATAAATTACTGGCGAGTTTTAATCGATTGTACATGGCCATAACCTAAACCTCGTCATCTGCATTGGCTCTGATATACACACATACAAACAAGCAGCATGAGCAGGGGTGTTATTCATGTTTAAAACGTTAAATCAGTGACGAAAGTCTACTACGATCGCCCAGGATATATATATTCATTAATTAATCAATGAATATAATAATTACAATGCATGCGTGGCAGTGCAGTGTCGATGTTTTGAATGGCGTGGCAGTCAAAGTGTTAAGCTGCCGTATTCGTACTAATTGGCGCACATGCTCCAATAAGCGCACACCGTGGACGTTTCCGAAAAAAGTGCGCATAACCACACACTTCTCGAAAACAATATTGGTAATTTACTCCAATTTTGCACATTAACAACGTATTAACCGCATTTAAACTTAACTTTAACGCTCCTTTGAAACGATTTGAACACTTAGGTGATAATACCAGTGATGTTTTTGATACGGTTAATTCAGAAGGTCATATGCTGTTTTTGTCGGTAGTGTGCGCTTATGAGAACGATGTGTTGTTACCTTAACTTAAAGTTAATTTGAAAAGGTAAGCGCACTGTGCGCTTATTACATCAAATACGGTATATGTAACCGGTTACCACAAACAGAAGTCTCATTTTAGATAGGACCTGTAAGCATGCAGCTCTTTTTCAGTCCACTGTCTCTACAAACTTTTTTTTCTATTGTTAGTTAGTAAATACATTTCATTTTTTAAACATTTTGATAATATTTTACAGCTGTAAGTATATGTGGTAGGGGAGCTCGGTGGAGTAGTGGAAGAACATCGGACTCCCCGGACATGGCTGATGTTTTTTGACTGTGACGTTCAACCTCAGAACAAACAAACAACTGTGATATATGTAATATCGCAAACAACGACCTTAAGTGGGGTTTGTAAATCTTTTTCAATCGCATTTTAACCTTTCATTTTCCCTAGGCGTTTGCACGTACACAATTGGAAAAATAACCGTTATCAGACAATACAAAATATCTCTCTTGACATGAAATCGTTGCTATAATAATAAATAACATAGTAAGTATGTCATCAGAAAAACATGTCCGTGTAATGTATACCCCCTGAAATCCCACTTGTATATAGCATAACTGGGGTATGCAGGGGTATACCTATTTTTCTTATTTTTGCTCCAAAACATAGATTGTGGGTACTCGTTAGAACCGCCTCGGTGAGGCGGTTCTAACGTGCACCCACAATCTATGTTTTGAGCAAAAATAAGAAAATCATCATAATTTTTCTGCAAAAAATTTTCAATTTTTAGAACTTAAGAAAAATCTATATATATTACATGGGCGTGTTTTCGTACATGTAAATGTGACATTATTCAGCTTTCCTGGAATTTTGCAATTATAAATCTCACGGTAATAATTTACTTTAATGTCTTATGTATTCACTTTCATTACGAAAACTTGCCCATTCAATATACAGAGATTTTTTCAAGAAGCAAAAATTGGAAGTTTAATTTGAAAAATTAAGATTTTTTTAATATTTTAGCTCAAAACATACATTGTGGGTACATGTTAGAACCGTCTCGCCAAGGCATTTCTAACGAGTACCCACAATGTATGTTGGTTCAAAAATAAGAAAATTGGGTATACCCCTGCAAACCCCAAATTTTCTATACATGAGTGGGGTTTAAGGGGGTGTTCATTTCACGGATATGTTGTCCTGATGTAAAGTGAAAACATATGGTTAATAACGGTTATCATTTGTCCTAGAAGTTTATTGATTTCGAAGTTATAAATGTATCAGGATGATGCCAATAAGACCTCATTGTTATCGGTACTTTGTGATTCTTGTATGTGCACGAGATCATGACATAATCCATTTTCAACTGATTCCTACAGCATATCACTTTGCGTTTTGATATCCCTCTTGACATCAAAAATCGCGGCGTTAAGACAATAATTATCATTTCATTAAATGCATGTCAGTGTGGGATATTCAATTCGCCGCGTGACGAAACCTTGACCATGCAGTTAACAAAGATTCTTTTCAGGTATAAAAAAACAAACTGAAAGATTTCGTTAGAAAATAATCACAGTTTTAATATTTTGGCTCAAAATATAGATTATGGGTATACGCCTAGCCAAGACGGTTCTAACGAGTACCCACAATCTATGGTTTGGAGCGAAAATAAGAAAACAACATAGGTATACCACTGTATACCCCAGTTTTACTATATCAAAGTGAGGTTTAAGGTGGTACAATTTTCATGGACATACTATCGTGATGTAACGTGTTAGTGCAAACAGGTAATAACATTTTGAAGTACAACTATTTATTTGACAAAACGTAATGCAATATGTAAACACTGCTTTTATTTGCGGCTCAGACATTCTAGAACTTAGACGTTTGTCATTTTGCTAATTAATAAGAATTATGAAAATACATCAGGAAAACATGTCCGTAAAATTTATACCCCCTTGAACCCCACTTTTATAAAGCAAAACTGGGGTATGCAGGGGTATACCTATTTTTCTTATATTTGCTTCAAAACATAGATTATGGGTACTCGTTAGAACCGCCTCAGCGAGGCGGTTATAACGTGTACCCACAATCTATGTTTTGAGCAAAAATAAGAAAAATATCAAAAATTTTCGGGTGAAAATTTTCATTTTTACAGCCATTGCCTTTTCTCTATATTGCATGGGCGTGTTTTCGTAATGTAATAAGAATTATGAAAACATTTTATTTTAAAGCCATCAAAACTCATCAATCATATTTGCCGATTTTAGCTTTGTCGTCAGAAAAAAAAATGTTGTTGGCGATTTTTCACATCATTACGAAATCTTGCCCATGCAATAAACAGAGATTTTATGAGCTTTAAAAATTGGAAATTTTCAGCTGAATATTTTTGATATTTTTCTTATTTTTGCTCAAAACATAGATTGTGGGTACACGTTAGAACCGCCTCACCGAGACGGTTCTAACGAGTACCCACAATCTATGTCTTGGAGCAAAAAATAAGACCAGAGGACCAATGGTCCTGATATCGCTCACCTGAGATTCGGTCTTTGATGAATGACCTTTGGCTAAGGTCATGTTGGTCAAGATAAAAAGTAAACTTAACCAGTAATACTCACATAATTATTAATACTGTAAACTGTATGTGTCTTCCAATTTTCAGGCCACAGGCTACAAAAATTTCTGGAAAATCCAATACCAAATAGGTCAAGGTCACCCCAAGGCTATTATTTATACAACGTCTGTAGAGCTTCATTCAGTGATGCTTCACACCAAGTTTCAAGATCATTGGCCTTCTGGTTCTAGAGAAGAAGATTTTTTAATTTGTTTTTCTATTCATAGCCATTGCGGCCAACTTGGTCATGTGACCTTGACCAGTTATATAAACTTTCTTTCCCCCTTCCGAAGGATGCTCCACATGAAATGTGGCTTCGATTGGCCAAGCGGTTTCAGAGGAGAAGATGTTTCAATATTATGGAAATATATATGTATATAGCCCCGGGGCAGGGGCAGACAACCCCCACGGGCCAAAATTTTCCATAAACATTAATTTTCTGTCTATTTGTTTATTCCCAGTAAGTTTTACCCATTTAATAGCATTTTACCATTTTTCCCCATTCAAATGCATTGGCGACAGAACTTTTTTTCTGTGATGCTTCATGCCAAGTTTCAAAACCATAGGCCTTCTGGTTCTGGTGAAGAAGATTTTTAAAGGTTTTTGCTATTTATAGCCATGGCGGCCATCTTGGTCATGTGACCTAGACCATTTATATAAACTTTTGTTCTCCCTTCCTAAAGATGCTACACATGAAGTTTGGCTTTGATTGGCCAAGCGGTTTCAGAGGAGAAGATCTTTGAAATTGTGGACGGACGACGGACGGACGCACGGACGGACGACGGACGGACGGACGGACGACGGAGGATGGCCATCCTATAAGCTCACCATGTGAGCCTTCGGCTCAGGTGAGCTTAAAAATAGGTATACCCCTACATACCCCAGTTTTACTATAAAAGTGGGGTTTAAGGGGGTATTCATTGCACGGACATGTTTTCCTGATGTAGAATTAGAACTATGCTCATTGTCCTTACATTTATAGAGTTAAACTTGGTTATACAGGGGCATGCAATTATTCTTATTTTTCTCATTCAAAATATGAATTGTAAGTACTTGCCGAGGCGGTTCTAACGTGTACCGACAATCTATGTTTTGAGAAAAAGTAACGAGAACATCAAAACATCGCTAACGGAATTTTCAATTTTTACAGCTAATAATAATACGTTCACACACTTCAGTCTTAAGCCCCTATCTCACTGGAATGCGACAACTGGATACTAGTTCGCGAATAGTTCGCGACTATTTCGCGACAAAGATAAACGATATAAGCACAACTTTCACGTTGCAGTCTCATTGAATAGACATTTATGCGACAAATTCGCGAATTTCGGTCTAATTTTGAAAATATATCGCGCGACTGTCGCGCGATATTTGCGCGAATGTCGCACGACAGTCGCGCGACATTCGTGAGAGTGTCTCACGACTTTATCGCGAATGTAACTTATTTTCATTTAAATTCGTGCGACATTCGTGCGAGTGTCGCGCGACATTCGTACAAATGTCGCTTTGTTTTATTTTCTCGCCAGATAAGCGCGAGGTTTTCGCAAGACTGTCGGGAGACCGTCGTGCGACACTCGCGCAACATTCGTAGGAGTGTCGCCAAAATTTCGCGGCGACAAGTTCGCGACACTCGCACGAATGTCGCGCGACCGTCGCATGATAGTCTTGCGAAATATTTTGGAGAAAAAATTCGCATAAAATTTTTCAGCATGTTTCAAAACGTCGCGACCAGTTCGCGACTAGTTCGCGACACAAGAAAATTCTCACGACACTCGCTCGACACTCGCACGAATGTCGTGCGAAAGTCCGCGACAAAATTCGCAAAACAGTCGCGAGAAATTCGCATGCCAGTGAGATACTAGCTTTAGCAATTTGTTTGAACGAAATGTATAAAGATCTGCGACTGTAGTATAAATAATGCTAGAGGGGCGTTTACAGCGGTGAAACATATTCTTGTAATGATAATGGCGTCACGATCACGAACAACATATCGTGTGACATCAGCCAACTATCTAAGCCATCATACATCACGCCTGAGTTATAAAACTAGCATTCATATAAATGTAGGTTTCCGACCAGGTCTGACAACAACCAGCATGCGCAGCTTCAGAAGATTGTCAGAAAGTTGATTTTTTTTCTGATTTAATAAGTAGAGACCTTACTATTTATGTAGTGAAAACAAAGGCGCCGATCAGCTGTGTCTGTTCATGGTTTTATTGTGCGACAGCTCAAATAAAGTTGTCTTAAGCCGTGTTCATGTGCAGTATTTGCACCCGGGTGCAAAAATACACCCGGGTGCAAATCTGCTCCTGGTTGCAAATTTGCATCCCCTTGTGTGGCGTTCATATGCAGCGAGATCATGTCCATATTAACCTAGATTTGGCATTAAACTTTGATTAAAAATGCTCCTAATTGCTGTAAATAATTAAAAAGAAATAAATAAAAATATTGAAAACTAAACGAAATAGAAATAAAATTAAAAATAAACTCAGTGCAGTGTAATTATTGTAATAGAAGCACAAGAACGGTGAAGAAGAGTATAATGCTTGACACCTTAATTTTAAAAGCGGGATTAAAATTTGGTGTATAATACGAGTGGCTGGAGATATATTTCTCTTCTTCAGTTCGTGACGAGGGAAGCGCCACAAAACAAGACTATAACACTAAATTTATTCACAGTTTTAAGTCCATTTATACATCATTGAGCGCAATTGCATCTAAGTATCCGCGATTTACTTTGGATTGGTAACGGCTTAACATCCCAGCCAACATTTACTCAGAGTGTTAACCAGCACTATAGAGAGCTTAGTATATGTATTGCTCAAAGACGTATATATCGAACCCAGGACCAGTCGCTCCGTAGTCCCGTACTCCACCCCTAGATCACACGTACTCTACCCCTAGCGCTCCTAACATGCAGTGGCAATGTAGAAATATGGGTACCACCCATTGGGGCCTAAAGAAATAAATGGGCCGCTTTTGCCTCCAGGCAAAGCATAGACCGCTACTGACTGTCCATCTGATTACTTGTTAACCGCCCATGTCTGAGCCGGCCCAGGAAAAATTGTTCAAGTCAAACCATCTATACATATAAGCCTTATTGGCTTAATTGGGTGGTTATACTAGTATTTGAAACACTTTTTGGATGTAATGACGTCCAAATATCGGGTACAAGTCTCATAAAATGAAGGCAACGTCCCGACACGACCATACCTGTTCATATTGCCTGGTGCTATACGTTGACAAAACTTATCCTAGCCGTCTGATTGGGATTAGCCCCTATGTGTCTCGGTTGCTCGGTAAATTCAAAACATATTATTCGGATTGCGTGTGTTGTGAGGTGGGTGAAAGAAGGCCGACGTGGAATTAATTTCATGGACATTTCTACTCTGATATGTACCAGACTTTTGGTATCGTTGATTTGTAAATCTGATTTTATAGATCTTGTCTATACATTTATAAACACTTACTTTATTTCTTCTTAAGAAGGTTACAAAAAGTGTTTGCCAGTTATAAAACTCCTATACAAACTGTATAGCGATAAACGTTTTGCGTTTATATGCCCAAAATACACCCGGGTGCAAAAATACACCCGGGTGCAATTTTCATTTGCTCCACCTTGAAAGTAGGGTCAAATTTGCACCCGGTTGTATTTTCTTAAAACACCGTTCATATGGCATAAAATACACCCGGGGTGCACATTTACACCCGGGGTGCATAAATACACCCGGGTGCAAATGTTGTACATGAACACGGCTTTATATGTCTAGTAAAATGTTTTACAAAAGATGGTTAAATGCCATCTTAATCTAATGTTAATACTGTCACAGAATTAAATAAACTTCATTGCATAAATATCCGTGTCGCACGATTTTACCGGCCATATATTAATGAAAAGAAAAGCATTATTACTTTTATTCATGCTTGTTGAAATTTCGGAATATTGTCTTGTTTGTAGAAGGAGAAGTGAGCCCGCCAAATGATATAAATCCGTAGCAAGCTGTGCTAACAGGTTGACAGTTGCCAAAGTGTCAAAGTAGACAAGGAGTTGATTGTACTACACGACTTTTAAAATACACATCTGATTAAGTATTCCCGATTATCAATTGTTTTATAGACTAATTTATTTGATTTTGCAACATTGTGGTAATATTTTGCAACTATAATATAATTATGGCATATTGCAAATAAATGCGCTTTAAGTGGGGTTATTTTCACTAGGCGCTTGAACTTACACGTAGAAAAACGTTCTCAGACAATAAATATAAGGCGCTTGGTATGAAATTGTTGCTTTAATAATAAACAACATAGTGTGACAAAATCATTATTTTTGCAAGTCGGTCTTCATAGGAAAGTACCGGCGATTAATTCACTTGGTCGAAACGACTTTGAGTAGCCTGACAACCCCGTTTCTAAGGTAATTCAAAACATAGACTCGCCCGCAAAGTAGATTCGTCCAATGTGTGTGACGTCACAGACAGTATAAATACCTGTGTTTCACGTTGCGAGTGGTTCAGTTAGTAAGAAGTCGTCGGAGAGTACAGATAAAGTAAATAAACCAATATAAAATCTATTAAAGACTGATTGCAAGCTTGGTTTAGTGGCGAACAGTGGATTTTATCCATCTCAGTAGCAATAGCGAAAAGTGGACACAGTCCATCCAAGTAGCATCGATTAATATAACCAAGCAGTGAACAGTCTTAGGCGATTAAGGTGGTTTATGTTACTAGCATAGGACTGGCCTAGCAGTAGTGTATGCTGGTCACTCAAGGAGCATCAGCAGTGTAGGCTGATACTAATAATCAGGGATAGCTCAGCAGAGATTCTGGCTGAGCTCATAACCCAAGTGCAGATCATCATCACATTTGTTTTATATGCATTTTAAGTTGATTCCTATGATTTTTGTTTTGCTCATCCAATCATTGTAAAATAATTGGTCTATAATCACAGGACAAAGAAGTCCCAAAGGAAAATTATTTATATATTTATCAAGCTAGCCCCGCATACGTTACAGCTTTCCTGCAATTTTCCATTCATAAATCTCACAGAGGGAACGTCTCATTATGTCTTGTTAAAGTGAAATAATGTTTCAACATATGGTGTTGACAGTAAACATTACGAAAACACGCCCATGCAATATACAGTGATTTTTACAGTTGTAAAAAATAAAAATTTTAAATGGAAAATTTTGGATATTTTTCTTATTTTTGCTCAAAACATAGATTGTGGGTACACGTTAGAACCGCCTCGGCGAGGCGGTTCTAACGAGTACCCACAATCTATGTTTTGGAGTAAAAATAACAAAAATAGATATACCCCTGCATACCCCAGTTTTACTATATAAAAGTGAGGTATAAGGGGGTACATATTACACGGGCATGTTTTCCTGATGTTGGATGTTATAAATGAATAACGACGACCGTGTCCAAGGCACATTAGCTACCCAGAGTGCTGGTAAAAACCCAGGAAGTGATAACTCCGTCCCGACATGACTGAAAATATTTTGAATGTGATGTTCAACTTCTTAACAAACAAACAAACAAAGTACTTGGTACATGTACTCTCCTGTGCATGAGAAACTTGACTTATTTTCATGACATAGCTTATTTTCAACCGATTCCGATTGAATATCACTTTGCTGTTTGATATGTCTAATGTCATTCAAAATCGCGGCGTTATGACAATAATGACTATTTATTTATGATGCATGTCAGTGTGGGATATTCAATTTGCCGCATGACAAAATCGTGCCCAAACAAGAAACAAAGATTCTTTTTTAACTATTTAAATTGAAAAATTCATTAGAAAAAGTGACAGTTTTAAAATTGTTACTCTAAATATAGATTGTGGGTACACATCTAACCGATACGGTTCTAACGGGTACCCACAATCTATGGTTTGGGGCGAAAATAAGAAAACAAAATATAAGTATACCACTATATACCCAAGTTTTACTATATCAAAGTGAAATTTAAGGTGGTATACTTTTCATGGACATACTGTCGTGATGTAACGTGTTAGTGCAAACAGGGAATGACATTTTGAAGTACAACTGTTTATTTGATAAAACGTAATACAATATGTAAACTATTTTTGTTTGCGGCTCAGACATTCTAGAACTTAGACGTTTGTCATTTTGCTAATTAATAAGAATTATGAAAACATTATATTTTAAAGCCATCAAAACTCATCAATCTTATTTGCCGATTTTAGCTTTGTCGTCAGAAAAACAACTGTTGGTGATTTTCCACCTCCAACTGTGATAAAACTTAGGACTATGTACATTGTTTATTTTCCCCCAGGATAACATGTTCGTGAAATGTATACCGCCTTCTACATTACGAAAACATGCCCATATGATATACAGTATTTTTTTCAGGTCAAAAAATCGATAATTTTCATCGGAAAAATAAATGATATTTTTCTTATTTTTGCTCAAAACATAGATTGTGGGTACACGTTAGAACCGCCTCGGCGAGGCGGTTCTAACGAGTACCCACAATCTATGTTTTGGAGCAAAATTAAAAAAAAATAGGTACACCCCTGCATACCCCAGTTTTACTATATAAAAGTGGGGTTTAAGGGGGTATTCATTGCACGGACATGTTTTCCTTATGTACCTCACTTTTATCGAGTTAAACGAGGGTATACATGGGGTATACAATTATTCCTTAGTTATTTTTTGATCCAAGATATGAATTGTAGTTACTTGCCGAGACAATTCTCACGTGTACCGAGCAAAAGTAACGCAAATATCAAAATATTTCTAACGGAATTTTCATTTTTTTACAGCTGAAATAAAACCTCTGTATATTGCATGGTTCGTAATGTATGAATTCAGAACGAACTTCCGAAATTACCTTTTCTATAAAGATTTTTTTTGTCTTTTGATTCAGTTTTACGTCCCTTTCAAGCTTTTTCACTCATATCGAGACGAATCAATCGGTAGGTGGGGCGAAAACCGGAGTACCCGGGGAAAAACCACCTGACGCACCCGCAAGCAGAACTTGGCTTGTCCCACATGTGACTCGTGCCCCGAGCGAGGCGCGAACCCACAGCGGTGAGATGATCGAATGATTAAGAGCACTGAAGTCAGCGACCTTAACCACTCGGCCACGGGGGCAGCCCATAAAGGGTTTTGTAGTTTTGACAAGTTCTATAGAAATTGGCTCGGATACTCAGGAACTTCGATGTCAGACCTTAGCCTAGTCCCGAAAGATTTTATTATGCATGCTTAGCTAAAAGCTGATGGAACAGTGTTTGGTCGATCTATGGTCTAGTGAATATGGCGGTGCCATCCGGTGGACATCCGTATTCTATATTTTGGTTTCAAGAAAAAGAAGGCATAGTATTTCAGTAGATTGAACTCCATGGTGAAATTAATCCAAGCATCAAAGAAAAAAGAAAAAAAAAAAGTACATACATAGCCCCACATGATCGTACATCGATTGTCATATCCGGTTTAAGCCCCCCCCCCCTAGTATCTTTATATAACTGATCGTTCCAAAGCGATACTTCTGTTGTTGTTCTAATTGTTTTGTGCTTTGGAGTCGAGTTTTTGTGCTCTTCGAGCCTTATGTATGTTTTCATATCATAAAATAGTTCAGTTCGGGTAACTGAGTGGCCGCCTATTGGGGAGTAGCTGCTCACTTGTTTGGCTTACGATATATTTTCTTGGTATACGTACCTAAGTGTCATTTTAGTTTTGTCACATCTCTCAGTTTATGGTAACTCTAACGCCTTATGAAGTCACTACTTATCTATAAATTCGGCGGCAGCTAAATTAACGCCTACCTGTAAGCTTATCTACTTATCATTCGGCAATGGTGAGCTTCATTTATTATTGCATATTTATCTTATCATAAGCAATTTGCCATGCAGACCCAATTATACGTTGATTTCGTGGCATGCCTCCTGTTATATTCCACATTAGAATACTTCATCCTGTACTTTAGAGTTAATAAAGTTCATGCCATTCGAAGTCGCGGCCTTATGGCAGCTTCGTAACATTAGGAAAACATGTCCGTGTAATGTTTCCCCCTTTATACCCCGCTTTTTCATGTAGAAAATATGGGGTTTGCAGGGGTATACCTATTTTTCTTATATTTGCTCCAAAACATAAATTGTGGGTACTCGTAAGAAATGGTTTGAAAAGTACCATCCCATTAATTTTGATCCCAAATTGTCAATTTCTATATGTGCATTAGAAACTAGTGCTTGTTTTCATGACATGGTTGATTTTCAACCGAACTCCATATTATATTACTTTATCTGTTATTGTGTGATTTGATAACTCTTATGGCATTCAAAAGTTGCAGCTTTATGACATTTTCATTAAATGCATGTCGGTGTGGGTTAACCAATTCGCCATTAACGTCATGCAAGGTTTAACTATGTATTGAGATAACGTTAGTACAAAAAGGTAATACATCCTATTGAAGTACATTTGTTTCGTTGCATCAGGATAACATGTCAATGAAAATTATATCCCCTCATAACCACTTTTATAAAGCAAAGCGGTATACTTTTTCTGATTTTTGAAAGGGGCAAGTTTTCGTAATGTGCTTGACCAAACGTTATATACAATATCTCTATCTTTATGTATGTTTTAGTCATTTTTCTCACATTACTGGAAGATTTTGATCGATTGATTTGGGTTTTATAACGCTTCACCAACAGCTAAGGTTATATGGAGACGGAACCTCGGTTTATGGTCTCATCCGACAGACCAGAGAAGCCCGGGGTTGATAATGTGAACGATCGGACGCACGGACAAACACTTGCTCTGTTTCGTCCTATAAGATCACTACTTATCTCTAAAATATACAAGATGGCAACGACCAGGAAACGGCGCAATCAGAAAATGATTCCCACTTCAAAAAACCGAGGTTTAAAAAATAAATCAACAATCAGGTACTTACCTATTGGTAAAATAGCTGCTCATTCGGCTTACGATATATTTTCATTGTATAAGTACCTGATTGTTAGTTTGTTTTTTTCCCACCTCGGTTTTTGGAGTGGGAATCTAACTAACACTTTTCAAAATTTATTACCTACTGTAAGGGTGACACCTCTTAATTTATTTTCGGCATCTACTGTTAATCTACACGGAGCTTCTAATTCTAATATGTTTCGTAATAATCTTCAGATTAGGTTATCTCCACTCAAATCACCAATTTTACGTAAATATATTAATCCGTTCAAGAGACCTGGAATGTACCCTAGCATTTCTAAGTGCAATGCCAAGAAGTGCAACTGTTGCAATCATTTATGCTCTAAGACTACTATCACTTCATCTGTGAATGGTAGGACATTTTCAGTGGTTAATGATTCTGATTTAGACTGAAAATCAATGGATCTTGTATATGTTCTTACTTGAAATACAAACAATTGTAGGATGCAATATGTTGGACAAACTTGTCATACTTTGCAAAAACGATTTGGTGAGCACTATCGTAGTATCAGAAAGCCCAAAAATAATGATACCTTTCTGTACCAGCATTTTAAGCGCACTGGTCATTCTCCCAATGATGTTAAAGTTCAACCAGTGGAGAAAATCTCATATGATGAAAATTCTTCAGTTAGATTCAAAAACATTAAACGATTTGAAACTGAACTTAAATGGATAAAATTACTGCAAACACCCTTTCCACTGGGATTTAACGACAACATTTACCATGAAGGCAATATTTCCAAAATGCCCGATTTTGATGTACTTACACTTTCGGACTCTCGTAAACGTAAATCTAGATCTCATGGTATACAGAAAAAGGGTAATGACAAACGTAAACGGTGCGCTGCATTGAAATTCAACATTTCTCTTAATGATTTAGCTGTTAAACTAAGGATTCACGGTCGACATCCAATGCTGTCGTATCTTAGTTCTCTACCTATTGCTGCATTACGTTCCTTGGACACAGAGGCTAATAGATTTTACGATAGAAATCATCAAATGTATGACGCTGCACTGTTAACAAGATGTTATACTCAGCATGCTCTTCGTCCATTTATCGATTCCGAATCTAATCACATTAGAAGTTTTATTAAAATTCCTTTCATCAATAAAGGAATTGACTTTATTGATTTACCAAGCATATTCCAGGATAAATCAGTGATAAAGTCTATACCTACCTACTTCCAAAATTCAGAACCTCCTATTATTTGTTACAAATATAACAAACCAATCAGAAATACAATTTTTAATTTCAATAAACTTGTTTCTGATCTTGATATCCATGCTAATACTCCTAAATCTTGAGATTGTAAAGATTCAAAATATGTTTATCAACCCGCTGGACATATTGTTACTGGAAATTTAAAAATAATTTCGGATTCTAGAATTCGCAAAATTGTTTCTAAAGGTCCGAAATATAGATTCCCTTCCTACATTAATTTCGACAAATGTAGAGAGGAGATTTCATCTGCATTTAATGATTTCGGTAATCGATGGTGTAAACGAGAGGGTGTTGAGGATAATGCTCTTTAAGAATGGAAAAGAAGTATCTTCACTATCGTGGATAAACGTATTAAGTTTTATTCACAAAATACTAATCTTTTACCTCCTAAACCCAAATCGTCATTTAGGCATTTGAAGCAGGGTATCCAAGAATTTCATAGAAAGTATGTCTTGGTTCCGGCAGATAAAGCCGCAAACAATGTTGTTGTCGTTTGTAGGCTTCACTACGTTAACACCTTAAAACAGGAGCTTGATGGTACCAGGGCTTATCTGGAGACAGATACTGATGAGGTGTCTGTAGTTAATGCCCACTTAAACGATTTACCTGTTAAGTTTTCTGTTTGTGTCAATGAAGGCCAAGACAAACTTCCTACGATGTATTGGTTACCTAAGCTTCACAAAAGACCATACAAAGCTAGATTTATTGCAAATTCTAGCTCTTGTACTACCACTGAACTTTTTAATTATTAACTTCCTGTCTTACTGCTATAAAATCTCATGTTATAAGATACTGTGAGACAGTGTATGAAACTTCAAATAAAAATTGGTTTTGGTCAATTAAAAATTCTGGTGAGGTGCTCAGTAAATTGAAGTGTAGAGGGTTCCGTGCGACAAGCTTGTCCACATATGATTTTTCTACTCTGTATACAACATTACCACATAATCTAATAAAAAAAAAACTTCTGGATTTGATAGAGTGGACCTTCAAAAGGGCATTAAAAAAAACTATGGTTCACTTTATTTGGCATGTAATGACAGGAAGGCTTTTTTCACTTCCTCTGACCAAAGTCGGTATACACTTTGGTCATGTCAGAATGTATGCGACGCCTTATCCTATCTCCTTGATAATATTTATATTAGATTTGGGACCAAGTTATACAGACAAATTGTTGGAATTCCGATGGGTACAAATTGCGCACCTCTCGTAGCTGATTTATTTTTATACTGCTACGAAAGAGATTTCATGGATTCTCTTAACCATGATAATCAAGCTGATGTTATCGAGGCTTTTAATTCCACATCTAGGTACCTCGATGACCTTTTGAACATTGACAACCCTTATTTTGAAGGTATGGTCAATCAAATTTATCCACCTGAACTTCAGTTGAACAAAGCCAATATCTCAGATACTGAAGCCCCCTTTTTAGATCTACATCTTTCTGTTGCAAATGGATTTGTTTCTTCTAAAATTTATGATAAGCGCGATGACTTTGATTTTGATATAGTAAAGTTTCCTTTTTTGGATGGTGACGTTCCTCGTCGTGCTTCTTATGGTGTATACATTTCGCAACTTATTAGGTTTGCTAGAGTCTGCAATCATGTTACAGACTTCAACGCTCGAAATAAATGTTTAACGGCAAAACTTCTCCAACAGGGCTATCGGTATCATAAACTTCGAAAAACATTTTCTAATTTTTATCGTAGACACTATGAATTGATTTCCAAATATAATGTTGGGTTAAAGACGCTTTTAAGTGAGGGCCTTTCGGAACCTGAATTTTATGGTGACTTGGTTTACAAATTTAAGAAACTTAAAGGAATTAATGATTTTTCTTTTCAGTTCAGAAAAATCATAACACGTTACAGACGTATAGGTTATAACTTGAATGTTATGCGACAGTCTGCATGCTTAGTTTTTAACCCAATCATGGTTGATAACTATGCTGCCTTCTTTAATTGCACGCCGGTGGGTCGGGCGTCAGACTCTATGATGGCCCCGACATAAAGCTATTCATTATAGTTGGTTGGGGCCGGAGCTTCTTGTCTGTTGCTTGGCCCAACGGGGTCCGACTGGTGTTTTTCTTTTGCTCCGGAGTTAGTGGGTTATTCGGCACCCAGGGATCTCCATCGTCGGGCAGCTTACTCAGTCTGTGAGTCCTTGTTTTTGATTCATCAGGATGTTTATCATGATTTATTTGTTTGTTCTTGATGATTCATTGACTAGTTAGAGATTCACCACGAGGACCTAGTAACTAACTAAATGTTATGAACCACTGCAGAAGCTGAGGGTGAGGTTATGGCCATGTAAAACCGGTTTAAGCCCGCCAGTAACTTTGTGTTACTGATCGTTCCAAGTCGATACTTCTGTGGTGGCTCTTTTTGTTTTATGTCTTGGTGTATAAAATTTTTTTGTGCTGTTGGCGCCTTATGTATGTTTTCATATTTTTAGTTAAGTTAAGGTAACTGAGTGGCCACCTATTGGGAAAATAGCTGCTCATTCGGCTTACGATATGTTTCATGGTATAAGTACCTGATTGTTAGTTTGTTTTTTTCCCACCTCGGTTTTTGGAGTGGGAATCTTTTTCTGATTGCGCCTTTTCCTGATCTTTGCCTACTTGTACCTTTTTCTGGTTGCGCCTTTTCCTGATCTTTGCCTACTTGTACTTACTTATACCATGATAACATAGCGTAAGCCGTATGAGCAGCTTTTTTCCCAATAAGTGGACACTCAGTTACTTAAACTTTTGCAGTCCAAATCAAAAGTTGATTTCATTGCCTGTTTGCTGTTTTAAACGCATTCCACATAAAAACACTTCATCTCGTTCTGTCGAATAAATCAAGTTACCGTCATTCGTAGTCGTGGCCTCATGACAGCTTCGTTAAAAGCATATTATATTGATATACGATTCGCCATAGTTGTCATAACAGATGTATCCGTTTTTCGGTGCATACCGTTATTGCAAAAAGAGAATTACAGAATCTTGAAGTATATCAGTTAACTAGAATCAACATTATGCAAATTGTTCATTTGTTTTATTATTTGTTTCATGTTATTTTATTAACTTTAATGGTAACGAAGGACTTATTTGTATCACTCATGCTTCACAATATGAAGCAAAGATCAGGAAAAGGCGCAATCAGCAAAAGATTCCCACTCCAAAAACCCGAGATGGGAAAAAACCAAACTAACAATCAGGTACCTATACCATGAAAACATTTCGTAAGCCGAATTAGCAGCTATTTTCCCAATAGGTGGCCAATCAGTTACCTTAACTTAACTTAAAATATGATTACATACAGAAGGCGCCAACAGCACAAAATATTAAACACCAAGACATAAAACAAAAAGAACCACCACAGAAGTATCGACTTGGAACGATCAGTAAGAAAAAGTTACTGGCGGGCTTAAATCGATTTTACACGGCCGTAACCTCACCCTCAGTTTCTGCAGTGGTTCATAACATTTAGTTAGTTCTTCGGTCCTCGTGGTGAATCTCTAACTAGTCAATGAATCATCAAGAACAAACAAATAAATCATGATTAACATCCTGATGAATCAAAAACCAGGACTCACAGATTCAGTAAGCTGCCCGACGATGGAGATCCCTGGGCGCCAAATAACTTACTAACTCCGGAGCAAAAGAAAATCATCAGTTGGACCCCGGTGGGCCAAGCAACAGACAAGAAGCTCCGGCCCCAACCAACTAAAATGAATAGCTTTAAGTCGGGGCCATCATAGAGTCTGAAATCTGCTTGTGCAAACGTGTTGTATTGCCTGTTTTATGTCCGATGGGCTTTGGCAACAATTCTATCAGGATCAGGTTTTGACACCCGATGTTTAACAATATTCTAGAATTTTGCCATCAATCATGCTCATTAACAAGACATATTAAAACATAATCTAGTAAAGTCATCAAAACTCATAAGTCATAGCTGTTGATTTTAACTTTGCCGACAGAAAACCTGTGCTCGTTCTTCCGTTGGTTTCTCAAACACTGATGCGACTAAGTAGAAAATGCATATTCGATTGTGTGCTTATGCTTTGGGTCGATTTTACTTTTTTTTTTGTTATCTTCCATTTTTGCTATTTCAAGGTTGGTGACCTATTTTTGCTATGAAATTCAATGTCAGGTATGTCCTACGATTACGTCCGTAGATTATATAGTGTCTGTTTGGTTCTACATGTACAAATAATAAGTTCCATGGTGAAATAAAAAACGAACTTAGATCCTTTAAGAGCAGTGAACACATTCATGAAAAAGGGGGATGGGCCATACCGTGGTTTCGGCTACTCAAGCCTCTACAGTGACCCTATCGATTTGGCAACATGCAGCCAAAGAGAATATCTGTCATTTTGCCGCACCTTTCAACAGGGTAGTCGATACATGACTGGGGCTAAATACATTAAACGATGGTTAGAAAATTAATAATGAATCTTAACCGATTATAATGTTCTGATTTTTCAAAATACCCTCGCTGATCTCAAAGGACCAAAACGAAAATATAATCTACACTATGGATGATGTACGGGAGACTTTTTAGGGCCGCCACACGGCACAACACCAGCTGCAGTAATAGCAAATAAAAACAAAATTTAGATCCTTTAAGAGCAGCGAACATATTCATGAAAAAAATGGCATGGGCCATACCGCGGTTTCGGCTACTCAAGCCTCTTCAGTGACCCTATAGATACTGCAACATGGAGCCAAAGAGAATTAATCTAAATCAGTTTTACATTTATATACACATGTAACTGCACCATGAGCTCTAGGTATCATGATTTGTGTGCTTGTTGAAACATTCTGACATATATTTTGTGCTGTACTTTCTTCCCCGCCTGGTGTATAAGTTTAGCAATCGTATTTGTATCAATTGCTTTGTCTTTTATTCTTACCTACTTTAAACTGAGCGAGTGCACTATTTCCTTCAGTTCATTTCAGCGCGTTAAAGATTAAATTGTGAAGGCTGTTGATTTGACCAAGTGATATAGTATGTGATTGATTTGAACTTAATGTGATAAAATGACCTTATTAATGAAACGCTTGTCATGTTCAGGAGCAGAGAAATGTAAAACTAAAAAAAATGTTAGAAACCACGCTCTACTGCAGATGGTGCTGTGCTGTGTGGCAGCCAAAAATCTTCTCCTGCTGTGTGGCTCCTAATTCATAATGCAGATTGTATGCTCCTTTGGTACTTTGATATCAGTGAAGATATTCTGGGAAATCAGAAAATTATTATCGCTTGACATATACATGGCTTTTATTCTCGTTATCGGGCGCAACGCATAGCACGTCCTAATAACAAGAACCTGAAGTCCGCCCGGAACGAGCACAGAAATGAAAGATTTTACGCGTATGAAAATGTGATGAGGCTGTAAAATATGGTGCATCAATATTTCTTTCGTTTGTGCAGAAATTATGCAAAAATAGCGATCAATATTGATTTTGCTTCGCCCTCGGTTTTCAACACCCCTTCGAGACCTAGCCAATATAAATAAATGGAAAATCATGTTTGGCCCCTATATTGTGTTTCTTCAGAATCACGTGCCGTCACGTGTATGAGTTAAACATGCAATTGTTTTGCGTCAAAGTAAATGCACTTTTAAGCTGCTGCGAAACAGACCAATATCAACTGAGCCACCGCATGGGAAAACCAACAACATGCATATGTGAAAACGAAGCCCTAGATCAGCTTCGCTACACGGATAGTACAATTCATCTTCTACTTAAATCCAAAATTCCAGGCCTCTAACCTGCATCTTTGACTGTGCAGCCCGGTTTGTGTCAGACATGGTCGGAACCTAAATTGTTGGTTTTCTAATGTAGAGGACCAATTATTTTATCTGGCACTTAGTTGACAGACTGACCAAACAATTTAATTATAAGGCTTAGAATGTAATCCCCGCTTCAGACACTCGTTATTGTATGATTTAATGACTCTTGAACATTACGAAAACTTGCCCATGCAATATACATTTTTTAAGTTGTAAAAAATGAAAATTTTCAGTGGCAAATTTTTGATATGTTTCTTATTTTTGAACATTACGAAAACTTGCCCATGCAATATACATTTTTTAAGTTGTAAAAAATGAAAATTTTCAGTGGCAAATTTTTGATATGTTTCTTATTTTTGCTCAAAACATAGATTGTGGGTACACGTTAGAACCGCCTCGACGAGGCGGTTCTAACGAGTACCCACAATCTATGTTTTGGAGCAAAAATAAGAAAAATAGGTATACCCCTACATACCCTAGTTTTCAATATAAAAGTGGGGCTTAAGTTGGTATTGGTTGCACGGACACGTTTTCCTGATGAGACTCTTGAAGATATATCCGTTTTACATACAGCACTACAAAACAAGTACAGAGAAGGTATTGTGCATTCACGTGGACTTAGTTGGGCATAAAATGATATCCCAATCTCAGACATAGTCAAATAGATGCATTATAGTTTAAACCTGCCAGTAATTTTACGTTACTAAACGTTTCAAGCCGACGCTGATGTGGTAGTTCTAATTGTTTTATGTTTTGTTGTCGTTGATTTTTTGTTGTTGTTTGCATCTAATGTGCGTTTTCATATTTTAATTAATTTTGGGTAATTGAGAGGCCACCTATTGGAAAGTAGCTGCTCACTCGGCTTTCGATATGTTTTCAAGGTATAAGTACCTGATTGTTAATTTATTTTTCCCACCTCGGTTTTCGGAGTGTGACTTTTTTCTGATTGTGCCGTTACGTGATCATTGCCTACTTTTACCTTATCATATAAGACATTTTATAAATTACAAAAAATACTCATGATATATACAAATTATACTTACAGTAGGTATAGAAGCCTCCGTGGTGCAGTGGTTAAGTCACTCGCCTTGCATACCAGGGGTCGCAGGTTCGATCTCGGGCTTCTTCAGTCTGACGGATAAAACTATAAACCGAGGTCCCGCCTCATGATGATTATAGCTGTTGGTGGAATGTTAAAACTCTAATCAACCAACTAACAGCTGGCCACAGCTGTGAAAAGTAACAATTCCAATTTGAACATTCTTATAATTTCTATATTTCTGTTGAAAGCATGTACATGTAAGATTCTCTTTCAGTCCTCGCTTTTGATTCATCAGGGTGATTATCATGATTTATTCGTTTGTCCTTGATGATTCATTGACTAGTTAGAGATTCACCACGAGGACCGAACAACAAACTAAATGTTGTGAACCACTGCAGAAGATGAGGGTGAGGTTAGGCGCCTGTTAAACCGGTTTAAGCCCCACAGTAATTTTATATTACTGATCGTTCCAAGGCGAAACTTCTGTTGTGGTTCTAATTGTTTTGTGTTTTGCAGTCGAATTTTTGTGCTGTGTGAGCCTTATGCACGTTTTCATATTTATTGTTCAGTTCGGGTAACTGAGTGACCGCCTATTGCAGAATAGCTGCTCACTCTGCTTAGGTTATGTTTCCTTGGTATGCGTACCTAAGTGTCATTTAAGTTTTTTTTCTTCTCCTCGGTTTATGGGGTGGGGTTATCTTTCTGATTGCGCCATTTCCCGATCATGGCTAATTATATCTTTTCTCTTGGTTGTTTTCAAAAAAGACAAAAAATGAAAAAAATAAATAAATAAATAAATAAATAATAATAATAATAAAAGAATGAAATAGAAAACAACAACAACAACAACAACTTCTCATTTATGTTTTTGAGTAGCCGTTAAACCGAACAAGGCCATTTGTTGTATCTGGCTTTTAACTGACAGGCCGACCAAAGAAACAAAGAAACTTATTTGGCTTAGAATGTAATCCACGTCTCAGACATTATTTTTCAATGATTTGATGAGCCACTTGGAGATATATAATTTTATATACAAATGCAGTGAAGGTATTGTACATGCTAGTGGCACAAAAACGAAGTTGATGGGTCTTCGGGAATTCAAACACGGTCTGACACAAATCAACCTGTGTAGCCACAGAAGAGTATTAGAAGCTCAAAATTTTGGATTGAAGAAAAAGAGGATTTGTATTATCCTAATTGCGAAAGCAAATGCAGTGGCTGCAACTTTGTTTTCGCCGAGACAAATATCCGCTCTTCTCATGACGCGGCCCATTTTAGATATTACAAGCAATAACTGTTGTCCATCAAACGTCCACAAGAAATACACGCAGTGTACTAAGGTTATCATTGACTTGGTAAAAGAAAGCAATGATCAGGAAATGGCGCAATCAGAAAGAAATTCTCACTCAAAAACAGGAGGTGGGGAAAATCTAAATTGACAATTAGGTACTTATAATAAGCAAAACTATCGTAAGCCGAGTAACCATACATTCCCCAAAAGGGCGTCCACTCAGTTACCCGAACGTTGTGGAGTGGGAATTTTCTTCTGATAATGCCCTTTCCTGATCATTGCCTTCTTGTAACTTTTAACTAAAATATGAAAGCACAAGGTGCAAACAGAACAAAAATGCAACACCAAAACATAAACCAATAAGAACCACAACAGAAGTATCGCAATTATCAGTAATATAAAATTACAAAGGGGCTTAAACCGGTTTTACAAGAGCCTACCCTCTCCCTGTTCTAACGTCAACGATCCACAAACACGCACCGAAACAAAACGTAGCAGTCCAAAAATACCTAATGATGCCAATGAATTAACAGGAGGAAGGCCACATACACGTGAAAATGGGCACGGTTTTACAAAACGATGATTATATAGCATTTTCTAATCATGCTAAATAGCTTAAGCCAATTAGGGACGAGTCTGAGGCATTATATTCAGTAACAAATTATCACGTACACGTATTGTTTAGTTAATGCAGAAGCAAATGATTGAGTTGCTTTTTTCTCTTGTTAATAGATGCATAAAGTAACCCCTTTTGTTTTTTATGAGAAGTTGTTAAAATAATAGCGAAAAACTGACTTTACGCACAAGGAATCACACTAAATTAACTCTGTTTTGTCAAGAACGGATAATTAAATGATCAACAACATAGAAGAAATGCTGTAGGAAGAAACTCAAAAATCTAACTTCCACTTCGTTCTCAATTGCAGTGTGTGTCATCGATCATTTATCGGTTTGTATGTATACAATACCACGTGATTGTAAACAAGATATGGTTTGATAAGTACGATGCCATTAATTTTCCTTTATTATCATTACAGTACTTTGTGTAGGGCAGTGCGGCGGTTAGGGGTGGAACATCGGACTCCAATTCGAGAGGTCTTGGGTTCGATCCCCATCGGCGGCACCGCGTTGTGTCACCAAGCAAGACACATTAGCTACACAGAGTGGTTGTTAAATCCACGAAAGCGATGACTCACCCGACATGACTGAGAATTTTTCGAATGTGATGTTCAATTTCACTACAAACAGACAAATAAAACACTTTGTGTTTCCTGTGTGTGTATGAGAAACGTGGCTTTTTTCATGACAGAACCCATTTTCAACAAATTACCATAGTACATCAATTTGCGTTTTGATATATCTAATGACATTCAAAAGTGCAGCTTTATGACAGTTTCATTAAATGCATGTCGATATGGAATAATCACTCTGCCATTTATGTCATAAAAAGGTTTAGCTATGTATTGAGATAACGCTAGTTCAAAAAGGTAAAAATAGGATATTGAAGTGCATTTGTTTGCTTGCATCAGGATAACATGTCCACGAAAAAATGAAAATTATACCCCCTCATACCCACTTTTATAAAGCAAAGCGGTATACCTTTTTTCTGATGTTTCAAATGAGCAAGTTTTCCTAATGTGCTTGGCCAACGATATACAATAGATAATATCTCTATCTGTCTGTATGTTTTTGCCTTTTTTCTGACAATACTGAACGATTTTGATCGATTGATTTGGTGTTAAACGTTTCACCAACACAGGAGACGGACCCTCGGTTTATTGTCTCATCCGACAGACCGGAGAAGCCCGGGGTTGATAATGTGAACAATCGGACGCACGGACAAACACTTGCTCTGTTACGTCCTATAAGATCACTCTATAAAAAGGTACAAGTAGGCAACGATTAGGAAAAGGCGAAATCAGAAAATGATTCCCACTCCAAAAACCGAGGTGGGAAAAAATAAATTAACAATCAGGTACTTATACCATGAAAACACATCGTAAGCCGAAAGAGCAGCTGTTTTCCCATAAGGTGGACACCCACTTACCTAAACTTATGCAGTCCAATCTGATTGTGTAACAAGTTGTTTGTATTTATGTACGATGGTAACAAGGTATGTTGTGGTTCCATTTGTTTTATGTTTTGGAGTCGAGTTTTGTACTGTTTGAACCTTGTGTGCGTTTTTATATTGTTATTTAAGTTCGGGTAACTGAGTGGCAGCCTATTGGGAAATAGCTGCTCACTCGGCTTACGATGTATTTTCTAAGTATAAGTACCTAATTGTCAACCTAGTCTTTCTCACCTTGGTTTTTATAAGGGGAATGTCTTTATGAGTGTGCCTCTTCTGATTATTGCCTTCTTTTACCTTTCTGTCATGATCAGGGTCAGCCATCCGATGTTAAACAACATTCTAGAAATTTTCGATTTTCCAACAATATTCCATCATGCTCATTTACAAGACATATTAAAACATAATCTGGTAAAGTCATCAAAACTCATAAGTCATAGCTGTTGATTTTAACTTTGTCGACACAAAACCTGTGCTAGTTGTTCCGTTGGCTTCTCAAACACTGATGCGACTAAGTATAATATATATGTATATTCGATTGAATGTTTATGCAGTCGGTTGATTTACTATCATTTTATCTTCCAGTTTTGCTCTTTTTTAAAAATTTTGGTGTCCTATTTTTGCTATGAATAAAAATAATTGTTAGATCCTCTGGAAGAAGTAAAACATTCAAAGCGAGAAGATGGGCCATATTGTACAATTTCGGTTAATGAATCTTTACAAAACTGGCAGCGAAAGCCAGACATTTATGTTGCAATTTTCAGAATTTACATCTGTGGAGTCTAAATCAAAGACTCATATTCCCAAAGAAAATTCAATGTCAGGTATGTCCTACGATTGTGTCCGTTGACCACAGTGTCCGTTTGGTTCTACATCTACAAATAATAAGCTCCATGATAAACTCAGTTTTAAAACTGTATACACATGTAACTGTACCATGAGCTCTAGTTATCGTGATCTTCGTGCTTGTTGAAACATTTTTGACATATTTTGTGCTGTACTTTCTGTCCCGCCTGGTGTATAAGTTTGGCAATGTATTTATACCAATTGCTTAGTTTTTTTTATTCTTTTTTACTTTAAATTGAGCGAATGCACTATTTCCTTCAGTTCATTTCAGCGCGTTCAAGTTTCAATTGTGAATGCTGTTTATTTGACCAAGTGATACAGTGTTTGATTGATTTGAACTTAACGTGATAAACATCGACAGCTTGTCATGTTCAGGGGCACAAAAATTTGGAACTAAAATGCTAGAAAACACACTCTACTGCAGATGGTGTTGTGCCGTGTGGCAGCCCAAAATCTTCTCAAATAATTCATTATGCAGATCGTATGTTCCTTTGGTACTTTGATATCAGCGAAGATAGTCTGGGAAATCAGACAATTATTCTTGCTTGATATATTCCGACCAATATTTAATATATTTGGACACATTTGGATACATTATACATCGACTACCCTGATGAAAAGTGCAAAATTACTTAAATTATCTATGGCTCATGTCGTCAAATTTAAAGGTACTCTGGTTTGGCCCACCTCCTTTCTCATTAATATGTTCACTGCGCTTAAAGTATTTTTCATTTGTAAACAGAGTTATACACATTTAATGCTCTTATTTTTTCCAATCCTCAGGGATTGCTTGTAATCAGTTTGTATTTTCCTATCTCTAATTACCTTGTTTTTCCCGCCTCGGATTTTGGAGTGGGAATCTTCTTCTGACTGCGCCTTTTCCTGATCGTTGCCTACTTGTACCTTTTTATAGCAGATTCAGTTTACGAGAGTGATAGTTCGTCTCTCACTAATGAGAAAGACCATCATTATTTCTTGAATAGTGCTGATGTGTGTTGGTGAGTTCTTTGATGGCTGACTAGGCCAATTCTGGCTCTAAACTGTCGGTTGCAAGTAGAGCAAGTCAAAGTCATAGAGTCTGCTGGTGGCACATTTGTTTTGGCTTTGCGCTCTCTTCGCTTTCTTTCAGCTTCACAGATTCTCTTCTTTTCATAGAGAGCTGCTCCTTTGTTGATGAGACCTCGCCACTTTGATCGCTCCTGTGCAGTCTGTTCCCAGGACCCCATTGGTATTTCAAAATCCTTCAGAGAGGCTTTGAGGGTGTCTTTGTAGCGTTTCTTCTGGCCACCTTGAGAGCGCTTTCCCTCCTGTAGTTCTCCATAGAAAACTTTCTTTGAAAGTCGCGCATCAGGCATTCTTATAACATGGCCAGTCCATCTTAGCTGTGCTAGCTTTAAGACTGTATGCATGCTTTGCATCCCTGCTTTCCTCAGGACCTCTGTGTCTGGAATCTTGTCCTGCCACTTGATTTTTAACAACTTTCTCAAACAGCTTAAGTGGAAATGGTTAAGTCTCTTTGCATGGCGTTGGTATACTGTCCAGGTATACTGTCCACATGCATACAAGAGGATTGGCAGTACCACAGCCTTGTAGACTTTCAGCTTGGTGTCAAGCTTGATTCCATTTCGCTTCCAGACATTTGCACGGAGTCTTTCGAATGCCACACTAGCTTTTGCAATTCTGGCAGTGATCTCATCATCAATATGCACTGCTCTGGAGAGAGTGCTTCCCAGGTAGGTGAACTTGTCAACAACTTTCAGTTTTTGCCCATTCACAGTGATGGTTGGTTCATTATATGGTTTTCCGGGGGCTGGTTGGTTTACAACCTCTGTCTTTTTTGTGCTGATTGTGAGATCATAGTTATCACATGACTGTGAGACTTGATCCATGGCTCTTTGCATTTTTGCCTCTGTGTTGGCATTCTTATCCATATCATCTGCATAGAGGAGCTCATCTAGCACATCAGTCTGGACCTTAGTTTTGGCTTGCAACCTTCTGAGGTTGAATATGTTGCCATCAAAACGGTACCTGATTGGAAAACCAGTGTCACTGTCCTGAAAAGCATCCATAAGCATGGCAGAAAACATCATGCTGAACAGTGTTGGTGCCAGAACACAGCCTTGTTTGACCCCATTTGTTACTTCAAATGGTTCAGAGAACTCTCCATCATTTTGCACACGTGCCTGCATGCCATCATGAAACTGCTGCACCATAGCTATGAATCTGGGTGGACAGCCAAACTTGGCCATGATTTTCCAGAGTCCATCACGACTAACAGTGTCAAAAGCTTTGGTGAGGTCAACAAACGTCATGTATAGATCTACATTCTGTTCTTGGCATTTCTCCTGAAGCTGTCTTGCTGTGAAGATCATGTCTATTGTCCCTCTGTCTTTTCTGAATCCACATTGACTTTCTGGGATAAGTCCCGTCTGATCAAGATGAGCATTCAGACGATTTAACAGAATTTTTGCAAGTATCTTCCCAGCAATTGATAGGAGGGAGATGCCTCTGTGATTGTCACAGACTTGAGGATTTCCTTTCCGCTTGTATAGGTGGATTATGGATGCATCCTTAAATTCTTGTGGGATAGCCTCCTTCCTCCACATACAGTGAAACAACTCTGTCAGTTTCTCTGCCATGGGTAGCCCCCCAGTTTACGAGAGTACACCAATATTCACAGCTTTTAAATAATCCCGTTAGTGACGAATGTACTTTTCCATCCTGATGAACTGGATGAGTCCAATTTCACTTGTTACTCTTTTAATATTGATAGAACTACTGACCCTTTGTGTACCCAGGTAAAACGATTTCGTTTATAAGGACAGGACCTCTACCCTAGCAACCGGTACACTATACGGTAACATGATACTGATGGGCCGCGTTGGAATTGTTACTAAATAGATAAATTATAAACAAATATTATTGTATAATTACCCGTGTTACAGCCGTTTATTAATGAAGAGAAAGCCATGTAGTAATATTGCAATTCACGCGCACACGTGCTGTTAATATATGGCTTTTACTTATTCTCGTTATCGGGCGCCACGCAAAGCACGTCCTAATGGACATTTAAAGATTAAGTCTAGACTGAACGGGAATTGGAAACTGAAGTTTACCTGAGGGGGTCATCTCAAGTGAAATTAATGACTTGTATTCAATGGATTTGCATGTAGCCTGCTAAGTATAAAACGTGATACAAACCGGTCATTTATGTTCCTTCGTGGTCTATTGGTGACTGTGTTCGCTTTGCAATAAGAAGTGTGGGGGTTCGATCCTCGGCCGGTGCAATTCTATTTCTTTTTTTTTTTCTTCTTCTTTTCTTTTTTTCTTTTGCGTACCAAGAATACAGATTCTCCTAAGATTTGCTTGGATTGAGGCTTAAGGTTTCAGTTTTTCAGTCATGTCAGAACGGAGCCAACGCTTCCTGGGTCTAACCAGTACTGTAGGGAGTCAACGTGTCTTGCTCAAGGACACAACACGGTTCCGCCTGCGGGGATAAAACCTAAGAGCGGCTGGTATTAATTCAATATCGAATTTGTTTGTGTGTATAGTGAGGTTTATGTCATGTGGGGCGGAACCACCACCTCCTGGGTATAAACCAATACTATGGGAAGTTAATATGTCTTACATGGACACAACCTGGAGTGCGGATCGAACACAAGACCTTTCGATTCGGAGCCAGATGGTCTACGACCAGACTATCGCACTCTCCTGTAAATCAAACTGTCCTGACTCGGCCGGTCAATTAATGTATGTTTTATATGTCGGTCAGTGGTACCTATACTTGAGGAAACCTACAACACATACAGAAAATATTTTTCCCAAGAAACTTAATCACTCTCTGAACATATAAGTTTCAGCATTTAAGTTTGTTTGGTTGAGTTCGTGGTTTGCTTTCCAGTCAATGATCATGTCGGGAGGTTGTCTCAAATTTTGTGGGACTTCTACCCAACACAGGATTTCATTTCTTTCAAATTGTGAATTAAATTATAACCACCTGAGTAAATCAAAACGGCTTAAAAGTGTGGATGATTTGACTTGAACCACTTTTTCTGGACAGCCTCATACATGTACCTTCTGAGCGATTTATCAGTAATCGGATAGTTGTTAAAAAATTTACCTGGAGACGCAATCACCGTATCTACATGTCTTTCTCCTGCCCCCAATGGGCGGGTCCCATAAAATAATTATTCACACAATCTGTGATATAAAGCAGATATGTAGCTAACACCATTGGTGGGAATCGTAGCCATACAAGGATTCACCAGTAAAAACCATGGTCGACGTGAGACAGACACGATTCGAACTGGATGGTACTGTCAAATTAGTATATCCTGGTTCAACAATTATATTCTGGGTCGCCGGGATTAACCTCTGTTCAGTAAGCCGGCATGAACCGCGGCGTTAATCATGACAGTGAAAACGAGGCAAAAATAATCATGGGCTATCTAAAATGTTCTTTCAAGTTTCAATATTGTATACATGTATATGTACAATATATACTGAGCCAAACTTATAACGCAACAGTGGTTTATTTTTACACAAGAACAGTATCAAATAAACTTTTCCTCCACTGCATAACACTGCAAGACGATCGACACATCTCATGAGATCTTGTTTGTAACATTCTGTTTTATGCGTCTCAAGAAATCAATTATTTTTCAGAGGTAGGGTACTGGCAAAAAATGAAATGCATTGTGATTTTCCAGAATGCGACATGTGACGTGTATTCGTACCCTAGAAATTAATGTCGGTTTTCAGGGTTACCACTGCCCTATTTTTGACAATGAATAATTTTACTGTCAAAAGATAAATAACCCATGTTACAGACATTGCTGACCCAACAATTGGACGCTATTTTGTTTTCTAACAATGCTGAATGAAGGAGAGAACATGTTTGCACAAAGGTTTCATTAAAACCATTCGCCGTCAGAATTTTTCACTAATTCCATTTTCGGATGACCAGGAGTAAACGTTCAATTTTCAATGATGCAAACTTTGATTTGAAATTTCGGGTACAAATGGAAGCCATATTGCAATTACCTCATCAAGTCTCAATGGGTGATCCATAAAGAAGCAATTTTGATTAAAATTGACTTCCAGAATCTCGCATAAGGCGAATGTCACCAAAATAACCGATTTGACCAATAAGATTTGAGCTCAGTGACCCATGCCAAGAAAACCAAAACCTTTGTACAGAGATTATTCATTGGCAATAGTTGACCATCGTATGTCGGATAGAAAGTCATACGTCACATTAAAATGTTATAAACATACCATAACGGTGTTGCGTTATATGTTTGGCTCAGTATACATGTAGCTCAATCTGACAATATCGCAACGATCGTATATAGTGTCGACTTGAAATGGCAAAACGTCGGCTCATTATAACATACATAAATGAAATGAACATATTATAACTTAAAATCTAGGCACCAGACATGCATGAAATGACCCCTACTATAAATCTTCAAATTCAGGTTCCGTTCTCTGCTTAGATCAATACTTTAAATGTCCAATAACAAGAAACTGAAGTCCGCCCGGAACGAGCACAAAAATGAAAGATTTTACGCGTATGAAAATGCGATGAGGCTGTGAAATATAGTGCATCATTATTTCTTTCGTCTGTGCAGAAATTATGCAGCAATAGCGATCAATACTGATTTTGCTCCGCCCTCGGTTTTCAACATACTCTTCAAAATCTAGCGAATATTAATGAATGGAAAATCATGTTTGATACTTATATTGTGTTTCATCAGAATCACGTGCCGTCACGTGTATGTGTTAAAACATGCAATTGTTTTGCGTCAAAGTAAATGCACTTTTAAGCTGCTGCGAAACAGACCAATATCAACTGAGCCACCGCATGGGAAAACCAACAACATGCATATGTGAAAACGACGCCGCAGATCAGCTTTGCTACACGGATAGTACAATTCATCTTCTACTTAAAGACACAATTTGCTGCTTCTTTACCTGGGATGGCCTCTTCTAATGACCCCTAATAAACAGTCCAGGAGGCATAGCGCACATCAAAGGCTTATCTTATCTAAGTGATTATGGGGTTATTGGCCTCTGCCTTGAGGGGGCCACTTGGAGGGAACTTTAAATATAATTGAGAAGTGTCTAAAATGAAATTTTAGAACCTCTTTTATTTTCTTATAGTTTCTATTCTGATTTTCAGTCATCTAATTTTCTGAATTGAGCCAATGCTGAAGCGTAACCTTAATTCTATGTCAGAAAGAGCAGGCCTAGACCGTTGATCATTTTCTCAACAGTTCATTGAATGCAGATATACTTACTAAAGAAATTAACTGAAGAAATGTTTCGGAATAAATTATTATAATAATATCCATATTCCAAATAAAAATAAATGTGTCATGCCACAATGATATCCAAACATTTGTGTCATAAATCTCAGAGGGACTTGTCACTCTAAAGGTCTAACTAGAAATGAATGAAGTGTCATTCAAGTGTATTACATTGATGAAGTGGTCATCTATTTTTCACACCTTCAACAAACCAACATTATTTCATGTACTCACTGTCTTCCACTAAGTCTGTGTTTGTTTAGTATCTTTCAAAACGTGTGAAAGTACTTGTTTCAATGTAAATGGACAGTTTTCCTTTTCAATTATTCATGCAACATTACCTTCTAAACTGTGAACAGTGCTATAAGACACAAGACTTTCAAGTGTATGCCAATAATTCAATGAAAATGCTTTGTTGAATAAATAAATAAATAAATAGATAAATAAATAAATAAATAAATAAATAAATAAATAAATAAATAAATAAATAAATTTGCAGTGTCTTCATTTCTGAATTAGACCCAAAGGGACAGATCATCTAAATTACCAAAATGATGACCATAGATAAAAATACAATCTCTGTTACATATTTCACAGGTATTGACTTTAGGTTCCCTTTCACGGCCCCTACCTGTAAAGCCACCCTTGCATTACTTGCGATTTCTTATCAGTAGTCTGCATAAGGTCATTAGGGTGTTATGCAATGCAAAATGTGTCTTTAAATCCAAAATTCCAGGCCTCTAACCTGCATCTTTGACTGTGCAGCCCGGTTTATGTCAGACCTGGTCGGAACCTAAATTGTTGGTTTTCTAATGTACAGGACCAATTATTTTATCTGGCTTTTAGTTGACAGACTGACCACACAATTTAATTATAAGGCTTAGAATGTAATCCCCGTCTCAGACATTCGTTATTGTTTGATTTAATAAGACTCTTGAAGATATACGTATCTACTACAAAACAAATGCAGAGAAGGTAACGGCATTCACGTGGACTTAGTTGGGCATAAAATGAAATCCCCATCTCAGACATAGTAAAATAGATGGATTATAGTTTAAACCCGCCAGCAATTTTAAGTTACTGAACGTTTCAAGCCGACGCTGCTGTGATAGTTCTAATTGTTTATGTTTTGGTGTCGTTGAATTTTTGTGTTGTTTGCATCTTATGTGCGTTTTCATATTTTAGCTAATTTTGGGAAATTGAGAGGCCACCTATTGGAAAGTAGCTGCTCACTCGGCTTTCGATATGTTTTCTTGGTATAAGTACCTGATTGTTAATTTATTTAAAGTGGAATGGTTACGTGCAGTAATGAAATATCAGCGCTCTTAACCACTCGGCTTGGGGGCCGCCCCTATAAATATTTTGTTGACAATGTTTAACATATGCAATGTCCACCTACTCGCAGTAAACAAGGTGCAGATCCAAATAATTATAGAGGAAACCGAATCAGGTAGTGAAAATTCGAGTCCTTCTTCGCTTGACAAAGTTATCTTTCTTTGAAACAACTAAACACCGGAGTTCTAATCAGCGGTACCAAGTAATGTCATACCGGTTAAGGCTGTTAAACAGGGCTTAACATTGGCTAAGTCAGCATGAATGAATTATTTTCATTGAACCATTTCTATGCATTTCAGAAGCATATCTCATTTCAACTGCCTCTCGCCATCCAACTAGCAAAGAACGATTTCTGTTGCTATACAAAAATTACGGAGAGAATGAACCACAGCTTGTAAGAGGAAAGATAATGATAAAACGAAAGTAAAGAAAAACATGTTTTGCATTTCAAACGCAGTTTCGAGCGTTTGTGTGTTCTTGTATAATTTTATTTTGAACTATCACAACTCTAGGATATTTTTATTTGTAAGATTAAATAGTTTCGCTTGGCGGAATTCGACTGCGGTAAAATTTTCCGGAAGTTGAACGACACACAAAAATCGACGTCTTCATACTGCAAAACAGAATAGAACAGAACAACTTCTAATCGTAAAAGCAACCAATACCTCGCTGTTGCCGCTGCGCGGCAACAACTCGGTTGGTTGGTTGCTAATACAGGATATCGGAGTACATTTGTTTGCTTGCAGCAGGATAACATATCCGCGAAAAGCAAACAAACAAACAAACATAATAGAAATACCCCCTAATACCCATTTTATATAGCAAAGCGGTTTACCATTTTTCTGATTTTTTGAAATGGGCAAGTTTTGGTAATGTGCTTGACCAAACTTTATACATAAGTAAATGTATGGGTTTGTTATTTTTCTCACATCACTAGAATGATCGGTTGATTACGGGTTTAATATATCACCAACATCTAAGCTCATATACAGACAAACACTTGCTCCATTACATCCTATAAGATCACTACTTATCTCTTAAAATGTACAAGTAGGCAACGATCAGGAAAAGACGCAATCAGAAAGAGTTCCCTACTCCAAAAACCGAGGTGGGAAAAAATAAATTAACGATCAGATACCATAAAGACATATCGTAAGCCGAATAAGCAGCTGTTTTCCCAATAGGTGGTCACTCAGATACCTAAACTTTAATAAAAATATAAAAACATACATAAGGTGCACAAAACCAAAACAAAGAACAATAAGAACCACCACAGAAGTATCGCCTTATAAGTTTGACGTAACCTTAATTGACGTCTATTATATAAGCTAATCTCCTTATAACTCGGCTCAGGTGAACTTAATTTACGATTGCATATTTAAGTTATCATACGCATTTTTCCATGCAGACCATATCAAAAGTTTATTTCATAGCCTGTTTGCTGTTTTAAACGCATTCTACATAAGAACACTTCATCCCGTCCTGTCGAATTAATCAAGTTCATGTCATTCGAAGTCGTGGCCTCATGGCAGCTTCGTTAAAAGCATATTATATTGGGATATTCGATTCGCCATAGTTGTCACAAAAGGTTTATCCGTTTTTCGATGCATACCGTTAGTGCAAAAAGAGAAAAACAAAATCTTGAAGTACATTAATTGAGCCGCATCGTGAGAAAATCGGATGTTTGCCTGGACGAACACAAATGCGCAGATCAGCTGTGCAGTAATTGCGAAGCTGATCAGCGCCTTTGTTTTCACTACACGGATAGTATAATTTCTCACCTTCTTATATCTAAAATTTCAAGCTTCTAGCTCTTTTTTGTGACTGTACAGGCCGGTTTGTGCCGGACCTGGTCGGAACTCCAAATTGCTGGTTTTATCATGGACAGGCTCAACTTAACTTGAATCAACATTATGTAAAATGTACATTTGTCTCATTATTTGTTTCCTGTTATTATTTTTCTTTAATGGTAGCAAATTACTTGCATCACTTATTCTTTGCAATATAAAATCTGATTGTGTAACATGTTGTTTGTATTTATGTACGATGGTAACAAGTTATGTTGTGGTTCCATTTGTTTAATGTTTTGGAGTCGAGTTTTTTACTGTTTGAACCTTATGTACGTTTTCATATTTTTATTCAAGTTCGGGTAACTGAGTGGCAGCTTATTGGGAAATAGCTGCTCGGCTTACGATGTATTTTCTAAGTATAAGTACCTCATTGTCAACCTAGTCTTTCCCAACTCGGCTTTTGGTGTGGGAATGTCTTTATGATTGTTTCTCTTCCTGATCATTGCCTTCTTTTACCTGTCTGTCAAGATCAGGGTCAGCCATCCGATGTCAAACAGCATTCTATAATTTTGCCGACAATATGCCAGCATGCCCATTAACGAGAAATATTAAACATAATCTTTTAAAGTCATCAAAACTCATAAATTATAGCTGTTGATTTTAACTTTGCCGACAGAAAACCTGTGTTCGTTGTTCCGTTGGCTTTTCAAACACTGATGCGACTAAGTAGAATATATATATTCGACAGTGGGTTGATTTTACTATTTTTGTTATTTCCAGTTTTGCTATTTTATTTTTGGTGACCTATTTTTGCTATGAAATTAAATGTCAGGTCATACGATTGCGTCCGTAGACTTTAGTGTCCGTTTGTTTCTACGTCTACAAATAATAAGCTCCATGATAAACTCAGTTTTAAAACTGTATACACATGTAACTGCACCATGAGCTCTAGTTAGGCCAGATTTTTTTTATTTATTGATTTACGAACTGAGCCTACTCTAACTTTCTGAAAAGTGGAAAAAAAATAAATAAAAGTGATGCTCTGGAATTCTATTTTTATTTTTTCCTCCTAGCCTAATAATTTTATAAGAATTATAAAAAAAATACTTCCCATACCAACTTTGTTTTTTAATTTTTGACCAATATGGGTGCATTTTAATGCTTTCCTGGGTAAACATGGACAGTCAAAGACCTCTGAACAGCAAATTACTTCATATTACACCCAAAGAAAGGGGTGTTTGATGGTGACATATCAGTATGTGTAAATTTTGATCTCTTATAATACTGCTTATATTAGTAACAATGATTTGGAATTGTCAATACCTAAAAGTATGAATATTAATATTTGATTTGTGGCAATGGTGATGAAAATAGCACCACCCCCAAGAATCACCATAGAAACCATAATGGAGATTAAGCTGAAGCCTTGTAGTTATGTTTATAATTTTTAATTTCTATAGTTACAATGTTTATACAGTTACAATTTCTATCTATAGTTACGGGCACTGATGTTTTGACTCTGCAGTAAGTAAAATTTGTATTCAAAGTAAAAAAAAAAAAAAAAAAAAAAAAAAAAAAAAAAAAAAAAAAAAAAAAAAAAACTCATCGACTGGCCATTTTGAGAGATGTTTTTTGGACATTTTGAGTGATGTTATTTTTATTTTTATTTCTTCCCCCCCCCCGACCCAAAATCTGTAAGAAAATTCCGTTAATCGATTAATAAAAATATTGGCCTAATCATGACCTTTGCGCTTGTTGAAACATTTTTGACATACGAGGGTTGGGATTTAAGTTCGTAGACTTTGGCTACTGATTGAATATTACAGCATTTATCCGATATTTGATGCATTATTATAAAGAAACAATGTCTCCTTGTTTCGTGTTTACAATAATTTCCAAGACACTTTGCGCAGTGCTCATAAAATGGTCTCCATAGCAACCTAGGTTTCGCTACCCGGGGCACGTCGAATTTCTAACGTTTCTGAAGTTATGTGGCGTTGAAGAACACACCAATAATTATCATATTATACACCAAAACTTGAGCTAAATCAGTTTAAGGCATTGCAATATCATGTTGTTATCTCAGTTTGAATTTTTAAGCATTATGTCGACGACTTGATTTGTTATTGGAGAAAATGTATTGCCAGTCGCGCTGCTTGGAAAAAAAAATTGCGTTAACAGGCAACTTCGAAACAACAGCGTTGGTCAAATCTTATGTTTGATTGGCCAAAATACCCACAGAAACATTCAAAATGATATGGATGTGTTGTACAGTTGTGGAACAGATCGTGCAGTGGTATTTTAAAATGGTATGTGAGATTTCAGATGGAGGTACTTGAATTTTAACGATGAGAAATGCACTCGTCTACAATTAGTCTTCAAATGCTACGGCCAACATTCTTGATTTAAAACACTGATATGCATGATACGCATAGAAAGTTATGTATGAGAGCTATATCTGATGATCGAAGTATTTCCACAATAATAATTCCGAAATCCCTGAAGGAAATCTTGCAAATAAGTAAAGGCATGGCTTGTTGTTTTGTTACAAACAAGGCGTTTTAATGCTGACACTTATTGAAATTTGACGTAGTTTTGACGTCAAAATTTCCACGACGTGCCCCGGGTGATGAAAGGTCATTGTGTTTAATTCATTGTTGTGCGAATACCATTTTGAGTAGAACAATGCTTTATTCCTTATATGATAGGTAAAATAATGTATTTTCACATAATAGCATTTTAATTTCTGTGTGACAGACATCTGATCTTTTACAAAGAAAGTCTACGAACTTAAATCCCAACCCACGTATTTTTGCTGTACTTTCTTCCCCGCCTGGTGTGTAAGCTTGCCAGTTGTATTTGTATCAATAGCTTTGTTTTTTTTTATTCTTGTTTACTTTAAATTGAACGAGTGAACTATTTCGTTGAGTTCAAGTCATTTCAGCACGTTCAAGTGTGAAGGCTGTTTATTTGACCAAGTGATACAGTATGTGATTGATTAGAACTTAATGTGATAAAATGACCTTATTAATCAACAGCTTGTCATGTTCAGGGGCACAAACATGTGAAACTAAAATGCTAGAAAGCACGCTCTACTGCAGATGGTGTTGTGCCGTGTGGCAGCCCAAAATCTTCTCCCGGTAAATAATTCATAATGCAGATTATATGTTCCTTTGGTACTTTGATTTCAGCGAATATATTCTGGGAAATCAGAAAATTATTATCGCTTGATATATTAAATGTATTTGGTCCCATTTGGATACATTATACAAAAGTACAAGTAGGCAAAGATCAGGAAAAGGCGCAATAAGAAAAAGATTCACACTCCAAAAACCGAGGTGAGAAAAAAAACTAATTTACCAATCAGGTACTTATACCATGAAAACATATCGTAAGCCGAATGTGTTTTGGATTCTCCACAATTCATATTGTTTGGTTGACATAATATTATTGTCTTAATGCTATTATATTTTAGCCTTGATCTATTTATACTTATCTATTTATAATTTTCTATTTATATCATAATGTTATATGACGTTGACGTCGCTGATGTCGGAAACAAGAACTGAAGAAGTTAGTAACATCATGGAGGTCTAGAGAAACATCACAGAAGAGAAAGATATAGATCTAGGGACACAGAAGTGAGCAGACTGGCTGTGCTGAATGCCTTATGCAACTACTACTTTGAAAGGATTAAGCAGCAGCAGTGCTACGATTGATGTGATCGCCTAGTTCATGTAGATCGTGAGTTTATTAACATTAAAACACAGGACAGAAAAGCAGGACAGATTTATGTGTAAGAACATTCCAGATGTTTAGAATTATTTTCCGTATGTGGCTAGAACCTGAATATTAACTGATATTAATGTAACAATGCGTTTGTTGTTTGGTTTGCCACTGACGTCGGAGACAAGAACTAAGGAGGTTAGTAACAACATGGAGGACTAGAAACCTCACAGAAGAGAAATATAGGAGTAACAAATAATATAGGGACACAGAAGTGAGCAGACTGGCTCTGTTAAATGCCTTACGAAACTACTATTTTGAGAGGATTTATCAGCAGCAGTGCTTCGACGGATGTGGTCGCCTATATTAACAGTTTACAACTATTTACAGAATTTACAGGACAGGAGAAAAGCAAGACTGATTTATGTAAGAACATTCCAAATATTTAGATTTATTTTATTCCAAATGTGGCTAGAACTTGGATACTAACTGATTAGAATGTAACAATGTGTCGTTTGTTATTTGGTTTGTCACCTAATTGGTCCCGCGAACCGGATGTTAGAACCATTAGTTATTGTTGAAAGAATAAACTTTGTTTAACAAGACCAACATAGAATGCATCAATACGTATAGACACAGAAACAAAGGAAAGATGAAGAAAAGAAGGCCAAATATTAAGAAGTATACAAAGTCAACTTCATAGAAGAATGTTTTTCAATGGAGACAAAATTGGATACAGCTACAAGCAGAAGAACAGTGCATCAACACAACAATGAGGGGCGATTCAATGGGGGAAAGTATCTTCCAGTCATGTTGATGGTTGGATGCAACTGCATGTATAATTAAAACAGCAAACTACCAAGAAAAACAGAATAAAGAAAAGTGGAAAGATGCAGCATAGACGGATAAGGAGAAACCTACGGGAATAATTTCCTACATGAAAATGAATTACCACAAAGAACTATCGATATAACCCAGCCTATAAACATGTGTGAGATGGGGAAATATAAACAGGTTTTAGTTAAGTTAAGGTAACTGAGTGGCCACCTATTGGGAAAATAGCTGCTCATTCGGCTTACGATATGTTTCATGGTATAAGTACCTGATTGTTAGTTTGGTTTTTTCCCACCTCGGTTTTTGGAGTGGGAATCTTATTCTGATTGCGCCTTTTCCTGATCTTTGCCTACTTGTACCTTTTTATTTTGTTTGTTTGAGGGTTGTGGATTTTCCACAATTCATATTGTTTGGTTGACTTAATATTATTGTCTTAATGCTATTCTATTTTAGCCGTGACCTATTTATACTTATCTATTTATAATTTTCTATTTAAATCATAATGTTATATGACGTTGACGTCGCTGACGTCGGAAACAAGAACTGAAGACGTTAGTAACATCATGGAGATCTAGAGAAACATCACAGAAGAGAAAGATATAGATCTAGGGACAAAGAAGTGAGCAGACTGGTTCTGTTAAATTCCTTACGAAACTACTACTTTGAGAGGATTTATCAGCAGCAGTGCTTCGATGGATGTTGTCGCCTATATTAACAGTTTGCAACTATTTACAAATTTTACAGGACAGGAGAAAAGCAAGACTGATTTATGTAAGAACATTCCAAATATTTAGATTATATTTTATTCCATATGTGGCTAGAACTTAGATACTAACTGATTAGAATGTAACAATGTGTCGTTTGTTATTTGGTTTGCCACATAATTGGTCCAAGCGAACCGGATGTTAGAACCATTAGTTACTTTTAAAAGAATAAACTTTGTTTAACAAGACCAACATAGAATGCATCAATACGTATAGACGCAGAAACTAAGGAAAGGTGAAGAAAAGAAGAAAATATTATGTGGCAAACCAAATAACATATGCTTCTTCTGTCCTCGTGGTGAATCTCTAACTAGTCAATGAATCATCAAGAACAAACAAATTAATCACGATAAACATCCTGATTAATCAAAAACCAGGACTCACAGATTGAGTAAGCTGCCCAGCGATGGAGATCCCTGGGCGCCGAATAACCTACTAACTCCGGAGAAAAAGAAAAACACCAGTTGGACCCCGGTGGGCCAAGCAACAGACAAGAAGCTCCGGCCCCAACCAACTAAAATGAAGCTTTAAGTCGGGGCCATCATAGAGTCTGACGCCCGACCCACCGGCGTGCAATTAAAGAAGGCAGCATAGTTATCAGCCATGATTGGGTAAAAAAATAAGCATGCAGACTGTCGCATAACATTCAAGTTATAACCTATACGTCTGTAACGTGTTATGATTTTTCTGAACTGAAAATAAAGATCATTACTTCCTATAAGTTTCTTAAATTTATTTGTAAACCAAGTCACCATAAAATTCAGGTTTCGAAAGGCCCTCACTTAAAAACGTCTTTAACCCAACATCAATTCATAGTGTCTACGATAAAATTTAGAAAAGGTTTTTCAAAGTGTATGATACCGAAAGCCCTGTTGGAGAAGTTTGGCCGTTAAACATTTATTTAGAGCGTTGAAGTCTGTAACATGATTGCAGACTGTAGCAAACCTAATAAGTTGCGAAATGCATACACAATAAGAAGCACGACGAGGAACGTCACCATCCAAAAACGGAAAATTTACAAGTCTTTGTATCGACTAACCCTGTTGAAAGGTGCAAAATTACTTAAATTGTCTATGGCTCATGTCGTCAAATTTAAAGGTACACTGGTTTGGCCCACCTCCTTTCTCATTAATATGTTCACACATATAATGCTCTTTTTTTCAATCCTCAGGGATTGCTTGCAATCAGTTTGTATTTTCCTATCTCTAATTACCTTGTTTTTCCCGCCTCGGTTTTTGCAGTTTACGAGAGTATCTTTTAAATAACCCCGTTAGTGACGAATGTACTTTTCCATCCTTATGAACTGGATGAGTCCAATTTCACTTGTTACTCTTTTAATATTGATAAAACTACTGACCCTTTGTGTACCCAGGTAAAACAATTTCGTTTATAAGGACTGGACCTCTACCCTAGCAATCGCTACACTATACGGTAACATGATACAGATGGGCCGCGTTGGAATTGTTACTAAATAGATAAATTATAAACAAATATTATTGTATAATTACCCGTGTTACAGCCGTTTATTAATGAAGAGAAAGCCATGTAGTAATATTGCAATTCACGCGCACACGTGCTCTTAAAATATATTGCTTTTACTTATTCTCGTTATCGGGCGCCACGCAAAGCACGTCCTAATAACAAGAAACTGAAGTCCTCCCGGAACGAGAACAAAAATGAAAGATTTTACGCGTATGAAAATGCGATGAGGCTGTGAAATATAGTGCATCATTATTTCATTCGTCTGTGCAGAAAGTATGCAACAATAGCGATCAATACTGATTTTGCTCCGCCCTCGGTTTTCAACATCCTCTTCGAGATCTAGCGAATATTAATGAATGGAAAATCATGTTGATCCCTATATTGTGTTTCATCAGAATCACGTGCTGTCACGTGTATGAGTTATACCATGCGATTGTTTTGCGTCAAAGTATACGCACTTTTAAGGTGCTGCGAAACAGACCAATATCAACTGAGCCACCCATGGGAAAACCAACAACATGCATATGTGAAAACGAAGCCGCAGATCAGCTTCGCTGCACTGAAAGTACAATTCCTCTTCTACTTAAATCCAAAAATTCAGGCCTCTAACCTGCATCTTTGATTGTGTCAGACCTGGTCGGAACCTAAATTGTTGGTTTTATAATGCAGAGGATCAATTATTTTATCTGGCACTTAGTTGACAGGCTGACCACACAAATTAATTATAAGGCTTAGAATGTAATCCCTGCCTCAGACACTCGTTATTGTATGATTTAATAAGACGCTTGAACATTACGAAATCTTGCCCATGCAATATACATTTTTTAAGTTGTAAAAAATGAAAATTTTCAGTGGCAAATTTTTGATATGTTTCTTATTTTTGCTCAAAACATAGATTGTGGGTACACGTTAGAACCGCCTCGACGAGGCGGTTCTAACGAGTACCCACAATGTATGTTTTGGAGCAAAAATAAGAAAAAAATAGGTATATCCCCTACATACCCCAGTTTTCAATATAAAAGTGGGGCTTAAGTTGGTATTGGTTGCACGGACATGTTTTCCTGATGAGAATCTTGAAGATATATCCGTTTTACATACAGCACTACAAGAAACAAGTGCAGAGAAGTTATCTTCAAGAAAACATGCCCGTGAAATGTATAACCCCTTAAACCGCACTTTAATAATAGAAAAAAAAAACTGGGGTTGGCAGTGGTATACCTAATGTTCTTATTTTTGATCCAAAACATACATATACATTGTGGGTACTCGTTAGAACCGTATCGACGAGGCGGTTCTAACGTGTACCCACAATGTATGCTTTGAGCAAAATTAAGAATATTTTTTTCTAATGAAAATTTTCAATTTTTACAACTTAAGAAAAATCTGTTTATCACATAGGCATGTTTTCGTAATGTGTGCATTTGCATGGACTTATTTAGGCATAAAATGAAATTCCAATCTCAGACATAGTAAAATAGATGGATTTTAGTTTAAACCCGCCAGTAATTTTATATAACTAATTGTTCCAAAGCGACACTTCTGTGATGGTTCTAATTGTTAAACTCTTCGACTCCAAACATAAAATAAATGGAACCAAAAGTGCATGAGGGAGAGGTTAGGCGCCTGTAAAACCGGTTTTAGCCACAATGTAATTTTTCCATTGCGATACTTCTGTTGTAGTTCTAATTGCTTTAAGTTTTGGTGTTGCATTTTTGTGCTGTTTGCAGCGTATGTGTGTTTTCATATTTTAGATAAGTTTGGGTAACTCAGTGGCGACCTATTGGATAATGGCTGCTCACTTGGCTTACGATATGTTTTTAAGTATTAGTACCGGATTGTTAATTTATTTTCCCACCTCGGTTTTCGGAGTGGGAATTTCCTTCTGATTGCGTCATTTCCTGATTATTGCCTTCTTTTACCTTATTATATAAGACATTTTATAATTTACGAAAAAAAAAGGAAAATAGAAAAAAAAAAACGATTTACTTACAGTAGGGATAGAAGCCTCTATGGAGCAAAACTAAGAAAAAATAGGTATACCCCTACATTCCCCAGTTTTGCTATATAACATTGGGGTTAAAAGGGGTATACTTTGCATGAACATGTCCTCAGACATTATTTTTTCAATGATTCGATGAACCACTTGAAGATATGTCTGTACATGCTTGTGGCACAGGAAGTTTGTTGAATTGCTGACCAAAATTTTAATTAATAGGCTGAGAATGTAATACCCGTCTCAGACACACTAAAGTACATAGTTGGATTTTTAAGCCGCGACGCTAAAATACTGGGGCCAGTTGTTCAAAGCTTAACGATATCGTTAAAACATAAATTTGTTAAGCAAATATCAGCTAAAGTAACAAATACACTGTAACAGTGTTATTTTTTGTTGAAAAAATGTGAGAATCCTTTGCAGTGCAAAGGATTCTCACATTTTTTCAACAAAAAATAACAGTGTATTTGTAATATTCATGTTTGAAATTTTAACGAAACGTTAACTAACGACGTCGTTAGTTTTGAACAACCGGGCCCTGGTCTTTGGGAAATCCAACAAGGTCTGACACAAACCATTGTGTAGCTACAGAACAGGATTAAAAGCTTGCAATTTTTGAATGAATAAAAAGAGGAATTGTATTATCCTAATAGCGAAACCAAAGGCGCTGATCAGCTGTAAAGTGGCTGCATCTTTGTTTTCGCATAGACAAATATCCGCTGATTTTATGACGCGGCCCATTTTAGATACATCAGGAAAACATGTCCGTGTAATGTATACCCCCTTGAACCCCACTTTTATATAGCAAAACTGGGGTATGCAGGGGTATACCTATTTTTCTTATTTTTGCTCCAAAACATAGATTGTGGGTACTCATTAGAACCGCCTCGGCGAGGCGGTTCTAACGTGTACCCACAATCTATGTTTTGAGCAAAAATAAGAAAAATATTTTTAAAAATCCAATGAAATTTTCAATTTTTACAGGTGAAAAAATCTCTGTATATTGCATGGGCAAGTTTTCATAATGTAACAAGTAACTGCTGTTCATCAAACGCCCACAAGAAATACACGCAATGTACTAAGGTTATCATTGACTTTGTAAGAGAAAGCAATGATCAGGAAATGGCGCAATCATAAAGAAATTCTCACTCAAAAACAGGAGGTGGGGAAAATCTAAATTGACAATGAGGAACTTATAATAAGCAAAACTATCGTAAGCTGAGTAACCATACATTTCCCAAAAGGGCGTCCACTCAGTTACCCGAACGTTGTGGAGTGGGAATTTTCTTCTGATTATGCCCTTTCCTGATCATTGCCTACTTGTAACTTTTAATTAAAATATGAAAGCACACTTAAAGTGCAAACAGAACAAAAATGCAACGCCAAAACATAAACCAATAAGAACCACAACAGAAGTATCGCAGTAATCAGTAATATAAAATAACATAGGGGCTTAAACTGGTTATACAAGCGCCTAACTTCATCCTCATGCTGTTCTAATGTCAATGATTCACAAACACGCACCAAAGCAAAACGTAGCAGTGCAAAATTACCTATTGATGCCAAAGAATTAACAGGAAGGCCTCATACACGTGTAAATGGGCACGGTGTTACGAAACGATGATTATATAGCATTTCATAATCATGCTTAATAGCTTAAGCCGATTAAGAGTGAGACTGAGGCATTATATTTAGCTACAAATTATCACATACACGTGTTGTTTAGTTGATGCAGATACGAATAATTGCGTTTCCTTTTTCTACTGCCAATGCATGCATTATTCAACCCCGTTTAATTTTATCAAAAATGTTAAAATAATAGTGTAAATGACTTTAATTGCATGCCGGTGGGTCGGGCGTCAGCCTATGATGGCCCCGACATAAAGCAATTCATTTTAGTTGGTTGGAGCCGGAGTTTCGTGTCTGTTGCTAGGCCCACCGGAGTTCAACTAGTGTTTTTCTTTTGCTCCGGATTTCAATAAGTTATCCGGTGCCTAGGGATCTACATTGTCGGGCAGCTTACTGAATCTGTGAGTCAATGTTTCTAAGTCATCGTGGTGGTTATCATGATTTGTTAGTTTGTCCTTGATGATTGTACTAGTAAGATATTCACCATGAGGACCGAACAACTAAATAAATGCTGTGAAACACTGCAGAAGCTGAGGGTGAGGCTAGGGCTCTGTAAAATCGATCGAAGCCACCCGGTAGTTTTATATAAATGATCGTTCCACGGCGATACTTCTGTTGTGGTTCTTTTTGTTTTAAAGATTAATGTCGAATTTTTGTGCTGATTTAACGTTTCCTTATGTACGTTTCCATAGTTTTAGTGAAGTTCGGGTAACTGAGTGGCCGCCTATTGGGAAATAACTGCTCACTCGGCTTATGATTTGTTTTTCAGTATAAGTACCTAATTGTCAAATTTAGTTCTTTCCCAGCGCGATTTTTGGAGTTGGAATTTCTTAATGATTTCGCCTTTTCCTGATCATTGCCGACTTCTACATTTTTTATAAAGTAATATTCTAAGTTGATCAGTTTCTCATTTCATTGAATATATATTCATATGCAAGTTTGTATAATGGTAAATGCTTATTATGAAACTCTCGTTTAGTTTTTTAATACTTTTGTTCATTTTCTACAGACTGAGACGTTTGTATGTTGTCTAATCTATCTCCGCGTATCCTTGTCCAGATGGCTTCCACAATACAGAATTTCTGATAGAAACCTCCGTAGCATCGATCGCCCTGTAAATTAGGTGTCTCAGGTTCGGTCCCGGGCTTCTCCAGTCTGTCGGACGAGACTACCAACCGAGGTTCAATCTCCATATGACCTTAGCTGTAGGTGGGAAGCTAAACCCAAATTAAACCAACCAAGTACACTGACTTGGGCAACTTCTGGTCTTTTTTTATTTTATTTGTTAGCTGCTGTTGTCATCTTGGATGTTTCCTTCCTTTTTTAGCATTCCGCTTCATTATTTGTTTAGTCGAGATATGACTTGATTATTGAAGCTTAATCTAACAAATAAATCGTCATTAGTCAACAACATATGAGCCGCGACATGAGAAATCAATTCATGTGGTGGTTCTTTCGTTTTATGTCTTGGTGTTTTTAAAATTTGGCACCTTATGAATGTTTTCATATTTTAGTTAAGTTTAGGTGACTGAGTGGCCACCTATTGGGAAAATAGCTGCCCATTCGGCTTACGATATGTTTTCATGGTATATGTACTTGATTGTTAATTTTGTTTTTTCCCCATCTCGATTTTTGGAGTGGTAATCTTTTTTTCTGATTGCGCCTTTTCCTGATCTTAGGTACGAAACAATCCAACGCAGTGAACGTGGCTATAGGTTGGATTTAGAAAGTAGAGGAATTGTACTATTTGTGTAGCGAAAACGAAGGCGCTGATCAGCTGCGCAGTTATTGCAAAGCTGATCTGTGCTTTCTTTTCGCATATGCAAAACTTTGGATGCGGCTCATATCGTGTTTACAACCATGCTAAAGTACAAGTCTTTCAGTGATGCTAAATTGGCTTCAAGAGTACAATTTGGAATGTAAACATAGCTGCATCGTAATTAGTTGAAGGCATGAGACGGTATGCGAAGGTAATTTTCAGGAAATTGCGCAATCAGAAAGAAAATCCCTCTCCAAAACCAAGGTGGAAAAACACTAATTTTTCAATTAGGTAGTCATACTAAGATAACGTATCGTAAGCCGATTGTGCAGCTGTTTCCCAAAAGGTGTTTACTCAGTTACTCAGTTACCCAAACATAACTTAAATATGAAAACGCACACAAGGCGCAAACAGCACAAAGCTCAACACCAAGACATAAATCAATAAGAACCGCAAGAGAAGTATCGTCTTGGAACGATCAGTTATATAAAATTACTGGCGGGCTTACACTAGTTTTACATGACCATAACCTCACCATCAGTTCCTGCAGTAGTTCACAACTTTGTGTTAGTTGTTCGGTCCTCATGATGAATACGTGACTAGTCAATTAATCATCAAGGACAATTATTATCAGAAAGGTATTATTTTCAGGGACATGTTTTCCTGATGGGTAGACAGGCTTAATATACTCCTGCATATCCAATAAGCAAATTTGAGAACAAGAGAAGACTTCTAATAAATTAAGTTTGTGATAGAGTAGACAGGCTAAATAAATTCATGCAGAGAGTGTCGAATAGTTGTGAACAATTGCAGTAGATAAGGGTGAGGTTAGGATCCTGTAAAACCGGCTAAAATGAGCAAAAATAAGGAAAAATATCAAAAGTTTTCTACCGAAAATTTTCATTTTTATAAGTCTGTTTATTAAACGGTCGTGTTTTCGTAATGTCTATTTTTTGCTCCAAAACATAGATTGTGGCAAAGTTAGATCCACCTTGTATGACAGTTTGTCTATTCTGAATTATGTATCCATGTATTTTGATTCGCAGTTAGGTTCCTAAAATAAATATGGATTGGATATTATTGCTCATTCATTCATCTTACACGAGGCCGGTTTGTTAAGGATAGCGCCAGTTAGAGTAAGAATAGTTATTAGTATAAAGGTAATCATTTACAGATAGAGACTTCATTACAGGGAAGCTAAGGCAGCATGATTGAGTATTTTCAATGACATTTTCTGTCACAGTTTTATAAATCTTGCTGATAGACATGGCGTATTTCTCTATTCTCTGTGCCATATTATGATTTCAGCCGCCGCATCAGAAAACCAACAATTTACATTGATTTTATTGTCATTCTTAATTACAAAACTCAAAAGACTAGTCATATATGATAACAACAGAACAACAAATTCTTCAAAATACCGCCTTAGAAATAAGGAAATGAAATGTAATTAGTTTGCAACCATAAATAAATATTAGTTTAAAATATCTCGTATAAGCAGCATATGTCTAAAAGAAATTGATTTCAATTTTCAAGGATACTCCTTAATACAGTAGTCAAATTTAAACATCCTCAGTAAGTGTGCGACACCCACGTACAGACATAATATCATTTTATTATTTGATATACTGTCCAAATCTATTTAATTTAAATTGAGCTTACAGTTTGAGCACGGTCTCAGACATTCTTGAATAGTTGGACTGAATATAAAATGTAAACATGGTAAATAAGTTATTATTCTACGTCAATCTTTATAAGGGCGACCTAGCATATGCAATTCGAAGACACTACGAGCTACAAAAATATATACAATTTGCAGCATCAGAAACACATGTGCGTGGAATGTATACCCCCGGAAACCCCATTTTCATATAGCAAAACGGGGATTTGCATGGGTATACCTAATTTTCTTATTTTTGGTCTAAAACATACTTTGTAGGTACTCGTTATAACCGCCAACGAGTACCCACAATGTATGTCTCAGCAAACATATTAAAAATATTAAACTTTTTGTGTTAAAGTTTTCAATTGTTACAGCTGAAACAATCTACGTAACCAAAAGTATCCACTTCAGAAAGCATTACGGAAACTTCTCCATGATTACTTGAGAATTTATTTTAATTTCATACTAAATATCTATTTATAAACTAAATTTTAACTTTACAAATATTTACCTTGCCTATCATAAAAATAATGGTTTATTATATTGATTTTTGTTAGAATTTAGCTTTTTTTATTTTTAAGTTACATAATTACATCAATTATTTATTTTTTTTCACTTGATCCCGTCAAACCTCAATTTTACTATATAGGTATAGGTTTGAAGGAGTTAAGTTCCACACGGAGGTGTTCCCATGATGGGTACAAGCAGGCACTGATACAGAAAAGGCGCAATCAAAAACCGAGGTGGGAAAAGCTTACCCGAACTTCGATAAAAATATACATAAGATTCAAACAGAACAAAAAATCGACTCCGAAAAATAAAACAAATGGCACCACAACAGACGTATCGCCTTGGAAGTGTTGACAAAAAGGTTTGATTCGTGAATCGTTTTAACTACTACCCTAGTAATTGATCCGACGCATAAGAAAATCAACAATTTGAATAGGTGAAACCAAAGACGCTGATCACTGTGCTGTAATTGCTGAGCTGATCAGCGCCTTTTGTTTCGCTTTATAGATAAAAAGGTGCCTCTTCTAACTAAAAGGTACATGTAGGCAACGATCAGGAAAAAGGCACAACCAAAAACCGAGGCGGGAAAAAACAAATTTGACTTATACTATGAAAGCATATCGTTAGCAGAATGAGCAGCTATTTCCCAAAAGGTGGCCACTCGGTTACCTAAACTTAACTAAAATATGACAACATACATAAGGCGCCAACAGCAAAAAGGTTTTAACACCAAGACATAAAACAATAAGAACCACCACAGAAGTAACGCCTTGGAACGATCAGTAATATAAAATTACTGACGGGCTTAAATAGATTTTACAGGTATTTTCATCCGAAATTGCAAGCTTCTAACAACTTTTTTGTCGCTGTACAGACCAGTTTTGCGACGGACCTGGTAGGAAACCGAGATTATTTGTGTTCTCAAGCGAAGGCGCAATTATAAAGCAAACCTTTTCAAAGCGGTGTTTCATTGGCAAGATATAGATTCACCGTGAGGGCCAAACAGCTAACAATTTCTTGTGAGCCACTGCAGAAGCTGAGGGTGATATTGCGATTATGTAAAACTAGTTAAAGCCCGCTAGTAATTTTATATTTCTGATGTTTCCAAGACAATACTTCTGTGATTGTTTTTATTGTTTTATGTTTTGGTGTTTTAGTGTTGAATTGTTGTGCTGTGGAAAAATAGCTGCTCATTGAGCTTATTATATGTTTTCTTAGCACAAGTAACCGGTCTTTGGTGCAGATTATATTTTTCTTTCGGTCCTTTGAGAACAGTAAAGATATTCAGAGTGACCAAAACACAGTGCAGATTATATTTTTCTTTCGGTCTTTTGAGATCAGTAAAGATATTCAGAGTGTCAAAAACACTTTCGTTTAGAAACATAGTTCTAAGCAATGTTTAAGTTACTTGACCCCTTTTAGGAATGTGTCTTTGATTTAGACTTCTCGTATAAATTCTCGAAATTGCAGCACTATAGTCCGGCTTTCGTTGCCGGTTTTAAAGGGGCTACTGATGAGGGTTCATTACCCGAAATTGTGCAATTCTTACGAATATGAAAATTCGTAACTAAGAAATGATGCATAGTTTGAAAAATATCCCACGTCCCTGATGAGATTCGAACCCGGACCGCCGGGGTAGAAATCCAATGCTCTAACCACTGAGCCAAAGAGTCGACTCCCTGACGCAGTACGTCAGAGATTGTACTTATATGATACATTGTATCGAATAGCTGTGCTATTTATTGAAACTACGCATCATAGATAATCTCGAATGAATGGGTGGTGCGATGGGACATAACACAATATAGTCCTTACTACCTCCCTTTGAACATTTTACTGCTTCCAAAGGATTAAACCATTATATTTTATTTGGAGTGGGAAATTTGTTTCTCATTGCGGCATTTTCTGATCATTGCCTACTTTTAACATTTTAAGTCCGCCAGTAATTTTATATAACTGATCGTTCCAATGCAATATTTCTGTGGTTCTAATTGTATTATAATTCACCGAAATTTGTTAGGACATAAAAGTATTGAACTGCTTGAGCCTAGATATGACGAATTCACCCGTATGTGATTATAATTTTTAAACATGCTCATTATTATTTCATATGTTTAGTTAAATTCGTGTAACTGAGTGGTCGCTTATTGAAAAATAGCTGTTCACTCGGCTTACGATGTGTTCGCTCAGTAAAAGTACCTTATTATTAATTAATTGTTTTTTTTTTTTTTGCAAACACTGCTTTTTGAATATTATTCTGATTGCACTATTTCCTGATCAATGCATACGTTTACCTGTTTGACTTAGTGTTGCGAGCGTTGTTTTTTTTAGATTCTAAGAAGTTCCCCTTTTGCCTTGATTTGTGTCGTGCTAATTGCTCCAAGTCTAAAATATGTGATTAATTGGAGATAAATCTAATAAAGCTGTATTGTTAATGATCAACAACATGGCGGGAATACGACCATTCGGATATACACGTATTTCAAGACTGCTCCAAGATTGGCTTTAAGAGATATGTTTTTCATATTACCAAGTAAAAAGTCTATTTTTACTAAAAAGGGTACAAGTAGCCAAAGATCAGGAAAAGGTGCAATCAGAAACTAACGGCGCTTATCCAAATCAGCAAACCAAAGAAAATACGAATCATCTTTTCCATGAGCTGATTAATTTGTTGATGCTACCATGCATATAAAGGAGATGAGTTAGGACATTAAAGTTTTGAACTGCTTGAGTTTACAACAGTCTCAACATTCTCAACATGCTGAAGATTTTAGACGTATGAAAATTAATTTGTTCCCTTAACTCACTATTAGTGCGTGACTGAGGCGCTTGCCGGACGTATAAAAGTCTCAAAGTTTTGAAGTTCGTTTGTGTTACGTCCGAGGTACGCGAAGCACGCGCTACAGGCGCGTATCAAACGTTAATCGCGCGTCTCATACACGCTTGGGGCACGTTACAGTAGCAATATTTCTTAAAATCAGAACGCGCATGTAGCGTACACTGGTGTGCCTCAAACATACGTTTAACACATTCAACGAACCTATAACGCACGTGGAACTGAATCAAAACGTAAAGACACACGCCCGAGACACACTGAGCTTCTAAAATGAATTTAAGCATGACTTGGTAAAAGTAAGCAAAGATAGGGAAATGGCGCAATCAGAAAAAAATTGTCACTCAAAAACCCTAGGTGGGGGAAATATAAATTGACAGGTACTTATAATAAGCAAAAAATATCGTAAGCCGAGTAACCGTACATTTCCCGAAAGGGTGGCCATTCAGTTACCCGAGCGTTGTGGAGTGGAAATTTTCTTCTGATTATGCCCTCTCCTGATCATTGCCTTCTTGTACCTTTTAACTAAAATAGTAAAGCACACATAAGGTGCAAACAGAACAAAACTGCAACATCAAAACATAAACCAATAAGAACCACAACAGAAGGATCGCAATGATCAGTACTATAAAATTACATAGGGGCTTAAACCGGTTTTACAAGAGCCTAACCTAAACTGCGAAGCTAATCAGCGCCATTGTTTTCGCTATACAGATAGTACTATTCCTCTACTTTCTAAATGCAAAATTTCCAGCCTCTAACTATTTTCTGTGACTGTACAGCCCGGTTTGTGTTGGACCTGGTGGGAAGACAAATTGATGGTTTTCTCATGCATAGGCTCATATAACATTTGTACTTCATATAACATTTTCTTATCATGCTTAATAGCCGATTAAGAATGAGTCTGAGGCATTATATTTGAGCCGCCTCATGTGAAAACCAACAATCTGCATATGCGAAAACAAAGACGCAGATCAGCTTCGCGGTAACCGCGAAGCTGATCAGCGCCTTTGTTTTCGCTACTCGGATAGTACAATTCCTCTTCTACTTAAATCCGAAATTTCAAGCTTCTAGCTCTTTCCTGTGCTTGTACAGGCCGGTTTGTTTCAGGCATGTTCGAAAACCACATTGTTGGTTTTCCCACGAGGCGGCTCATTTAGCTACAAATTATCACATACACGTGTTGTTTAGTTGATACAGATACGAATAATTGACTTTCCTTTTTTACTGTCAACTGGCAATGCATGCATTAAACAAGCCCGTCTAATTTTATCAAAAATGGATAAAATGATAGGGAAAATGACTTTAATTGCATGCCGCTGGGTCGGGCGTCAGACTCTATGATGGCCCCGACATTAGGCTATTCATTTTATATGGTTTGAGCCGGTGCTTCGTGTCTGTTGCTAGGCCAACCGGAGTTCAACTAGTGTTTTTCTTTAGCTTAGGATTTCAGTAAGTTAGTCGGTGCCTAGGGATCTCCATCGTCGGGCAGCTTACCGAATCTGCAAATCCTTGTTTCTAAGTCATCGTGGTGGTTATCATGATTTGTTTGTTTGTCCTTGATGATTGTACTTGTTAGAGATTCACCACGATGGCCGAACAACTAACTAAATGTTGTGAAACACTGCAGAAGGTGAGGGTGAGGTTAGGGCTCTGTAAAATCGATTGAAGCCACCCAGTATACGTCTGTGGTGGTTCTTTTTGCTTATTTCCTGGTGTTAATTTTTACTGCTGTTGGCGCCTTATGTATGTTATAATTATTTTAGTTAAGTTTATGTAACTGAGTGGTCACCTATTTGGAAAAAAGCTGCTAATTCGGCTTACGATATGTTTTCATGGTATAAGTACCTGATTGATAATTTAGTTTTTTTGCCACCTCGGTTTTCGGAGTGGTAATCTTTTTCAGATTGCGACTTTTCCTTATCATTGCCTACTTGTACCTTTTTTCCCTCCTTTTCTAGCCTTCCGCTTGCTTATTTGTCCAGTCTTGATACAACTAGATTAATTGAAGCTTAACGCAACAAATAAATTCTCATTAATCAACAGCATGGCGTGTTTACGACCAATCTTAAGTAGAAGTCTTTCAGAAATGATACAAGACTGGCTTTAAGTGTGCAATCTTGAATGTAAACATAGTGACATCGTAATTAATTGAAGTCACGAGATGCCGTTGCTTATTTCCAACTATTTATATCAAAATATTATATTGAGGAGATGATAGAGTTTAACGTAAGACAAAGGAACCGACGACAATTCAACGAAAAGAAACATTAAAAGGTAAAAAAAAAAATAAATAAAATAAATAGAAGAAACATTGATCAGAAAATGGCGCTATCAGAAATATAATGTTCCACGGACTTGTTTTCCTGATAGGTAGACTGACTTAATATACGCCTGTAAATCCTATCAGCAACTTTGATACAACAGAATACTCCAAACCATCTAAATGATACATGTTTAGAATGGGCAAAGGTAAAGCAGACTTGATGCGGTTGTTTAAACTTCATAGCTGTGAAGGCGTATTATGGGAAATTTAAAGTAAATACAATTATACACTCTCTATTCAACTTTGACAGCTGTAATAAGGTGTATCATGGGAGATTTAAACTAAATTCAATAAGACACTCTCGGCACGAGTTTATCAAGCCAGTCTAAACTTTCACACAGATGGTTATTTGACATACTGTCCAAATCTATTTCATTGTGAGCTTAGAGTTTAAGCATGGTTTCAGACATTCTGAAATAGATGGATTACATATGACACGTGAAGATGTATCTTGTCTGTTCATACTTTATAAAAAAAGAATGTAACAAAAGGATAAGGTCAAAGTAAGCAATGACCAAAGAATGGCACAATCAGTTTTATCAAAAGCTTTAGGAGATGTCTTTTCTCCTAAGTTCCATCTTAGCGCATATTTTGTCCTATGATATGTCTCATCTTTAAAATGTCACAACTTTTCTTTTACGTACGATCTATCTTATGATAAAAATTGGCGATACGAGTGCGAATCCCAGCAGCGCCTTCCGATTTGATTGTCGTTTTCTTAAATAATTTATATATTTATCTTTTATAGATGCTTTACTGTTTTTGTGCTTCTTTTACTTTGTCAACGAATCGTTCCACCGACAAGTTCTGGCCCATCCCCTTTCTCATAAATATGTTCACTGCTCTTACAGGATCTCTATTTTATTTTTTTTTCTGCAAATTTAAGGAGTTATTCATTCCATCATCAAATTCCACGTAACTGTTTTTTATTCTGTTGAAGTTATGCTTATCGTAAACCGCTACATTTTCTGCGCAGTATAAAACCCCCTCGTTAGAGATTCACCACGAGGACCGAACATCTAACTAAATGTTGTGAACCATTGTTCGTTCCAAGGCGATACTTTTGTTGTGGTTCAAATTGTTTTATGTTTTGATAATTATGTTTTATGTTGATTGCAACTCATGTACGATGCCATATTTTAAATTTAGTTCGGGTAACTGAGTGACCGCCTATTTGGAAATACATCATTTATTTTTGTTGTGGCGTGTGGCATTTCTTTCTCATTGCACCATTTCCTGATCATTGCATAATTTTACCTTTTTAACTTTGTTAGTGTTGTAAATGTTTTAAGATTCTAAGAGATTCCCCTTTTGCATTGACTTGTATTGTGCTAACTGGTCCAAGTCTAAACACGTGTGATTAATTGGAGCTAAATCTGATCAAATAATATTATATCGCCAATGATCAACAGCATGGCGTGTTTACGAGCAATCGGATAGACAAGTATTTCAAGACTGCTACAAAATTGGCTTTTAAGTGAGCATTCGTGATTGTAAACAAAGCTATAATTGGTTTTGGTCACGATATAAAGTTTTTTTTTGTAATTTTTTTGTTTCATTTTCATACCTAGTAAAAACGCTATTTGTACTAACATTTGAATGTAAACAAAGCTGTAACTGGTTTAAATCACGAAATATCGTTTTTTGTTTCATTTTCATACCTAGTAAAAACGCTATTTGTACTAACATTAACGGCGCTTATCCAAATCACCAAAACTAAAGAAAATACCAATCACCTTTCCCATAAGCTGTTTAATTAGTTGATGCTTAAATGTACATCATCGAGATTTGTTGGGACATTAAGGTCTTCAACTGCTTGAGTTTAAACAGCAGTCACACGATAACGAAAACACGCCCATGCAATATACAGAGATTTTTTAAGTTGTAAAAATTGAAAAATTTCAGTAGCAAATCTTTGATATTTGACTTATTTTTGCTCAAAACATAGATTGTGGGTACAAGTAAGAGTACCCACAATCTATGTTTTGGAGCAAAAATAAGAAAAAATAGGTATACCCCTGCATACCCCAGTTTTGCTATATAAAGGTGGGGTTTGAGGGGGTACATATTTCACGGACATGTTTTCCTGATGCAGTAGCGTAAAGCCCAAACGCTCACCGGATGTATTAAAATTCTCAACACGCTGAAGCTTTTGGACAAATAAAAATGGTTTGTTCCTTTAACTCACTTTAGCAGTCACACATTAGTGCGGACTGAGGCGTGTGCCGACGTATAACAATCTCCAAGTTTTGGAGTACGTTTGTGTTGTACGCGCTACAGGCGCGCATCAAACGTTAAACGCGCGTCTCATACACGCTTGGGGCACGTTACAGCAGCAATACTGGTGTGCCTCAAACGTGCGCCAAGCACATTCAAACGCACGTGAAACTGATTCGAAACGTATAAGACACACGCCCGAGACACGCCGAGCTTCAAGAAAACGTTTTTAGCATGTTTAGAAAATGCTGAACCTAATCGCTCAAGAAACGCGCACCGACTTTAAGCGACATACAGCGACGCGCATCGGACGAACACCAAGCGTACACAACGCGCACGGAGCGCGTTTTGAATGCGTTTCCGACGTGCGTCTGGCGTATGTGGAATTTTCCATTTTTTCAACACGCCCAGCGCGCTTTTCACTTATACGCTATAAATTTATGACTGCTACTGAGATCAGTAAGAATGTTCAGAGTAGCAAACTATTTTACGTTTAGAGCCATCTTCTAAACATTTTTTTTTTAATTTTGGACCCCGTTTAGGCATGTGTCTTTGATTTAGACAACACTTGTATAAATATTTTGAAATCGCAGTATATTTGTCTGGCTATCGTCGCTAGTTTATAAAGGGTCACTGACGAGGGTTCAGTACCCGAAATTGCGCAATCTGGCCCAATTACCTCCCTTTGAACGTTTTACTGCTTCCAAAGGATCAAAGGTTTATATTTTATTTTAGATATAACGATTTCACTCGTACGTGCTTATAACTTTTAAGCGCGATCAACTTTATTCCATTTGTTTAGTTAAGTTCGTGTAGGTGAGTGGTCGCCTATTGGTAAATAGCTGTTCAGACGGCTTACGATATGTTTCCTCAGCAAAAGTACCTTATGCATCTTTTTACGTTTTTATATTTTTTGTTAAGTTTGGGCAACTGAGTGGCCACCTACTAGCACAATTGATGCTCACACGGCTAATGATATGTTTTCTTAGTATACATTCCTGATTGTTTATTTAGATTTTTACCACCTCGGGTTTTGGTGTAGGAATTTCTTCTTGATTGTGCCATTTCCTGGTCATTGCCTACATGTACCTTTACAACGACATTTAAACTGATTAACCGGACACCGGACGGCAAACTTTACATCAAATAAGGATTACAATGAGTAGCAATATGACTATCTCTTTTCAAGCAAATTGGGTATCTGGCAAGCTTCACTATAAGCAAAGTAGGCAATGATCAAGAAATGGTGCAGTCAGAAAGAGGGGCCAGAAATGTATACAATAGGTTTTTAAATTCATGCATCAGACAGGAAAGATAGCCTAAATAAATAACACCCTACATAAATTGAATACCTGATTATTAGCTGTCGTTTATTTTACCATGTTTACTTTAACATTTGATGAACTATAAAATCCATTGCCAACGTTCATTATTTCTGCACATAATATTGTTATCAACTACACGATTAAGTGGCCTGAAAATTGTGTCCAGTGGTTTCCATCAAGACCGCCATAACTTGCCTGGAAATTTACATTCTGTATCCAGACCCGTTCTCCTGCTGCCATGGATACAACCGTCGCCATAGTAACAGTTTCATATTCAGTTGGATCATTGGAATGCGCTAGTACTCTTGCAATGTAGTTCCCGTCCTTCATCAGCCAAAGGGCCGCTTGTTTATTTGAAAGTGACGTCAGTGTCAAGAAGAATATGTACGTTCCAGTCACAGGTGCCTAAAACGAAAAACAAATCGCTCGTGGAATGATGAAGCGGAAGAAAAAAAATGAATCAAAGATCATTTCTAATGTCATATAAGGAGCCATAAGTGGGTCTGCATGTCATGGTTGCCGCCAATGCTCGCATGCGCGAATATGCCATGGTAAGCTCAGGGTCACGTATTGACTGTGGTATCTTAATAAAAGATCATTTTATGTCATATAAGGAGCCATAAGGGGGTCTGCATGTCATGGTTGCCGCCAATTGTTTTACTTGAATGCGATGCTTCTAATTTGATTTCGCTTGTTGAACTGTTTGCAATTTAATCATGTGTACAGATAATTAATAATTAAAAAAAAAAAAAAAAAAAAAAAAAACATAGTCCTTTTATTGCAAACTCAGAAATTAAAACAATACGAGTCATAAACAACCATGTAACAAATGCACAAATGCAATGGAAAACATCTTAAAATGAGGGGCATATATTGTAGTCTGTTTACACGGGTTCGAACCAGGTCCGATCTATATTGGACCGGTCCAAGTTAGTCCGGAATAAATCTATCTTCTTGTTTACATTGAATTATTTAGATCGGAACAAATGACTCACAATATTCATGGTATTTCCATTTTGTGTAAATTAAGCGCACTAGAAAGAAGCTCTCTATCTCTTAATACATGACTTTTTTTGTATGACACGCATATCTTGTATACTAGATCAATGACGCTCAGCATTTCGCTACAACTTCGGCATTAAGCTGTGTATTCTAAACTACATAGACAAATAAATATAGGTGCATAAAATTTACATGGCTGTCTGTACACAAGTAAATATAATTTGATTTAATTCCATTGCAAGTAGTTTGAAAGATTGTTCCTTTATTATATTTTATGGTACCGTGTGTCAGTCGGAAAAATGTGTGAAACTGGACTTTCGCGGGAAAATCTGAGTAAATAAGCAACCCATAATTGGTGCATTTTCATTACTCAGAAACAATGGCACCACGAATGCACACAGCTTATTATCGTTTTTTGTGCAAATTTCCAGGTTGTCTAAAATAAATATTGATTCTATGTTGGACCGAACCAAAGTGTTTAGACTAAATATTTGTACCGAACCAGGATCGGAACAAGATTTGGACCGGACCAGGTCCTAGGTTATGTAGCGGGCCAAGTTGGACCGTTCCAAAATTTTGGAGCGAACCAAATGTGTTCGTCTAAACACTTGGACCGCACTTGGACCGAACCAGGTCCGGTCCTGGTTCGGAACAAATTCGTCGTGTAAACAGCATATTGGATGGTACATGCCCACCATGATGTGATTCTTACTCTCAGCACGGCAGAGGAACAAAATCATTACCTAGTTAATATGTGGTCCTAACACTGATAGGGCATACCTGAAAATGTCCGTCATTTTTGTCGTAAGCACCTCCCACATTAGTTAGTATGTCTTCAAATATGATCACTTGGTTAGCTGGTATATTACTCAAACTGTTCTTGAGGAATGCAGTAAAAGCTACTGTTTGTGTGCCCTGTTTATTGTTGATAGTATTATTCAGTAGTCCTGTAATTATAATAATAATAACATCATCATACAAGCAGCTTTAACGAGAAACTCGAATAAACCACAGTTCAAAATAGTTTATTCGGTCACAACGTTTTAGCTCACCTGAGCCCAAGTCTCACAGGTGAGCTAATAAGTATACCCATGCCCTGGACGCCATGTCCATACTGTTCAAACATCTTTCCATCTGAAACCGCACGGCAAGTCACAGCTAAACATCATGCAGAGCATCCGTGGAAAGAGGGGCTCAAGCTTCGTATAAATGGTCCAGCTAATATGACCAAGATGGCCGTCATGCCTATAAATGGTAAAACATTAAACATCGTTTTCTCTTGAACCGCTGGTCCGATTTCAACAAAATGTTGTATGTAGCATTAAGGACTCTGGCCCATTTAAAATTGATTGCTCGTGATATTGGATTGACTTTGACCTATTTGACGGCAAGGTCAGTTTTTCCGCTTTCGTAGCCAGTGACCTGAAAGATGGTACTTTTTTACCTTGGCCAAAGGTCATTTATATATTAAATGTAAAAGTTAATTTTCTTAGACACCGCTTGACCAATCAAAGCATTTTTTTATATTTAAGAAAGGAGGAACAAAGGTTCATATAAATAGTCCATGTCACATGACTGAGAGTGCCGCAATGCCCAAATATGGTATACATGTTTTCTAAAACCGGTGTACCGATTTCAATGAAACTTGATATTTAGCATGGGATCTCTGGCCCATCATATTTTGTATGAATCATGACCTTGGACCTATGACACAAGATGGTCAAATGTTGTTACGTAGGCTTTTAATGCGAAAACTGAAATATTGGATTTTCCAAAACGTTTCGAGCCTGAAACCTAAAAAGGTAGATACAGACAGACAGTTGAGCGATTGCGGGACCATCGGTCCTCTGTTTTGAATTTGATTCAGCAAATTAATACTCAATATTATACAGAAACCAAAGTAATGGGCGGTACTTAACGCCAAATTCGCATCCACAACAATTATGACAATGAAATAGTCAATTATTATGTCGCGATGAGCAAAAGAAATTCAAATTTCTTTTCTTATCGTTACAACATATATTCAAAGCGGTCTTACCTATTTGCTTTTCACACAGGTCAAGTTTTGTTTGAAAGTTTTCCAATTTTTCTTCTATTCTGTCTAGCTGCGACGACGAGGCGTACGGATCAAGCAATGCTTGAATCGACGTCGTATATACTAACACAAACACAAAAACCGCTGCTGTGCATGCTAACATGACGTTCACAATATTACGTACGCGTATAAATATGGATAAGCAGTGGGGTAATATGTCAAGATAGTAAGGTTAGTGTTGATAACATTGTATCCTAAACATGGCAAACATAAAATGCAGACGACCTTAAGACATCACGATTTTAATGACCGATTGTTGTCCTTGCATATTTGATGTGTTACTAAGTAGAAGTAAAGCATTGATATTGTTTTCACCCGGATTCACTGAAATAAATAAAGTTTTTGTAATTGTAATGATAGATTCTACAATTGCTTGACCCGCTAGTCGATTTTAAATATTGTTATCGAGTATCGGTGATTTTCCAAACCGTAGATTCAAAGTTTGGTTTCAGATGTGCATAATTTATTTTAACTCATTGGCTCATCTTAAATATACAGAAAGGTTTATTAAAGGGAAACATCACTATTTTATTCCCGCGTTTCATCTTCGCGGAACAACACATATTTCAAGATAATTCATTGATCGAAAATTAAAGTAAAATTGGGGGTCACGGAGCTCGTGTCCTTGGACCCAGAACGATTCGAATGTTACTTGTGTGTTTTAGAAAACCACATCCAGCTCGGAAAAGCGGTTTTCTGCATGTGTATTTACTGTAAAAATTCTAAAACGTACAGTTATTGTTATTTTCTGTTAAGCATTACGGAAATTTCTCCATGATTACTTGGTAATTTCTTTGAATTACGTATTAAATATCTATTTATGAACTAAATGTTAATTTTACAAATGTTTACCTTGCCTATCATAAAATAATGGTTTATTATATTGAATTTTGTTCGAACTGAGCATCTTAGACTTCATAAGTCCCTGATTGTTAGTTTGGTTTTTTCCCACCTCGGTTTTTGGAGTGGGAATCTTTTTCTGATTGCGCCTTTTCCTGATCTTTGCCTACTTGTACCTTTCAATAAAAAATAAAAATGAAAATATAAATTATGTATACCCGCTTGAGGCCTAAAACACGTAAAAGCAAACAGAGTAAGGTTCGACAGCTTGAAGAGACCAGCGGAAAATTATACTACGTTATTTACAAATCAAAACAAAACTACGGTAAAAAGTACGCCTAACATGTACATGTACATACTAAACGCCGACGTTGTGTAAACTGTGTCCGCACAAACAATTTAGATACTTCCCCTTAAGTGCCGGTGACAGTAAGAATAATTATGAGTATCAATGAAATCATTGATAGATTAAGACGCCATTTCAGGAAAGTTAAGGCAGCATGACTTAGTATCTTCGATGACATTTTCTGCTACAGTTCCATAAATCTTGATAAAAGACGTGACACATATTCTTTAATGAGCCGCATCAATATCCAATCCGTCCATTACGAAAACTTGCCCATGCAATATACAGAGATATTTTTCACCTGTAAAAATTGAAAATTTCACGAGAAAAAATTTGATATGTTTCTTTTTTTTGCTCAAAACATAGATTGTGGGTACACGTTAGAATCGCCTCGCTGATAACGAGTACCCACAATCTATGTTTTGGAGCAAAAATAAGAAAAATAGGTATACCCCTGCAAACCCCAGTTTTACTATATAAAAGTGGGGTTTAAGGGGGTATATATTGCACGGGCATGTTTTCCTGATGTCTGTTGCGTCCACGAAGAGGTTTCGTTCTTAAACTGTTTATTTTATCTTATTATTTATTTCAATTGTTAAGAATTATGGGTTTGTCATTATTAAGTCAGAATCCATAACAGTATACATGTAACAGACCGCTTATTTTGGAAGAAAAGACGCTCTTAAAATTGAGCCGCGACGCGAGAAAACCGGTCTTCGGGGTTTCCGACCAGGTCTGACACAATCCGACCTGTGCAACTACAGAAGATAGCTCGAAGCTTGAAATTTCGGATTTAAGAAGAAGATGGATTGTACTATTCGTGTAGCGAAAACAAAGGCACTGATCAGCTTCGCAGTTACTGCGTAGCTAATCTGCGCCTTTGTTTTTGCCTAGGCAAAAATCCAGTTTTCTCATGGCGCGGCCTAATTATATAATGTGTATTTATCATTTTTTTTACCAAATTTAAGATTCGATTTTAATTAGTGTTTCCCACCTAGATTTTTTTCTCTGGACATTTCTTTCGTTTAACTTGATTTTTTTTTTTTTTTTTTTTTTTTTTTTTTTTTTTTCCAAGTTCAGTTTCACAAGTCCCCTTAAAGATTATTTTAGCGCATGTAAGACTGAATAATCAGTAGGTGGGACAAAAACGGGAGAACCCCGAGAAATACCATCCGACACACCCGCAAGCAGAACTTGGCTCATCTCACATGTGCCCGGGGCTCGAACGCACACGAGACACAGCCGTGCGATAGTCGAGTGATTAAGAATGATTATGAAACAGCGCTCTGAACCGCTCGGCCGCGTAGGCCGCCATCTTTTAACACATTATATAAGAATTCAAAGGTTTGAATACGTAGGTTTTAATAAGAAATCAGAAAGCTTGAAAGAAATTGTTTTATAGCGACTATTTGTAAGTGTTTGACAATTAAAGTACCCACTTGAACCCCGCTTTTATATAGTAAAACTAGGGTTCCATTTTTATATAGTAAACTAGGGTACCCCTTTATATATAGTTAAACTAGGGTATACAGGGGTATACCTATTTTTATTGTTTTTGATCCAAAACATATAATGCGGGTGATCAATCTATGATTTATTTGTTTGTTCTTGATGATTCATTGACTAGTTAGAGATTCACCACGAGGACCGAAGAACTAACTAAATGTTATAAACCACTGCAGAAGATGAGGGTGAGGCTAGGTGCCTGTAAAACCGGTTTAAGGCCGCCAGTAACTTTGTGTTACTGATCGTTCCAAGGCGATACTTCTGTGGTGGTTCTTTTTGTTTTATGTCTTGGTGTTTAAAAATTGTTTTGTGCTGTTGGCGCCTTATGTGTGTTTTCATAGTTTTAGTTAAGTTAAGGTAACTGAGTGGCCACCTATTGGGAAAATAGCTGCTCATTCGGCTTACGATATGTTTCATGGTATAAGTACCTGATTGTTAGTTTGGTTTTTTCCCCACCTCGGTTTTTGGAGTGGGAATCTTTTTCTGATTGCGCCTTTTCCTGATCTTTGCCTACGTGTACATTTTTATAGCCACTGAGGCGGTTCTAACGAGTACCCACAATCTACCAGTACAGCGAAAATGTACCATTTCTACCAGTATAGCGAAACCTGATTAACAATTCGATGAACTGTGTGCAATTTGTTTGGCATGCGAATTTACATTTGAATTTTCATTTTGCTATTATACATTATTAATAGTTTTCGAATTATGACACAAAAGTAAAAAAAAATCAATATCGATGAACTGAATAGAATATCCGGTCCCAAAATGTAAAATAGGCGACGGTCAGGAAAAGAAACAATCAGAAATTCGCAAAATAGTTATAACTGATCCATTGATAACACAATACTTGACATTTACAAGAAGGAAGAATACCGAGAAGTCACAATACTTCAACTATTTCTGATATCAATCACCATTAAGCGAGTAATCATCAGGAAAACATGTCCTTGCAATGAATACCCCTTAAACCCCACTTTTATATAGCAAAACTGAGGTTTGCAGGGGTATTCCTATTTTTCTTATTTTTGCTCCAAAACATAGATTGTGGGTACTCGTTAGAACCGCCTCGGCGAGGCGGTTCTAACGTGTATCCACAATCTATGATTTGAGCAAAATAAGAAAAATATCATTTTTTTTCCTGTCAAAATTTTCATTTTTTACAACTTTAAAAATCTCTGTATATTACATTTACATGTTTTCGTAATGCAAGTAATAATGCCATTAGAAACCTCTGGCGTCCACTGGCACTTGAAATTGCAATCGTAAGAGTTAGCAAAGTTGTAGGAAGATTAATAACAGTTAGAAGAAAATTTCTTGGTAATGATGCGCACTTTAGTCTAACAAGGCACATCAAGATGATACTGGCTCAAGGCACATCAAGATGATACTAGCTCAGTATCCAAGATAATTCCTGCAGCAATACTTGTTAGACCAAGCTGCCGCATAAGAAAATCAGCAACATGCATAGCCAAAAGCAAAGATGCAGATGAGCTGTGCAGTAACTATACAGCTGATCAGCATCTTTGTTTCTCTACAAAGATACCAAAATATTTAAATTTCTAGCCTGTGCACTTGTCTGTCCAGACCGGTTTTTGTCGGACCTGGTCAAAATCATAAATTATTTTTTCATGTCACTGCTCATTTCACCAAAAAAATTCAACCGGGAATAGATATGGGAGGACTTTACTATCCGTGTCAAGCTCCTGCAAACATAACCCCGTCGTATCAACAGCTGCAAATGGCAAAATTGGTCGCGAGTATAGCTGATACAGACGATTGCGCGGCTATCCCCTTAAACTTCGTGACCGTATCACGTTATAAGTTTGTTTACCTATCTCTCCGTTGAAATTCGAACAGCCTTATCAGCTCGCGTGCTTTCAGTTGCAGTCAAAGACGATGCGCTACTTAGATTTTACTTCTCAAAAACTTCCCAAATAAGATTTTCTAAACGCAAGTGACTGAATATATAATAGCTGCTAATCAGCCACTAACGTTTAGGCCGATTTGGCACGAAATTAAGGCAATATGTTCAGGAAAAGCCTTTTAGGTGGCGATGCACATGTCCTTTTCCTGATACTTAACTTATTATTAAACGTAATCAGCATTTTGAATTCGAAATCATGCCCATGCATTGAACAGTGTTTTTAAAAATTGTGAAAAATGATTTTTTTTTTCTTATTTGTGCTCAAAACATAGATTCATAGATAAACGTTAGAACCGCCTCACCTCAGACTCATGTTTTGGATAAAAAAAAAAAAAAAAAAAAAAAAAAAAAAAAAAAAAAAAAAAAAAAAAAAAGGAAATTATGTTTACCATGCAAACCCCATTTTTGCTATATAAAAGTGGGGTTTAAGGGGTACAAATAGGCTCTGATCAGGAAAAGACGCAATCAGAACGAAATTCCCACTCCAAAAACGGAAGTGGGAAAACTAAATGTACAATTAGATACTTATACTTAGAAAACATAAGTGAGGTTTAAGGGGATATACACTGTCATATGTTTTCCTGATGCCTAGCTTTCACCGTTCTTAGATTTCATCCTTTAAACGACTCGATTAATTGAAGCTTAATCAAATAGAATATGCCGCCATTTATCAGCAACATATCGTGTTTACGACCATTCTAAAGTACAAGTATTGCAGAAAAAGCTACTTAATTGGCTTTAAGTGAGCAATCTCGAATGTAAACAAAACTACAGCGTAATTGGTTGACGACATTACGAAAATATGACCTTCAATATACACATACAGATATTTTAGAGACGCAAAGATTTTTCAGTAGAAAAGTTTTGAGACGCTGATAAGCTAGTGTAGAGAATTTCTCATTGAAATTAATTTAAATTATCCCATGCTACGCCTTATTACAGTTGGCAAGTTTAAACAACCGCACCGTGGCCAAGTCTGCTTCGCCCATTTAAACGCATGTATGACATAGTAATTTGACATATTGTCCAAATTTATTTAAGTTTGAGCTTACAGTATGAGCATGGTCTCAGACATTCTAAAATAGTTGGATTATATAAAACATACGAAGGAGTATCTTTTCTTATCATACTAATGATGTAAAGCGAGCACAAAAAAGATGTGGTGAAAATTAGCAATGATCAGAAAATTGCTCAATCAGAAAGAAAGTCACACTCCGTAAGAAGTTTCAAATATTTTAGACCGACCATGTAAAATCCAAGCCTAAGAAATTAATAATGATAATAATTAGTATAATAATAATCATGATAATAATATGAAACTTAATCCATCAGGAAAACATGTCCGTATCATATATACCCCGAATACCCTAATTTTATATAGCAAAACTGGAGTATACAAGGGTATACCTATTTTCTTATTTTCGATCCAAAACATAGATTGTGGGTACTCGTTAGAATTGCCTTGGTAAGGCGGTTCTAACGTGAAGCTACAATCTACGTTTTGAGCAAACGTAAGAAAAAAATCATATTTTCAATAAAATTTTCAATTTTTAAAGCTGAAAAAGATAATCTCTGTACATTGCACGGGTGTGTTTTCGTAATGCCAGGCAGGATGTAAAAAGCGGGGATATTTTTTTCCAAAACAGAAGCAATCTGGTTAGTTTCAACTAAAACACATTTTTCTTGCATACAACAGGAGATATACTTTAACCCAGTTTAACGAATGGACTTTCCCATTATTATACATTAAAAGGTACAAGTAGGCAAAGATCAGGAAAAGGCGCAATCAGAAAAAGATTCCCACTCCAAAAACCGAGGCGGGAAAAAAACAAACCAGCAATCAGGTACTTATACCATGAAAACATTTCGTAAGCCGAAAGGGCAGCTATTTTCCCAATACGTGGCCACTCAGTTACCTTAACTTAACTAAAAATATGAAAACATACATAAGGGGCCAACAGCACAAAATATTTTAAACACCAAGGCATAAAACAAAAAGAACCACCACAGAAGTATCGACTTGGAACGATCAGCAACACAAAGTTACCGGCGGGTTTAAATCAATCTCACACGGCAACAACCTCACCCTCAGCTTCTGCAGTGGCCCACAAAACTCAGCTAGTTCTTCGGTCCTCGTGGTGAATCTCTAACCAGCCAACGAACCATCAAGAACAAACAAACAAACAAACCATGATAAACATCCTGAAGAATCAAAAACCAGGACTCACAGATTCAGTAAGCTGCCCGACGATGGAGATCCCTGGGCGCCGAATAACTTACTAACCCCGGAGCAAAAACACCAGCTGGACCCCGGTGGGCCAAGCGACAGACAAGAAGCTCCGGCCCCAACCATTTAAAATGAATAGCTTTAAGTCGGGGCCACCACAGAGCCCGACGCCCGACCCACCGGCGTGCAATTAAAGAAGGCAGCATAGTTATCAACCGTGATTGGGTTAAAAACCAAGCACGCAGACTGTCGCACAACACTCAAGTCACAACCCATACGTTTGTAACGCGTTATGATTTTTCCAAACTGAAAAGAAAATTCATTACTTCCTATAAGCCTCCCAAACCTGCAAACCAAGCCACCATAAAACTCAATTAATTTTCAGAATTTAAAAAGGTACACTTAATTTTCAGAATTTAAAAAGGTACAAGTAGGCAATGATCAGGAAAAGGCGCAATCAGAAAAAGATTCCCACTCCAAAAACCGAGGTGGGAAAAAACCAAACTAACAATCAGGTACTTATACCATGAAACATATCGTAAGCCGAATGAGCAGCTATTTTCCCAATAGGTGGCCACACAGTTACCTTAACTTAACTAAAATTATGAAAACATACATAAGGCGCCAACAGCACAAAACAAAATTTAAACACCAAGACATAAAACAAAAAGAACCCCCACAGAAGTATCACAGAAGTAAAGTATTTATATAACATGTTAATGCAAGAATGTGCCTTAGTCCAAACCCGCAGAAACTAACATGTTTTTGCTCTTAGGCGCCAATCTTGCATTAAACACTATGCCCTTTGTGGACTTATGCATGTTCTGGCACTGACAATGAACTAAGCACCCTTTGAAAAAATGTTAAAATATATATTTCACACGCACAAAATGTAAACAGCAAAGTCGTGAGCAAAGTGTTTAAGGACACAGCCAGAAAGAGTATACGGCATGGTTATCAAGGAAATCATTTAGAAGTTATGACGCCAATACAGGAAATCTGGGGCAGCATGATTGAGTATTCTCGATGACTTTTTCTGTTACACTTCCATAAATCGTGCTAATAGACATGGCACATATTTTCAAGTCACTGTCTTACTAATTATAGGGCGAATAAGTCGATCTGCGTCATGAGAAAACCAACAATGTGGCTTTCGAAAAAATCCGACACATGCCGAGCTTAAGAAGCACAGAAGATAGATAGAGGATATACATGTAAATTTTGGATTTAGAATGAAGAGCAAAAATAAAGGCTCTGATCAGCTTTGCAGTTACTACGAAGCTGATCTACGCCTTTGTTTTCGCATATGCAAAATGTTGGTTTTCACATGACGCGAATCAATTTCACCCCATCTAGTGAAACTCGAACATGATTTGACATGACTGGTATAATAATCGTTTACAACGTTCAAGAATCTTTTTGGCTGATTGTGTTTTTATTCATGATTTGTGTTGATACGATCGGCCAAAGCTAATCGGGGGTGTAAGCAAAACCAGATTGATGTAATCGTTCCCAAGCTAATCATCAAAACTGTCATAAAAATGTCCATTTACAAAGTCCTTCAATGACAGTTTCAGCTGGGATAGGCATTAATTTTCCTTATATATTCATGTGAAAAGGGCGAGTTTTATACACGCATCCCAGTACAGATACTTAGTACAATTCCTGCACGACTTTTTACCGTAGAGAATGACACTTGTGACGACTATTGTATGAAATACTCATATATCTAATATTACATATCATGGCGGAGCAGTATGTAGCAATTTAACAACAAACCTATATTTGAATTTATACTGAGGTCGATACCATGTCACCGACGTTTTGAACAGATCCGTAAACCTAACGCGCTCCCTGGGACGAACAGTTTCTTAATCTTACGTGATGTGGTAGTAGGTTTCGAAGCAAAAGTAAAGTTTGGGTACATGTAACTGTGCAGCCATCTATTGGGGGAAATGACTGCACATTCTGCTAACTATATGTTTTCTTAGTAGAAGTATAGCCTGTTTGCTGTCTATAAAAACTGACGTTTTGCTGAATTTCTGGCTTATTATAAGTTATAGAAATAAATTTCTTGCGCAAATATTATTTAAGAAATAGATTTTCACTAACAGGGAATTGTTGTCCAATATATCACTGGTTGGAGGTCAGTCGACAAGTGGATATATCACGAGCGCGTAGCGCGAGTGATATATCCACTTTCGACTGACCGACACTTTTAAGCAATTTACGATCGGTCTCTTTAATTCAAATTTGCTTGATTGACAACTTGTAAATCGTTGCGCGCTTGGTCATGTGACTGTTTTCGGCCAATAATTAGCGTCCAAAAATTGACAACGTCGCTCTTCCATTCATTTTCGTTACCGATGTAGGTACGTGTGAGCAGCGAATAATTGAGCAAAAACAAATCAATTTATTTTATTTATTCATACATCATATGATGAATACACTGACAAAATATTGATTTTTGTCTCCTTACAAGGAAAAGTGCACAAAACAAATATTTAATACAAAATGTTTAAATGAACTTTCGAGTCGTAAATCAGTTCATCGGAGCGCCATTTTGAACACAATGTCAACAGAAAATTGGAGTTGTTTTATCGTAGATAGCGCCGGAAATATTCTGTCGTGAAGGACAAAGGATATATCTACTGCTTGTATACATTTACGGTAATATTCCCACCAGTTACATTTCCTGAGAAAATGCTAAATGAATTGATTTTTGAGTTGGACTGGGAGTTGAACTGAGAATGATTTTCCGTGTCAGTCCATGCAGGGCTATGGGCATGGGTGGGGAAACCTGGAAAGAACCTAGATTGAGGGACAATTTGGGTGCGCGGTACTTGGGTTAAAGAGAGGTTAGACTGTCTAACACCTGACAAAAGGCCACTCGTGTTGCGTCTTTCACTATCTGAAGGTTTTAGGTAAGGAAGGAGGGACTCTGCACTCCTATGCCCAGATACAGACATGATCCCCACATTGCTGACCCCTGCATTGAACAGAGTTGATACCACCATGGCCCTAATACAATGATTTGTGTATCGCTTGCTTAAACCAGCTTCTGCTGATAGCCTGGAAATGAATTCGTACAGATGATTAACCCCAACTGGTATCTTGCTGTACCAGATTGCCCCATCTTTGTGGTATTTTAACAGTGGCTTCTGAAACAAAGCATTGTTTTCAGGGTTTAATTTTGATAAGTACTTCTCAAATGCTGCGACAGGACAAGAATCGTCGCCAGTAGAATACATCCTGGGGGCCTTCGGCCTTTCCCTTGAATCGACTCCGTGGTGGGTTTTGTCAGCTTCGTTATAAGCCATTGCTACATAACGATGTCCCTCGCTATCAGTCGCGAATTTAAAGGAGTCCGGTTTTAGGGCCCTCAAACCCTCCCTTCCCCTTCTGTCAAAATGGGTCATGATGTCAAACAACACTTTGTTTTGTAATGTTTGGGGAGTTTCAGTAGAGAGTAGACCAGATGACCGGAGTTTTTGTAAATCAGATGGGGAAATGGGGTCTTTATTCTCAGATATATACTTGCCACATCGCTTAAGATCTTTTAAAATGTCGATCAGTACAGTGTTTGATTTTTGAAATTCTCTGTCGTTCATGATGTTATGTGGTGGCTGCCGAAAGAAACGATTTATTCCAGCTCTAAGGCCTGTCAGTGCAGATTTTGAGTATTCCTTCCCTTTCCTTGTTTGGAGTGAGGCATAGAACTTGGAGAGTTTTAAATCAAGCTGTTCCGGAGTTATGCTGCCCAGATTGTCGATGACTTCGGATGCTGATGCATCAGTTTCTTGGATCCACTCTGGAAAAAAAAACATGGGATGTTCAAACCATAAGAAATGAGTGTCACTAATAATTCTAACACACCTCGCCTATATAGCCAATGGTAAAAAACGTGTTATATTGTGCAACAATTTCACTGGGCGAATAAGCGTGACGTTACTTTGCGGCATTTGTGACGTCAGCTATCCCACAAAGCAGCGTTAGACGGTGAAACGTCGTTTTAGCGCACAACAAACGTAATAAGTGTGTGTAAATATCAGCATTACAGTCAAATATTTGGCGGGATATCTGCAATGCAATGGCGGAAAGCTGAACAATATCGACGGTTTCAGCAACATTTATTCCGTTTATTGTGTGTTAGAATCGAAATAGATCAGCTCAAGTGCGTGAATTGTTGAGTAATAATTCACTGTTTGTCGGTCAGTTGTAAGAAGATAAATCACTCGCGCTACGCGCTCGTGATTTGATCTTCTTTACAACTGACCTCCAAACAGTGAATTATTACTCAACAATTCACTGCTAGAGCTGATCTATTTCTTAAGCAAAACCACTGTACATAGAATAAAGTCTGTCAGTTGCTAGCAGTAGATCAATCACTCACACTACGCATTTGTCATATACACACTTTAAGACTAACATCCAACCAGTGATATATGAGCCGCCTTATGAGAAAACCAATGTTATGGTTTCTGACCAGGTCCGACTCAAACCATGCTGCTCAGAGACAGAAGGTGGCTAGAGACTTGAAATTTTGTAAGAAAAGGGAATGTTTTATCCATTAAACGAAAAACATGGTATTAAGCTTCGGGGTAAGTATAAGTAAACAGGTTTTCTCATAATGGGGCCTTTTTTTAGGAATTATCATGTAGTCTATCACAAGATAAATTTATAAACATGTATACTTAGATTTTAAAATATGTACACCATACAGTGTATCCACCATACAGATTGCTGAAAAAAAAGAGTGTGTTTGGAGAAATGGAGTTTGCTGTTGTCAAATTGGAAGGAAGAAAAGGCTGCCATCTCATTGACACTTGTCAAATCTTGTTCTGTTCAATTCACAAAAGATCAGATTTGGCTTGAAATATATGAGTGGCTGCAGATGCAGCAGATATATATAAGTTGAATGAGGAGGAGTGGATCACCTGACACCTGGATGCTCAGAGACGTTGAGTTTTATAAGGGGTAAATGGACCGTAACATGACAAAATTATGTGAACAGTAATCATGTGAACAGTTGGTCAGTTGTACCCAGATAAATCACTCGCGCTGCGTGCTCGTGATTTGCTCTGCTTTACAACTTACCTCCAAACAGTGATATATTACTCAACAAATCACTGCTAGAGCTGATCTATTTTTTAACTTTTACCATGATGCGGCTCATATAAGATAGCTAAATACATGAATGAGAATCTTGAAAAGGTCATGATTCGAAGTATGCACCTTTAAATAATTTGATAGCCCACTTTGTCATCTGGTTCGTTGTGGCTTCTGTAGTTTTTGAGGCAATACATTCAATGTCCTCGTCTGTGACCGTTTTGAACCTTTTTTTAGGTGGCTGTTCTTGTTCTGCATTGTGTTGTGGGCTTTCTGGTGTGTTTTCAGTGGTAAGCTTGGGGCTGTCTGGGGGGTTTTCAGTTGTAAGCTGGGGACTCTCTGCAGGGTTTCCATGGGCTCTGGAAAACATTGAGAATGGCTGAAATAATTCCATGCATGAAAAAAATCATGGAATTTGAAATGAATTATCATGGAAAAATCAACAAGTATTGATAAATAAATTTCTGATTTTTGACAGGGCTATTCAAAATAATTTTTCTTCATCGGAAAACAAGATACAATGTAATACCTAGAAGTAAATAAAAATACAAATGAGATCCTTTAAGAGCAGTGAGCATATTAATGAGAAAAGGGATGGGCCATATCATGGTTTCAGCTACTTTTAAAAGCCTCTTCAGTGACCCTTTAGATTTGGCGAAACGGAAAGTGACTTTGCAAGATGATTATTTTCTTGCTTTTTATACTGTGTTAAATGTCACAAAAATATATAAATAACAGAAGAACATAGTCCTGGAAATTTAACGCCGATCATGGAATGATCATGGTAAAGTCATGGAATTTTATTTTTAACTGACCGTGGGAACCCTGTTTCTGGCGGGTTTACAGTGGTAGGCAGGGGGCTTTCTGGCTGGTTTTCAGTGACAGTGGTAAGCTGGGGGCTTTCCTGTGGCTGGAGTAATTCAGCAAGGGCAACATTAAAGTCTAGATCACCATCAGTTTCTGTCATGCTCTCATTCAGGAAATCCTCTTGGATTTCCTGAGATAACTGGTCATTGAAGAACTCATTAATGTCCTTGGAGGTGGAAGTGTCTTTTTCAAACATTTCATGCTTGAAAACTCTTTTAGTGAGCCCAGTCATTGTGTTTTGGACCATATACTGCCGGCAGAAAGCCGGGACTTCGTTGTCCCAGTAGGACACAATTCTCCAATCGTCCTTTGAGCCTCTCAGCTCCACTAAAGCCCCTACTGGTATCTCTCTTGACATTTTTTTTGAGACGCGGCCGATCGTAGTATTTGTGTTTACTCGAGCGTATAGACTGGTTATCGAAAGCGACGACGAAGCGCGTGAAAAAATGTAAACAAACGTATCACCAGTCACGACCGTCTATGTTACCGTAGGAGTAAAATGGAACAGCCATTCAAAAATGTAAACAAAAATAAGCCCTGCCCACTAGGTCAGCTGATCTGATTTTACAGTGATTTATCGCTTTATATATCTTCAGATTTTACTACAGGCTGTAATAGGGAGGGAGTGTTAGAATTGTGTACTAATACATAACTGGAAACTGATTTTCAGAATTTTCACTTGTCGTTTTCTTTTATTTGTCTATTAAACTTAATACAAAAAATTAAAGCTTAAAGAAGGGGAGTACTTTAATTTATTGTAACAGCTATAGGCACCGCCCAAGCACAAATCCCATTCAATAAAGTTTCTATAGGCAGATTAATGTCATTCAATGTGAATCCAAAAGTATACCCTTCAACAAAGTGAGTGCTCTACCTAATGTAAATGACTTCTCAATAGTGCCTTTAGTAATCACTTTCATTAAGCTTCTCAGTGTCATTATCAGACTCAGTAATCTCCTTTGGGATCAGTGAATATATTTGGAGTGTTTCAAATATATTGTACGTTAAGAATCATCTTCTTAACAGTATTTTGATTATTTGGCGCCTTTGGGAATACAAGTCTTTTATTTAGACTACACCGATGTAAATTTTTGAAATTGCAGCAAAAATGACTGGCTTTCGCTGCCAGTTTTGTAAAGGGTCACTGACGAAGGTTCATTACCCGAAATTGTACAATATGGCCCATCTTCTCGCTTTCAATGTTTTACTGCTTCCAAAGGATCTAACAATTATTTTTATTTGCTATTACTGCAGCTGGTGTTGTGCCGTGTGGCGGCCCTAAAAAGTCTCCCCGTACATCATCCATAGTGCAGATTATATTTTTCTTTTGATCCTTTGGGATCAGTGAATATATTTGGAGTGTTTCAAATATATTGTACGTTAAGAATCATCTTCTTAACAGTATTTTGATTATTTGGCGCCTTTGGGAATACAAGTCTTTTATTTAGACTACACCGATGTAAATTTTTGAAATTGCAGCAAAAATGACTGGCTTTCGCTGCCAGTTTTGTAAAGGGTCACTGACGAAGGTTCATTACCCGAAATTGTACAATATGGCCCATCTTCTCGCTTTCAATGTTTTACTGCTTCCAAAGGATCTAACAATTATTTTTATTATCTTTAATAATCTTCACTATCAGAGTCAATGTTTCAAAATATTTTATGGTGTTCACAATTATATCCGTTTTTTCTGGCAAAGTTTTTTTCTTGGTGAATAAAAAGACAGGTAAAATATTAACAGTTAAACATACAGGTATTATAACTGCATTTTGCGCATTATAGACATGACATTATAAAACCTACATTATGGTATATGTTTCCAATGTAAACTGCTTTCTGGTAGACTTTCAAGTTTCCACTTACCATCGGTTGATCAGTTTGGGACCTTGCTATTCCCATGTGGTAGTTACTGAACAAAACAGACCACTCAAAGTCTTACCTCAGTTGGAACACAAGCCGGTTCTTTGTTTTACCTAGTGCAATTTTCCCAATGTGCAGTTTAATACTAACAAAGGATAGAGTTATACAAAGGAGCATATTCCTAGGCTAGTATATAAACAAATTTACTCCCATGTTCATTACAGCCAAAATGCCCTGAAAAAATGGACAGTTTTCAAAAGAAACTTTTTAAACTTAAATTGTAAAAAATACTAAAAATATAGTTTGGTTATGTATAAGATAACCATTCAATATGCACCATACCGCAAAGCGATTGGTTTTGTTGTTTTGAAGATATTCAGCAAAACATCAGTTTTTATAGACAGCAAACAGGCTATACCTGATTGCTAAATTCGTTTTTTTCCACCTTGTTTTTTGGGAATTTCTTTCTGATTGCGCCATTTCCTGATCATTGCCTACTTTTACGTTTTTAATACCTTTTCGATAAACAGATTTTCCTCTACTTTACTCTTTTTATCCATCAAGATTAACACATTTAAGCCTGGCGTCCCTTTTATGGGACATAGGCAAACAGAATAGCCCCAGATGGGACGCCGCATAACGCGGCGTCCCATCTGGGGCTATTCTGTTTGCTTAGAAAATGTTCATCGAAAAATTGAATAAAATTCAAAAATCACTCCTGACGCCCCTAAAAATGAAAGTGGACTCACCCAAATGATAATGATGGGAAATTCCATTCGTCAAATATGGGTTAAGGTTATGCCATTTTCATTTTTCAAGGCTGGTGAACTATAATGAGCTCTCTAACATACAAATGCAATCTGTTTGCGGTTTACTCATATAAGTCTGGCGTCCTTTTTGTGGGGAAAAGGTTAACAGTATAGCCAAGGATGTGACGCCGCACAACGTGCGTCCCATCTTCACCCAGGATAACCTGTTACAGGGAACTCGGAGGTTCGAGGAACTCGGAGGTAAACAATGGAAGGGGCCTCAGACTAGCGGCAGTATTTATCCGATTTTATTTTCAACTTACGTCCACTTTAGAAATTTTACCATAACGCACATATAAAGTTTAGACGACAAAGCCCTTGCATGCACCATCAGTTTGTGCTGACACGTCAATTTCATTTTAGTTGGTTGGGACCGGAGCTTCTTGTCTGTTGCTTGGCCCACCGGGGTCCAACTGGTGTTTTTCTTTTGCTCCGGAGTTAGTAGGTTATTCGGCGCCCAGGGATCTCCATCGTCGGGCAGCTTACTCAATCTGTGAGTCCTTGTTTTTGATTCATCAGGATGTTTAATATCATGATTTATTTGTTTGTTCTTGATGATTCATTGACTAGTTAGAGATTCACCACGAGGACCGAATAACTAACTAAATGTTATGAACCACTGCAGAAGCTAAGGGTGAGGTTAGGATCCTGTAAAACCGGTTTAAGCCCGCCAGTAGCCTTGCCCAAGGCTTAGAAATAAAGAAAAACTCCTTTCGTAATTTTCGTTTTTTTTTTTTTTAATCTCTGCGGCTAGTCTAGTCTATAGATGGGGCTCGATTTCTAAGCCTTGTAAAATCCGAAATCAGCAGCCTCAGAAATCGTAGGGCACATTTATCAATGTCAGAATCTTAACAGCAAAGTGCTTAGTGGTATTCAAAGGTTTATGACCCTGTATTTAGACAGATATTCAACACCATCTTGCACCTGATAAGAATTACATCCTGAATATTCCACATGAAGAATTGTAAAGTGAGTTTGACCTTTGTCATTACGCAAGTTACAAAGGTGCCAGCAATTTGTAGAACATTGGAGAAGCAGTGCATTCATGAATTTTTATGGTTTATTGATTTAGGCAAACAAATAAGAAGGATATATATAAGTTAAGCTTTATTATGCTGCTGATCAGTTAGGGTGTACTCTGTCTGTCTGTCTGTCTGGTTTGATTTGATGCTTCATACCCACTGTCATCAGCTGAGTAGCCTGAGGTCTGTTATACAAATAACTCAGTTTCTAGGCAATTACCAATATTTAGTGCATATTTCTTTTAAAAAGCTATTTTCAGGGCCAAACCAATGCAGCATTTTGCATAGCTGCTATATGCATAACAAGAAGTTTTGGCCCCTGCCCTTTAGGCCCATATGAGATGGATGGGCTGCTTGTGCCTCCAGGTGAAGCTTCCACACTACAAAATGTCCATCTGATTATTTGTTAACCACTCAGGTCTGAGCCTGCCCAGGTCTGAGCCAACCCAAGAAAACCTATGAGCAGCCGCGTGAGAAAACCAACAATTTGCATAGGCGAAAACAAAGACGCAGATCAGCTTCGCATTAGCCGCGAAGCTGATCAGCGCCTTTGTTTTCGTGTAGTACAATGTCTCTTCTTCTTAAATCCGAAATTTCAAGCTTCTAGCCTGCTTCTGTGACTATACAGGTCGGTTTGTGTCGGACCTGTTCGGAAACCACACTGTTGGTTTTCCCACGAGGTGGCTCATATAAGCCTTATTGGCTTAGTTTGGTGGTTATGCACTAGTCATTTGCAACCACGGCCCCTATGGGGCCGGGGATAGCGGGGGCATAGCAGGGCTAAAGTACCAGGATTTTACCTTCGAGGTGTCCCGGCAGTGCCGTGATAAGGCCGGGCTTTTGATTCCCGCCAAAACAGCGGGGGAAATAGCGGGGCGTTTTGACCGGGGTTTACCAGTCTACAGTACCGTGTTTTATCCGAATTTTGGCCGTGTTTTGAAGTATTGCGAGATTCGAGACTTTGAGCAGTGATCTATAATGTCAATCTACTGTCCCTGCTTTGAGATACATGTACATGTACACATCTTTTGTTGTGTTTTCCCTCAATAAATATTTCGGCATAACTATCCACCCACAGTTCGTATTCGTTTTGAATGCGCCTTTTTCATTGTAAAATCTAAGTATGTGCGCCTATGTGCGCCAGCATTCTGACAACAGTATGACCTATGGGAAATACTGATCTGTCGCCGAGTGTTTTTCTCGTGTGTAGGAAATCGCCGGAAAATTCTTAAATTTGAAAACTTCACCAGTATTATTTGTTTTTTATCCATTTTATATGCCGTAATTCGGATGTCTCTTGACCGATTTTGATGATTAAAAAAACGAAATACCTGTGGTTCGCTAGATATATGCGCATATTTATTTTATTTTCACTGTCCACAAAATTAATAAAATTAACAGGTGGCTCACTCGCTTAATTAGCGACGTTTAGATAAGATATATCTGTCTACCCAGGTATTGGCGGCGACGCACATCGTCCACAGCCTTAATGCACTTCTTTTCGGTCGGTCGTCTTTCAGCTGAATATGGTTGGTATTCGAGTTCATGTATAATCTCGAGGATTTCGTAAAAATGGTGCAATTGTGAGTGAGCATACCTCAGTAGCCTGTATATAAGGATTTTAGAAATTTGAAAAATCATCGACGCTCGTTGCTTCGCAAGTTTGGTACCGTTTCGTTTGTTCGTCAAATTTTCTTGTTTGCGGAATAGAGGAGGAAAATCGGATATCTACGACGAGGATGCGTGTGATACACAGAGATATTAGTATCATAAGTATATTTACGATTTCTATAAATAATGAAAGATTTTTAGGTTTGGTTTTCATTACGTTTTGCTGTTTCATGAGAGATGATTTAAGAATTTAGATTAAAAGATTTTGTTATGGCAAAAGAAACATGTCGGGTCCTTGTATAATTTAGTTTTATTAAGCCTGCATATGATACATGTATAAATTATTGCTCACAATGGAATGTTCGTAAATTAACCGTTTTTCCTTTTGAGTTTCAGTTGTTGAGTTTCGATGTATTCGAGCTGATGTGATGATTTGGGTACAGTGTACAAGTATATAGCTTTTCATAGATCCTTTACCAGCGTATCCGCGACTATTTAAGATAAGTACATACTTATTTGTTCAGTTTGTTTGACTTTGTATCAAAGGCCGATACTTGAAGAATTGTCAGTCATGACCGTTTATGACGATAATTTTTTAGTTTATATATAAAATAGTGCATTATATACGGATCATATTAAAGTACCGAATTGTTTGTAGGTTGGCCAGAAGGCTTATTATTAGGATTTATTCTTTCAAGTCAATATAAATCTAGGTTTGTGAAAAAAAAAATAGATATTCGATGTTTTGCTAGCGCTGTTAGATCAAGACGAATAAGGTTTCTGTATATTTCAAATATTTGGGTAACAGTTTTAACTAAAGATGAAATTGAGATTTGCATAATCTTTTAAAATAGTTATCTATTTGTCATCATATCTCTGAATTTCCAATGGTATTTTTTGGTGGAAGCGGTCTGTGGGTGCGTAAAGGTGGGGCCGGGGGCCGAGGGTGTAGTGAGGACGGGTTACTTGGTGGCTTGTGTGAAACAGTTTACGTATTTTTTAGACCATTCGGTTGGATGGTTTTGGCAAGCTGAGGTGCAGATGGTTTGTGGCCGTTGGTGCGTTTTGTGTGGGCATTGGGGAAGCATCGTTTCAATCGCTTGTTAAATTTTTATTCCTGAGGCCAAAGTGCGGCAGACAGCTTTGAAATCATATATAGTTAAAATCATTGTTTATTTCTTGTCACTGTTTAAAGTAAAATAAAGATTCTGTTCATGTGGGTGGTTATTTGCTTTTAATGAAAGTTTGGATATTATATGGAAATTATCTGTTTTCTTTAGTACATGTATCAGGCGTTTTCTGAGGGCTGTGGTCGATGGATCGAGCTTTGTGTATGCAGAAAGGAGATTTTTAAAAAATTATTACTTGATAGTTACGCTTAAATAAGGGAGGCTACTTTAGAGATCAATAGAGAGATCAGGAAGCATTGATACTTGTTAGTCTTAAGGAATGCGTAGATTATGCAGAATTTGTTTGATTTTCACAAAAAAAAATGTTGTTTCGCTATATTGTTTGTGAGTATATGTAGAAGTTTAGTGTTGTTTTTTTTTTTTTTTTTTTTTTTTTTTTTTTTTATGAAAAATTACTTCGGTTATTTAGAAACACTTTAATTTATTGATATGCGTGCCTTAGGCTGCGGTCACATAGGAGTAGACTTTTCGGGTATACGGTGCACGTTTTTGAGGGCACGCGAATACTTGAAATCAAACATTATGATTTCCTTATACCGGGTCACATAGGAGAACACTATTCGATAAGTTCGTATAGGCGCGTATAGGTGCGTATAGTATAGTATAGTGGGAATCGAACATGTTCGATTTTCGTATAGTGTATAGTGGTTTTGCTGGTCTGAATTTTGTATTAACACAAGTTTTAAAGCGTTTTGCTAGAAAACTAAGTTAAAAACAATTTTTACACAATAAAAGCATATATTTGAATCCTCATGAATATGTAAAACACCGAATTTGCAACTTTTTTCATACTCACGAAAAGAGCACACTGACAGAACGTGCTACTTCTATGTGAACCGCCGTGCCCGTATAGCGTATAGCGAATACCGAATAGCGTTATAGCGAATACCATATACCGTATACCGTATATTTCTATGTGAACGCAGCCTTATAATGATATATATATACTTATATATTGCTCACACTAAGCCGAAGTTGTTTCATTTCATGATGATACTATTCTTGTGACCGGCATGGTCCCGTTATAATTGTTAACTTACTTCCTTCCATTCGATAACCTTTGATACGAATCTTCGTTAATCTATTTTAATGTCGTTTGTCCATTCGTATGCCATGAAAATGTGAGAAATAACGTTTTGATTGTTAAATTACTTCCTTCCATTCGATAACCTTGCTACGAATCTTCTTTTAAAACTAATTTAATGTCGTTTGCCTATTCGTATACCATGTAAATGTGAGAAATAGCCATGTAAATGTGAGAAATAGCGCAGTGTGAAATGCAAAAATGTTTTCCGGGGAAGAGGCCGAGCTTTAGATTTGGTGATACATGTACCTTGATTGTAGTTAATAGTCTACATTTTTAAAAGCAAATAAATAAATAAGTAATATATTTTCGATTTTTAGATGGTTTTAAGTTAACATGTCTGTGTAATTGTATGAATCTGTATGTTTTCCTGATCCCTCTATTCTTATTTTGTTTAGTTTTGTAGGGGTATTGATTTCGATAACATTGGATGGCATATTGTGCGGGTGTTTGGCATGGCAATTGTTTTGGCTATTTAAAGCCGATGACGCATTCATATAACAGTGAATATTTGACTTGAAATTCTCGCTGCTTTAAATAGTATTCAAAAGTGTATGAGTGCTGCAGAATATGGAATCAAATTGATCTTTTAATATCATAATGTTTTATAAAACTTTGAATATGTGAGATTCGGACTGGGGTTGGAGATGGTTGCAATTTCTGCTCGGAATCGGTTTACACAAAGACGAGTTGTAAATAGTTATGCTTTAAGTCTGTGCAATGTGGTTTGTTTTGACACAAATAAAATCTCAAGTTTATATATTTTTCATATTTATATGATGAATTTTGTTTAAAATCAAAATGAGATCCATGGGGGGAAAACGATTTTTGACTAGTGCGTCACAAGTTGATAGTTCTTTCAGATAATTCCATGAAAAAGTTGAAAATAATAAAAATTGAACCATCTCAGTTTTATGGTTTACTGGTATGATATTATAGAATATATTGGTTCAGAGTATAGATTAGTTTTCCGATATTTACGGTTCCGTGAAAAAAAAAAAAAAAAAAAAAAATTGTGTCGTCTTACTATCATGCATTTTTGCTTTGACTGTGTTATTTTTGAGAATTCACTTGATGCAGGGGCTTTATTGTGGTTGTTTTGTTGGACAGGACTTGAATCTCGACATTTCATGTGTTAGAGTATATCTGCCATGTAGAAATCTCTGTTATTTGTCGTTATTGATCTGTAAGTGTGAAAGCACGATATATAGACTCAGTACCGTTAGTTTGAAACTAAAATATTTAAATGGTTGAATGTATCGTTAGTTTGAAACTAAAATATTTAAATGGTTGAATAACGGATTTCGTTCTCGAGCACATATGATGTTTGGCGATGTGGTCATTTGTGGGCGTGAATAATTAAAAATATGTATGTTTAACGTTTTAATGAAGAATCATTGGTAATAGGCAGTTGTAGAAATATTGGTACACAAGTTTATGTATCTGTGTGGTTGAATGGTTTTGCTGGTTCTGTGGCTGTTGGTTGGGTTGAACAAACAGGTGCTGGAAATGGTTGTATTTTGAGTTGCTTAATACAAGGACAAAATTGTAATGATTTTTTAACAAAGCTTTAGATACGGTACTTGGGTACATAACGTCGATGGATTGAAGGTTGGAGTTAGCAAAAGTTCTGTCGTGTTTTAAATGGTGCACGAAAACGAAAAAAAAAAAAAAAAAAAAGTGGTTTTTAAAGGCTTAAGATAATATGTTAAAGAATTGGCAATGGATGCCTTAGCAAGTTGAAGAGAATATTGTTCATTGTTGCCATTTGTTGTTTAGATAGATAAAAAAAAAAAAAAAAAAAAAAAAAAAAAGATATATGAATGAGATGTGGCTTGGGCCTAAAAAAAAAAAAAAAAAAGTTGAAGATATATGAAAGAGATGTGGCTTGGGCCATAAAAAAAAAAAAAAAAAAAAAAAAAGTTGAAGATATATGAAAGAGGTGTGGCTTGGGCTATAAAAAAAAAAAAAAAAAAAAAAAAAAAAAAAAAAAGTGAAGATATATGAATGAGATGTGGCTTGGGCCTAAAAAGAAAAAAGAGTAAAAGTAAAAAAAAAAAAAAAAAAAAAAAAAAAAAAAAAATAATAATAATAATAATAATAATCAATAAATAAATAAAAAAAAAAAAAAAATAAATAAATAAGAAGGTCAAGGAATGAGACCGCCTGGGCGGCTAAAAATGCGAAAATGACAAATGAGATATGGAGAAAGCCTGGTAATGAGTTTTTATATTTTTGCTTACTCTATTTAAAATGTATTTTATTGGCATCAGTGTACAATAATATTATGGATGCACATATATATATTCAGTCTACAATATTTATTATGAGGAATAGACAAGGCGTAGATATAAAGGAAGAGATGGTAAACTAATGAAGGAATAGAAGAGGGGGAGTATTTCAGAATCTTTTACATTTTAAGGAATTTTGTTTTCGAAATAATTAAACATGAAAGAGCGGAGGGCATATAAATCATATACTGGTATGTTTCCACTTCTTTGTTTGATCGAAAAATGAAGCAACAGCGGCATTTCAAAATATTGTGTTATGTTCTTTATTACTCTGCAGAAGGGTTCTTGAATTGTGATTAGTTTTGCAAGGCAAGACCTTATATTAAGACCGATAGAGAAAAGACTTTATTTATTTGCGGACGAACGAAGTGAGGGAGAAAATAAATGCACTTCTTTTCGGTCGGTCGTCTTTCAGCTGAATATGGTTGGTATTCGAGTTCATGTATAATCTCGAGGATTTCGTAAAAATGGTGCAATTGTGAGTGAGCATACCTCAGTAGCCTGTATATAAGGATTTTAGAAATTTGAAAAATCATCGACGCTCGTTGCTTCGCAAGTTTGGTACCGTTTCGTTTGTTCGTCAAATTTTCCCATATAATTTAGAATAAAAATGTTCAAATATGTTTGTTCATAATAGCTGGATTGACACAATTACACTTAATGTTAGATTACATTTGTAGATATTTTGCAAACAAGATCGGATAAATGAACAAAACAATCACATGTTGTAAATAAGATCGGCTAAATGAACAAAACAATTACATGCACGCTTGCTTAAAGAAATTATAGTAAAATGGTATTTGGCGTTGTCTCCAATAAAAATGGTAAGAGACGTCCCAGCGAAAGTGGTTTTATGTTCATGATACGACTGTTTGTTGTGGCTGTACTTTTTCGTGCCCGTTTTTTCCATACTTTTGTTTGAAATTTAGCCTACTTGTTACTTTGACGAGAGAGAACAAGTCATTCTGCTCCTCGAATTAGTTGCCGGGAAAAAATATTTTGTTATGTATTATGTATTTTTCCCCGACCCGGTGTCTTACTCTATAACGCAAACCACGATATTACGGGCTTTATGGGTATTTTAGAATCTTGTCGTACATTTATTTGACAAATGTCGGTTCAAGTTTGAGATTTTACGGTAATTGTAACTTCGATTTAAGTAGAACTTTGTTTTTAAAAAATAGTAAGTTTGATTTATATATGTATTCAGTTTTGCTGTTTTAAAATGCAATGTTGTTGTGCTGTGTTTAATAAAGTATTCTAAGTTTCAGGCTGTTGAGAGATTAGAGATGTGTTACAGAGATGGCTGGCTATAATCCGAAACTGTAGCTGTGAAATGGGATGGAAACAGGATGCGTTTTTGTGGAATAATAAACATATATGTAGACAGTTTTAAACTGCTGAAATTGAGTGTGGTTGTTATTGAGTCGAAAAATGAAGCAACAGCGGCATTTCAAAATATTGTGTTATGTTCTTTATTACTCTGCAGAAGGGTTCTTGAATTGTGATTAGTTTTGCAAGGCAAGACCTTATATTAAGACCGATAGAGAAAAGACTTTATTTATTTGCGGACGAACGAAGTGAGGGAGAAAATAATCAAATTGATTAACACCTTACTATGCAGTCCTGGTAGAGAAACTATATGAGCTAATTGGTGTGAATTGGTCCAATTATTCTGATGTTCCTCCTTGTCATTATAGCTTCATGATCAGGTAGAATAATCGCCTACTTAAAATAGATTGCAGGCATACATATTTCGTTAGTTGTCATGCACCTTACCATGGAGTATACAAGCTAGGATGTCACCGGTTTTTGCGATCTTGATATCTTTTCAATATCGAATAGAAATTTCTAGACTGTTTTTATCACACAATTTCTTTTACAAAAATGAGAAAACGATGCATTAATATATTAAAGTAGCACAAAGAAAATAAAATGAGAGCGAATAAAACATTAAATGAACTGATAGAATCAAAATGTTGTTGAACCAGAACCCAAACATCATGTAACAAGGGGTCAGAAGGGCAAACAAGAGCAATTGGTAACTGGACAACTCGGCCCCCAAAATTTTTGCCAAACTTGACCCCCTACAAACTCGGCCCCTGACAAACTCGGCTCTCAACTTGACTCCCTACAAACTTGGCCTCCCGACACTCGGCCCCCAAAATGTCTGCCCAACTAGACCCCCTAGTCCCTACAATTTTTTGGGGCTGAGTTTGTCAGGGGCCAAGTTTGTTAGGGGCTGAGTTTGTAGTGGGGGGGGGTCAAGTTGGGCCGAAATTTTGGGAAAATCCCCGCAGTGCAGGGGCTTTTTGCAGGGATTTTACCGAAAAGAAGTCCCCGCAGTGCAGGGCTTATACCCGGGCTTTGCAAATGGAAAAGTCAATATCCCCGCTATTTCCCGGCCCCAAGGGGGCCGTGGTTGCAAATGACTGGTGCATTATATTTGAAGCACTTTTTGGATGTCATGACGTCCAATTTTAGGTACAAGCCCCACAAAATAGAGGCAATGTCCCGACATGACCATTGCTGTTGACTGGTACGCTAAACCACAACTCAAACAAACAAACAAATTAAAGGTCTGGTATAACAATGCAAATGTCTGTATTAACACGAGGACCGTATGTAAGACTGGCATTAATGCTAAAGTAAAGATATTATTATTAATAATAGATATTATAATTATTGGTGCTGTTGCTGTTCTCTGACAATAACTAAGTTCAAAATTGCATCAATATCAGTGTATGTAAAAAGTGCAAAGTATTTTGGGAAAACAATAAGTAAAAATTTAAAAAAAAATCCCATTCATCCTTTCATGAGGCCATATTGGTTTCTGAATGCTCAATTCATTTCATCAAAGAAACTTTCAAGGTTGTAAAACCATCAACCTACTGAAATATAAATAAACACTGGTGCTAATCTCCATCAAGGAATTAGAGATGGTCAATTTGATAGCCATTACTGTCAATCATTTCTCAGAGGGATTTTGCTTTTTACTAGTCTGTAAAACTCAGCCAAGATGATTGAAGAAAAATTCATTGATAGACTAGCTTAGAGACTCGAGAAATTTCAATATAAAGAAAATAATAAAAATGAAAACAATAATCATATGACATAAATATGTTTTACAGACTAGTAGCTAGTCTAGCCCGCCAGTAACTTTGTGTTACTGATCGTTCCAAGGCGATACTTCTGTGGTTGTTCTTTTTGTTTTATGTCTTGGTGTTTAAAATTTTTTGTGCTGTTGGCGCCTTATGTGTGTTTTCATATTTTTAATTAAGTTAAGGTAACTGAGTGGCCACCTATTGGGAAAATAGCTGCTCATTCGGCTTACGATATGTTTCATGGTATAAGTGCCTGATTGTTAGTTTGGTTTTTTCCCACCTCGGTTTTTGGAGTGGGAATCTCTTTCTGATTGCGCCTTTTCCTGATCTTTGCCTACTTGTACCTTTTTTCCAATCAAAAACAAATAATATTAACTGAAAATTGTATGATTGTAAAGCATTTTCAACACGGGCCACTTATTTTTGAGTATTTACGATATTTTCGCATTAAACAGTTGTTGGTTTCTAAAAATACAGGGTCTTTATGAGCATAATGCAAAACCTTAGCCTCATATATGTAAAATATCCAGTGTTTTTACTCAGATAAATGTAGGAGGTGTCACAATTTTGGGTACGGTGATTATCGGAGGTATGATGTGGATAACTCGCAGTAACGTCAAATTTAGGATATGGGTAAATTCGGAGGGTCAGTTCATTGAAAATGACTCGTTATTTTGCTTCTGGAGCAAAATATACTTTAATTTTATGACATGCAGTCCAGTTAATATGTAGAGTACCAAATATACATTAATATGTCACTTTAACCTATATAACTCTAAACAAATGTACAAGTGTATATCATGGACACATTATTAACATATATAAGTGTATAAATATTTGGGATGGTTATTATGTCAAGCACTCTTAATCATTCAATCACTGGCCGCTGTGAGTTCAAGCCACTCTCAGGGTAACAAGAGGAACAAGCAAAGTTCTGCTTGCGAGTGTGTCAGGTATTTATTCTGGGGTTCCCCCGTGTTCGCCAAACCTATTGATGGAGTCGTCTGGGTATGTCTGAAACAACCTTGAAATGGTGAAAAGGACACCAGACAATAATAATAATAATAATAATAATAATAATAATAATAATAATAATAATAATAAACAATAATAATAATAATAATAATAATAATAATAATAATAATAATAATAATAATGATAATAATAATAATAATAATGATAATAATAATAATAATAATTGAGCGACCGCATCAGAAAACCAGCAATAAGCTTAACTGGTCTGAAACATTTTGCCAAAATCTGTTATAATCTCATAATCCAAAGAGTCAAAAAGGGAGATCTAGCTGAAGTATCATCAGCTCTAGAAAGAAAACCATTCTGCATGTTCAAGTAAAAACGTGTGCACAAGATTTTTCATGTCGATATCGAGTTCAAACGTAGACAAGGGCACTGACAAAAATATCCTCCCCTCTCCCTATTTCTCCCAATCGAAAGTTGGCAAAGAAAATAAAAATAAATAATGCAGACAAGACGGGATGTATGGGGTTTAGATAACATAGACGATGGCTTGCTTGTTGATCATTTCCTTTCCTATGTTATGTATGACAGTTACTTGTTGAAAGATGTGCATTCAGTACTGGTAAACTTCCCAAGGGAGTATGCCCAGGAAAGTATGATGTTATACATATGATGTTTACTTGTTGTCCTTAGCAATTATTTACTTTTAGTGTCCCAGATATTGGACATAAACAGGTTGTTTACTTCAGAATTTTCTAGAAATTTCAAATTGTTCTTTGACGGAAAAGTCCGGAAAAATCTGGAAGAACCAAAGATGTAGAATCTTCTAGAAGAATCTTTTTTTTATGTCAAAAGAATATTGTGGAATTTTCTGGAAGGATAATGGCCTCTCTAGAATATTCCAAAACATTAAATTTTGGTAAACAACTTGTTATTTTTAGTATATGATATCATAGAATTTGCTGGAAGAATCCTGAATGTTCCTCAGTGCTATATAAGGGCTACAAATTTTCATAAGGACAATCTTTGGGTACTGTTACTATTAAGAAGTCAAAATCTATCTTACTGGAATTTAAACTTATTCTTGGATTACTTTGTGATATTCGATTCTGGATTGGGACATAGTGCTATTTTGAAACAAACTTTAATTCTTGGGATCAGAAACTGATACAGACTTGTGTTAAAAAATTCTGAGGGACATTCAGACATTCTTTAAGGGAATTAACATCTTGAAAGGTATTGTACATTCATTTTTGTTTGATTGCATATATGCTTTTGATTGTTTCACATGTAATTACTGGTTAAATCACTTCTAAATAGATTTGTTAAATTTTAAACAAAGCTTGTTGCTGGCTAACCAACTTGTTGGTTTCCTTAATCTTCTAGTTACGCCTGGCACGTAACACCTAGTATACATCTCCCCCAATACGTCCGTGTGCATACTTACCGTGTCACAACACTGAGACTAAACGTCTTGTGCTTACCTTTCTTTACTAAAAAAAAAAAGAAAAAAAAAAGGAAAAAAAAAAAGAGGAAAAACAGCTCTTCAAATGTTTAATCACCTCCGAATCTCCAAAACTGTCCCTCCGAGTTCCCAATATTACATTTCAAAATTACTCCGAGAATTCCCGTATCAAAAGTTGTGACACCATCTTAATGTGTTTAAGCCTGTTGAGTTTATCCTTTTGCGATCATGCGCAAGGAAGCTTAAAATCTCGAGGCGAAAGCCTAGATTTTGAAATGTAGCTGCCAGTTTGTTGACAAATGTTATTGGTCGTCCACAATTTACCTGATAATACAAATTTCCTTGCTGCGTGAGCATAATTCTGAGTTCGGAATACTTTTGCATGTTAATGTGAGGACAAAGACGGCCACACTGTTCATAAAATGTTTGCTTATTATAATACCTTTTAGCCCAAAACACCATAAGTTCTGAAGTAAGTTCTGAAGTAACTGTTATGTGGTATTATAAATAAAAATAATTGTTAGATCCTTTGGAAGCAGAAAAACATTTAAAGCGAGGAGATGGGCCATATTGTACAATTTCGGGTAATGAACCTTCATCAGTGACCCTTAACAACAGACTATTTTGCTGCAATTTCAAGAATTTCCATCTGAGTAGTCTAAATCAAAGACTCCCAAAGGAGCCAAATAATAAATTACTGTCAAGAAGATGATTCTTAACGTACAATATATTTGAAATACTCCAAATATATTCACTGATCCCAAAGGATTAAAAGAAAAATATAATCTGCACTATGGATGATGTACGGGGGAAATTTTTTAGGGCCGCCACACGGCACAACACCAGCTGCAGTGATAGCAAATAAAAATAATTGTTAGATCCTTTTGAAGCAGTAAAACATTTAAAGCGAGGAGATGGGCCATATTGTACAATTTCGGGTAAATGATTTATAAATGATTTTTGTGCTGTTGGCGCCTTATGTATGTTTTCATATTTTTAATTAAGTTAAGGTAACTGAGTGGCCACCTATTGGGAAAATAGCTGCTCATTCGGCTTACGATATGTTTCATGGTATAAGTGCCTGATTGTTAGTTTGGTTTTTTCCCACCTCGGTTTTTGGAGTGGGAATCTCTTTCTGATTGCGCCTTTTCCTGATCTTTGCCTACTTGCACCTTTTTATAAATGATTTTATACTGACCCTAGTCCGAGGCGCCTTCCATTGTTTACCCCCGAGTTCCGTGTAACAGGTAATCCTGGGTGATCTTGGCCTTTTCTGTTAGCATAAAGGAAATACATCGAAAAAGTGAATAAAAAATAAAACCACTCCTGATTCCACTAAAATGAAAGTGGACTCTACCAAATGATAAGGATGAAAAGGTATTTTCGTCACTGATGGGTTAATTAACTGAGCTTTCATTAATAATGCTCCTAGGAACTCGATGTAATTTGTTACCATTTGGCATGTGAGTTTGCATTTGGATTCCTATTTTGGTATTATTCAGTATTAAAAATGATCGACATGCGATATAAAAGTTTAAGGCAAAGAATTATCAGGAAATGTGCCATTAGAATTAAATCTCTAGTCTAAAAACCCGAGGCGGGAAAAATAAACAGACAATTAGGTACTGACACAAAGAAAACATATCAAAAGTCGCATCAGCACTATTTCCCAGTTGGCGGTCAATCAGTTTCCCGAACTTAACTAAAACTATTAAAACTTAAATAAGGTGCACACAGCACAAATATCAACAACCAAACATAAATCAATTTGAACCTCAACAGAAGTATCGCTTTGGAACGTTCAGCAATATCAAATATATGATGAACTACAAATCATGTGACATTATTTAGCTTTCTTGAAAGCATGAAGTCATAACTCACGTTACAATTCACGATTGTCGTGTCTGTCTGTTTAAATTAATTAAATGGTTCAATTGAAAGTTAGCAAAAGTGGGTCTTTGCATGAGAAAAACGACAATTTGGGTTTCCGAACATGTCTGACACAAACCAGCCTGTATAGTCACAGAAGCAAGCTTAAAGCTTGAAACAATTTGAAAACGAGAAGTATTGAATTTTATTTGTAGCCGGTGTACGTTGATAGTTTTCTTATGCGTTGGCTTAAATAGCATCCGATGCAATTTATCAAACATACAACCATCAAATTACAAAACTTCTATAAGCTGGCAATGCTAGTTGGTTGGGGCCGGAGCTTCTTGTCTGTTGGTTGGCCCACCGGGGTTCAACTGGTGTTGTTTCTTTTGCTCCAGATTTTCAGTTTTGCTGCTTGGCGCCCAGACTCTCCATCGCAAGGCAGCTTTTTGTATATGTGAGTCTTCGATTTTTATTCATTCACCAAGTAGAGATTCACCGCGAGGACAGAGCAATTAACTAAATGTTGTGAACCATTGCAGAAGCTGAGGGTTCTGTTTTTCAGCTGCAACGGTCGATGGAAATTCTCTACAAACAGCATATATACATGTGTAATGTGTGTCTACCGTATATCATGGATTTTGGGTTCATAAACTAATGTCAAATGTTTACATTTCATCATCTAAGATTTGAACACTTAAACCAACGTCTGTGCTCGCAAACAGAGACGATGCTTGTCTTCGAAGTATTTACTCAGAACTCCAAATTTAAGATTTTCTTAAAGCAAATTACAGCTGTATATAATTAGAGCTACTAATTCATCAGGAAAAATTTCCGTGCAATGTATACCCCTTGAACCGCACTCTTATATAGTAAAACTGGGGTATGCATGGGTATACTATTTTTTTCTTATTTTTGTTCCAAACCATTGAGAGTGGGTACTTGCTATAACCGCTTCGGCAAGACGATTCTAATGTGTATCCACAATCTATGTTTTGAGCAAAAATATTAAAAATATCAAACATTTTCTAATGATATTTTTAATTTCCACAGGCGAAAACATCTCCATATATTGCATGGGTATACTACATGGGCGTGTTTTCATAATGATTAAAGCTGCTAATCAGTCACTAATGTTTAGGCTGGTTTGGCACGAAATTGTGGCGTTTTCTTCAGGAAAAGATTGTCACCAAACGATTTAATGTGTATGGACACATGTCCTCATATTATATTTCAAGGGACTCATGCTTAATTTATTAGTAAAAGTAAGCTGTATCTTTAAAGGCGGTTCTAACGTACACCATGATTTATGTTTTTAGAAAAAAAAACATCGATCGAAAATTATGTTGCTAGGTCTGTCATTTGTTCAGCTTCTTACTACATTATATATTCATGTGCAATTTAATAATAGTTAATTGAGTAGCATGGAACTTTTGTCAAGATTTATAATACTTGTGTTCACTTTTATACAGAGACGTTCCTTTGCTGTCTAATGTATCTCTGTGTTTCCTTGTCCAGATGACAGCCAACTTGTTCTGAAGACATTGCGGTATCTCTGATTCATGAACTCCTGGTCATTGTTTTCTTTTAACTGTTGCCATCGCGGTTGTTACCATATAAAGTAAAATCTATTGTTAGATCCTTTGGAAGCAGTAAAATATTCAAAGCGAGAAGATGGGCCGTATTGTACAATTTCGGGTAATGAACCTTCATCAGTGAGTGATCCTTCACAAAACTGGCATTTCCTTCCTGTTCTAGCTTTCATCGTGTTTAGGGATCGACCCTTTGATTTTTATGTGTGCGTGTGTGTTTGGGGGGGGGGGGGGGGGTCGGCTTGAAGATGTTTTCTGGCCTTGATATATATTTTTTACTCGTGACGCGGTCCTGTCTTTTTATTTGTATATGGGACAAGACGTACAGTAGAATTTACCCTGTCCTACATATTTTTCGGTCAATTCTTTTCAAAAAAAAAAAAAAAAAAAAAAACGCACACACTCACCATAAAAAGCAAATGGTCGCTTCCTTATTTGTTCATCCTTGATACGACTTGATTAATTGGAGCTTAATCAAATAGAATATGGCGTCATTAATCAACACCATGTCGTGTTTACAACATTCTAATTTCAAGTCTGCCTGGGAGGCTATGCAATTGGCTTTAAGTGAGCAATCTTGAATGTAAACAGAGCCATAATAGGTCAAACACACGGCATAAGGTTGGTTATTTCGTCCTTTCTCATATCAAATAAGAGGGCAATTTCGGAGAAAATAATTCAAGAAAATACGAATCATTAAAACGCTTTCCCATGAGCTGATTAATTAATTAATGATTTCATTTTTATTGTTTTTTATTACAAAACTAAAAAGATTAGTCAACTTTGATCCTTATTTTCAGTGATGTTGTTTAGCGCCCAAGGATCTCAATCGCCTGGCAGCTTATTGAATCTGTGAGTTGTCGCTCTTGAATTGGCACCTTAGAAATGTAATTAGTTTACAACCATGAAGAAAAACTATTCGCTATAAGCAGCATACGTCTAGTAGAAATTGATTTCCATCTTCAAGGATACTCCGAAATACAGCTGTCAAGTTTAAACATCCACAGTAAGTATGTACAGACATGTATCATTTAATTATTTGACATTCTGTCCAAATCTTTTTAACTTTGAGCTTACAGTTTAAGCACGGTCTCAGACGTTCTAAAATAGTTGGACTGAATATAAAATGCAAATAAGTTATCTAGGTTACGTACATCATTATAAGAACGAGCTAGGTGCATGCAGGCCGAAAAAAATACGAACAAAAAGGAATCAAAAGGGAAGGAATTGTTCAAGCTAATTTGAAATCTCAACCAAGACAACAAGCGGGGGAGATGCGGACACTCCTAGATATTGCGTGAGCCTTCGCGTGAGAAAACCAATATTTGTTTTTTTCAACTACTGTAGTTCTGACACAAACCGGCCAGTACAGTCACAGAAAAAGGCTAGAAGCGTGGGGTAAACTTGACTATTAATCACAACAAAATTGCTTTTGGAACTCATGGAGGGCTTTATTCTCATTTATTGTGATGCATCATCAAAACATAAAAATAGAACCATAACAGAAGTATCGCCATGGAACGACAAAGAATATAAAATTACTGAAGGGGGTTTAAGCCGGTTTTATAGGATCCTAATCTCACCCATGCATTGGCAGTGGCTCACAACATTTAGTTATCTCTTCGTTCCTCACATTGAATTTCAGTGAATCATCAGGGACAAATAAATTTATTATGATAAGCACCATGATAATTTAAGAGCGACAGCTCACAGATTCAATAAGCTGCCAGGCGATTGAGATCCTTGGGCGCTAAACAACATCACTGAAAATCTGGAGCAAAAGAAACAAAACAAGTGAACCCCGGTGGGCCAAGCAACAGACAAGAGGCTACGGTTCCAAGCAGCTGAAACAAATAGTTTTACGCCGGAGCCATCATACTGTACATCCAATCCTGACACCCGACCGGCAAGCCATTAAAGACGTTTTCAATTAGAAAGTTTCATGTACGAAGATAGGAATTTCGATGTTAAACTCTCGTTTTTGCTCTTCAGGTGATAAGATTGGAAATATATTTTCCTATGAAATTTTCACTTTTACAGCCACAAAAATCTGTATATTGCATGGGCATGTTTTCGTAATTGCCAGAAAGAGTACTAAACATGTGTATCAAGGAAATCATTTACAAATTAAGACGCCAATACAGGAAAGCTGGGGCAGCATGATTGAGTATTTTCGATGACATTTTCTGTCACAGTTCCATACATCTTGCTAATAGACATAGTTAATATTCCCAAGTCTCTTTGACGTATACATTGTACAGCTAATAAGTACATTAGAGCCGCATCAATGTGGTTTACGAACAAATCCGACACATACCCGGAAGATGGTAAGAGGCTGGACAATTTGGATTTAGAAAGTAGAGGCATTGTACTATTACAGCGCATCTGACCTGCACATTTGATTTCACATATGCTAAATGCTTGTCCATGTAATGAATACCCCCATAAACCTCACTTTTATATAGAAAAAATGGGGTTTGCAGGGGTATACCTATTTTTCTTATTTTTGCTCCAAAACATAGATTGGAGGTACTCGTTAGAACCGCGAGGCGGTTCTAACGTGTACCCACAATCGATGTTTTGAGCGACATTAAGAAAAATATTGACAATTTTATACTGGAAATTTTATTTTTTTACAACTTTAAAAATCTCTGTATATTACATGGCCATGTTTACGTAATGGGTATTCTTTTGGCGCGGCTCAATAGTGTAACTCGAGCGTGTTTTGTAAGGACTGATATACATCAGGAAAACATGTCCATGAAATGTATGCCCCCTTTAACCCCACTTCTATATAGGAAATTTGGGGTTTGCAGGGGTATACCTATTTTTCTTATTTTTGCTCCAAAACATAAATTGTGGGTATTCATTAGAAGCGCCTCGGCGAGGCGGTTCTACCGTGTACCCACAATCTATGTTTTGAGCAAAAATATAAAAACTTTTCTATGGAAAATTTTCCTTTTTTACAACTTGAAAAATCTCTGCATAATGCATGGGCAAGTTTTCGTAATGATAATCGTTTACAATGTTCAAGAATCGTATTCTGCTGATTGTGTTTTTATTCATAATATTTTGTTGATATGATCGGCCAAATCTAATCAGAGGTGAAAGCGAAAACCGATTGATCTAATGAACCCCAAGCTAATCATAGACATTGTCATAAAAATGGTCATTTACTTAGTTCTAGAACGAAATCGTGAATTAATCGGTCTAGTCCCAATCTATAAAGGGGGCACAGCAAGAGCAAAATTGTATACACTGAACAATCACATTGAGTGGGGAGAAAAATAAGAACACTTTTGATTATGCTTTACTTGAATATACTCATCATAAGCCATTTCAATAATTGAGCTGCGCCACGAGAAAATTTTGCGAAAACATTTTGCAGCAACTGTAAAGCTGATCAGCTCCTTTGTTTTCGCTGCACAAATAATACAATGCAATTCCTCTTCATTCTTAATCTAACATTTTAAGCCTCTAGCCATCTTCTTTGATTGCACAGCTCAGTATGTGTCGGACCTGTTCGTAAACCACATTGTTGGTTTTCTCCTGATGCGGCTCATATGTTTATTTTAAGGCTTTCTTGAAGCGTTAAAATCCCGGGCTTCTCTGATCCGTCGGATCGGACTATAAACCGAGGTCCCGTCTCCATATGACCTTAGCTGTTGGTGGGACGTTAAACCCCAATCAACCATCCAACTTGAAGCGTTAAAATCCCGGGCTTCTCTGGTCCGTTGGATGGGACAATAAACCGAGGTCCCGTCTCCATATGACCTTAGCTGTTGGTGGGACGTTAAACCCCAATCAACCAACCAAATTGAAGCGTTAAAATCCCGGGCTTCTCTGATCCGTTGGATGGGACAAAAACCGAGGTCCCGTCTCCATATGACCTTAGCTGTTGGTGGGACGTTAAACCCCAATCAGCCAACCAACTTGAAGCGTTAAAATCCCGGGCTTCTCTGATCCGTTGGATGGGACTATAAACCGAGGTCCCGTCTCCATATGACCTTAGCTGTTGGTGGGACGTTAAACCCCAATCAACCAACCAACTTGAAGCGTTAAAATGTTCTCGCTGCATGTGATATCTTTGGTAAGAATGATTCAACAATTTCTGAAAACATAAATATGTATTAGTATAAATGTTTCCGTTCACACGTTCACACACAATTACAATCTTTAGATGCATAAATTCTATAATTTGAGCTGTGGGAAGTTTGTACTATTATCAAGGGGAATTTAATTAAAGAACCTCATTCTTCGTGTATTTGCGTACCAGACAACTTATGCATCAAAACTATTACACATCAAAACTTTTGACACACACTTGGTTTAAACTTTTATTTCTGTATATACATGCACATATAATAATACAAACAAAGCATTTTATACAACCGTTGCATATATAACAAGGGATTCAGAAGAAAGTCGAAACGACTTTTTCAGAATCTGTATCCCACACACTTCTGTCCGGTTTTCCCTGCCTTCCATTCATTGTATCAGGGCTCTGTCATTTGTTGAAATGATTGGATTAAGACAAAATAATCAGAGAAACAGATGAAAGAAAATTAATCCCAGGGATACAAAGCTTGTCATCTAAAATGTCTTAACAATGCTCATTTAAAAGTTGAACGTGCAATTTGTGTCACAAGTTTTGTTGTTGTATTTTTTTCATTCATTGTTTTTATAACATTTTGCCATTACGAAAATTTGCCCATGCAAGTTGTGGTGATTTTTTCAGTTGTAAAAATTGAAAATGTCAAAGAAAACTTATGATACATTTTATATTTTCGCTCAAAATATTGATTGTGGGTACACTTTAGAACCACCTCGCCGAGGCGGGTCTAACGAGTACCCACAATCTATGTTTTGGATCAAAAATAAATTAAATAGGTATACCACTGAAAACCCAAGATTTTTCTATATAAAAGTGGTGTTTAACTGGGTATACATTTCACGGACATGTTTTCCTGATGATAGGATCACAAGAGAGACAAATGGCAGGAGATTTATATCGCGGATTCTAAGCTAATCATCTGAAATGTCACAAAAAGGTCATTTACAATGTTTTTGGTCATGTGAGCTGTGACAAATTTATCATCTGTAGGAATAGATAGATCAAATTAAAACTAGTTTATGTCAAATAGATATGTAGTATCCCAAAGATTTCGAAGCAGCCAGTCTGTAAGCGAAAAAAAAAATAAAAAAAAAATAAATAAAAAATGTTCGAAAAATTTAATGTTTTATTAAAATGACATCAAAAAGGGATTATAACAGCAAAACACTATATTCATACACTGAACGATTATATTTTGCGGACAAAATTAGTACAATATTGTGTTTGCCTTACTAGAACATATTACTCATAAAATATCTTCACAATTAATTGCTTTTAGATTTTCTAAGAAGCTTTTAAATGTCTCACAGCAGAGTCATTGCATTTGGTTATTTTTCTGACATTCAAATTAAGATACTTCAGGATTTCTTATAATATTAATATTCCTTTGTCCATAAACCATTACAGTCTTTAGATAACGAAAGTCTTTATTTTTAGCTGTAAGGGACTTGTACTTTTATCAAAAATAATCTTATTAAAGAATTTCTTTCTTCTTGTTGTCTTTGCATACCAGACAATACATGTATCGAAACTATTGCATACCCTTCTTTATCATATGACGTCGCTGTTTTCCAGTGGATAACGTCATGTCATAAGAATGGTATGACCGCACGTGTATTAACACTTTTGCGGGAATACGTAACGCCATTGACGACGTCCGTAACAACAATGTAAATTTCATTGAAAATATGTCCACTTCGAAGGCGATAAAATCCTATTTTAAAAGTCAAATGATAAACCGAATCTAACACTCGTGGTCATTTCATGTGAAATTTATTAAACTCGCCAAAGGCTCGTTTAATAAATTTCATATGAAATGACCACTCCTGTAAGATCCTCTATGTCATGTTTCTTTCATTGTACCAAATGTTGTTATTCGTTGAAATGATACAATCTCGGCAATCTCATCAGTAGAACAAATGAAATGAGATTAATCTCCGGGATTCTAAGCTCATCATCTAAACTGTCATTAAAATGGCCATTTACAATATTTTCGATCAAATATATGAGCTGCGTCACTTTGTGTCATCTTTTATAATTACGTAGATTGTCAGGAAAGTTCGTGGACACCATTAATAGGGTCAAAAGAAAACGAAAAAAAAAAAAAAAAATGAATACATCTGCTTTTGCAAAAATATTTCATGAGCAAATAGATTATTTGTTTTTTTAATCAAATTCTGACCAAAACCATGCATTTTCCGTGCACCTTCCCAACCGGGTGTAGGGCAAGTGTCAACGACTCAGTGACGTTACTTTACGTTTTACGCCGTTATAGCCTCGGATACGATCCCAGCAATCTCATCAGTAGAACAACTGAAATGAGATTAATCTCCGGAATTCTAAGCTAATCATCTAAACTGTCATCAAAATGACCATTTACAATGTTTTCGATCAAACATGTGAGCTGTGTCACTTTATGTCATCTTTTGTAATTACGTAGCTTGTCTGGAAAGTTTTTGGACACCATAAATAGTTTCAAGATAAAACGAAATTCAATCAAATGAATATATCTGCTCTTGCAAAAATATTTCATGAGCAAAAAGATGAATTAAAATTTATGAAATTCTGACCAAACCATGTTTCTTGCATCATTTTCCGTGCACCTTCCCAACGGGGTACAGGGCAAGGGTCAACGACTCATTAGTGTTACTTGGCGTTTTACGCCGTCATACTAGCATTGTTTATTACATGTCAATCCGATGTTTTAGAGTTTTTTCCGCATAAGATCCTTGGTATAAGCATGTCGAATGGGTGCTCTTCCGCTACATATATCATCTTAGGTGATCTTCTGAAAAAAACACAAAAAAAAACAAAAAACATTACATTCGTAAAGTTATGACCAACAGGCTGATGTTTTTGTCGTTGCTGTTTATAGCATTTCCATCTTATCTATTAAAAACACACATTTTATAATTGTCTTCAACGTCAAAATATGTCATTTTTCAAACAGATTTTTTTCGGATTACGTCTGATTGTTTCTTCAAAGAAATCAAACTGTACTACCACCAAGGCTTAAACTTACAGCAAATGACTTCGATATTGCGTGATTTCAGAATAAAAATGCTTTGGACGTTATAGCATACTGAAGCGCCGTTTCCCAAACTAAAACACAATGTAAACTTGTCAAATTTTATCACATTTTGAGACTTGCCCCGCAAAGCTCTACCATCAAGGGGAAAACTGGTCAAATCGAGCTTGTCATTATTTCAATTTGACGTGAATTGTTCCAATTAACCCATAAGATATTGCTGCTTCTTTTTATAAGATAGGCAAAGATCAGGAAAAGGCGCAATCAGAAAAAGATTCCCACTCCCAAAACCGACGTGGCAAAAACACCAAACTAATAATCAGGTACTTATTTTATGAAAACATATCGTAAGCCGAATGAGCAGCAATTTTCCAAATTTTTTAAACACCAAGACAAACAAAAAGCAGTGGCTCTGATATACACACATATAAACAAGCAATATAATATAATAAGCAAAAACTTTCACAGAAAACACGTTACTTTTTCTGTTATCCAATGTTTCTAAGTTAATTTATTTTATGCCTCACTAAAACGGATTTGCTATGACGAAAATATAAAATGTAACATCCCAAATAGTCCGTGATTATCATCGAAAAATGTTATCTCCAATTTTTATCAAACACATAATTTTATTCGAGAAATAAAGCGACACAACAATATGGGTTAATGGGAGCAAATAGTATATACCTCACTAATATATTTTGCGAAGAAAATTACTAGAGTATTCTTATTGCCTTAGTAGAACATATCTGTCAAAATAAATCACGATTTATTGTTCCTAGATTTTTGCGAAGCTTTAAATGTCTCACAGCTTGTGGTATTCAAAACTATTGTATTTCGACATGTAAATTAAGATGATTCATCAATTTCTTATTAGATATATATTCCATCGTCATCAAACCAATACAATCTTTAGGTATGGTTTAACTTAAAATGCTGGAAACTTGATTGTTTATTCAGAAGAAAATATTAAATATTATATCATTTCCTGCCTTCTATACGTTTCAGACAAGACATGTTTCCATTACGAAAACATGTCCGCGGAATCTATACCCCCTTGAACCCCACTTTTATATAGTAAAACTGGGGTATGCAAGGGTATACCTATTTTCCTTATTTTTGTTCGAAAACATAGATTGTGGGTACTCGTTAGAACCGCCTCGCCGATGCAGTTCTAACGTGTACCAATAATCTATGTTTTGAGCAAAAATAAGAAATATATCAAAATATTTCAGCTCAAAATTTTTAGGTTTAAAAGCTCAAAAATTATTTGTTTATCGCATGGGCAAGTTTTTTTTTTCTCGCATTCATTCTTTATTCATTGTGCCAGATTGTGTAGTGTTTTGTTGAAATGATAGACTTGGGGTAATCTCATCAAATCGACAAATGAAATGAGAATAATCTCAGGATTGTAAGCTAATCATCTAAAATGTCATAAAATGACCACTCACCATCTTTCCAAATAAACAATATGTGAATGTCGGTTGTGTCACGATATATCGTCGTTTGGAATAAACGTAATTACCATGTACAATATTGTTCGTGTCCTAAGTTGGAAATGATTGTAAAGTCACTATACTGTATGTTTTAGATTCAGTGGTTCACAATATTTAGTTAGTTGTTCGGTCTTCGTGGCGAATCTCTAACTAGTCAATGAATCATCATGGACAAACAAATAAATCATAATAAACTCCATGATGAATCAAAAACGAGAACTCACAGATTGAGTAAGCTGCCTGACGATGGAGATCCCTGGGCGCCCAAAAGCTTACTAACTCCGGAGCAAAAGAATAACACCAGTTGAACCCCGGTGGGCCAAGCAACAGACAAGAAGCTCTGGCCCCAACAAACTAAAATGAAGGGCTTTATGTCGTGGCCATCATAGAGTCTGACGCCTGACCCACCGGCGTGCAATTAAAGAAGGCAGCATAGTTATCAACCATGATTGGGTTAAAACAAAGCATGCAGACTGTGTATATAATACAAATTATTTGACATTGCCGATTTACAAGAATATGCACTTTTGATCAGACTGCTTCAAACTAGTATTATTTCAATAATGCGATTACATGGTGGTGAACCATATGTGACCACGTGTTGCAATTGTATCATGGTGAACCATATGTGACCACGTATTTCACATGGCACATCAGGATAACATGCGCGTGTTTCACATGACACTGGAAGATGAATAAAACAAATAAATGTCCCTTTTCTAGTGTATACAAATCTTCATCACGGGCACGGTCAAACAAATTGCATTGTTCCTCTGCATTATCCCGGTGAATCATTCAAATGCCATTACGAAAACTTGTCCATGCAATATAAGGGATTTTTTTTTCAGAAGAAAAAAGATGAGGCGGAACTAAAGAATCCCCACAATGTATGATTTGGATAAAAAAAAAAAAGAAAAAAAAAAAAAAAAAAAAAAAAAAAAAAAAAAAAAAAAAAGGTATACCCCTGCAAATCTTAGTTTTCCTACATAAAAGTGGGAATTTAGATTTAGGGGGTAAACATTACGCGGACATGTTTTCCTGATGTATTTTGATGATATGTCAATTGCATTATAACCCGATTAGCTGTGAATCCTTGAAAAGAAATAAGATCCGCTTGTACGTGCCGAACTTCACGTGTTTTCAATTTCTTCGTTTTAATTCATTATTTTAAGGCGATTACATTTCTATTGAAATATACTATATTCGGTTGATTAAACATATTAGTTCAATCGAAACAATCTTCATGATACATCTTCGTGATACAGCTTATGTTTATTATGTCTGTCTCTCTGTTGTTCTCTTTGGCGTTGACTGCGGTTGCGACTAGCAGTAAATGCAGTAAATCGAGAGTCAAATATATTCAGCATTACGAACATATGCACATGTATCACAATGTTTTTATGATATTTTTGTTTCCATCAAAAGTAGATAGTTTCTTATTTTGTGCTCAAACCATTTATTGTGGGTATATGTTAGAATTGGTGGTCACAATTAAAACATCAGGGCCCAGTTGTTCAAAAATAACGACGTCGTTAGTTAACGTTTCGTTAAAATTTCAAACATTAATATTACAAATACACTGTTATTTTTTGTTGAAAAAATGTGAGAATCCTTTGCACAGCAAAAAATAACTGTGTATTTGTTACTTTAGCTGATATTTGCTTAACAAATTTATGTCTTAACGATATCGTTAAGCTAACGATGCTTTGAACATCTGGGCCCTGGATAACATGTCCGTGTGATGTATATCATCTGATTCCACATTTTCATTCTAAACTAGGGTATACCTAGTTTTCTTATTATTGTTACAAAACATAGATTGTGGGTACTCGTCAGAACCGCCTTGGTACGGCGGATGGAGCGTGTACCCACAATTAATGTTCAGAGCCAAAATTAAACATATCATTTTTCCCCAATGAAATTTTCAATTATTGTCCCTGAAAAAAAATCCATATTTATTGCAGGCGCATGTTTTCGTAATGGACTTATTTCACAAGCGGATGCTTATTCCAAAGCATTAAGCATTTAGTAGTTCCATTAGTTGTATTGACAGCACTTAAGTGGTCAGCGTATAACTGTAATCATTTTGTCATCTGTACAGCAACATGAGAATAAATCAGGACAGCATGTCCATAAATAAATACCCCCGTAAAAAGGTAAAAGCAGGCAACGATCAGGAACAGGCGCAATCAGAAAAAAGATTCCGACTCCAAAAACCGGGGCGGGAAAAACAAACTAACAATAAGGTACTTATATCATGAAAACATTTCGTAAGCCGAATGAGACGCTATTTTCCCAATAGGTGGCTAATCCAGTAACCTTAACTTAACTACAAATATGATAACATACACAAGGCACCAACAGCACAAAACGTTTTAAACACCAAGACATAAAACAATAAGAACCGCCACAGAAGTATCGCCTTGGAACGATCAGATATATATAATTACTAGCGGGCTTAGACCTGTTTTACAGGTACCTTACCTCACCCTCAGCTTCTGCAGTGGTTCAAAACATTTAGTTAGTTGTTCGGTCCTCGTGGTGAATCTATAACTAGTCAATGGATCATCATGGACAAACAAATAAATCCTACTTTTATAGAGAATTACCATGGTTTAAAGGTGTATCGTATTTTCCCTTATTTTTATCATAAATCGAGGCAGTTCTTACGCGTACCTACAATCAACTCATGTTTTGAGCCGTATATTGCATGCGCAGCTTTTCCTTTTGATCTGGTGCTTTGTGTTTTGGCCAGTTTACAAACATGACACACCATTTTCATTATTTTTTGATTCTTGAATATCCTACACCATATTTTGTACCGTAGCTTATTTTGTAGTTGTAAGTACAGATGATTCAGAGATGCATGGTAATAAGCTTATACATTTTTCTCACGGTCAAGAACATGTAAATAACGGTCAATAATATGTTATCATTACCGACGTACTGTTGCATCTGGGAAAGCATTTCTCTTTGAAACACGCGAAATACTTAATCGTGTATTGTAAATACGCCATACCAGAAAACCCTTAGACGATGATGAGTCGATTTTATTTGTTTATAACGGTTTTCATAAAACGGTACAAGTAGGCAACACTAACCTTTTGCAATCTATACAGACCAAATGCGGGTTTAGATTTTTTGTCCTAACCTTTTGCAATCTATACAGACGAAATGCAGTTTTAGACGTTTTGTCCTGACCTTTTGCAATCTATACAGACGAAATACGTTTTTAGACGTTTTGTCCTAACCTTTTGCAAACTATACAGACCAAATGCGGTTTTAGATGTTTTGTCCTAACCTTTTGCAATCTATACAGACCAAATACGTTTTGTCCTAACCTTTTGCAATCTGTAAAGACCAAATACGGTTTTAGATGTTTTGTCCTAACCTTTTGCAATCTATACAGACGTATTACGGTTTTAGACGTTTTGTCCTAACCTTTTGCAATCTATACAGACGAAATACGTTTTTAGACGTTTTGTCCTGACCTTTAGCAGACTACACAGACCAAATGCGGGTTTAGATGTTTTGTCCTAACCTTTTGCAATCTATACAGACCAAATACGGTTTAAGACGTTTTGTCCTAACCTTTTGCAATCTGTACAGACCGATTACGGTTTTAGACGTTTTGTCCTAACCTTTTGCAATCTATACAGACGAAATACGGTTTTAGACGTTTTGTCCCAACCTTTTTGCAATCTATACAGACGAAATACGGTTTAAGATGTTTTGTCCTAACCTTTGGCAATCTATACAGACGAAATGCAGTTTTAGACGGTTTTCCTAACCTTTTGCAATCTATACAGACGAAATGCAGTTTTAGACGTTTTGTCCTTAACTTTTGCAATTTGTACAGACGAAATATGGTTTTAGACGTTTTGTCCTAACCTTTTGCAATCTATACAGACGAAATGCAGTTTTAGACGTTTTGTCCTGACCTTTTGCAATCTATACAGACGAAATGCAGTTTTAGACGTTTTGTCCTAACCTTTTGCAATCTATACAGACGAAATGCAGTTTTAGACGTTTTGTCCTAACCTTTTGCAATCTATACAGACGAATTACGGTTTTAGATGTTTTGTCCTAACCTTTTGCAATCTATACAGACGAAATGCAGTTTTAGACGTTTTGTCCTTAACTTTTGCAATCTATACAGACGAAATACGGTTTTAGACGTATTGCCCTCTAATTGACGAGTACAATTTCAGATTCAATTAAGATAAAATCACTTTTCCGGCTTTAAAGTGAGGTCGATGCTTCATCAAAAGGTCATCAGAAAGTCCACTCTTGCCTACATACTTTACAAAGATATTGCAAAAACTAATAAGGTTTCGCAGTTTTAACCCATATTTGACGAATGGATTCTCCCATCGGTATCATTTGGGTGAGTCTACTTTCATTTTAGGGGCATCAGGAGTGATTTTTAAATCTTATTCAATTTTTTGATGAAAATTCTCTAAGCAAACAGAATAGCCCCAGATGGGACGCCGCGTTCTGCGGCGTCACATCTGGGGCTGTTCTGTTTGTATATGTCCCATAAAAGGGACGCCAGGCTTAAATGAGTTAATAACCTCGGGACCTGCAGTAATAGTTCTAGTTCTCGTTTTGTATGATACAACATTAACAGCCGTTATATATATAATCGAGTAAATTTAGTTTTGAGAACAGGGTTCTATTTTCTAATCTGGTTGCATACCATGAGCCTGAAAGTGCGTTGTTTGCTCGGTACGGCTCAATACAGTTTAAGAATCAGCTGATCTATATTCGTTTGATTTATAATTAGCTGTCATTCTCAGCCGTGCCCTGCAATAAAGTGAACTTTTCAAAGACTTGAATTTTGAAACCGATAGAGACTACTGACAATGACATTACAGAAACATCGTCATCAGGAAAACATGTCCGTGAAATGTATACCCCCTCAAACCCCACTTTTATAAAGTAAAACTGAGGTATGCAGGGGTATACATACAGCTGTATGTGTTTTTGTATTTTTGCTTCAAAACATAGAATATCAGATATTTTCCGTGCACCTTCCCAACCGGATGCAGGGCAAGGGTCAACGACTAAGTGACGTTACTTGACGTTTTACGCCGTCATAGCATCAGTAAAACATGTCCGTGTAATGTATACCCTCTTATTACCCACTTTTATATAGCAAAACTGGTTCGCAGGGGTATACATACTTTTCTAATTTTTGTTTCAAAACATAAACTGTGGGTACTCGTTAGAACTGCCTCACCGAGGCGGTTCTAACGTTAACCCACAGTGTATGTTTTGAGCAAAATATCAAAAAACATCAAACTTTTTTTTCTAAAGAAAATCTGTACATTACATGGGCATGTTTTTGAAGTGGCGTTGTATATGTCCATCCGATGTTAAAGAGTTTTTCTGACTGGGACGTTAAGCCTCAATACAAACAAACATCCGACAAGTTTTGATATCTGCGTATCCACGTATCCAGGTGTGTAATGCAGATCGGTACCAACTCTCGCAAAATTGTCTGCAGATCTGTTGAGAATAACAAACCATTTTTTTTTGCGATGAGCATGTCGAACGGGTGCCTCCGTTCCATATATCATCCTCGGTGATCTTCTGAACTTCAAAAAAAAAAAAAATAAATAAATAAAATAAAAAAAAAAAAATAAAAAAAATAAAAAAAAAACGCCCATTCCATTTGTAAAGTTATGATCAGCAGGCTGATGATTTTTGTCGTTGTTGCTCATAGCATTTCCATCTTATTTGTGGGCGAGTTTTGTGGTTGGGGCCGGAGCTTCTTGTCTGTTGCTTGGCCCACCGGGGTCCAACTGGTGTTTTTCTTTTGCTCCGGAGTTAGTAGGTTATTCGGCGCCCAGGGATCTCCATCGTCGGGCAGCTTACTCAATCTGTGAGTCCTGGTTTTTGATTCATCAGGATGTTTATCATGATTTATTTGTTTGTTCTTGATGATTCATTGACTAGTTAGAGATTCACCACGAGGACCGAAGAACTTACTAAATGTTGTGATCCACTGCAGAAGCTGAGGGTGAGGTTAGGTACCTGTAAAACCGGTTTAAGCCCGCCAGTAACTTTGTGTTACTGATCGTTCCAAGTCGATACTTCTGTAGTGGTTCTTTCTGTTTTATGTCTTGGTGTTTAAAATATTTTTGTGCTGTTGGCGCCTTATGTATGTTTTCATATTTTTAGTTAAGTTAAGGTAACTGAGTGGCCACCTATTGGGAAAATAGCTGCTCATTCGGCTTACGATATGTTTCATGGTATAAGTACCTGATTGTTAGTTTGGTTTTTTCCCACCTCGGTTTTTGGAGTGGGAATCTTTTTCTGATTGCGCCTTTTCCTGATCTTTGCCTACTTGTACCTTCTAATATGAAATAAGGCGCAACCTTTGTTGCGACGCTCTGTCCCTATTGCGCACATAATTTAAATTCTAACACGCCCTTCCTATAGAAAGGTACAAGTAGGCAAAGATCAGGAAAAGGCGCAATCAGAAAAAGATTCCCACTCCAAAAACCGAGGTGGGAAGAAACCAAACTAACAATCAGGTACTTATACCATGAAACATATCGTAAGCCGAATGAGCAGCTATTTTCCCAATAGGTGGCCACTCAGTTACCTTAACTTAACTAAAAATATGAAAACATACATAAGGCGCCAACAGCACAAAAAATTTTAAACACCAAGACATAAAACAAAAAGAACCACTACAGAAGTATCGACTTGGAACGATCAGTAACACAAAGTTACTGGCGGGCTTAAACCGGTTTTACAGGTACCTAACCTCACCCTCAGCTTCTGTAGTGGTTCAGTGATAAACAAGAAATAAGAAATCATATTAAGAAAATACTAAACATAGATACCAACGTTTAACATGAATAACGGAAAGCAGAGTGAGCAGCTATTGAAGGTATTAGGTGGTCACAGTGCTAGCTTGGACAAAACAAGTAAATGCAGAGGGCTAAGTGAACAGCCATTATATTCGGGTGGTCACAAAGCCATGCAACATGAAACTCGTAATTGGAATAACTTTGATAAGTGTGAACCAGAACAGCAGTACCGCCTTGGTACGGTCAGTTATAAAATAACTGGGGGCTTAAACCGGTTTTACAGGTACCTAACCTCACCCTCAGCTTCTGCAGTGGTTCACAACATTTAGTTAGTTCTTCGGTCCTCGTGGTGAATCTCTAACTAGTCAATGAATCATCAAGAACAAACAAATAAATCATGATAAACATCCTGATGAATCAAAAACCAGGACTCACAGATTGAGTAAGCTGCCCGACGATGGAGATCCCTGGGCGCCGAATAACCTACTAACTCCGGAGCAAAAGAAAAACACCAGTTGGACCCCGGTGGGCCAAGCAACAGACAAGAAGCTCCGGCCCCAACCAACTAAAATGAATAGCTTTAAGTCGGGGCCATCATAGAGTCTGACGCCCGACCCACCGGCGTGCAATTAAAGAAGGCAGCATAGTTATCAACCATGATTGGGTTAAAAACTAAGCATGCAGACTGTCGCATAACATTCAAGTTATAACCTATACGTCTGTAACGTAGCCAATGGTAAAGTGCAGTGATATATTTTGAGGTATAAATCACTGGGCGGGTTAGCGTGACGTTACTTTGTGCCTTTTCGACGCCATTTTGATTAAATAATGACGCCAGCTATCCCATAAGTCACGTTACCTTGACGTTAGACGATGTCATGTCATTTCAACGCGTTAAAAACGTATCAAACATAAATAAACATTTGCGGTACAGTCAAAAGTTTGACGGGATTTCTTCAGTGCAATGGTGGAAAAGTTAAAGAAACGGAAAGTTTAAAATGACTTTATTCCGTTAATTGTGTGTTAGAATCGAAAAAGATCAGCTTTAGAGCGTGAATTGTTGAGTAATATATCACTGTTTGTCGGTCAGTTGTACGTAGATAAATCACTCGCGCTGCGCGCTCGTAATTTGCTCTGCTTTACAACTGACCTCCAAACAGTGATATATTACTCAATAAATCACTTCTAGAGCTGATCTGTTTCAATAACCGGTATATATAACGTAGCTTCATCACACTAGGACCCTATCAGGGGTCTGGGGGATCTGTGGAGAAGGACCATTTATTTTCATGGATCTGGGAGAAAGCAAAATCTCTTGTGGATTTAGGGAGCAGGAAAAAGGAACCTAAGGATAAGCATTTAGTCTAAGGGAGTGGAGCTGGGGAGAAAGGACATTCGTTTTTCTTTTCGGGAACAGGGAGTCCCTACAGGTTGGGCCTTACCTGGATTGATTCTGATGCACAACTAACAATAATGTTTTCCGTACAAAAATAAATTACTATTTAGAGGAGAGACTTCGAAATAAGGGAGAATTTTTTTCACACAACGCCGCTCGCGACGACGACGTAATGAACACAAGCTGTGACGTCATACTGAAGTGACGTCATATTATCTATTTATGACGGAGGAATGAAGGAGTACTGTAGATCCGGAAATATTCGCGAGAATTTAATTTTCGCTAATATTCGCGAATTGGTTGCCTCGCGAATTCAAAGTTCTCGCTAATAAAGGGTCACTATAAACTTAATAGAATGCATGGACACTCACTCGCGAAATCAAGAACTCGCTAATAATTCGGAAATAGACAATTCGCGAAATAAAAGTCACGCGAAAATTTCCGAATTTACAGTATTGAAATAAGATATTCTTGAGTAAGCGTTTCTGTTTAATCTGTTTATTTAGGGCCAGCCTATTCGGCGACATTTCGTCAACACAATATTTTGAATGTTTTGACGTAAATAACTGTTGCTAGCCGCTACCGCGAATTCCGGTTCCGCTTGACGAAAGATTTTTTTCTATCAATGTACAGAAGAACAGAATAGAACAGAACATTTTTACTACCTTTTTACCATAAAAGCGTCGCTGTCGCGTCGCTATTAAAACACACAATTTATGATTGTCGGCTATTCTCAAACGTGAAAATATGCCATTTTTTCAAACATATTTTTTTCTGATTACTTCTGATTGTTTTTTCAAAGAAATCAAACTTTACTACTGCCAAGGCTCAAACTTGCAAAAGATAACATCGATATTGCGTGATTTCAGAATCGACACAGCATATGGATTAATGAGAGCAAAATAGTATACACCTCACTAATATATTTTGCGAAGAAAATTACTATAGTATTTTTATTGCCTTACCAGAACATATTTGTCAAAAATAATTCACGATTTATTGCTTCTAGATTTTTGCGAAGCTTTAAATGTCTCTATCTTATAAGATAGATATTCCATCGTCAACAAAACAATACAATCTTAAGGTATGGTTTAACTTAAAATGATGGAAACTTGATGTTTATTCAGAAGAAATGTATTAAATAAATGTTACATCATTTCCTGCCTTCTATACGTGTCAGACAAGACATGTATCGAAGCTCTTATGAACTCCCTTGTCCAGCTTTTTCCTAACTTTAATTCTTTATTCATTGTGTCAGATTGTGTTGTCTTTTGTTGAAACGATAGACTTGGGGTAATCTCATCAAATAGACAAATGAAATGGGAATAATCACGGGAGTCTAAGCTAATCATCTAAAATGTCATAAAATGACCATTTACCATTTTTCCGAATCATTACGAAAACATGCCCATGCAATACACAGCAATTTATTTTTGGTTGTAAAAAATCTAAAACTTCATTAGAAATGTTTTGATATCTTATTTTTGCTCAAAACATAGATTGTGTGTACAGGTTAGAACCGCCTCGCCGAGGCGGTTCTAACGAGTCCCCACAATCTATGTTTTGGAGCAACAATACGAAAAATAGGTATACCCCTGCAAATCCCAGTTTTGCTATATTAAAGTGGGGTTTAAGGGGTTTTAATCAGAAATTTATTATTGGTTAAGTTCATTTTTTAACCAATTTTTAATATATTTGGTCTCATTTAGATAATTCTGGTCTTTGTATCGACTACCCTGTTGAAAGTTGCAAAATTTCAGTTATTCTCTTTGGCTCCATGTTGCCAAATCTAAAGGGTCACTGACGAGACTTTAATAGTCGAAACCGCGGTATGGCCCATCCCCTTTCTCATTAATATGTTCACTGCTCTTAAAGGATCTCAGTTATAATTTTAAGGGGGTATATTTTTCACGGACATGTTTTCTTGATGAAACAATGTGTGAATGTGGGTTGTGTCACAATATATCGTCTCTTGGAATAAACGATATTACCATGTACAATATTGTTCGTGTCCTAAGTTGAAAATGATTGTAAAGTCACAATACTGTATGTTTTAGATTCAGATTCTGCAGTGGTTCACAATATTAAGTTAGTTGTTCGGTCCTCGTTGCGAATCTCTGACTAGTCAATGAATCATCATGGACAAACAAATAAATCATAATAAACTCCATGATGAATCAAAAACGAGGACTCACAGATTGAGTAAGCTGCCCGACGATGGAGATCCCTGGGCGCCCAATAGCTTACAAACCCCGGAGCAAAAGAAAAACACCAGTTGAACCCCGGTGGGCCAAGCAACAGACAAGAAGCTCTGGCCCCAACCAACTAAAATGAAGGGCTTTATGTCGTGGCCATCATAGAGTCTGACGCCTGACCCACCGGCGTGCAATTAAAGAAGGCAGCATAGTTATCAACCATGATTGGGTTAAAACAAAGCATGCAGACTGTGTATATAATGCAAATTATTTGCCGATTTACCTCTGACAAGAATATGCACTTTTGATCAGACTGCTTCAAACTTGTATTATTTCAATAATGCGATTATATGATGGTGAACCATATGTGACCACGTGTTGCAATTCTATGATGGTGAACCATATGTGACCACGTGTTTCACATGACACTGGAAGATGAATAAAACAAATAAATGTCCCTTTTCTAGTGTATACAAATCTTCATCACGGGCACGGTCAAAACAGTTGCATTGTTCCTCTGCATTATCCCGGTGAATCATTCAAATACCATTACGAAAACTTGTCCATGCAATATAAGGGATATTTTTTTTCAGAAGAAAAAAAATGAGGCGGAATTAACGAATCCCCACAATGTATGTTTTGGATTAAAAAAAAAAAATATAGGTATACCCCTGCAAATCTTAGTTTTTCTACATGGAAGTGGAAATTTAGGGGGTAAACATTGCACGGACATGTTTTCCTGATGTATTTTGATGATATGTCAATTGCATTATAACCCGATTAGTTGTGAATCCTTGAAAACAAATAAGATCCGCTTGTACGTGCCGAACTTCACGTGTTTTCAATTTCATCGTTTTAATTCATTATTTTAAGGCGATTACGTAGTAATTACCCGCTGAGCGACAGGTGGGTATGATATTTTCCTGACCTGTCCAGCCAAAAGCATGTACCGAGAGCCCGAAGAGGGCTCTCGGTACATGCTTTTGGCTGGACAGGTCAGGAATATATCATGCCCACCTGTCGCGAAGCGGGTAATTAACTTACCTTATGACCCCACATAGTGAAATTTTAGTTTTTAAGATCTACACAACGATAATGAACACCGGTAAAGTGACTTTTCTCGCGGTGTAACCATTGACCGAACACTGCACGTGCAAAACGAGGAGGCTTGTTAACGGTATACCGCGTCGCTATTGTCAAAAATAGATCACAATGGAGTATCTTCCCTTGTGCATTTAAAACATTTTGAAACCATTTTTTTTTATTTTGTATTGACCGTTTCTTTCTCAAATTGTCTAATCAACAATAGAAATTATCTTTTATTGAAACAGTTAACAAACTGGGAGAGCAAATATAAATTACCTTTTCTTTTATATGCTAAAACGTAATACCGTTTCGTAATGATTTTCAGATACGTATATATAGCGTGTGTAGGATTGTAATTGTAAGGTTTGAAACCGATGGACCTAACTTTCTAAATTCCCCATAGAAAGTTAGGGGACCAGTGTACAAATGCCCAACTGTATTTAAGGGATACAGCTGGTCGTTTATCATAAACATAATCGCAATGCAAAAATGTGTGAAATTGGTTTCTGGTTAATTGTTCTTGCACTTTAACAACAATAACCCACTAACAATAATATGAGAACCAGAAACCAATTCCAACTCAAGAAGACTCTCAGCTCAGTGTAACTGCCCAGTCAGATCAGTGCACCGCAATTGATATTCATGTGCACTGGTCATGTTGATGACGTAGCTTATTGCAAGGAAGTAAAAGCAGTTACGTTGGTGAAGTCTGCATCAGAACGGCATGCCCACGCTTTAGTGCATTTTTATTCATCAGCTGTCAGAAGGGAGGAAAGTCACTTTCACCACCGATCTGGAAGTAAGGAAAGTACTTTCCTTACCTCCAGGCAGGTGTATATACATCTTCATGATACAGCTTATGTTTATGTCTGTCTCTCTGTTGTTCTCTTTGGCGTTGACTGCGGTTGCGACTAGCAGTAAATGCAGTAAATCGAGAGTCAGATGTATTCAGCATTACGAACATATGCACATGCAATACGCAATGTTTTTATGATATTTTTGTTTCCATAAAAAGAAGATAGTTTCTTATTTTGTAATCAAACCATTAATTGTGGGTACATGTTAGAACTGGTGGTCACAATTAAAACATCAGGATAACATGTCCGTGTGATGTATACCATCTGATTCCACATTGTCATTCTAAACTGGGGTATACCTAGTTTTCTTATTATTGTTACAAAACATAGATTGTGGGTACTCGTTAGAACCGCCTCGGCACGGCGGATGGAGCGTGTACCCACAATCAATGTTCAGAGCCAAAATTCAACATATCATTTTTCCCCAATGAAATTTTTAATTATTGCCCCTGAGACAAAATCTCTATTTATTGCAGGCGCAAGTTTTTGTAATGGACATATTTCACAAGCGGATGCTTATTCCAAAGCATTAAGCGTTTAGTAGTTCCATTAGTTGTATTGACAGCACTTAAGTGGTCAGCGTATAAATGTTATCATTTTGTCATCTGTACAGCAACATGAGAATAAATCAGGACAGCATGTCCATAGACAAATACCCCCGTAGACAAGTAGGCAACGATCAGGAAAAGGCGCAATCAGAAAATGACTCCCACTCCAAAAACCGGGGCGGGAAAAACAAAACTAAAATAAGGTAATACCATGAAAACATTTCGTAAGCCGAATGAGACGCTATTTTCCAAATAGGTGTCCAATCAGTTACCTAAACTTAACTGAAAATATGATAACATACACAAGGCGCCAACAGCACAAAAAGTTTTAAACACCAAGACATAAAACAATAAGTATCGCTTTGGAACGATCAGATATATAAAATTACTGACGAGCTTAGACCTGTTTTACAGGTAGCTAACCTCACCCTTAGCTTCTGCAGTGGTTCAAAACATTTAGTTAGTTGTTTGGTCCTCGTAGTGAATCTCTTACTAGTCAATGAATCATCATGGACAAACACATAAATCCTACTTTTATAGAGAATTACATGTACCATGGTTTAAAGGGGTATTGTTTTTCCCTAATTTTCATCATAAATCGAGACAGTTCAAACGCGTACCTACAATCAACTCAAGTTTTGAGCCGTATATTGCATGCGCAGCTTTTCAATATGATCTGGTGCTTTGTGTTTGGCCAGTTTACAAACATGACACACCATTTTCATTATTTTTTTTTCTTGAATATCCTACACTATATTTTATACCGTAGCTTATTTTGTAGTTCTAAGTACAGATGATTCAGAGATGCATGGTAATAAGATTATACAATTTTTCTCACGGTCAAGTACATGTAAATAACGGTAAATAATATGTTATCATTACCGACGCACTGTTGCATTTGGGAAAGCGATTCTCTTTGAAAAACGCGAAATACTATATTTCTTGTAAAACTCGTCCATTATACCAGTAAACCCTTAAACGCGAATGAGTCGATTTTATTTGTTTATAACGGTTTTCATAAAAGGGTACAAGTAGGCAATGATAACATTTTGCAACCTATACAGACGAAATGTAGTTTTAGACGTTTTGTCCTACCTTTTGCAATCTATACAGACGAATCGCGGTTTTAGACATTTTGTCCTCTAATTTCAGATCCAATTAAGATAAAATCAATGTTCTGACTTTAAATTGAAGTCGATGCTTCATCAAATGGTCATCAGAAAGTACACCCTGGCTACATACTGTAATACTAATAAGGTTTCGCAGTTTTAATCCATATTTGACGAATGGATTCTCCCATCGGTATCATTTGGGTGAGTCTACTTTCATTTTAGGGGCATCAGCAGTGATTTTAAAATTTTATTCAATTTTTCGATGAAAATTCTCTGAGCAAACAGAATAGCCCCAGATGGGACGCCGCGTTCTGCGGCGTCATATCAGGGGCTATTCTGTTTGCCTATGTCCCATAAAAGGGACGCCAGGCTTAAATGAGTTAATAACCTCGGGACCTGCAGTAATAGCTCTAGTTCTCTTTTTGTATGATACAACATTACCAGCCGTTATAAATTTAATCGAGTAAAGGTAACCGAAACACACTACTCTTAGTTCTATTTTCTAATCTGGTTACATACTATGATCCTGTACGTGCGTGGTTTGCTCGGTACGGCTTAATACATTTTAAGAATCAGCAGATCTATATTCGTTTGATTTATAATTAGCTGTCATACTCAGCCGTGCCCTGCAATAAAGTGAACTTTTCAAAGAATTGAATTTAGAAACCGATAGAGAGCACTGACATGACATTACAGAAACAACGTCATCAGGAAAACATGTCCGTGAAATGTATACCCCCTCTAACCCCACTTTTATAAAGTAAAACTGAGGTATGCAGGTGTATACCTATAGAATATCAACTATTTTCTGATAAAAATGTTTAATTTTTACAACTTAAGAACTATCGGTATATTACATTGGCATGTTTTCGTAATGATTGGATTTTAACATTACAGAAAAAAATATAAAGGTTTGATCCCTTGGAAGCAGTAAAAACATTCAAAGGGAGATAGTATGGACTATATTGCGCAATTTAGGGTAATGAAACATCTCCATTTGCACAGAGTGTCTGATTAAACAGCTGAGTTAGATTGTATTTATGCATTAACTACACTTGCTGTCATTAAAATCGTGCGTGTTGGGTATCTGTTATCAGCACCTCAGTGACTCGATGATAAACGTTACCCACAATATATGGTTTTATGGATTTATCATAAATTAATAGTTTAATATCTACCCTTGATTTTCCCCCATTTTTACTATAATATTATGTAAAGTGCAAATCTGGGGTAACATTTATACTTTAATGTTTCGCTGATTATTAAGACATTATCTATATTAACCAGGCACTGGTTAACCAGGCTTCAATATAACCAGGTTATCTGTATTAACCAGGTCCCGAGGTTATAAGGATTTTTTCGTGCTCAGATCAGCTGAGAATAAAGTTTATCAACAATTGCTGGTATTTTAACATTTATCAGCAGGATAAATTACAGGCTTTTGCGATATAAGCCTGAAAAGTAAACTAATTTGGGTTATTTTGGCATTTATGAGCAGTTTTAATTTAATGCTCAGCTGCGTTGAGCATGAAAAAAGTTTTATAACTTCAGTGAACACGTGTGATAGTTCTAGTTCTCTATTTTAATATGATACACCACTATCAGCTTTTATTTAATATATAAGCCCGCAAAGGTAACACTTTATCAATGACAATGATTCTAGTTTCGAAAATATGGATTCTTTTTCAAATCTGGTTGCATAATTTGTGCTTAAGGATGTTCGCTGCTAACATTTGACATTTCGGAACTTCCGGTTTTTCTTTTCTTGAATATCTCGCAAACGGTTGCAGATATTTTCCTAATATTTTATATTTGGATACATATTGATAATATGCATCAAATGAGCTATGAAAATTGTCAATCTAAGAAACTTCATTTTTTCACCCCATTTTCTGCAACTTTTCAGAAAGTTTTAGTTGTCAGTAAAATTTAGGGGGTAGGGTAGATTAAACTTGAATATTACAGATCTTCAAATTAATTGCACTAGTTCGATGTTTATTTTAGCAGCAGTGTATGTGTACATGGTCTTCTAAGTCATTCTTTGTGTCTTTGGTGTGCTGGTTTTAAAATTGAAGGTGGTTTTATGAAATGGGCTTTTAGAAACAAAACAGACGAAAAAAGGCCGAAAATGGCGATTTTCAAGTTGTTGGTTCTCTCTTATCTGCTCACTACCCTATATATTTCTTTATTTTATTCGAACAATATTACCAAGTTCTATGTTGTGTGAAAATACAAGAAAAAGTTTGAATCAACAAATATGGGTTTGGTACATTTCAAAATATTGATTTTTTCCGACTTTTCAAGTATGGGGGTAGGGTTAGAAAAGGAATCGTAAAATTTTTTCATCCACTCCAAGTTGCAATTTTTTCTATATTTTTGGTCCAAAATTGTCTGCGCTACGTAAATATTATGACTTTTAAAAGCATTCTTGGTGTATTTTTGTTCAAGACAGGTATGTGTCAAAGAATCATAAATTAAATAAATTTTACCAAATTTAAAACATGGTGTTCAGAGGTCTCATTCAGAGGCCTGTAGCTTGAAAAAATGCACACTACCCTATATTTATTTTGTTTTCAAATGTCTTATGTTGTATTTTGGAATCAAAAAAGAGTGGTTAGAAAAAAAGTTTGAATACTTTTTCATTGGCAGCGAACATCCTTAAAAGTGCGTGTTTTGCTCGGTACGGCTAAATACATTTTAAGAATCAGCTGATCTATTTTCTATTTTCGTTTGTCTTATAATTAGCTGTCATGTACAGCCGTGCCTTGCAATAATATGAACTAATATGAAGCTGAGGGTGAGGTTATGGCCATGTAAAACCGGTTTAAGCCCGCCAGTAACTTTGTGTTACTGATCGTTCCAAGTCGATACTTCTGTGGTGGTTCTTTTTGTTTTATGTTTTGGTGTATAAATTTTTTTTGTGCTGTTGGCGCCTTATGTATGTTTCCATATTTTTAGTTAAGTTAAGGTAACTGAGTGGCCACCTATTGGGAAATAGCTGCTCATTCGGCTTACGATATGTTTCATGGTATAAGTACCTGACTGTTAGTTTGGTTTTTTCCCACCTCGGTTTTTGGAGTGGGAATCTTTTTCTGATTGCGCCTTTTCCTGATCTTTGCCTACTTGTTCCTTTTTCCAAGAATTGAATTTTGAAACTGTAAGAGAACACTGACATGATGTCAGATTAGAACATTATCTGTATTAATAAGGATCTGGTGAACAAAGCTTCCATATCGGTACTCATATCTGTATTAAACGGGCCTCAATAGCTGCTTTCACTGCTTACTGTTATGCATGTTATCTATTGGTACCTATTTTTTTTATATTTCTTAACATGTTTTGTTTTCTGATTGGTTGTTTATATTTGTGTATATTACAGCCATGTCAGAGGCGGAGGATGAGGGAAGTATCTTGTTTGATCGATTTAAGTGCCCAGTAATCTTTTTTTTACTTATCTTTCCAAGGCAATACGTCTGTTGTGGTTCGGATTATTTTATGTTTTTTGTGCTAAACGTTTGTGTTGTTTGCAGTTGTGCAAGTTTAAATATATTTCGTTTAGGTTTGGTAACTGAGTGACTGCTTATAAGGAAATAACTGCTCACTTGGCTTACGATATATTCTCTTTGTATAAGTACATAATTGTCAATTTTAAATTAGTTTTTTCCCCATCTCTGGAAGTGGGATGTCTTTCTGATTGCGCTATTTCCTGGACATTGCTTATTTGTACATATTTACACTACAGTGCAACAATATTAAACACCAGGATAACACAGTAAAACTGGGGTTTGAAGGAGTATACCTATTTTCTTAATATTTGTTTATCCAAAACATAGATTGTGGGTACTCGTTAGAACAGCCTCGCCCAACCCTAACCCTCAATGTTTCGAGCAAATCCATTAAAAATAAGATTTTCTTCATGAACTTTGTTTTACCATGAAAAATTGTTTGTATAGTGCAGAGACAAGTTTTCGTAATGAATCAGTTTATCTGTTTTTGTTTATCTTTTAATGAACTGTCACAAACAGTTGTGCCCTGCAATAATGTGTACTTTTCCAAGAATTTAATTTTGGAACTGCTAGAGAACATTGACATAATTAGAATATTATCTGTATTAAACACATTACGCAAAGATAAAATGGCGCATTCAGAACGAAATCCCCACTCCAAAAACCGAGGTGGGAAAAAACTAATGTATAGAACAGCCGAGCCAAGCAATAGCAAACCCCGGTGGAAAAGCATGTTTATCCACCAAGGATGGTTTACAGCGCTATATACTCAACACTTACTTGATTTAGAGATTTTGGATGAGATTGTAGAGCAAAAATATTCGATATGTTCAGACCATTGTAGATTTTCATCTATATATATACCTAGTAGTTTTTGTTTAGATACGTTTTTTTATTTTATTACTATTAATATAAATATCTATTTCTTGAGAATTTTGAGTGTTATACCTCGTGCCTAATAACATACAAGACGTTTTATCATAGTGCATATTCATTTTATTGTGTTTGCCCCATAGTTTAGATCTATTACCGTCATGTTGCAATTTAGACTCAACGTCGGTTTTAGTTTTTCCGCTTGTATGGAATGTCGCATCATCTGCGTAAAAATCAGAGTCGCAGTGCTCAATGTATAAATGTAAATCGTTTATGAACATGAGAAATAAGTGGGTCCTAAAATAGAGCCCTGGGGCACTCCAGATTTGATACCGGCTGGCTGAGTTAGTCCTTTGCCACTGTCCATAACTTGCATACGGTTCTGAATGTATGAAGCAAATAGTTTAAAAGAAGAATCGTTGAATTTATAAAGAGAAAGCTTATTTAATAAAATTGAATGATCGACGAGATCGAACGCTTTTCGAAAATCGATGAATAATGTTCCGACAACGTCTCCGTTATTAATGCAAACCATCCATTGATCTACTTATTTTATCAATGCAGTCTGACAGCTATGTTTGGGTCGGAAACCGGATTGATTTTCATGAATTAAATCATATTTGTTTAAAAAGACCATGAGATGTTTATTTATGTGTTTTTCGAACAGTTTTGAGATTGTGGGGAGGATAGATATTGGCCTGTAGTTAGAGGGATCGGACTTAGCACCACTTTTATAGATCGGAAATATTTTTGCTATCTTAAGTTGAGACAGGAAGTAGGACGTATCAATGCTTTTGTTTATGAGAGACGTTATAGATGAGCGGCCATTTTAAGTATTCTAGGACCAATACCATCCAGGCCGGTAGCTTTATTTGGGTTAAGCCCGTGTATGAATTCTAACACTTGTTGGATTGTTGCGGGACTGTGAAAGATATAAGCGATGGAACTTTACTGCTAATATATTCATTTAACTTGTTAAAATCTGGTATATCTACAGGGTCGCTATGTGTATTGAAATGGTCACAAACTGACGCAAAATATTCATTAAGTTTGCATGCAATATGCCGTGAATCAGAAAATGTTTCGTCATCAATATGAAGTTCATCAGGTAAGGTGTTCAAAGGTGATTCCGTTTTATTAGTGTAAGATCGAAAGTCTTTCCAAAGTGTTCTTGTATCCTTTTGAGAGGCAATTGAATTCGAAAAATTGTGTATTTTTGCTTTACGTATAAGATCTCGTGTTTTATTCCGAAATAGTTTATATTGCGGCCAGTTTTTGTTTTTCTTATAACCGTCACGCATTCGTCGAGCGGTAAGTATTTCAGGTGTGCACCATTCTGGCAGACGTTGCGATTTGACCCTCCTAGGCGCGTGTTTATCCAATTGCTTTTGGATTATTGAAAACCAAGATGTTAAGTCATCGTCGACGTTAGAGGCGGACAACGTAAAAAACTCTAAATCAGTACCCAGACGCGTCATTAAAACGTTTAAAACATCGATAGGACGTGGTCATATGTGCTTTTTTCGTTATTTTATAATTAATCTTTCTTGTTATGCAGACCGGAAATGATCGCTAATGACGGAACAAAACACTCAGCAATGTTCTCAGGATTTGTGGAATAGATATGATCAATAATTGTTGCAGATGATGGGGTGACTCTTGTAAAGTCAGTAACTAATTGTTTAAGATCAAATAACTGAATGAGATTAAGCCTTTGGTATTTGAACATATATGAAAGTCAATATTAATATCACCCATCAATATAATTTCTAAACCAGAAGATTGTGCCGCTGACAGTTCTTCTTCAAAAAGATCGATCCAGCTGGATTTTGAATCAGAAGGACGGTAAGCCGTGCACGAAAGAAAAGGTTTAGAGTTTGGAAGAGTTATCTCTGACCAGATGGTTTCAATGTTTGACATTTCGAACTCTGGTCTATGTGTACATTTTATATTATTTCGAAAATATAAGATCACACCGCCACCCGTTTTATCCTGTGTAACAGATCGATCTTTTCTAATGTGATCAAAGCCATTTATTGTTAACTGGTGACATGTAATCGTTTCGTTGAGAGAGATCTCGCATATTCCAAGAACATCGGGCCCGTTTTCACTGGCCATCGATAGGCGCAATTCGTCAAGTTTTGGTAGCAAATGATTTATGTTTATATTTGCTATATAAAGACCCTTAGAGTTAAAAACAAAGTCTAAGTTCTGCATTTGGCCAGTTTCGTTCGGTCCGTTTGCTATTGGTGTTAGAATGTGTGAAACAGAACTGTCAGCTTCACATGTTGCAGTCCCGTCAACTGCAGTTATGACGGCTGAGGCAATGGTTCGATCGTTATTTGAGATATCACAACAATCATTATCAGATGAAGCATTTGATAAGGTATCGTAAGGATTACAAATAAGAACGTTATATGCAATGATAGCAAATTAAGTTGAGTTACTAATTTCAATAATCCAAAACTAGTGGCATAGTTAAGAGCTTGATGACGTCGCGTTACTCATACTACGTGCTTATCATACCCAACTGATTGGGGAGGCCGAAAGATGGAAAAGAAAAAATAGCAAAACTGAATAATTTCCTTAATTTCGTAATAAAAATGAATTCACACATACAGCTCGGTTTCAAAAATAACATACCCCTGCAATGTCGCAAAATAAATTGACCTCTTCACCTTCATTGAATCAATCATTGCTTGCTGGTTATTAAGCTGGTACAAATGAAACCTCTACATTTTGTGCATATGGCTATGTGTGTTGAAATGGTATTAATTTTATATTGATCATGAGCAGACCGATTGGACAGGAAGCTGCCTTTGGCATATACCAAAATTCTGACAGATTTAAAGTCAAGTTTTCAAGTTTAGGTGATTGGTATGGTGTACGTACTGTGAATTTTGCCATTTTATGACCTGAATGCTATGCATTGACACCTATTTGAGACATCTTAAAATTTGTACCACTCTCGAAACAGTACTGAATCAGAAAGTGGAAGTTTAATGTACCCACTACCTTGTATACAGGTACCTTGCAAATGCATGTTTTTAGCACAAAAAATATGTTCAAAGTTATCCAATTTTATGGATTTGCATCTGAGAATAGCAGTAATAATCGCAATGATTATCTATAGATAATTTCTATAGAATTGTGTCCCATGCAATGCACATATGCCTATGGCAATGTTTAAGTAATGCCATGACCTTCTTAAACATAATGCATTAATCAAAGACATTTGTTGGTATGTGAATATATTTGATTGAAATACTGTGACTGGTCATCTTATCAAGACGGTTTATAAAAGAAAATCATCCCATAGAAACTCCAACGGAACAAATATCAGGCACAAGAGAACACAATGAGATGTGGATGGACAGTAAGAGCAGTTTTGCTTCCTTAACACACGCCTGTAATGAAAGGATACGCGTCTATTTAATCATTATTTCAGTACTTAAAATGTAAAGCGAATGTATTGCAAGTTTTAATGTATCTAAAATAGATGTCCATGAATAGCATTGAGGTCAGAAAGTGGCAATATTCACAGTACGTACATCATACCAATCGCCCAAACTTGAAAACTTGACTTTAAATCTGTCAGAATTTTGGTATACGCCAAATACAGCTTCCTGTCCGATCGGACTGCTCATAATCAATATAAATTTAATACCATTTTAACACACAGAAACATATGCACAAAATGAAGAAGTTTCATTCGAACCAGGTCAACAGTCCTCAAGCAATGATCGAAGCAATGAAGATGAAGAGGTCAATTTATTTTGCGACATTGCAGGGGTATGTTATTTTTGAAACCGAGCTGTAGTATGTTTTTGATCACAATAAGAAAGTTACAGACGTTTGAAATTTTTAGTGGTGTGCAGTCAGATACTGGAAAATTCAGAGGCGTTCTGAAATTGTTATATTGTTTCACACGTGATACATGCATATAAAGTATAAACGTCTTATGCATATAAAGTATAAACCTCTATTCACATGTGAAATTATAACTTTTTTTCAAATATGTATTATATTTGATGAATATTGTTCTATATTTTATGGCTGAGCGTAATATAATAAAGCACTTAATTTGTCAATCACATTCATGCCGAAAGATTCAACAGAGCTAAGTGGATCTAATAAGCGTTATATTTACAGTTGTCTAGAATTAACAAAAAAAGCTTGGGAATAACGAAATGGCTTTTAGTTTCTTTCTGTATAGAGATACACTCAGTACACTCAAAGATAACACTTTTATTGTCGCTTACTGTGAATAGTTGATATTTCGCCATTACTTCTAATTACTATATAACACTAATATCTTTTAATGTTTTATTGTATAAAATACAGTAATGCTTAATAGCCCTTTGATTTAGTGCTTGGAAATGGACGCATTGATCTAAACGCTTTTAAAAGCTCTTGAAATGTCATATTTTTGTTTATTTATGGTCGTGAAGACACATTACAAGAACGTGCCTATACAATACACAGCGGTTTTCAGTTCGGGTAACTGAGTTGCCGCCTATTGGGGAATAACTGCTCACTTGGTTTACGACATGTTTTCATGGTTTAAGTACTTAAGTGTCATTTAAGTTTTTTCTCACCCCTCGGCTTATGGAGTGGGAATTTCTTTCTGATTGCGCCATTTCCTGATCATTGCCTATTTACACTTTCTTTGGGCGGACGGGTAAAAAACATCATTATTGTTTAAATATTTTGCTAACAATATTGATTGTCGGTACACGTTAGAACGCCTTGCCGAGGAGGTTTACAAATTGGTTTACAAATTTTAGAAACTTATAGGAAGTAATGATTTTTCTTTTCAGTTTAGAAAAATCATAACACGTTACAGACGTATAGGTTATAACTTGAATGTTATGCGACAGTCTGCATGCTTAGTTTTTAACCCAATCACGGTTGATAACTATGCTACCTTCTTTAATTGCACACCGGTGGGTCGAGCGTCAGACTCTATGATGGCCCCGACTTAAAGCTATTCATTTTAGTTGGTTGAGGCCGGAGCTTCTTGTCTGTTGCTTGGCCCACCGGGGTCCAACTGATGTTTTTCTTTAGCTCCGGAGTTAGTAAGTTATTTGGCGCCCAGGGATCTCCATCGTCGGGCAGCTTACAGAATCTGTGAGTCCTGGTTTTTGATTCATCAGGATGTTTATCATGATTTATTTGTTTGTTCTTGATGATTCATTTACTAGTTAGAGATTCACCACGAGGACCGAAGAACTAACTAAATGTTATGAACCACTGCAGAAGCTGAGGGTGAGGTTACGGCCGTGTAAAATCGATTTAAACCCGACAGTAACTTTGTGTTACTGATCGTTCCAAGTCGATACTTCTGTGGTGGTTCTTTTTGTTTTATGTCTTGGTGTTTAAAATATTTTTGTGCTGTTGGCGCCTTATGTATGTTTGCATATTTTTAGTTAAGTTAAGGTAACTGAGTGGCCACCTATTGGGAAAATAGCTGCTCATTCGGCTTACGAAATGTTTTCATGGTATAAGTACCTGATTGTTAGTTTGGTTTTTTCCCACCTTGGTTTTTGGAGTGGGAGTCTTTTTCTGATTGCGCCTTTTCCTGATATTTGCCTACTTGTACTTTTTTCGTGTACCTACCATTTATGTTAAGTAATTGATTAATAATAATAATAATAATAATAATAATAATAATAATAGTAATGATGATAATAGTAACATTTCCCTTCAATTCTGTGCCGGTATATTGCACTTGCTTGCTTGGCCTCTGTAAACGGACAACAACGGGTCATTTAGGGTCACAATATTTGATTTTGAAACAGTTTAGATGGTTTTACATAAATACTACTACTACTACTACTACTACCACTACCACTGCTACTACTACTACTACTACTACTACTACTACTACTACTACTAATAATAATAATAATAATAATAATAATTTTAATAATAATAATGATAATAAAATAATAATAATAATAATAAGAAGAAGAAGAAGAAGAAGAAGAAGAAGAAGAAGAAGAAGAAAAAGAAGTATTGTTTCTTCATTTAGCATATTACAGTGTTCTGTTATTAAACCAATATATCTAAAGGAGATGGGTAAACAATGAACTCGGGGATAGAGCAATACTTTATCTGTCTGTCAAATCCTTCAATTCGTTGTAAAAAGGTACAAGTAGGCAAAGATCAGGAAAAGGCGCAATCAGAAAAAGATTCCCACTCCAAAAACCGAGGTGGGAAAAAACAAACTAACAACCAGGTACTTATACCATGAAACATATTGTAAGCCGAATGAGCAGCCATTTTCCCAACAGGTGGCCACTCAGTTACCTTTACTTAACCAAAATTATGAAAACACACACAAGGCGCCAACAGCACAAAAAATGTTAAACACCAAGACATAAAACAAAAAGAACCACCACAGAAGTATCGCCCTGGAACGACCAGCAACACAAAGTCACTGGCGGGCCCAAACCGGTTTTACAGGATCCTAACCTCACCCTCAGCTTCTGCAGTGGTTCATAACACCCAGCCAGTTCTTCGGTCCTCGTGGTGAATCTCTAACTAGTCAATGAATCATCAAGAACAAACAAATAAATCATGATAAACATCCTGATGAATCAAAAACAAGGACTCACAGATTGAGTAAGCTGCCCGACGATGTAGATCCCCGGGCGCCGAATAACCTACTTACTCCGGAGCAAAAGAAAAACACCAGTAGGACCCCGGTGGGCCAAGCAACAGACAAGAAGTTCCGGCCCCAACCAACTAAAATGAATAGCTTTAAGTCGGGGCCATCATAGAGTCTGACGCCCGACCCACCGGCGTGCAATTAAAGAAGGCAGCATAGTTATCAACCATGATTGGGTTAAAAACTAAGCATGCAGACTGTCGCATAACATTCAAGTTATAACCTATACGTCTGTAACGTGTTATGATTTTCTGAACTGAAAATAAAAATCATTAATTCCTATAAGTTTCTTAAATTTGTAAACCAAGTCACCATAAAATTCAGGTTCCGAAAGACCCTCACATAAAAGCGTCTTTAACCCAACATTATATTTGGAAATCAATTCAAAGTGTCTACGATAAAATTTAGAAAAGATTTTTCGAAGTTTATGATACCGATAGCCCTGTTGGAGAAGTTTTGCCGTTAAACATTTATTTCGAGCGTTGAAGTCTGTAACATGATTGCAGACTCTAGCAAACCTAATAAGTTGTGAAATGTATACACCATAAGAAGCACGACGAGGAACGTCACCATACAAAAAAGGAAAATTTACTATATCAAAATCAAAGTCATCGCGCTTATCATAAATTTTAGAAGAAACAAATCCATTTGCAACAGAAAGGTGTAGATCTAAAAAGGGGGCTTCGGTATCTGAGATATTGGCTTTGTTCAACTGGAGTTCAGGTGGATAAATTTGATTGACCATACCTTCAAAATAAGGGTTGTCAATGTTCAAAAGGTCATCGAGGTACCTAGATGTGGAATTAAAAGCCTCGATAACATCAGCTTGATTGTCATGGTTAAGAGAATCCATGAAATCTCTCTCGTAGCAGTATAAAAATAAATCAGCTACGAGAGGTGCGCAATTTGTACCCATCGGAATTCCAACAATTTGTCTGTATAACTTGGTCCCAAATCTAATATAAATATTATCAAGGAGATAGGACAAGGCGTCGCACACATTTTGACATGACCAAAGTGTATACCGACTTTGGTCAGAATAAGTGAAAAAAGCCTTTCTGTCATTACATGCCAAATAAAGTGAACCATAGTTTTTAATGCCCTTTTGAAGGTCCACTCTATCAAATCCAGAAGTTTTTCTTTTATTAGATTATGTGGTAATGTTGTATACAGAGTAGAAAAATCATATGTGGACAAGCTTGTCGCACGGAACCCTCTACACTTCAATTTACTGAGCACCTCACCAGAAGTTTTTATTGACCAAAACCAATTTTTATTTGAAGTTTCATACACTGTCTCACAGCATCTTATAACATGAGATTTGATAGCAGTAAGACAGGAAGTTAATAATTTAGAAAGTTCAGTGGTAGTACACGAGCTAGAATTTGCAATAAATCTAGCAATAAATCTAAAATATGGTCTTTTGTGTAGCTTAGGTAACCAATACATCGTAGGAAGTTTGTCTTGGCCTTCATTGACACAAACAGAAAACTTAACACGTAATCGTTTAAAACCTATTTAGGTTGTGTCTCATTCTCTCTTTAAATTGTTCAAATTTATTCCAGAATTTCTTATCTGCAGACGTATTCAATGTTGACAATTTACACATCATAAATAAAATAAATAATATGAAGCCCGCCAGTAACTTTGTGTTAGTGATCGTTCCAAGTCGATACTTCTGTGGTGGTTCTTTTTGTTTTATGTCTTGGTGTTTAAAAAAATTCTGTGCTGTTGGCGCCTTATGTATGTTTTCATATTTATAGTTAAGTTAAGGTAACTGAGTGGCCACCTATTGGGAAAATAGCTGCTCATTCGGCTTACGATATGTTTCATGGTATAAGTACCTGATTGTTAGTTGGGTTTTTCCCACCTCGGTTTTTGAAGTGAGAATCTTTTTCTGATTGCGCCTTTTCCTGATCTTTGCCTAGATGTACCTTTTTACAATTATTCATACATATAAAATTTCAATAAATATAATGAAAATTAAAATGCTCAGACACTTATTTGAATCAAAAAAGATAAAATGATATTATTTATGGCGATTAAATTATACGATTTCAAATGAACACAATTACGCTGTGTGATGAGAAAACCAATAATTTGCATATGCGAAACCAAAGATGCAACTCAGCTTCGCCGAAGCTGCAAATGTTCACCAAACCGGGAAATATATTGATAATTTAAGCGGGCACAGCGTTGGTCCATCTTAAAACATATTTCAATGATGCGCACGCGCAGTAACAACTTTAATCGTCAAAATCAATTTAACTTCGGTTTATAGAAAAACTTACAGTAAAATTTTCAATCCGTTGCTACGCAATTTACATACATGTACAAACCCAATAACACGTGTTTTGTTTTTTGCTTCAATTACGTGTTTTAAAAATTGCCCACTCGATTTCAGGATTTCGAGACTTTTCTCGCCTGATCAGTAGTGATTCTGTTTTGTGCTTCTTTCAAATGACAAATTCGTCGCAGTACGCCTAAGCCGCGGACAAACGTCAAAACATATGTCAAATGGCACGCGCATTTACCATGCGAATGTATCAGGAATTCCTATGGTTTCGTAATCTTCGAACCACATTTGATTTGCCGACAAATGATAAAGAGCTTCAAACTTATTTGAAATTTTTCGTTATCCCTGGAGGACTATTGACGTATAACCATCCAGCCAGGTGTTATATAAGAATGTGAGAACAACGACCGCATCTAAAAGCAGGGTGTTCTGATTACATGGTTAAGTAGCAGGTATGATTCTTACTAACCTGAAACTTTCAACTGTTTATTTTAAAAAACATAAGCCAACGAATGTTTTATTATTGTTTTTTCCCCTTTTTCTAACCATATAATTTCTGTGTTCACCAGAAATCAATAGAATGTGTTGTAACCATTGAGTGAGCGCATTGTTTTACCAATTTTGCCAGATAGTGGAAAGTACTTTGCATGTTTCCTGTTAACTCGGATGTGTTTATGTGTCATATTCTACTGTTGATTGCTTTTTTATTTTATTTGTGTTTACTACAAGGGTCGTTATAAGACTAATGCAGCGATTTGGTAGCGCCTGACAAACGTCACACTAGGACTTGCAAATAGTCCCACTGCTTCTACATTTTTGACGGAGGCCAAAACATGGGCTATGAAATAAATTCCCAAGAAAGCGTCAATAATGAATATATTAAATCAATACAACTGGCAAAATTAAACGCCTATTTTGCATGCGAAATTACGAATAGTTACCAACAGTATTCGTCAGATAGTATGGTAACTTATGCGCGCATGCTTATGTGTAAGCAACAAATTGTTGAAAGATTTCCTAATGTAACAAATTTGCAGATAAAAGTTAACAGCATTAGAAAGTGCTTTATAATGCATGGTTGCGGCTTCGTAATGTTTCGATTCTTTGTCTCTGTCTCATCATAGTGTTCGCTTTTGAGTGGGATCTAAAATACGAAATCAAGCAATCAACCATACACGTTGTCACATACATTTCTGTAGACTGGAGCAATAAATGTAGTAATAGATTGTCCTCCAACCTTTCTGTTTGTAGAAAAGGGTCTTAGAACATTGTCCTCGAAGTGACCAGGACAGCCTCAGATTCAATTAATATACAATCATTTTTATGGCTTTTCAGTCAGATCAAATTACATGCGTGGGTCGGTTGACAGCCAGATTGTGACTATAGTGTAAAGTCATTTCAATATTGGGCGTCTGAAGCTATGATGACCCCGAATCATCAGGATAACATGTCCGTGTAAAGTTTACCCCTTATACCCCACTTTTATATAATAAAACTGGGGTAAACATGGGTATACCTATTTTTTTCTTATTTTTGCTCCAAAACATAGATTGTGGGTACTCGTTAGAACAGTCTCGGCGAGGCGGTTCTAACGTGTACCCACAATCTATATTTTGAGCAAAAATGAGAAAAATATCAAACATTTTCCACTGGAAATTTTCATTTTTTACAACTTCAAAAAATCTCTGTATATTGCATGGGCACACATAAGTTGGTCGAGGCCAGAATTTCTTGTCTGTTGTTTGGCTCACCGGGATTCAACACGTATGTTTTCAGAAATTTTGTTTGGTGCCCACGGATCTCCATCGTCGGGCACTTATTGTACCTGTAAGTTCTTGTTTTGATTCATCATGGTTGTTATTGTAATTGCTTTGTTAGCTCACCTGAGCCAAAGGCTCATAGGTGAGCTTATAGTATACCCATGCTCCGTCGTCCGTCCGTCCGTCGTCCGTCCGTCGTCGTCCACAATTTCAAAGATCTTCTTCTCTGAAACCGCTGGGCCGATTGTTCTCATATTTCACATACACCATCTACAGGTAGGGGGAAAGAATAATTGTGTTTTTGTTTTGATCGGATAAGAACTCTGGTTGCTATGACAACTTATGCTTCCCATAGACTTATAATGGAAAAAAGTGAAAATTGCTAGTTCTTGCTGTCTTGTTGGAGATATTTGAATTTTGTTTTTGCAGATATGTTTATTGAGTAGTCCTCTATGTTTCATGTGACTTTTGTCCCAATCCTTTATTTTGATTGGTTGCAGGGGCCCCATATAGGGCAAAATTTCGAAAAACATTCAAAAATCTTCTTCTCAGAAACTGTCAAGGGGATTAAGCCTGTACTTTGTATACATGTTCCTGACAGTGGCCTTTACATAATTTGTGTTTTATTATTCCAGGCGGATAAGAACTCTGGTTGCTATGGCAACTTAAAGTTTCCATAGACTTATAATGGGAAAAGTGGAAATCGGCTATTTTTCCACTAAAATTGCAGACATTTGAATTTTGTTTTTGCAGAAATGTTTATTGAGTAGTCCTCTACGTTTCATGTGACTTTTGTCCTAATCCTTTATTTTGATTGGTTGCAGGGGCCCCATATAGGGCAAAATTTCGAAAAACATTCAATAATCTTCTTCTCAGAAACTGTCAAGGGGATTAAGCCTGTACTTTGTATACATGTTTCTGACAGTGGCCTCTACATAATTTGTGTTTTTATTCCAGGCGGATAAGAACTCTGGTTGCTATGGCAACTTAAAATTTCCATAGACTGATAATGGGAAAAGTGGAAATCGGCTATTTTTCCGCTAAAATTTCAGACATTTGATTTTTGTTTTTGCAAAAAAGTTTATTGAGTAGTTTTTGACATTTCTTGTGACTTTTGTCCTGATCGTTTATTTTGATTGGTTGCTGGGGCCCCATAAAGGGCAAAATTTTGAAAAAAAAAGAGAAAACATTCAAAAATCTTCTCCTCAGAAACTGTCAAGTGGATGAATCCTGTACTTGGTATACATGTTCCTGACAGTAGCCTCTACATAATTTGTGTTTTTTATTCCAGTCGGATAAGAAGTGGTTGCTATGGTTTCCATAGACTTATAATGGGAAAAGTGGAAATTAGCTATTTTTTCTGGACCAATTGTAGGTATTTGAATTTTGTCTTTGCAGAAATATTTATTGAGTATATCTCTATGTTTCATGTGACATTTTTTTCCTAATCCTTTATTTTGATTGGTTGCTGGGGCCACATAAAGGGTAAAATTTGGAAAAACATTTTAAAATTTTCTCCTCAGAAATTGTCTATGGCATGAAGCCTGTACTTTGTATACATGTTCCTGACAGTAGTCTCTACATAATTTGTGTTTTTTATTTCAGTCGGATAAGAAATCTGGTTGCTATGGCAACTTAAAGTTTCGATTGTTTTAAAACGGGAAAAGTGGAAATTGGCTATTTTTTTTCTGGTCCAATCACAGATATTTGAATTCTACTTTTGCAGAAATGTTTATAGAGTAGTCCTCTACAGTTTGGTTGACTTTTGTCCTAATCCTTTATTTTGATTGGTTGATGGGGCCCCATAAAGGGCAATTTTTTAAATAAATATTTGGTTAATATAGCAGATCTCAGGTGAGCGTTTACAGAACCGTTGGTCCTCTGGTTTTTTCCTTGTGACAGAGATAAACCATGATGACCGAAAAACGAAATACATGTCGTGAAGCATTTCAGAAGATGAGGGTGAGGTAAGGCGCCTATAAAACTAGCTTAAGCCTCCAGTAATTTTATATAACTGTTCATACCATGTCGATACTTCTGTAGTGGTTCCGATCATTTTGTGTTCTGGTGTTGAATTTTTGTGTTGTTTGCACCTTATGTTTGCACCTTATGCACCTTTTGTGTTGTTTGCACCTTATGATAAAAATGATTGCGCCTTTTCCTGATCTTTGCTTACTTGTACATCCTTATGTACGTTTTCCTATTTTAGTTAAGTTTGGGTATTGAGTGTCGCCTATTGGGAAATAGCTGTTCACTCGGCTTTCGATATATTTTCTTAGTATAAGTACCTGGACCTAGAATTACAATCCTCTCTTAAAGTTAAGGAATACCTTAGTTAAGGTGACAAATTTCAGCAGCCAAAAAGGTGCATATAAAACGTACTAAAATCAAATTTGTGGGTTTTATTATGTAAATGTCATTTTATTTTAAACACCTGTATATTTTTTTGTAAAAGCAATTATTGATTTTAACGGTAGTATATCGAGTCAAAATTTGTCACCTTCCTTAACTTTAAGGGAGGTTTGTAATTCTGGGCCCTGGTTTTAATTCAAATGTTCCCACGTCGATTTTGGAGTGGGAATTTCTTTCTGATTGTGCCAGTTTCTGGTAAATGCCCTCTTTTACATACTGATTTTTGAAATACCACTCCATGTTTCTCCTGTGATTCATAATGCATAAACTGAATGAACTTAAAAAACTAACAAACCGTGGAGGAATGTTCACATCCAGAAAGACATGTTGAATGTGAAAAATGTTTCTGATAACAAAGCAAAGACGAATAGTCCTCAAATGATGATGTTATGTCCCACTGTCCCACTCATTCATTCGAGACGATCTGCCGTGGTTGGAAGGTCGGGCTGGCAGATCAAATGATGCATAGCTTATATAAATAGCACAGCTATTCGATACAATGTATACTATAATTACAATGTCTGACATACTGCGTCAGGGACTCTTTGGCTCAGTGGTTAGAGCATTGGATTTCTACCCGGACAATCTGGTTTCAAATCTCATCAGGGACGTGGAATTTGTTCAAACCTGCATTTCTTAGTCACGAATTTTCATATTCGTAAAATGTATTTATTGTTATAGATTATAGATTCGTTCTATCAGTACCACATAACCTCACTCTTGTCTCAAATTCGAAGCTGATCTATGAAGACGGCACACGTCATATTATGATTGGTTTGAAAAAAAAAAGATCCATCTTTATTGCGCATTATAGTCCATAATTTCTCCCTTTGAATATTGCAGTGCTTACAAAACATCAAACATTTATATTTTATTTAGATGAATCAGGCCCGTACTCACAAGAATATAGGCATGATACGAAAGACATGACAAAAATGTAATAATTTAACACAATGTACGAAACGGGAAAGGGCTGTGATAATCGGCCCAAAACGGTAATACCAAAAAAAGTACAAGTAGGCAAAGATCAGGAAAAGGCGCAATCAGAAAAAGACTCCCACTCCAAAAACCAAGGTGGGAAAAAACCAAACTAACAATCAGGCACTTATACCATGAAAACACTTCGTAAGCCGAATGAGCAGCTATTTTCCCAATAGGTGGCCACTCAGTTACCTTAACTTAACTAAAAATATGCAAACATACATAAGGCGCCAACAGCACAATATATTTTAAACACCAAGACATAAAACAAAAAGAACCATCACAGAAGTATCGACTTGGAACGATCAGTAACACAAAGTTAATGGCGGGTTTAAATCGATTTTACACGGCCGTAACCTCACCCTCAGCTTCTGCAGTGGTTCATAACATTTAGTTAGTTCTTTGGTCCTCGTGGTGAATCTCTAACTAGTAAATGAATCATCAAGAACAAACAAATAAATCATGATAAACATCCTGATGAATCAAAAACCAGGACTCACAGATTCAGTAAGCTGCCCGACGATGGAGATCCCTGGGCGCCAAATAACTTACTAACTCCGGAGCTAAAGAAAAACATCAGTTGGACCCCGGTGGGCCAAGCAACAGACAAGAAGCTCCGGCCCCAACCAACTAAAATGAATAGCTTTAAGTCGGGGCCACCATAGAGTCTGACGCCCGACCCACCGGCGTGCAATTAAAGAAGGCAGCATAGTTATCAACCGTGATTGGGTTAAAAACTAAGCATGCAGACTGTCGCATAACATTCAAGTTATAACCTATACGTCTGTAACGTGTTATGATTTTTCTAAACTGAAAAGAAAAATCATTACTTCCTATAAGTTTCTTAAATTTGTAAACCAAGTCACCATAAAATTCTGGTTCCGAAAGACCCTCACTTAAAAGCGTCTTTAACCCAACATTATATTTGGAAATCAATTCATAGTGTCTACGATAAAATTTAGAAAAGGTTTTTCGAAGTTTGTGATACCGATAGCCCTGTTGGAGAAGTTTGGCCGTTAAAGATTTATTTCGAGCGTTGAAGTCTGTAACATGATTGCAGACTCTAGCAAACCTAATAATTTGCGAAATGTATACACCATAAGAAGCACGACGAGGAACGTCACCATCCAAAAACGGAAAATTTACTATATCAAAATCAAAATCATCGCGCTTATCATAAATTTTAGAAGAAACAAATCCATTTGCAACAGAAAAATGTAGATCTAAAAAGGGGGCTTCGGTATCCGAGATATTGGCTTTGTTCAACTGTAGTTCAGATGGATAAATTTGATTGACCATACCTTCAAAATAAGGGTTGTCAATGTTCAAAAGGTCATCGAGGTACCTAGAAGTGGAATTAAAAGCCTCGATAACATCAGCTTGATTATCATGGTTAAGAGAATCCATGAAATCTCTTTCATAGCAGTATAAAAATAGATCAGCTACGAGAGGTGCGCAATTTGTACCCATCGGAATTCCAACAATTTGTCTGTATAACTTGGTCCCAAATCTAATATAAATATTATCCAGGAGATAGGATAAGGCGTCGCACACATTCTGACATAACCAAAGTGTATACCGACTTTGGTCAGAGGAAGTGAAAAAAGCCTTTCTGTCATTACATGCCAAATAAAGTGAACCATAGTTTTTTAATGCCCTTTTGAAGGTCCACTCTATCAAATCCAGAAGTTTTTCTTTAATTAGATTATGTGGTAAAGTTGTATACAGAGTAGAAAAATCATATGTGGACAAGCTCGTCGCACGGAACCCTCTACACTTCAATTTATTGAGCACCTCACCAGAATTTTTTATTGACCAAAACCAATTTTTATTTGAAGTTTCATACACTGTCTCACAGTATCTTATAACATGAGATTTGATAGTAGTAAGACAGGAAGTTAATAATTTAGAAAGTTCAGTAGTAGTACAAGAGCTAGAATTTGCAATAAATCTTGCTTTGTATGGTCTTTTGTGAAGCTTAGGTAACCAATACATCGTAGACAGTTTGTCTTGGCCTTCATTGAAACAAACAGAAAACTTAACAGGTAAATCGTTTAAGTGGGCGTTTACTACAGACACCTCATCAGTATCTGTCTCCAGATAAGCCCTGGTACCATCCAGCTCCTGTTTTAAGTTGTTAACGTAGTGAAGCCTACAAACAACAACAACAACATTGTTTGCGGCTTTGTCTGCCGGAACCAAGACATACTTTCTGTGAAATTCTTGGATACCCTGCTTCAAATGCCTAAATGACGATTTAGGTTTAGGAGGTAAAATATTAGTATTTTGTGAATAAAACTGTATACGTTTATCCACGATAGTGAAGATACTTCTTTTCCATTCTTTAAGAGCATTATCCTCAACACCCTCTCGTTTACACCATCGATTACCGAAATCATTCAATGCAGATGCAATCTCCTCTCTACATTTATCGAAATTGATGTATGATGGGAATCTATATTTCGGACCTTTAGAAACAATTTTGCGAATTCTAAATCCCGAAATTATTTTTAAATTTCCAGAAACTATATGTCCGGCTGGTTGATAAACAAATTTTGAATCTTTACAATCTCAAGACTTAGGAGTATTAGCATGGATATCAAGATCAGAAACAAGTTTATTGAAATTAAAAATAGTATTTCTGATTGGTTTATTATATTTGTAACAAATAATAGGAGGTTCTGAATTTTGGAAGTACGTAGGTATAGACTGTATCACTGATTTATCCTGGAATATGCTTGGTAAATCAATAAAGTCAATTCCTTTATTAATGAAAGGAATTTTAATAAAACTTCTAATGTGATTAGATTCGGAATCGATAAATGGACGAAGAGCATGCTGAGTATAACATCTTGTTAACAGTGCAGCGTCATACATTTGATGATTTCTATCGTAAAATCTATTAGCCTCTGTGTCCAAGGAACGTAATACAGCAATAGGCAGAGAACTAAGATAAGACAGCATTGGATGTCGACCGTGAATCCTTAGTTTAACAGCTAAAACATTAAGGAAAGTGTTTAATTTCATTGTAGCGCACCGTTTACGTTTGTCATTACCCTTTTTCCGTATACCATGAGATCTAGATTTACGTTTACGAGACTCTGAAAGTGTAAGTACATCAAAATCGGGCATTTTGGAAATATTTCCCTCATGGTAAATGTTGTCGTTAAATCCCAGTGGAAAGGGAGTTTGCAATAATTTTATCCATTTAAGTTCAGTTTCAAATCGTTTGATGTTTTTGAATCTAACAGAAGAATTTTCATCATATGAGATTTTTTCCACTGGTTGAACTATAATGACCAGTGCGCTTAAAATGCTGGTACAGAAAGGTATCATTATTTTTGGACTTTCTGATTCTACGATAGTGCTCACCAAATCGTTTTTGCAAATCTATGTGCATATGAGACATAGCTGATTAAATGTGCTTACGAACATTTCGAGGGGTACCAATTCAAGGACACCAGAATGGGAACTAGTCAAACTGATTGTGCGTTTCCGATCGTTCAATGTTTTTTCGGAACGTCGCGAAATATTCATCAGAAAAACATGTACGTGAAATGTATACCCCTTATGCCACACATTTATATAGAAAAACTGGGGTTTGCAGGGGTGCCCCTATTTTTTCTTATTTTTGACCCAAAACATAGATTGTTGGTACTCGTTAGAACCGCCTCACCGAGATGGTTCTAACGTATACCCACAATCTAAGTTTTGAGCAAAAATAAGAAAAGTATCAAAAATTGTCTGCTGAAAATGTTCATTTTTTTTGCAACTTTAAAAATCTCTGTATATTCATGGGCATGTTATAGTAATGTTACTAAAAGGAGCATTCTGTGTATTTCTTGCTATTTGATAATTAGCTGTCATACCCATCTGCGTTCGGTTATAATAAAATGTTTTAAAAAGAATGGAATGAGAAGACTTTCATATTTTTGAGCATTTATTGGTTTAATGCAATATGCGTTCCACTTCCTGTAGTAGTTAAGAAAACGAAATGACGGACATCAAAATAAACCATATTGCTAACTGGATCTTTATTATTTTACTAGTATAATCTCGACAAACCCAACCATCATGAATGTTTCGATTAAATGAAGAAAACTTGATTTACGTTCGTTTCTCAGTTTTGTTTTGATTGTTTTTTAATGTTTTGCTTTTTGGAAGTAATTGCCTATGGAAATGACAAGATAAACAATAGATTCATGTAAAAATAGAACACAATTATAATAAATCATAATATATAAAACTTGGTTTTTTCCCACCTCGGTTTTTAGAGTGGGAATCTTTTTCTGATTGCGCCTTTTCCTGATCTTTGCCTACTTGTACCTTTCCATTCATGATGGATCCAACATTGTCTGTTTGTCAAAATGAACGATAAAGGGTTCAAATCAATTAATCGATAATCGTGCACAAAAAATCCGTATTCCATAACTGATTTAAGGACAGGTTATCTACGGCACTTAATTTGTCCATCATGTCAAATGACATCAGAACAACATGTCCCTGACTTTTATAAAGAAAGAAGCTTAGGGTGAGGTTAGGTACCTGTAAAACCGGTTTAAGCCCGCCAGTAATTTGATATTACTAATCGTTCCAAGGCGATACTTCTGTGGGGGTTCTTATTGTTTTATGTCTTGGTGTTTAAATTTTTTGTGCTGTTGGCGCCTCATGTATGTTTTACATATTTTTAGTTAAGGTAAATAAGTGGCCACCTATTGGGAAAATAGCTGCTCATTCGGCTCATGAAATGTTTTCATGGTATAAGTACCTTATTGTTAGTTTTGTTTTTTCCGCCTAGGTTTTTGGAGTGGGAATGTTTTTCTGATTACGCATTTTCCTGATCGTAACCTACTTCGAAAAAAAGCACAGTGAAGAAAAAATGCAAAAATTTTATTGGAGACGTGTCCGCTATGTGCTCTTCGTGTGTTGTCGGAAAATGTTTTGTTGTGTTTTGTGTGTTTTCTTTCCCACCCGCTGTCTATGTTGGGACTTTAAATTTAATTGCATCGATTCCTGGTCCCTCTATTCTTACTTTGTACCTTTTTCCTCATCGTTGCCTACTTGTACCTTTTTATAAAGAAAAAAAAGTACAAGTAGGCAAAGATCAGGAAAAGGCGCAATCAGAAAAAGACTCCCACTCCAAAAACCAAGGTGGGAAAAAAACAAACTAACAATCAGGCACTTATACCATGAAAACACTTCGTAAGCCGAATGAGCAGCTATTTTCCCAATAGGTGGCCACTCAGTTACCTTAACTTAACTAAAAATATGCAAACATACATAAGGCGCCAACAGCACAAAAATATTTTAAACAGAAAAACTGGGCTTTACAGGGATGTACCGTTTTTTTCTTATTTTTTCTACAAATTATAGAGTGTCGGTAGTGGGTAGTGAGTATGCGTTAGAACCGACTCGGCGAGGCAGTTCTATCGTGTATTGTATTGCCACAATCAATGTTTTTGATCAAAAATAAGAAACTACCATTTTTTTCCTGTTGCAAATTATCATTTGAACAACCTTAATTATCTATGTGTATATTGCATGGGCTAGTTTTCGTAATGACTGCATTCGTAAGACAATAAAAAGGTACAAGTAGGCAAAGATCAGAAAAAGTCGCAATCAGCAAAAGATCTCCACTCCAAAAACCCGAGGTGGGAAAAAACCAAACTAACAATCAGGTACCTATACCATGAAAACATTGCGTAAGCCGAATGGGCAGCTATTTTCTCAATAGGTGGCCAATCAATTTCCTTAACTTAACTAAAAATATGAAAACATACATAAGGCGCCAACAGCACAAAAATATTAAACCACCACAGAAGTATCGACTTGGAACGATCAGTAACAAAAAGTTACTGGCGGGCTTAAATCGACTTTACACGGCCGTAACCTCACCCTCAGCTTCTGCAGTGGTTCATAACATTTAGTTAGTTCTTCGGTCCTCGTGGTGAATCTCTTACTAGTCAATGAATCATCAAGAATAAAGCCGATTGAATCAACAGAAGTAATGGATTTAATATGCGTAATATTAACTATTGTCTGGAATTAATACATTCTTTGAAATAACAATAAGGTTTTTAGATTGTTTTTGTAAAAAAATCACTTAGTGAGATCCCTTTTATTGTCGCTAATTTGGTTGTCTTTGATGTGTGACCATTATTGCTTATTACTTTATAACACTAATGCTTTTAAATATGTTATTGTATAAAATACATTATATTAATGCTTATTGACCCATTAGCTTAAATGCTTTTTAAAACTCTTGGAGAGTCATTTCTCAGTTTACGGGTCTGAAGAGTTGTGTACATTCTTTCAGCATAACAAGAACGTGCTCATGCAATATGCATGTAGCTTTTTCTTTCAGCACTTAAACTGAATCTTCCATTTAGTCTTTAACAGTTTTGCTCACAACATTGATTGTCGGTTCATGTAAAAACGCCTTGCCGAGGCGGTTCTATCGTGTCCCCACAATTGATTTTTTGAGCAAAAAAAAAAAAAAAAAAAAAAAAAAAAAAAAAAAAAAAAAAAAACATATCACACATGCTTAACTAAAACATTTCTTTTTTGCTTAACGCAGGACAGTTAGCTCAATATCATATGATTTTTACCTTTTTTTCAAATATGCCACAACAACTGAAGTAATAATAATGTTACGAGCAAGCGTAGCTAGACAGGTACAGCGAAAAACAACCAAGAAATTTAAACTTACAACTTTACAACAACTGAAGTAATAATAATGTTACGAGCAAGCGTAGCTAGACAGGTACAGCGAAAAACAACCAAGTAATTTAAACTTACAACTTTAATTGAAAAAATAAATGCAGTAAATACATACAAACAAATGAACAAATAAATAAAAAAAATAAATAAATAAATAACTTACAAATCAAATGTCAAATAAACCCTTGTCCCTCAAATGTAAGTCCACAGGTATTCTCAATCCAGTATCCAGAATATGAGCACATGTATATTTAATCCACAATATTATTTTAATCCAAAACACTAGTGAAACAACCAAAACTATAAACTTTAAATCACTTCGAATTTCTGAATACCTAAAAAAAGGACAAGTAGGCAAAGATCAGGAAAAGGCACAATCAGAAAAAGACTCCCACTCCAAAAACCGAGGTGGGAAAAAACGAAACTAACAATCAGGTACTTATACCATGAAAACATTTCGTTAGCCGAATGAGCAGCTATTTCCCCAATAGGTGGCCACTCAGTTACCTTAACTTAACTAAAAATATGCAAACATACATAAGGCGCCAACAGCACAAAAATGTTTTAAACACCAAGACATAAAACAAAAAGAACCACCACAGCAGTATCGACTTGGAACGATCAGTAATACAAAGTCACTGGCGGGTTTAAATCGATTTTACACGGCCGTAACCTCACACCTAGCTTCTGCAGTGGTTCATAACATTTAGTTAGTTCTTCGGTCCTCGTGGTGAATCTCTAACTAGTAAATGAATCATCAAGAACAAACAAATAAATCATGATAAACATCCTGATGAATCAAAAACCAGGATTCACAGATTCAGTAAGCTGCCCGACGATGGGGATCCCTGGGCGCCAAATAACTTACTAACTCCGGAGCTAAAGAAAAACATCAGTTGGACCCCGGTGGGCCAAGCAACAGACAAGAAGCTCCGGCCCCAACCAACTAAAATGAATAGCTTTAAGCCGGGGCCATCATAGAAAAAGGTACAAGTAGGCAAAGATCAGGAAAAGGCGCAATCAGAAAAAGATTCCCACTCCAAAAACCGAGGTGGGAAAAAACCAAACTAACAATCAGGTACTTATACCATGAAACATATCGTAAGCCGAATGAGCAGCCACCCTCCCAACAGGTGGCCACCCAGTTACCTGAACTTAACTAAAAATATGAAAACACACATAAGGCGCCAACAGCACAAAAAAAAAATTTAAACACCAAGACATAAAACAAAAAGAACCACCACAGAAGTATCGACTTGGAACGATCAGTAACACAAAGTTACTGGCGGGCTTAAACAGGTTTTACATGGCCATAACCTCACCCTCAGCTTCTGCAGTGGTTCATAACATTTAATTAGTTATTTGGTCCTCGTGGTGAATCTCTTACTAGTCAATGAATCATCAAGAACTAACAAATAAATTATGATAAACATCCTGATGAATCAAAAACCAGGACTCACAGAATGAGTAAGCTGCCCGGCGATGGAGATCCCTGGGCGCCGAATAACCTACTAACTCCGGAGCAAAAGACAAACACCAGTTGGACCCCGGTGGGCCAAGCAACAGACAAGAAGCTCCGGCCCCAATAGGGTCTGACGCCCGACCCACCGGCGTGCAATTAAAGAAGGCAGCATAGTTATCAACCGTGATTGGATTAAAAACTAAGCATGCAGACTGTCCCATAACATTCAAGTTATAACCTATACGTCTGTAACGTGTTATGGTTTTTCTAAACTGAAAAGAAAAATCATTACTTCCTATAAGTTTCTTAAATTTGTAAACCAAGTCACCATAAAATTCTGGTTCCGAAAGACCCTCACTTAAAAGCGTCTTTAACCCAACATTATATTTGGAAATCAAATTATAATGTCTACGATAAAATTTAGAAAAGGGTTTTCGAAGTTTATGATACCGATAGCCCTGTTGGAGAAGTTTGGCCGTTAAAGACTTATTTCGAGCGTTGAAGTCTGTTACATGATTGCAGACTCTAGCAAACCTAATAAGTTGCGAAAGACTGGATTGGTACCTATATATATACATTTGAGGAAAAATCAACCACATTTTAGAAAAGTATATGATAAACTTTTCTTTAGAAAAGAAAATAATCTCTAGAAAAGAAAAGAACTAAACGAAAGTTCTTTAGAATTCTCCAGATAATTCAAGGGCCGTAACGACCATCAAGACCAAACAAAAGGTCATTAGAAACTTCGTGAAGTCAGTAGTATACATAGCTTAAATATATTTTTATCTAATGGTAAAAATATATTCATTCTAGTCTCATCTGGAATTGTCTATAAGGTGCTCATAGAATTTTCTATATTTCTAAATTATATAACATTGATAAAAATAAGCAATGGTATTCTTCTTCAAAGTTATAGACAATGAACTCTAGAAGCATAAATATGAAATATATATTAATCAAGGTTACTCCCATTTGATTATATATATAACTTACAAGTAATAGTTTTACAAACAATCAATATTATTGAATCAATCATATATATAACAATAATAATAATAATAATTATAATAATAATAATAATAAAAATAATAATTATTATTATTATCATTATTATCATTATAAACCATTCGTTCATAAACAACCATTTAAAATTACTTCACCTACACCTTTTGTGTGTTACGTGTAGTCAATTCGCACATTACAACGTTCAGTAAACAAGTCCATTCTCTTAGAAAAAGTTACAAGTAGGCGATGATCGGGAAAAGCCGCAATCAGAAAAAGATTCCCACTCCAAAAACCGAGGCGGGAAAAAAACAACTAAAAATAAGGTACAGGCCCGGTAAAAAATCAACAACATATTCCTCTTTTCTCGGAGGACCCTAAGCTATTTTTCTCGGAGAAAGAACGCTAAATTTCTCTTTTCATTAAGATATTTCGCGTTTCGTTCAGTTCGATTTCTCGGAGAAACACCGAGAAATTTCACCGCGACCGCAGGTATTAACCGGTGAAAACAGGTGAGTCCAGATTTACCTGTTCGCGGTGTTTCTCAGAGAAATATTGTGCACGATTGTGAAAATCGATTTTACCATATTTTTAATAATTAAAGAAGTTTTAGACCTTTAACTGATCAGTATTTATAAATGTTTTTGTATATGGCACCTCTAACAGTTTGACACGTTTTAATAAGGCACATTAATTACTGAGCAAACATTCCACAATCTTCTTCACTGGTTTCCGTTACGGTTGGTCAGGCATGACTCGACTCGCATTTGACATACAAATTAAGAAGTACTTTGTTTCATCTCAATTATGTCTTTATCCAAGTAGTTTCATTTGTTTGAGCTAGGAAACATAACAGCAATAGGCCATAAACATGTACGAGTATAATAGGTAACCATTTTGCGCATTCTTGAATTCATATTGTAATGAAATAAATATTTTCTGCTTCTGGTTGTATGTCAAGCTATGGAAACGTGCATGTAGAATGAAATGGCATAATTTCATCACATTGTCAGCTTATGGAGCAAGCTATTTTTGTAAAATTTTATTGACCCGATTACCCTGCAGCGATCTCCTAACTCCTATATGAATATGCATTACAACATTCTCGATGATAAGGATACACAGTTTTTAACTAGCACAAAGTTTTGTCAATACCTCTAAATCACTCGTTTATCAGGGGCACTGTTCGCATAAACACTTTTTTTCATACCAAATTTATGACCAAATCTTCACATAAGAATAAGGCGGATAACGAGAAAACAATTTATACACTTTTCTTTTTTAAGCATCTGTTTTTCTTGCTAAATGCATAAACGCAAAACCTATTGCCATGCATAACGACAACTCCGCCATGAACATTTTGTGTTGGCGGCATGTTGTTTTTACAAGGTGCGGTCCGAAATGTCAAGTGCATAGAAAAGTGCATGATGCATGGTGAAAAATGACAAGTAAAGACAATTTATCAATTACTGATAATTGATAAATTAATTGATAATTAATCGAGTAAATTAACAAAAGCATTTACATGTTCATGTGCTTTAAACCCATATACATTGTATGAGGTATTCCTCAACATATTTACACACATCATGATAACATGTCCATGTAATGTATACCCCACTTTTATATGAGCCGCGTCATAAGAACGCTGGACTTATACTCATGCGATAATAAAGGCGCAGATCAACTGTGCAGTATCTGCACAGCTGATCAGCGCCTTTGTTTTCACTACTCGGCTAGTACAATCCCCCTAGTTCTTTAATCTGATATTTCTGTACGCTGTGGCTTGGCTCGGATGTACGTTACATATAACGTGGCTGTACGTTACATGTAACGTACAGCCGAGCCAAGCCACAGCAAACCCCGTCGATGGAAAAGCATGCTCATCCACCAAGGGTGGTTTACTGCGCTATATACCTAACACTTACTCGATTCACAAAGTCTCGAGTTTGAAATTTGCATATTTCCAAGGGAAGCTATCCCGTTACATTACTTCCCCCTCCGAGAAGACTCGCCCCGAGTCTTGGCCTGGGGACTACATGGGTAAGGCAACCCCGGTCTGGCGGTTGTCATCATCCCACCGCTGCCACCAAATGTAACGAGCGGCCGAGCCGAGCCACAGCAAACCCCGTCGATGGAAAAGCATGCTCATCCACCAAAGGTGGTTTACTGCGCTATGTACCTAACACTTACTCGATTCACAAAGTCTCGAGTTCGAAATGTGCATATTTCCAAGGAAAGCTATCCCGTTACATGATCAAGATGTATAGATATGAATTTTTCACCGTATTCGATCTAATAAGTGCACTTGTTCCAAAAATCGCACATCCTGATCGTTTCCGAAAAACATGTGCAGTTCGACTAGCACACAGCTCAACTGGCGTATGGATATCTTACATCAAATTTACACGTTAAATCGCATTAAAACTTAACCTTTATTAATGTTTCCGTAGAAGGCAGGAACGTATACACTCATTTTACACGAAAACAAATACATGACTTTATATTTTGGTGTCAGTTTTAAAAATTACCGGGACCGTCTAAGTATACAAACTTTAATATGCATGTGCATGAATAGAAAAATCACTGCGCAATATTACTGTTACTAACGTCCTTGTCCTCAGCCACGGTTATGTCGGTACGTTTTCGTCGCTTTATGGTACTGTACAAGTTTGGGATGTCCTGACGTTCGAAATGGGCTACACAACATTCGTATTTGTAAACCCTTCACTTACAAAAACTACCGAAACAGCATCCGACACGCTATGAACTGCAGATACTTGAGTATGTATGTTTTGTATGTTTGATGCATCCACATTTATATCTCGATGTCGTAACACAAATGACGACAAAATAATGGTGCATACGTAAAAGAAAAATAAAAGAAAAATACTATCATAACCGACATTGTCCCAAATTCATGTACATGTGAAGAAAAGTTTGTATATTTCAGCCACTTACTTTGATGCACTGTGTGACATATCCTATACAAAAGTATTTGTTGCCCATAATGCATTTTTTATCTAATAATATCAATCAGATTTAAAGAGGGAGCGAAATAAATATTTAAGACCATTAAAATTTCTCGACTGTACATGTACATTTACAATATTCCATACAAACCGCAATTCTGCACAAGGTATAACAAACATCTAAATGTATTTATGAGTTTTTCCGATCTCTCCTTCCGAAAGCGTTGCTGCCTTTTGTGTCGATGATGTTTTATAGAAATAATTTCATATACCGTAACTTTAAAAGAATCTGTGACATTCTTAGGGGTTTTATGCCTCGTTTTCAAAATACCATAACAATGTCTCAAAGGCTCTGGTGGTGGTATTTCATGATTAGGGCAAAAGCCCAATATATTCTGAACCTATAACTATTAAAAGTTTTGACTGTTTCCTCCAAATAGTGTAAAAAAGGCGATTTTAGCGGGGGTGGGGGTCAAAATTTCGTATGTGAGAAAAGTTTAATTTTTCGCTTTTCCTTGCTTGTAGTCCTTTAATTCCACTATTGTATCATATTTTGTGCATGCAACACTGTGTAAAGTGCGATAAACATGCATAATGCCATTGAAATAAAGGCCGTGAAATATTACGACGTCAACATTTTGGGTACAAACCTTTAGCAGTTACCTGTATAATATTATTGTCTAAGTACTACCAAACATTATACAAGGCACTGTTAACTCATATGGAAACCTGCTATCTGTTATATGCAAAACCTTATACCCAGATCAGCGATGACCAGCCAGCTACTCAGAATTGTGTCATTAATGAACAAAACTTCAATCCATCTTCTATGTCTTGCACAGCTTGATTAGAGTTCGATCTTAACCAAAAAAAAAAACAACAAAAAAAACATTTTCTCGAGACACGGCCCATTGTGACAAAACTTGGTCACACTGAGCAACCTTGCATGAATATTTATTTACCTTTATAAACCTGTCACAACACGGCCTTCAACGTATTTATTTTTCTGATTCGCTTTAATGTCTCTTTCAAGATTATTTCAGCTCGTATGAGATTTACCAAACAGTAGGTGGACGAAAACATGAGAACCCAGAGAAAAAACTCCAGGCACACCCGCAAACAGAACTTGGCTTGTCTTACATGTGTCTCGTTTCAAAATAATGGTTGTGTTGAAGTGATTATAATCATAAAAGTTATTTTTGATTTGATTAGATTATGGCCGAGCATCCTTTAATAGGAACATTTTTTTCAATCATTTTGGGATTGAGCCACGTATTACTTCTTGTACCAAGTACTCAAGGGGGGTATAGCGTGTCTCGGGCACAGCACGACTCCCCACAATTGTATCAAACCCAGGGCCTCTATTTAGATTCAATTTCATTAAAGAACTGAAAGGTTCTTGTTTTGATGCCGAACGTGATATATAATAAGCAAATGAACTTTTTTTGAAAATGAATGGAAAATTGAGTAAACACCCTTAAAGTTGGTGATTTGAAACTTAATGTCGCTGTATTGTACCAATGACAAAGATATTGTACGTTCCCATGGTACTGGCTAATACCTAGACAGTGGTGGCATCGTACCGACCTGACTGAAAAGTTGTTGATTTGGAAGTTAATACATTTATAAAAAAAGGAAAACAGTCCAACAATGTTACTGTTTGTGGTGCAAGAGGTTATTGGCCGTGTAAACAAGTGGACAGTATTAGTATAGAATGATTACAAAAGTTTGTTCCACAGAATGTACAGTACCCTCATTTTCTGGGGAATAAAACATAAAAGTGGTTATAAATCAAACAGACTGGGGGTAATTTTCGAAACAAATGTATATATCCATTTTTTGTACTTTATATATGGCATACAACCTAACTGCTTTTTGTTTTCTTTTTAATTTTAAGTTAAAAACACGTTCACATAATTGGGCTCTAGTACTGAGATAACATTTTGGGCTGTAGGGTACTGTTCCCCCCCGAGTCCCAGAACGCCATTCACATTTCTATTTTTCTATATGTTTAATACAAAATATACCCATTTTAACCCAAAAATAAAGCAGTACTTCGTTAGAAACAAGAACCTCAATCCAATATCATAAACTATGGACTAGCAGCAAACATGCATACAAAAACAGAAACATTTGACCAACATTTATTTTTTTCAAAATCTGAGGCAGCTATACATTATGGCTCCCATTACCACCGTCAGAGATCCTTACGAAAACATGCCCATGCAATATACAGAGATATTTAAAGATGAAAAAAAAAGAAAATTGTCAGTAGAAAATGTTTGCTTTGTCTTATTCATGCTCAAAACATAGATTGTGGGTACACGTTATAACCGCCTCGGTGAGGCGGTTCAAACTAGTACCCACAATCTTATGGTTTGGAGCAAAAGATAAAAAAAAATAGATATACCCCTGCATACCCCAGTTTTGCTTTTGATGGGATACACATTTTCCATGAAATATTTTCCTGATGTAAAATGTTTGAACAAGAATGATTTTAATGATGCAAATGCATGTGCGTGAATAGCAATGTATGGACATGTACATTCATATCTACGTGATGTATTTAGCCGTCAATTGGGAGTAAGTCATATGACAGTGTTGGCTGCACGGTCGGCATTTTTATTTGCTTGACTTTTTATTTCACTTTACGGCAGACAGCTTCCTTATCATGTGAAGGAGCAGTGTCAGCTTCGTGTTCATTAGTCAACAAGAGAATGTTACACAAGAACATGACTGTGTATGCCGAAACACACTTCCTGGTAATGCTGCAAATTCTACCACTTGGCCAAATCAGTCAACAGTGATTTCTGTAAATTTTGTTGACCATTTATGTATGTTAATACCATGCAATATTACGGGTGAAAGGGCATCAATTTAGGCGATCCCATAAATCATGATTTAAATGGCTTTGTGGTTGTTCATGGAGAATAACTTTTGATGCAAATTCTTTCCTACTACATGTAGTCTCGATCTAAAACATACAAGTATATATACATGTACATGTACATGTACGAATGCTCAAATTATTTGCGATATATATGGAACCATAATCTGAATATTTGATAACGGTTACGTTAACAGCTTACCAAGAAATGCTGGCGGACAAGTAAGGTCCGAACATTTAATGAGACAGGCCGCGATGGTTTTACATGTATAGATAGTGCGTTCGCTTCGAAAAAAAAAGTTGCGATTTCGATCTCCGGCCGGTATATTCATGTTTTTTTGATGACTTGTGTTTATTCTGACATAATTAAAGTAAACCGCCTGTTAAATCATTGCTATTGTACATAATTAAATACCTTTGATCAAAAGTCATTAAACTTATTTATTCATTCAATGAGAATGACTCTGATTATCCACATAGTCACTAGAAGTGTGGTAATTTTATTCTTTGTTGGAAAGGACAATGCTCAAGGCGCGAATTTTTAATGACGCCCTTGATTTTTAAATGATTTTTTTCGCTTCCATTCTTCTGTTCAAAGATCGAATAATCATGGATGATGTGAAAAGCAACACAAGTGACAAAAGTCATCATAAATTTTAATGTAATCAAGAATATATTTATGTGGATTATAAGCCATCTAAACAAATACGTAACATCTGCAAGTTTCATACTTGCAAATACTTAAAATATTATTTTTTTAACTTATTGTTTTATATTTATTCAAAAATTATAAACATGCATTTGTCTTTTAAATTCCTCCGAGAAACTCCGAGAAAGAGAGTTTTATCGATAAATCCAGGTAATTACCTTTCTCGGAGAAACACCGAGAAATTTCACCGAGAAACACCGCGAAATTTCGCGCAGACGATTTCGTCTACCTGGCTTATTTCGCGGTGTTTCTCCGAGAAATAAAAATTTCGCGTTTGCCATGGTTGCGGAGAAACGCGGAATATGTTGTTATTTTTTTACCGGGAGTGTACTTATACCATGAAAACACCTCGTAAGCCGAATGAGCAGCTATTTTCCCAATTAGTGGCCATTCAGTTACCTGAAGTAAACTAAAAATATGATAACATACATAAGGCGCCTACAACACAAAAAGAAAATAAACACCAAGACATAACAATAAGAACCACCACAGAAGTATCGCCTTGGAACGATCGTAAATACCCGTAAATACTGGGTGTTATGCTAGAGCAATACGTAATCTGTCTGCAATGTGTTTTATTTCGTTGGAAAACTTATTTTCCTAGATGTCTGATTTTTTTTCTTTACAAAGTTAAAATGTATTCCATAATTTCTTATCTGCAGACGCATATTGTGTTCAATGTTGACATTTTTACACATGTCATAAATAATTTGAATTCAAAGTTACTCAAAAACCTCAATAAATATAATGAGGATTCAAATGCTTAGACACTCATTTGCATCAGAAAAGATAAAACGATATTATTTATGGCGATGGAATCATATGATTTCAAATTGAACACCATCAGGTAAACATGTTTGTGAAGTTTAAAGTCCCTTGTACCCCGTTTTTATAATGTTAAACTAAGGTGTACAGGTGTGTACCTAGTTTTGATCTTTTTGATCCAAAACATAATTTAGGGTCCTCGTTAGAATCAAGTCACCGACATGATTTTGCAGTTGTCTTAAGACTACAAGGGCTATATAATCATTTGATATGGCAGCGCCTGAGAAACGTCACACTATGGTTTGCAAATAGTCCCACTGCTTCTGCATTTTTATTCAGGTCGAATGCAGAGGCGGATTTAGAGGGGGTTCGGGTGGTTCGCTTGAACCCCACTCTCGGACCAAATTAAATGAGGTATAATGTTGTAAATGAACCCCTCTTGAAGGATTTGAACCCCCCTTCCAGAAATCATGGATCCGCCCCTGGAATGTATGTTTAATGCATTTTATTCCCAAGAAAGGTCAATAGTTTATTATGGCCACACGGTTATGCTAGATAACAATCTTTAGATTGTTTAGTACCCGTCATTTTTATTTACTAAAATTCACTACTGACAATCACATGGTATTGTTCATATACAAACCAATAAATGATCGGTGACACACACTGCAATTGAGACATACGTTTAGATTAAATATCTGAGTTTTCTCCCATAGTGTGTACTCTACTGAAAAATAGATAGGTGCAGTCCATGCAGAAATTGAACATTTTTTGAAAGAAAGTTACATAAGAAATCCGGGTTATTTTGTTTACACAAACACTTCAACGTTAGTGTGTTTGAAGCACCATATGTTCATGGGGCGGAAGTGTTTGCGAAAACGAAATAACCTGGATTTCTTATGCTACTCTCATTCAATAAATGTTCAATTTCTGCATTGACTGCAACTATCTATCAGTTAGTAAGGTAAATTGTATAGGATAAAATTCGAAATTTTCAACTCCATTTCGGGCGGAATTGCATTGTGCGTCACCCATTCCATACCACGTTTTAGCAGCTGTGAAAATTTGAGTGTGTATAATCTTTATCTCATTGTTAAATGTTTCGATTTCACAAAAGTCGGATTGCATGGTTTATTTGCTTACGAGAGAGCTCATTATATTTAGCAAATACAAATAAAACTGAGATCCTTTTAGAGCATATTTATGAGAAAGGAGATGGGCCGATTCGTGGTTTCGGCTATTCAAGCCTCTTCAGTGACCCTTTAGATTTGACAGCATGGAGCCAAAGAGAATTACTGTAATTTTGCAATTTTCAACAGGGTAGTCGATACAAAGACTAGTTTAATCAAAATGGGGCCAAATATTTAATACATTGGTTAGAAAATAAATCTAAACCGAATCTATACCGATAATAGGTTTCTGAAGACTTCCGAAGACGTCGAGTAATCTTGCAATCTTGCCAATGTCACTAAAATACTGCCTTAATATTGTCCGATCAAGTATGTCCAAAAAATACACCAGACCAAGTAATCACTTACAAGGCTAAAGGCAAAACTGTTTCTTTGTAAAGAAATATACACGTTCTTCTTTCGCAGCAGTTCTGGTCTTTGATCGACACACAATCTCTGTCTTTGTGTTTGTTCATGCAGAAGCACTAGAAACATCCCTGATGTAGTCGTTGAACCACAGACATTGCAGATCCGGGGACCATGAACAAAATCTCAGGTTAGTTCATTGCATCAGAGTAACATGTCCGTGAAATGTATATCCCCTAAATTCCAACTTTTATTTCATAAAACTGAGGTCGGTAGGGGTGAACCTAATTTTCTTATCTTGGTCCAAACCATAGATTGTGGGTACTCGATGAGGCGGTTCTAACGTGTACCCATAATCAAGGTTTTGACATAAATTATGGAAATTTTCAAAAATATTCAGTTGAGATTTTTCAAATTTTACAGCATTAGAATTGCCGTATAATATGTAGGAGTGTTTTCTGTATAATTCAATGTTGTTGCTTTGTCTTAACATGGTGGTTGCTTTTAAGCAGGATCTGAAAAATGAAATGAAGCAATCAACCGTACACGTTGTCATATACCTTTCTGCAGATTGGAGATGTAATCAAACCTTTCTAGAGTTTTTGTTAGTCTTAGAACATTGTCCTCGGAATGACCAGAACAGTTTTAAATCCAATTTAAGATACGATCACTTTTACGGCTTTGACGTCAGATCTAATTACACTGGTGGGTCATTTGGAAGCCAATTTGTGCCTATATTGTAAAGCAAATTTTAGAGTTTTGAAATACCGCTCCATGTTAGGTTTCCCTTTACTTCATAATTCACACACTGATTGGGCCATACAGATTTATTAAGGAATTGTGACTTTAAGAAAGACATGTTGAATGCATTGAAGTTTTCTGATGATTAAACAAAACATGATACATAAGACTTAGCACAAATGCATTAATACAGCACGATAGAAATGGTGTTAAGAAATTTCGTTCAAGACTTTAATTTGGACGAAAATTAAAAGATAAATGCAAAGATGTTTTGAATCAGATACCCGATCATGAACAAAATGGCCATTAAACACTGGCACTCATTTTCTAACCCTTGAACTTTTACAAAAAATGGGGTATACTAGTAAATATCTTTGCCATGCCAAGACCGATGCGATATTTCAATGAATTAAGCCTAATGACACTACTTATTCGCCATTTATTTAGTAATGAGATGTCTTCAATTACAAACATGTCAAAGAAAATAAAATGTCAATTTTCTTTCATTTTTTTCTCAGAAAATCTAATTATCTCTAAATCTATGAAATATAGTGTCCTTAGAAAATATATATCTTTGAAGCAACTCGATGTAAGACAGCTTTAAAACTGCTAAATGTTATATGAGAAAACAAGAGATTCATGGAAAATGCATCATTTCATTAGGTTTTGCCTATAACATGTTTTCAAACATCGTGGTAAAGTGCGGAACGAACTTTCTTAACACCCTTTAGGAAACGCGACATCAGGAAAACATGTCCGTGCAATGAATACCCCCTTAAACCCCACTTTTATATAGCAAAACTGGGGTTTGCAGGGGTATACCTATTTTTCATATTTTTGCTCCAAAACATAGATTGTGGGTACTCGTTTGAACCGCCTCGGCGAGGCGGTTCTAACGTGTACCCACAATCTATGTTTTGAGCAAAAATATAAAAAAATCTACTGAAAATATTCATTTTTTACAACTTCAAAAATCACTGTATATTACATGGGCAAGTTGTTGTTATGGTGAAAGCGCAAAACGGTGCCAACAAGACTATGTGCGTCATAGGCATGGCTGGGCTTCGAAATGGATAAAATGCGCTTACTAACATTTCGAGGGGTACCAATTCAATGCACCAGAAAAGGAACTAGTCAAACTGGTTAGATACTATTTTTGCGTTTCCCATCGTACGTTGGTTTTAAAAACGTCTAGAAATATTCACTTAAAGAAGCATGTCGTCTCTTTCTGGCTCTCTGATAATTAGCTGTCATACCCATCTGCGTTCGGTTATAAGGAAATGTTTTAAAGAGCTGCATTTGGAATTGGGTGATAATACTGATATACGAGGGAAAATCCAATATAACATGCACTTTTGTTGTTACTTCAACATACGTAGATAAATTTTCGAAAAATACATATTGCGATAAATGTTATCATTCGGTTAACAAAATAAGTTTAAACAATTGCACATTTCGTAGGTACCGCTAACGCACCTCGTCATTTTAAAACCATGGTGACGCATGGGCGGCGCACGCGAATTTTCGGTCGTGTACTGTGTCATACATGCCTCAATAAAATGTAAAATACGCACGCGAATCGCACCAAACTAAGTCCAGTAGAAGCATGGTGTTGCGCTAATGCTGTGACTAAATTTTAACTAATTTGAGCAATGCCTTGAAAAATCAAAATTACGCCTTTTCAGTGCTTTTTCGGCGAGGCAGTTCTACCGCGTATTGTGTACCTACAATCAATATTTTGATCAAAATATGAAAACTACCATTTTTTCTGTTGCAAATTATCATTTTTACAACCTACGTGTGTATGTGCATGGGCAAGTTTTCGTATTGACTCAATCACAAACATACCGAATAAATCAACAGAACTAATGGATTTAATACGCGTTATATTTACTATTGTCTGGAATTAAGATATTCTTTGAAATAATACGATTTTTATTTTGTTTTTGTAAAATATCACTTAGGGAGACCACTTGAATTTTCGCTAATTTTGATTGTATTTTATGTATGGCTACTAATGCGTATTACTTAATAACACTAATGCTTTTAAATATTTCATTGTAAAAAATTACATTATATTAATGCTTATTGATCCTTTGATTTAGTGTTTGGGACTGAAAGCATTGATTTTTTGAGCTTTAAAAATTGAAAATTTTCAGCTTCTTCTTATTTTTGCTCAAAACATAGATTGTAGGAACTAGTTAGAACCGCCTCGGTTCTAACGAGTACCCACAACCTATGTTTTGGAGCAAAAATACGGAAAAAATAGGTATACCCCTGCATTCCCCGATTTTGCTTTATAAAAGTGGGGTTTGAGAAGGTATTAATTTCACGGACATGTTTTCCTGATGTTTACGGGTCTGAAGAGGTATGTGTATTCTTTCAGCGTAACGAGAACGTACCCATGCAATATGCATCATTTTTTCTTTCAGCAGTAAAACTGGATATTACATTCAATTGTAACAGTTTTTCACACAAAATTGATTGTTGGTACATGTCAAAACCGCCTTGCCGAGGTGTTTCTATCGTAGTCCCACAATTTATGTTTTGAGAAAAAATAAACACATAATAAACATATTTAACCGAAACATTAATTTTTACATCTCTAAAATTCCATGTATCTTGCATGTGAATGTTTCTCTATTTTGTTGAACGTTGTATAGCAAGACAGTTAAGTCATATTCATATGATTTTTACTCTTTATAAAATATGTCACATCAACTGAAGTAATAATAATTATTATTATAATCTTTATTTCCTCCATTATATGAAGATTACAGCATATCAAATCAAGACATATAAAATGCAATAACAATATCTAAGTTACAAATATACAGACAAATATACATAACTTGCGCAAATATATACGCAAGGGAACAGTCTCTATAGTTCTCAAGATATACAGCACATTAAGGTGCTGGTTATGTTGTTTGGTATCGTCCACTGATCGTTGTAACCAACTGCCTATGCCAACAGTTGCATTATGAAATAAGCACTTAGCAGTATAAAATCACAGTAATCCGAGTTTGTTTTAAATAGATTTTCAAAAACTTGGCACCCAAGCATGAGAGTGAGGAGGTCATCATTGAGTAACTGATTAAGTGCGTTGAAGGTAACAACGTCCAAGTTTGTTTGTAAGGTATACCAGAAATTGTTACGTAGGTGCACCTGTATGGCATGATTGCACTCAAAAGTGCTGTGTAGCAGGATATCGTTTGTGAAATTTCCACAGTTTGAACAATGTTCCTCAGTTATTTTCTGAGACTCGATTTTAGCCATAAACTGACAAACACGTCGTGAGTATGGTCTTTTATATGCAATCTGCCAAAACACTGATGGCTGCAGTTTATTGTGCACTATACGGAATCTGGAAAAGTCATTTGATTCATTTAGTCTAATTTTCCACTGATTTTCTTCATTGAACCATATCGCGGATTTACATATGTTTTTCCACGGTAGCTTATTTGGAATGAATCTAAACCGATAATAAGTTTGTGATTTCTCAGACTACCCTCGCTGATCACAAAGGACAAAAAGGAAAATACAAACCCTTCGTTCATAAACAACCATTCAAAATTACTTCACGTACACCTGTTGTGTGTGACATGTCATCAATTTTCACATTACAACGTTCAGTTATTAAACCAAACTATTCTCTTCATCAGGAAAACATGTTCGTGCAATGTTTACCCCCTTAAACCACACTTTTATATACCAAAAACTGGGGTTTGCAGGGGTATACCTGATTTTCTTATTTTTGATCCAAAACATACATTGTGGGTACTCGTTAGAACCGCCTTGCCATCTAACCTGTACCCACAATGTATGTTTTGAATAGAAATATAAATTACTAGTAAACATTTTTTTCCAAATGAAAGTTACAATTTTTTGCTTCTTGAAAAATTCTCTGTATATTTCACGGGCAAGTTTTCGTAATGGAAACCTGTAAATATTGAATGCCATGATAAAGCAATACTTAATCTGTATGCAATGTGTTTCGTTTCGTTGGAAAACATATTTTTTCTAGATGTATGTTGTGTTTTTTCTTCTTTAAAAAGTTCAAATTTATTCCATAATATCTTATCTGCGGACGCATACTGTGTTCAATGTTGACAATTTTACACATCATAAATAACATGATTTTAAAGTCACTCGACTTACTTATAAAACCTCAATAAATGTAATGAGGATTCAAATGCTTAGACACTTCTTTGCATCAAAAACGATAAAACGATATTATTTATGGCGATGAAATCATAAGATTTCAAATTGACCAACTGAGCAGCGACATGACCAAACCAATAATTTGCATCTGCGGGACCAAGGACGCAGATCAGCTTCGCAGTAACTGCGAAGCTAATCAGCGCATGGATAGTACAATTTCTCTACTTTCTCAATCCAAAGTTTGCAGCCCTCAGTCCTCTTCTGAAGCTGCACAGCCGGATTTGTGTCAGACATGTTCGGAAACCGCATTGTTGGATTTTCTCATGATGTGGCTCATATTGTGTACAAAAGTGAGAGGTTTTTACACATCATAAATAATATGAATTCAAAATCACTTATATAAACCGTCAATAAATATAATGAGAATTAAAATGTTTAGACACTATTTTGCATAAAAAAGATAACGATATTATTTATGGTGACGAATCATAAGCTTTCAAATTGAACACAATCAGGAAAAAAAGTTTGTGAAATTCACAGCCCTTTGTACCCCGATTTCATAACGTGAAACTTGAAATGAAAGAAAAAAGCGATTCCCACACCGGTTTCATTTCATTAAGAATAAAAAAAAATGTGTTCAATACAGCCGTAAAAATTGAAAAGTTTCAACAGAATATTACTTATATCTTAAACTTATGCGCTGTTCTATTTCTTGCAGGTACTACACCGACTCTACTTCAAAGACAAGACATACATGTAATATATGTATATACATTGTTAACTCGAGTGTCATGTAAAAAAAAAAAAAAAAAAAAAAAAAAAAAAATAATAATAATAACGTGAAACTTGGGTGTACAAGTGTGTGCCTCATTTTTTTTATTTTTGATCCAAAACATTATTTTGGGTACTCGTTAGAACCGCGTCTCCGACACGATTTGAGCATTGTCCAACAAAATGAACGCACGCTACAGACTACAAGGGTCATTGATTAGTCAGCGCCCGCGAAACGTCACACTATGACTTGCAAATTACACCACTTCTTCTACATTTTGACTGAGGCCAAAGCATGTACAATGCAATAAATTCTCAAGATTGGTACAAGCAGGTAATGATCATGAAAGGCGCAATCAAAAAGAAATTCCCACTCGAAAAACCGAAATGGGGAAAAAAACTAAATTGACAATTTGATACTTGTACTAAGAGAACATATTGTAAGCCGAGTAAGCAGCTATTTCCCAATAGGCGGACACTCAGGTCACTCAAGAAAGCGTCAATACTTTATATACAAAATACAAATGTCAAAATTAAACGCAAAATACAAATGACAAAATTAAACGGAAAATACAAATGACAAAATTAAACGCCAAATACAACTGACAAAATTAAACGAAAAATACAAATGGCAAAGGGAAACGCATATTTTGCATGCGAATTCACGATTAGTTACCAACAGCCCTCCCCATTTATGATGGTTACTTATGCGCAAATGCGTAAATGTATGCAACAAATTATTAGTCGCTTCCCTGATGTATTAATTAAACCAAAATTGCAGATAAAAAATTACAGCATTTAAAATTGCTGTATAATGTAGTGGTGTGTTTTCTGTAGTATAACCCAATGCTTTGTCTCCATCAGGGAAACATGTCCGTGTAATGTATACCTCCTTGAACCCCACTTCTATATATAGCAAAACTGGAGTATGCAGGGGTATACCTATTTTTCTTATTTTTGCTCCAAAACATAGATTGTGGGTACTCGTTAGAACCGCCTCGGAGAGGCGGTTCTAACGTGTACCCACAATCTATATTTTGAGCAAAAATAAGAAAATTTTCAACATTTTTCTGATGGAATTTTCAATTTTCACAGCTGAAAAAAATGTCAGTATATTGCATGGACAAGTTTTCGTAATGTCTGTCTCAACATGGTGTTCGCCTTTGAGTGGGATCTAAAACATGCAATCAAGCAATCAAACATACACGTTGTCACATACTTTTCTGTAGATTGGAGCAATGACTGTAGTAATTCGCTGTCCTCCAACCCTTTTGTTCGTAGAAAAAGGTCTTAGAACATTGTCCTCGAAGTGACCAGGACAGCCTCAGATTCAATTAATATACAATCATTTTTATGGCTTTTAAGTCAGATCAAATTACATGCGTGGGTCAGTTGAAAGCCGACCTGTGCCTACTCTGTATTTAAAGACACATTTCAGTTTTTGAGATATCGATCCAGGTTAAGTTTCACTTTACTTCATAATTCACGCATTGATTGAAATAAACTAATCTTAATGATGATCTTCACAATCATGATGATTCACTTTCTAGTTAGAGATTCACCACGCGGACCAAACAGCTAATTGTTGTGAACCACTGCGGAAGATGTGGGTGAGGTTATGCGCCTGTAAAATCTATTGAAGCATCCCCCAGTAATTTATATTACCGATCGTTACAATGCGATACTTCTGCTGTGGTTCCATTTGTTTTATGTTTTAGTGTCGATTTTTTGTGCTGTTTGAAGCTTATGTACATTTTCATATTTTTTATTGGAGTTCGGGTAACTGAGTGACCGCCTATTGGGAAATAGCTACTCACTCGGCTTACTATATTTTTTCTAAGTATATGTACCTAATTGTCCATTTAGTTTTTCCCACCTCGGTTTTTGGAGTAGAATTTTCTCTCTGAATGCGCCTTTAAATGACCATTGTCTACTTGTATCTTTTTCAGGATTTCACGAATTTACAGGGAATTTTGACTTTTAGAACGACATTGTGAATGCATAAAAGTCTTTTGATAAGAAAACAAAATCCTCTCCCCTCGTAGAAGATCATTTTCAATCATTTCCCATCATTTGGAAAGAAGCTGATCATTATATGTAATTGACGGCACGTCATAGTATGATTGATTAGAAAATTATGCATCTTCTATTCTAAATCTGATCTACATATGTTTCAGGTCTGTACATATTAGCCTCGGAATATAAGCAAGATACATGAGACGTAGAAAAAAAACAAAAAAAACAACAACAACAAAAAAATATTAATACAACATGATACACGAAACGGTGAAGGACTGTGAAAATCAGCGTAAAACGGTGACATCAAGACTATGAGCACATGCGACATACGCAACGAACCTTTCGAGAAATTGGTTTCATATCAGTGACACCAAAATAGGAACTAGTCAAACTGGTGAGACACTGGCGTACGATCGTTCGTTGGTTTTATGAATATTCACTATTAGAATAAAAAAATAAACTGAGATCCTTTTAGAGCAGTGAACATTTATATGGGAAAAAGGATGGGCCATACCGCGGTTTCGGCTACTTAAACCTCTTCAGTGATCCCTTTTATTTGGCAAAAAGAAGCCAAAGAGAAATACTGTAATTTTGCAACTTTCAACAGGATAGTCGATACAAAGACTAATAGCATGCCGTCTATTTCTGGCTATCTGATAATTAGCTGTCATACCCATCTGCGTTTGATTATAAAAAATGTTTTAATGAGTTGTATCTAAAATTTGATGAGGATGCTGACATGTTGGTTACTGGTTTCCTGCAAAATTCGCTCTGCTTCCTGTTATAGTTCAGAACAATAAATGGCGGACATCAAATTAAACAACATACTATCTGAATATTCAAATGTATATCCCCTTAAACCTGATTTTATATAAAAAGCTGGGTGTATACTTTTTTTATTATTGATTCAAAACATAGATTGTGCGTTCTCGTTAGAACCGCATCGGCACGGCGGTTCTACCGTGTACCCACAATCAATGTTTTGATCAAAAATAAGAAAAAAAAAAAACAAAAAAAAAAAACAAACAAAAAAAACAAAAAAAAAAAAAAACATTTGTTTACTGCTGCAAATTATCATTTTTACAGCCTTATTTATCTCTGTGTATTTTGTACTGGCGACTTTTCGTAGGTACTCAATTTGTCAATCACAACCATACCGAATGAATCAACAGAAATAATGGATTTAATATGCGTAATATTTACTTGTGTCTGGAATTAATATATTCTTTGAAATAACAATACGATTTTTAGTTTGTTTTCGTAAATAAATCACTTAGAGAGACCACTTTTATTGTCGCTAATTTAGATTGTATTTGATGTATGGCCATTAATGCTTATTACTCAAAAACACTAAGGCTTTTTAATATTTTATTGTATAAATAAATTATATTAATGCTTATTGGCCCTTTGATTTAGTGCATTAGCTTAAATGCTTTAAAAAGCTCTTGGAGCGTCATTTCTAACATTACGAAAACTTGCCCGTACAATAAACAGATATTTTTGAGCTTTAAAAATGAAAAATTTTCAGCTGAAAAATTTTGATATTATTTTTTTCTTAGTTTTGCTCAAAACATAGATTGTGGGTACGCCGACGCGGTTCTAACGTGTACCCACAATTTATGTTTTGGAGCAAAAATAAGAAAAATAGGTATACCCCTGCATACACCAGTTTTGCTTTATAAAAGTGGGGTTTGAGGGAGTATTCATTTCACGGACATGTTTTCCTGATGTTTACGGGTCTGAAGAATTGTGCACATTCTTTCAGCATTACGAGAGCGTACCCTTGCAATATGCATCTATTTTTTCTTTCAGCAGTAAAACAGTTCTCCTTACAACATTGATTGTCGGTACATGCATAAACCGTCTTGCCGAAGCGGTTCTATCGTGTCCCCACAATTTATGTTTTGAGCAAAATAACCACATATCAAACATGTTAAACCGAAACAATTCATTTTAATATTTCTAAAATACCCTGTATGGGACTGCTTTCCTATTTTGCTGAACGCTGTATAGCAGGTCAGTTAACACAAAATCATATGATGTTTATTCTTTTAAAAAATATGTCACATCAACTGAAGTAATAATAATAATAATAATAATAATAATAATAATAATAATAATAATAATAATATTGGAATACTTTACTTACACCTGTTGTGTTTGACATGTCGTCAATTCGCACATTACAACGTTCAGTTAGTAAACCAAACCATTCTCTTTATCAGGAAAACATGTTCGTGCAATGTTTACCCCCTTCAACCCCACTAACTGGGGTTTACAGTGGTATACCTAATTTTCTTTTTTTTTTATCCAAAACATACATTGTGGGTACTCGTTAGAACCGCCTTAGTAAGGCAGTTAGAACCGCCTTAGTAAGGCGGTTCTAACGTGTACCGACAATGTATGTTTTGAAAACATACATTGTGGGTACACCATGGCAAGGCGGTTCTAACGTGTATCCACAATGTATGTTTTGAATATAAATATATATTACTAGTAATTTTTTTCCAATGAAAGTTTCAGTTTTTGCTTATCTCTGTATATAGCACGGGCAAGTTTTCGCAATGGAAACCTCTAAAAATCGGATGCCATGTCAGTGCAATATTTAATCTGTCTGCAATGTGTTTCATTTCGCTGAAAAACATATTTTCCTAGATGTCTGATTTTTCCTTTAAAAAGTTAAATTTATTCCATAATTTCTTATCTGCAGACGCACATTGTGTTCAATGTTGACATTTTTACACATCATAAATAATATGAATTTAAAGTCACTCGACATACGTATAAAAACCTCAATAAATATAATGTGGATTCAAATGCTTAGACACTTATTTGCATCAAAAAATTAAATCGATATTATTCATGGCGATGGAATCATATGATTTCGAATTAAAAGCCATCAGGAAAACATGTTTGTGAAGTTTATAGTCCCTTTTATCCAACTTTCATAAAGCAAATCTTGGGTGTTCAGTTGTGGATGTAGTTTTCTTATTTTTGATCCAAAACATAATTTTGGGTACTCGTTAGCTCGTTAGAAACGCGTCACCGACATGATTTCGCAATTGTCTTACAAAATGTACGATAGCTACAGACTACAAGGGTCATTATAAATCTAATCATTTGATTTGTCAGCGCCTGAGAAACTTCACAGTATGGTTTGCAAATAATCCCACTGCTTCTACATTTTTATAAATTCAGGTCGAATGTATGTTTAATACAATTTGTTCCCAAGAAATGTCAATAGTTTATTATAGCCACACATTTATGCTAGATAAATCTTTTGATTGTTTGGTACCCGTCACATTACGAAAACATGCCCATGCAATATACAGAAACAATTTTTGGTTGTAAAAATGAAAATTTTCACTGGAAAAATTTCGATATTTTTTTTATTTTTGCTCAAAACATACATTGTGGGTACCCGTTAGAACCGCTTCGACAAGTACCCACAATCTATGTTTTGGAGCAAAAATAAGAAAAATAGGTATACCCCTGCAAACCCCAGTTTAAAAGTGGGGTATAAGGGGGTACACATTTTACGGATATGTTTTCCTGATGACTTTTATTTACTAAAATTCACTACTGACAATCACATGGTATTGTTCATATACAAACCGATAACTGATCGGTGACACACACTGCAATTGAGACAGACGTTTAGATTAAATATTTGAGTTTTCTCCCATAGTGTGTACTCTACTGAAAAATAGATGTGCAGTCCATGCAGACATTGAACATTTTTTTGAAAGTTACATAAGAAATCCGGTTTATTTTGTTGTCATAAACACTTCAACGTTAGTGTGTTTGAAGCACTATATGTTTATGGGGTGGAATGACGAAATAACCTGGATTTCTTATGTTACTCTCATTCAATAAATGTTCAATTTCTGCATTCACTGCAACTATCTACCAGTCAGTAGAGTAAATTGTAAATTGTAAATTGTATAGGAGAAAACTCGAATTTTTCAACGCCATTTCGGGCGGCATTGCATTGTGCGTCACCCATTCCATACCACGTTTTTAGCAGCTTTGAAAATTTGGGTGTGTATAATCTTGATCTCATTGTTAAATGTTTCGATTTCACAAAACTGGGATTGCTCTAATCATGAAGCGGAGTCGAAGTCCCTTATCAACTGATCAGTGTAACAAGACAATGGAACTGTGCTGTTGATTACGCTGATGGCAATGGTTTATTTGCTCACGAAAGAGCTCATTTTATCCAGCAAATAAAAATAAAACTGAGATCCTTTAAGAGCAGTGAGCATATTTATGAGAAAGGAGATGGGCCATACCGCGGTTTCGGCTATTCAAGCCTCTTCAGTGACCCTTTAGATTTGACAGCATGGAGCCAAAGATAATTACTGTAATTTTGCAATTTTAAACAGGGTAGTCGATACAAAGACTAGTTTATCAAAATGGGGCCAAATATATAAAACATTGGTTAGAAAATAAATCTAAACCGAATCTATACCGATAATAGGTTTCTGAAGACTTCCGAAGACGTCGAGTAATCTTGCAATCTTGCCAATGTCACTAAAATACTGCCTTAATATTGTCCGATCAAGTATGTCCAAAAAAGATACACTAGACCAAGTAATCACTTACAAGGCTAAAGGCAAAACGTTTCTTTGTAAAGAAATATACACGTTCTCCTTTCGCAGCAGTTGTGGTCTTTGATCGACACACAATCTCTGTCTTTGTTTTTGTACACGCAGAAGCACTAGAAGCATCCCTGATGTAGTCGTTGAACTACAGACATTGCAGATCGGGGGACCATGAACAAAATCTCAGGTTAGTTCATTGCATCAGAATAACATGTCCGTGAAATGTATATCCCCTTAAACCCAACTTTTATTTCATAAAACTGAGGTCTGTAGGGGTGAACCTAATTTTCTTATCTTGGTCCAAACCATAGATTGTGGGTACTCGATGAGGCGGTTCTAACGTGTACCCATAATCAAGGTTTTGACATAAATTATGGAAATTTTCAAAAATATTCTGTTGAGATTTTTCAAATTTTACAGCATTAAAATTGCCGTTTTATGTGTAGGAGTGTTTTCTGTATAATTCAATGCTGTGGCTTTGTCTTAACATGGTGGCTGCTTTTAAGAGGGATCTGAAAAATGAAATAAAGCAATCAACCGTACACGTACTTTTCTGCAGATTGGAGATGTAATCAAACCTTTCTAGAGTTTTTGTTAGTCTTAGAACATTGTCCTCGGAATGACCAGAACAGTTTTAAATCCAATTTAAGATACAATCATTTTTACGGCTTTGACGCCAGACCCAATTACATTGGTGGGTCATTTGGAAGCCAATTTGTGCCTATATTATAAAGCAAATGTTAGAGTATTGAAATACCGCTCCATGTTAAGTTTCCCTTTACTTCATAATTCACATACTGATTGAACTTAAAAGGACGATACAGATTTATTGGGGTATTGTAACTTAAAGAAAGACATGTTGAATGCATTAAAGTTTTCTGATAATTAAACAAAACAAAACAAAATCATAGTCCCGCAATAATGTAGATTCGTTCCAGTGCTACCGTACATTCTCACCCCTATCTCGTTGCTGATCATTTGTCACAATTTGGAAAGAAGCTGATCATTAAATGTAATTGACGACACGTCATAGTATGATTGATTGGAAAATAATGCAGCTTCTTTTCTAAATCTGAGTTATATATGTTTCAGGTCTGTGCATAATAGCCTCAAAATATAAACATGATACATAAGACTTAGCAAAAATGCATTAATACAGCACGATATAAAGGGAGTTAAGAAAGTTCGTTCCGCGCTAAAATTGCTTTCATGATAGTTTGATTCTCATGCTTCAAACATAAAAGAATGACATAACTAGACTTTAATTTGGAAGAAAATTAAAAGATAAAAGCAAATATGTTTTAAATCAGATACCTGATCATGAACAAAATGGCCATCAAACACTGGCACTAATTTTCTAACCCTTGAACTTTTACAAAAAAAAAATGGAGGTATACTAGTAAATATCTTTGCCATGCCAAGACCGATGCGATATTTCAATGAATAAAGCCTAATAACACTACTATTCGCCATTTATTTAGTAATGTGATGTCTTCAATTATAAACATGTCAAAGAAAATAAAATGTGAAATTTCTTTCATTTTTTTTAGAAAATCTAATTATCTCCAAATCTATGAAATATAGTATCCTTAGAAAAAATATATATCTTTGAAGCAACTCGATGTTAGACAGTTTTTAAACTGCTAAATGTTATCTGAGAAAACAAGAGATTCATGGAAAATGCATCATTCCATTAGTTTTTGCCTATAACATGCTTTCGAACCACGTGGTAAAGTGCGGAACGAACTTTCTTAACACCCTTTACGAAACGCGACATCAGGAAAACATGTCCGTGCAATGAATACCCCCTTAAACCCTTTTTTATATAGCAAAACTGGGGTTTGCAGGGGTATACCTATTTTTCTTATTTTTGCTCCAAAACATAGATTGTGGGTACTCGTTTGAACCGCCTCGCCGAGGCGGTTCTAACGTGTACCAACAATCTATGTTTTGAGCAAAAATAAGAAAAATATAAAAAAAAATTCAGCTGAAAATTTTCAATTTTTAAAGCTTAAAAAATCTCTGTTTATTGCATGGGCAATTTTTCGTTATGAAAAGGTGCCAACACGACTATGTGCGTAATAGGCATGGCTGGGCTTCGAAATGGATAAAATGCGCTTACTAACATTTCGAGGGGTACCAATTCAGTTCACCAGAAAAACAAAAAAGTACAAGTAGGCAAAGTTCAGGAAAAGGCGCAATCAGAAAAAGACTCCCACTCCAAAAACCAAGGTGGGAAAAAACCAAACTAAAAATCAGGTACTTATACCATGAAAACATTTCGTAAGCCGAATGAGCAGCTATTTCCCCAATAGGTGTCCACTCAGTTACCTTAACTTAACTAAAAATATGCAAACATACATAAGGCGCCAACAGCACAAAAATACCTCAAACACCAAGACATAAAACAAAACGAACCACCACAGAAGTATCGACTTGGAACGATTAGTTACACAAAGTTATTGGCGGGTTTAAATCGATTTTACACGCCCGTAACCTCACCCTCAGCTTCTGCAGTGGTTCATAACATTTAGTTAGTTCTTCGGTCCTCGTGGTGAATCTCTAACTAGTAAATGAATCATCAAGAACAAACAAATAAATCAAGATAAACATCCTCATGAATCAAAAACCAGGACTCACAGATTCAGTTAGCTGCCCGACGATGGAGATCCCTGGGCGCCGAATAACTTACTAACTCCGGAGCTAAAGAAAAACATCAGTTGGACCCCGGTGGGCCAAGCAACAGACAAGAAGCTCCGGCCCCAACCAACTAAAATGTCGGGGCCATCATAGAGTCTGACGCCCGACCCACCGGCGTGCAATTAAAGAAGGCATTATAGTTATCAACCGTGATTGGGTTAAAAACTAAGCATGCAGACTGTCGCATAACATTCAAGTTATAACCTATACGTCTGTAACGTGTTATGATTTTTCTAAACTGAAAAGAAAAATCATTACTTCCTATAAGTTTCTTAAATTTGTAAACCAAGGCACCATAAAATTCTGGTTCCGAAAGACCCTCACTTAAAAGCGTCTTTAACCAAACATTATACTTGGAAATCAATTCATAGTGTCTACGATAAAATTTAGAAAACGGTTTTCGAAGTTTATGATACCGATAGCCCTGTTGGAGAAGTTTGGCCGTTAAAGATTTATTTCGAGCGTTGAAGTCTGTAACATGATTGCAGACTCTAACAAACCTAATAAGTTGCGAAATGTATACACCATAAGAAGCACGACGAGGAACGTCACCATCCAAAAACGGAAAATTTACTATATCAAAATCAAAGTCATCGCGCTTATGATAAATTTTAAAAGAAACAAATCCATTTGCAACAGAAAGATGTAGATCTAAAAAGGGGGCTTCGGTATCCGAGATGTTGGCTTTGTTCAACTGTAGTTCAGATGGATAAATTTGATTGACCATACCTTCAAAATAAGGGTTGTCAATGTTCAAAAGGCCATCGAGGTACCTAGAAGTGGAATTAAAAGCCTCGATAACATTAGCTTGATTATCATGGTTAAGAGAATCCATGAAATCTCTTTCGTAGCAGTATAAAAATAAATCAGCTACGAGAGGTGCGCAATTTATACCCATCGGAATTCCAACAATTTGTCTGTATAACTTGGTCCCAAATCTAATATAATATTATCCAGGAGATGGGATAAGGCGTCGCACACATTCTGACACGACCAAAGTGTGAACCGACTTTGGTCAAAGGAAGTGAAAAAAGCCTTTCTGTCATTACATGCCAAATAAAGTGAACCATAGTTTTTAATGCCCTTTTGAAGGTCCACTCTATCAAATCCAGAAGTTTTTCTTTAATTAGATTAATATGTGGTAAAGTTGTATACAGAGTAGAAAAATCATATGTGGACAAGCTCGTCGCACGGAACCCTCTACACTTCAATTTATTGAGCACCTCACCAGAATTTTTTATTGACCAAAACCAATTTTTATTTGAAGTTTCATACACTGTCTCACAGTATCTTATAACATGAGATTTGATAGCAGTAAGACAGGAAGTTAATAATTTAGAAAGTTCAGTGGTAGTACAAGAGCTAGAATTTGAAATAAATCTTGCTTTGTATGGTCTTTTATGAAGCTTAGGTAACCAATACATCGTAGGAAGTTTGTCTTGGCCTTCATTGACACAAACAAAAAACTTAACAGGTAAATCGTTTAAGTTGGCATTTACTACAGACACCTCATCAGTATCTGTCTCCAGATAAGCCCTGGTACCATCCAGCTCCTGTTTTAAGGTGTTAACGTAGTGAAGCCTACAAACAACAACAACATTCAGAAGTCGATACTTCTGTGGTGGTTCTTTTTGTTTTATGTCTTGGTGTTTAAAATATTTTTGTGCTGTTGGCGCCTTATGAATGTTTGCATATTTTTAGTTAAGTTAAGGTAACTGAGTGGCCACCTATTGGGAAAATAGCTGCTCATTCGGCTTACGAAGTGTTTTCATGGTATAAGTGCCTGATTGTTAGTTTGGTTTTTTCCCACCTTGGTTTTTGGAGTGGGAGTCTTTTTCTGATTGCGCCTTTTCCTGATCCCTGCCTACTTGTACTTTTTTTTGTCTGCCGGAACCAAGACATACTTTCTGTGAAATTCTTGGATACCCTGCTTCAAATGCCTAAATGACGATTTATGTTTAGGAGGTAAAAGATTAGTATTTTGTGAATAAAATTGTAAACGTTTATCCACGATAGTGAAGATACTAGTCAAACTGGTTGGATACTGATTCTGCGTTTCCCATCTTACGTTGGTTTTCAAAACGTCAAGAAATATTCACTAAAAGAAGCATGTCTTCTATTTCTGGCTCTCTGATAATTAGCTGTCATACCCGCCATCTGCATTCGGTTATAATGAAATGTTTTAAACAGTTGCATTTAGAATGGGATGTGATTACTGACATATTTTTGTGCAAATTAGCCATTACGAAAACGCGCCAATGTTAAATATAGATTTTTCATTAGTTGTAAAAATTGGATATTTTTAACATTTTAGCTCAAAACATAAATTGCAGGCGGTTCTAACGAGTACCCACAATATATGTTTTGGATAAGAATAAGAAAATTAGGTATACCACTGCGAACCCCAGTTTTTCTATATAAAAATGGGGTTTAAGTGGTTATAGATTTCAAGGACATGTTTTTCTGATGGTAGTATAATTTCGACTAACCATTTTAAATGATTCAATGAAATGAACACACAAGATTGATTTTACGTTTTATTTTATTTTGTTTTCTTCTTGGAAATGATTGGAAACGACAATACATTCACGTTCAAATATGATACAGTCAAAATATACAAAATTTGTCTTCTTTGCCAAAATAAACGAGGAGTGGTGTAAATCAATCAATAGACACGTTTACAGCCAAATTGCGTATTCCCGTGCTAAGCGTACTGTATATGTAGCAAAGTTACAAAACTCAAAAATCAAGTCAAAGCTAGCATTATTTTTGTGACAAAACGAATTCCAATTTGTGTCAGATTGGGTCTAATGATTTAAGGATATTTAAATCATGTCAAGTGACATCAAGACAACATGTTATTGAAATATTTACTTGCTTAAACCTGAATTTCATAAAGTAAATCTGTTTTTGTTACAGGGATGTACCGTTTTTCTTATTTTTATGCAAAATATAAAGTGTGGGTAGTGGGTAGTGGGTACGCGTTAGAACCGCCTCTACCGAGTATTGTATACCCACAATCAATGGTTTGATCAAAAAGTAGAAAAATAAGATTTTCTTCTGCTGCAAATTTTCATTTTTACAACCTTAAAATTATCTCTGTGTATTTTGTATGGGCGACTTTTCGTGAGCACTCAATTTGTCAATCACAACCATATCGAATGAATCAACAAAACTAATGGATTTAATATGCGTAATATTTACAGTTGTCTGGAATTTATACATTCTTTAAAATAACAATACGATGTTTAGTTTGATTATGTAAAAATCACTTAGAGAGACCTCTTTTATTGTCGCTAATTTTGATTGTATTGATTTGATGTATGGCCGTTAATGCTTATTACTTAATAGCATTAATGCTTTTAAATATTTTATTGTATAAAATGCACTATATTAATGCTTATTGTTCCTTTGATTTAGTGTTTGGAGATGGAAACATTAGCTAAAATGCTTTTAAAAGCTCTTGGAGTGTCATTTCTTATTTAATGGAATAAAGAGGCATCAGGAAAACATGTCCGTGTGATGTATACCCCCTTGAACCCCACTTTTATAAAACAAAACTGGGGATTGCAGGGCTATACATATTTTTTTTGCTCCAAAAGTTAGATTGTGGGTACTTGTTAGAACCACCTCGCAAAGGCGATTCTAACGAGTACCCACAATCTCTGTTATGAGCACAAATAAGAAAACTATCAACATTTTAGCTGAACATTTTCAATTCTTAAACCTAAGAAAAACTCTGTTTATTTCATGGGCAAGTTTTCTTAGTTTTTACGGTTCTGAAGGGGTGTGTACATTCTTTCAGCATAGTGCAACATGCATCTATGTTTATTTCAGCAGTAAAACTGAATATTCCATTCAATTTTGCTCACAGCATAAATTGTCGGTACATGTAAAACCGCGTTGCCCCCACAATTTATGTTTTGAGCAGAAATGAACACATATCAAACATGTTTTACTGACACATTTACTTTAAACATGTCTTAAAGTCCCTGTACATCAGGAAAACATGTCCGTGAAATGTATACCCCCTCATACCCCACTTTTACATAGCAAAAATGGGGTATGCAGGGGTATACCTATTTTTCTTATTTTTGCTCCAAAACATAGATTGTGGGTACTCATTAGAACCGCCTCGCCGAATATTATTATTATTATTATTATTATTATTATTATTATTATTATTATTATTATTATTATTATAAACATTTCGTTCATAATTACTTTACTTACACATGTTGTGTGTGACATGTCATCAATTCGCACATTACAACGTTCAGTTGGTTAGCCAAACCGTTCTCGTCATCAGGAGAATAGCTTCGTGCATTTTTTACGCCCTTAAACTCCACTTTTATATAGACAAACTGGGGTTTGCAGGGGTTTACCTATTTTTCTTATATTTGATCCAAAACATACAGTGTTGGTACTCGATAGAACCGCCTTGGCAAGGCGGTTCTAACCTTTACCTACAGTGTATGTTTTGAATAGAAATATTAATTACTAGTAATCTTTTTTTTTCCAATAAAAGTTTCTGTTTTTTGCTTCTTGAAAAGAATCCCTGTATATTGCACGGGCAAGTTTTCGTAATGGAAACCTGTAAATATTAGATGTCATGATATAACAATATTTAATCTGTCTGCAATGTGTTTCATTTCGTTGGAAAACATATTTTCCTAGATGTCAGTTTTTTTTTCTTCAAAAAGTTCAAATTTATTCCATAATTTCTTATCTGCAGACGCATATTGTGTTCAATGTTGACATTTTTACACATCATAAATAATATGAATTTAAAGTCATTCGACATACACATAAAAACCTCAATAAACATAATTTTGGATTCAAATGCTTAGACACTAATTTGCATCAAAAACGATAAAACTATATTATTTATGGCGATAGAATCATGAGATTTCAAATTGAACACCTTCAGGAAAGCATGTTTGTGAAGTTTATAGTCCCTTGTATCCCACTTTCATAATGCAAAACTTGGATGTTCAATTGTGCTCCTAGTTTTCTTATTTTTGATCCAAAACATAATTTTGGGTACTCGTTAGAAACGCGTCACCGACATGATTTCGCAATGTACGATAACTACAAGGGTCATTATAAATCTAATCATATGATTTGTCAGCGCCTGAGAAACGTCACAGTATGGTTTGCAAATTATCCCACTGCTTCTACATTTTAATTCAGGTCGAATGTATGTATAATGCAATGTATTTCCAAGAAGGGTCAATAGTTTATTATGGCCAGATTATGCTAGATAACAATCTTATGATTGTTTGGTACCCGTCATTTTATTTACTAACATTCGCTACCGACAATCACGTGGTATTGTTCACATACAAACCGATAAATGATTGGTGGCCTACACTGCAATTGAGACAGACGAAGTAAGCAACCAACCATAATAATTGTTGAATGCTTTCCTGTATAGGTGAGCAATAAATGTTATGATTTGCTGTCGTCCAACCCTTCTAGAAAAAGCCATTAATAGAACATTGTCCTCGAAGTGACCTGAACAGTTTCAGATCCAATTAAGATGTAATCATTTTTATGGCTTTAACATCAGACCAAATTACATTTGTTGGCCAGTTGAAAGCGAGCTTGTACCTAAACTGTAAAGCAAATAATATATTTTTTTTATATCAGAGTTCTTGTGGTTGTGCCGTGTGGCGGCCCTATAAAGTCTCCCCGTACATCCATTTAATGCTCTTATTATTCCAATCCTCAGGGATTGCTTGCAATCAGTCTTTGTGTTACTGATCGTTCCAAGTCGATACTTCTGTGGTGGTTCTTTTTGTTTTATGTTTTGGTGTTTAAATGTTTGTGCTGTTGGCGCCTTATGTATGTTTTCATATCTTTAGTTAAGTTAAGGTAACTGAGTGGCCACCTATTGGGAAAAGAGCTGCTCATTCGGCTTACGATATGTTTCATGGTATAAGTACCTGATTGTTAGTTTGTTTTTTTCCCACCTCGGTTTTTGGAGTGGGAATCTTTCTGATTGCGCCTTTTCCTGATCTTTGCCTACTTGTACCTTTTTCAGAATATTGAAATACCGCTCCATGTTGAATTTCCCTTTACTACACAAGTCATATACTGATTGAACTTAAACAAACATAAGAAACGGTACCAGAGGCAATGATCAGGAAAAGGCGCAATCAGAAAGAAAATCCCACTCCAAAAACCGAGGTGGGAAAAACTAAATCGACAATTAGGTAGTTGTACTTAGAAAATATATCGTAAGCCGAGTGAGCAGATATTTCTCAATAGGCGGTCACTCAGTTACACTCCCGATTGCGTAATTGTACTTATTGAATGCGCGTAACATACGTACGTAATACTCGCGTAATACGCACCTATTTCATACGCACCTATTTCATATTATGTGCCAATAGCCAATCAAAATTCAATTATGCATACTCGTATGATACGCGTAATGCGCGTACCTTACGCGAAATATCTTAAATCAATGAGCGGTGAAGTCATTACGCGTATTTAGAGTATACAGTACAAATGTAATTTATGTATTGTTCTAACCAATCGAGAGTAAAACAGTCTTACGTAAAATAACGCGTAATATACGCGTTATGAATAAGCCAATAATCTTGAGATTGTATGGTTAAACCAAAATTCCGGATTTTGCTTAGACTAAAACGATTTCTTAAATAAACCTTTTTCAATGTAAAACCTGTCCCAGATCGCCCCCGTGAGAATCTTTTTAAAAGCTTCATCCCTAGATCGGTACCTGATCGGACACCGAGTTTCTGTCATATTTGCTTGCGGTTTTAATCCGAAGAAGAAATACCGTATTCGTTCTAATTAGCGCACATGCTCCAATAAGCGCACACCCTAGTCATTTCCAAAAATTGTCTGCATTAGCGCACACTGATCGATTAACATATTGGTATCTTCTACTAATTTTACACATAAATTCCATATTAACCGCATTTAAACGTAAACTTAGATGATAAAACACTATTATTAAAAGATTTAAACACTTAAATGCCATCATCATTGGTATATTCGATATGGAAAGCTCAGCAGTTTATGTGCTGTTTTCGTTCGAAGTGTGCGCTTATTAGAACGATATTTTGTTACCTTAACTTTAAATTATTTTGAAAATTTAAGTGCACTGTGTGCTAATTAGAACGAATACGCTAATTCGAGTTCTGGTAAATAATAATTGAACATCGATAAATAATAAAGATGGGTGGAGGAAAACAAGTGAAAATCTAACGAGCTTTATAGCGTGCGGTGGTGCCTCTAAAAAAAGAAGGGAAACTCTACGACAATGAAAAGAAAAATAACAGAACTGATCATGGCTACCTACAGGTGGAAGTCACAGACACATAAAACAATATGACAAAAACTGCTGTAGAATAAGGTCACGCCATTTTCACGATCACGATATATCAATAAAATCCATTAAGTTTGCACATTCTTTATTTTCGATGGAATAACAAATCAACCGTTACGTACTTAAGCTTTTATACTCCTTGTCATTACGAGTATGATACGCGTAAATACGCGCAAACGTATTGCTAGTCTGATTGGCCGATACTTCCTATGCGTAATGACTGAACCTTACGCGCGTCGACGCATTAATCGCTGCATATGAATATTAAAAGGTACAAGTAGGCAACGATCAGGAAAAGACGCAATCAGAAAAAGATTCCCACTCCAAAAACCGAGGTGGGAAAAAACCAAAGTAACAATCAGGTACTTTATACCATAAAACATATCGTAAGCCGAATGAGCAGCTATTTTCCCAATAGGTGGCCACTCAGTTACCTTAACTTAACTAAAAATATGAAAACATACATAAGGCGCCAACAGCACAAAAAAATTAAACACCAAGACATAAAACAAAAAGAACCACTACAGAAGTATCGACTTGGAACGATCAGTAACACAAAGTTACTGGTGGGCTTAAACCGGTTTTACAGGTACCTAACCTCACCCTCAGCTTCTGCAGTGGTTCAAAACATTTAGTTAGTTATTTGGTCCTTGTTTATATATATTTACGCGTAAATGCGCACATGTTACACGTAAATGCGCGTAATTGCATTGCACACGTAATACTCACGTTATACTTGCGTAATGCGCGTAAATGGAGTACAATTACGAACTTAAATAGTCAAAACAACATAAAAATTCGACTCCAAGACATAAAACAAAAATAGAACACAACAGAAGTTCCGCATTGGAACAATCAGTAATACAAAATTACTGGGGGATAAGAATCGCACGTATCTTCTGGGAGTGGTGGCTTTCAGAAAGACATGCTGAATGCATTTATGTCTTCAGATAAGAAAACAAAACTGTTACAGCAAAACAAAATCGTACTCTTTCAATAATGTAGATTCGTTCTAGCACTATCGTACAATCTCACTCCTATTTCGTAGCTGATCATTTGCCACAATTTGGAAAGATCTTGAACATTAACTGTAATTGAAGGCAAGTCATAGAATGATTGATTGGAAAATAATGCACCTTCGTCTCTTAATCAAATCCGAGCTTTATATATTTAGGTCTGTACATATTAGCATGATACATAAGATATAGTAAATGCATAAAATAATAACACGATACACGAAAGGGCTGTGAAAAACAGCACAACGGCGATATCAAGACCTTGTGTACATGAGACATACTTGTGCTTAGAAATGGATAAAATGTGCTTACGAACATGTCGAGAAATAGGTTTCATTTCCATGACAACATAATAGAATCTAGTCAAACTAAACTGGTACACTGGTTTTCGGAACGTCTAGAAATATTTATTTAAAGAAGCCGGTGTCTCTATCTGTCTATAATGAGCTGACATACACATCTGTGCTCGGTTCTAATTAAATCTTTTCACAAAATTCCACTTGGGATTGGATGAGAATACTAACAAATTTGTGAGCAAATAAGCGTTTCATTTGTTTTCTTGTGAATATTTATCTTGCATCGTACATTAGTTTAGAGCTAGAAGTGGCGGGCATCAAATGAATTATAAGCTCTCTGAAACATATTATTCATAACTTTGACTTAGTCTTCTAATTGATTGCCGAAACATTTTTTTTTTGCATCACGAAAAGATTGCATGATAATTGAACATTCAACTGTTCAGTGTCACTTTATACCACCCTTTCGATGTGAAAGCTACTATTAGCGTACACTTCATTAAGATCAATATAAGAGTGTCTGGATTTTAATCTGGGGATAGGTTCTTTGAATTTCATAAGCATTGGAAAAAATGAAGACATACGCAGCTTATTCACAAACTGTGAAATTAAATCATTACGAAAACGTACTCATGTGATCATAAAGACAACACCTCCATTTGCACAAAGTATTCCATAATTCAGCTGATTTTGATTTTATTTATATTCTTTGCATTAATTACACTTGTCTATAAAATCATGTGTTTTGAGTATCTGTTATGATCACCTCATCGATTCGACGATTACATATACCCACAATATATAATTTATATGGATTGATATTAAAAATCGATAAGTTCATACCTACCCCTAATTCCCCTTTCTTTACTATATGTAAGGTGCAAATCTGAGGTAGCTTTCATACGGAGATGTTTCCGTTATGTATACAGATTTTTCCAAAGTTGTAAAAATTGAAAATGTTCAGTAGAATAATGTTGATATTTTCTTATTTTTGCTCAGAATATAGATTGTGGGTATACGTTATGACCGCATCGGTGAGGCGGTTCTGGATTTGATAGAGTGGACCTTCAAAAGGGCATTAAAAAACTATGGTTCACTTTATTTGGCATGTAATGACAGAAAGGCTTTTTTTCACTTCCTCTGACCAAAGTCGGTATACACTTTGGTCATGTCAGAATGTATGCGACGCCTTATCCTATCTCCTTGATAATATTTATATTAGATTTGGGACCAAGTTATACAGACAAATAGTTGGAATTCCGATGGGTACAAATTGCGCACCTCTCGTAGCTGATTTATTTTTATACTGCTACGAAAGAGATTTCATGGATTCTCTTAACCATGATAATCAAGCTGATGTTATCGAGGCTTTTAATTCCACATCTAGGTACCTCGATGACCTTTTGAACATTGACAACCCTTATTGTGAAGGTATGGTCAATCAAATTTATCCACCTGAACTTCAGTTGAACAAAGCCAATATCTCAGATTCTGAAGCCCCCTTTTTAGATCTACATCTTTCTGTTGCAAATGGATTTGTTTCTTCTAAAATTTATGATAAGCGCGATGACTTTGATTTTGATATAGTAAATTTTCCTTTTTTGGATGGTGACGTTCCTCGTCGTGCTTCTTATGGTGTATACATTTCGCAACTTATTAGGTTTGCTAGAGTCTGCAATCATGTTACAGACTTCAACGCTCGAAATAAATGTTTAACGGCAAAACTTCTCCAAAAGGGCTATCGGTATCATAAACTTCGAAAAACATTTTCTAAATTTTATCGTAGACACTATGAATTGATTTCCAAATATAATGTTGGGTTAAAGACGCTTTTAAGTGAGGGCCTTTCGGAACCTGAATTTTATGGTGACTTGGTTTACAAATTTAAGAAACTTAAAGGAATTAATGATTTTTCTTTTCAGTTCAGAAAAATCATAACACGTTACAGACGTATAGGTTATAACTTGAATGTTATGCGACAGTCTGCATGCTTAGTTTTTAACCCAATCATGGTTGATAACTATGCTGCCTTCTTTAATTGCACGCCGGTGGGTCGGACGTCAGACTCTATGATGGCCCCGACATAAAGCTATTCATTTTAGTTGGTTGGGGCCGGAGCTTCTTGTCTGTTGCTTGGCCCACCGGGGTCCAACTGGTGTTTTTCTTTTGCTCCGGAGTTAGTAGGTTATTCGGCGCCCAGGGATCTCCATCGTCGGGCAGCTTACTCAGTCTGTGAGTCCTGGTTTTTGTTTCATCAGGATGTTTATCATGATTTATTTGTTTGTTCTTAATGATTCATTAACTAGTTAGAGATTCACCACGAGGACCGAATAACTAACTAAATGTTATGAACCACTGCAGAAGCTGAGGGTGAGGTTATGGCCATGTAAAACCGGTTTAAGCCCGCCAGTAACTTTGTGTTACTGATCGTTCCAAGTCGATACTTCTGTGGTGGTTCTTTTTGTTTTATGTTTTGGTGTATAAAAATTTTTTGTGCTGTTGGCGCCTTATGTATGTTTTCATATTTTTAGTTAAGTTAAGGTAACTGAGTGGCCACCTATTGGGAAAATATCTGCTCATTCGGCTTACGATATGTTTCATGGTATAAGTACCTGATTGTTAGTTTGGTTTTTTCCCACCTCGGTTTTTGGAGTGGGAATCTTTTTCTGATTGCGCCTTTTCCTGATCTTTGCCTACTTGTACCTTTTTCTAATAAGTACACACAGTCTGTGTTATTGAATAAAACAAAATAAGAACAATACAGTGGTATTATGGCTAATTACCCAATTTTGCCCTTTTCGCGGCAAAATTTGTTAACGGCTAATTTTACCTATTTCGCGGCGAAATTTCGAAGCGGATCGCGATGAAATAAGACTACCTGTCATTACGCATAAAAATTGACCGGTGTTTCGCGGCGAAAAAAACGACAGTCACAAACTTCAGACTTCCCCGATTATATTAGAAAAAGGTACAAGTAGGAAAAGATAGATCCTATTATCTAGTTTAATTAACAGACCAAAAGCTTGGATGCAGGACATTTCGTTTAAAACCATTTCGTCTAAATTCGTCTAAATGCAATTTCGTCTCAAGGACATTTCGTCTTAATGCCATCTCGTCTAAAGGACATTTGGTCTAAAGGACATTTCGTCCAAATGATATCTCATCTAAAGGACATTTTGTCTTATCTAATGGACAATTCGTCTAAAAAATCAAGCAGGTGCGACAGACATTTTAAGCGTATTGTGGTATTAGACGAAATGTCTTTTAGACCAAATGTCTTTTAGACGAAATGTCTTTTAGACGAAATGTCCATTAGACGAAATGTCTTTAGACAAAATATTCTTTTGTTATGTCCAATTGCACCACTCATTCATTCGAGATTATCTGCCGTGGTTGGAAGGTCGGGTTGGTAGATCACATGATGCGTAGCGTCTATTAATAGCACCGCTATTCGATACAATGTATCATATAAAAAGTGCAATCTCTGACATACTGCGTCAAGGAGTCGAGTCTTTGGCTCAGTGGTTAGAGCATTAGATTTCGACACCGGCGGTCCGGGTTCGAATCCCATCACGGGCGTGGGATTTTTTTTCAAGTTATGCATCATTACTTAGTTTACTTACACTTTAGACGAAATGTCCTTTAGGATGAAATGGTTTTTAGACGAAACGTCATGGATCCCAAAAGCTTATAGCAGCATAGGCAATTTTCATGGGATGATTGCCTACAGATGTGTTTGTTTGTATGGAGGCTCAAACGTCCCAGTCAACATTTTTTCAGTCATGTCTGGACGGAGCCACCTTTCCTGGGTATTGACTAGTACTATAGGTAATTAATGGGCCTTGCTCAATGTCTGAACACGGCGTTGCCATTGTGGATCGAACTCAGTACCTCTCGATTAGGAGTCCGATGTTCTACAACTACGCCAACGCGCTCCCAACCCACAGATTTATACAAGTCTTTGGATTCAACATGATGAAGCCATCGGCTTCAACTCTTCATTAGACATTTAACCACCTGTGGTAATAATACTACGAAAAGCATCAACGAACTTTCGATTTCGTCAAGTGAACGCCGTTTCATCAAAGTCAATTTAGTCGAAACGGCATTTGGTCGCATACTACCTTCATCGCGTCGATACGATGTTCGGTCGAATGCGAGCAATATACAGCAAAGTACATGTACAAACTTGTGTCAAGTCATCAATAATTGATGGGCTTCTTTCCAACCGTTCCGAGTTGAACAGCGTGTTGTGTGCCTTGTGTGGCTTGGAACACGTACATGTATATGCATGTCGAATTTCAAAAACTAATTGTTTGCATACAAGGCACGCGGCACTAGAAAAAAGGAGAATAACGTGTTTAAATTAAATTATAGTAGTTTGTGCCTGCCTCTCTGTCGTGCTCGTTGCCTTTTGTTCCTGTTGAAACTTAGCCGGATTACTACCTTGTTGGGAAAGAGCTAGTCATTCTGCTCTTCAAGCGTGTTGTCGAAAAAAATGTTTTGTTGTGTTTCATGTATTTTCTTTCCCAGCTGGTGTCTATGTTGGGACTTTAAATTTAATTGCATCGATTCCTGATCCCTCTATTCAGACTTTTCATACTTGTACACTAATTGTGTGTAAGGAATGGGTCATATGGAGTTTCAAGTTTATTTCAAGTTTATTTCGGAACACATAATACTATAAAAGTACATACTGTACAGTACGGGCCACGAGCACACCCGTGGCAATATGAATGCATGCCGCATAAATCAATGGTGATTAGATTAATAAGCGAACGCAAGGTGGTGTACATTGATCAGATCACCATGACGATGATCGGTTTCAGTTTGGTTGCTTATGACACTTATTTGAGATGAAACTGTGCTTTGCTGTACATGTACAGTACATCTACACGTCTACGTGCATATTCCTGCAATTCGAAACTAGTCCTCACGTCCATTTATGACAAAGTACACAGCGCCGTAATAAGTCGTTTAACCGATTACGTAAGCGTAATTGCTAGACTCAGCTTTCGCTCCGGGAGTTGGGGTCGTGGTTTCGATTCCGAGCCTCATCAAACCAAAGAAAATGGAACCAGTGGCTACCTTGATTGGTGCTCAGCATTATAAAGCAAGCATTGGCATCTCTTCTCCAACACATATATTACATCACTGACATCGAATATCTAGCAAAACTTTTGATATTTACAAATTTAAGCGGATGGCTGACTTATTTATCACATATGAAGCACCTGAGGAACAGAGGAATCATAGTGTGGTCATTAAATTATATATAAATAGTTTTATGTTAACATGTACAGGTATTTCGCCGTGTTTCGCGGCGAAGTAAGAAATTAAAACTTACCTGTTGTAAACGTTACAAAACGAATTTCACCGCGACACACGGCGAAATTTCCCCGCGAAAAATGGATTTACGCCGCAGAAATATTTTCGTTGGCCGGTGAAATTTCGCTATGATTTCGCCGCGAAAAGTCACAACTGATCATCGGAAACATGGCAAAAATTGGGAATTAGCTATAAGGCCACTGTAGGTATACCACTTCGTACCAAGTTGCTATTTAAAAGATGGGTATGATGGGTATACATTACACGAACATGTTTTCCTGATGTAATTGCACTATCGCTCACGACCCTGTATGCCCGATTCTATGCCTAAAATGAATTGATAAATTGAATAATGTGTTATTCCGCTTATCAAAAAGCAAAGCAGAGCATTAATAGACAAAAATTGAAATAAGTAATATAATAACTAGCAACCTGCGTTTTGTGTTACCCGAAATAGAACGGTGTAGGTATTTTGCTTTGCAACTGTGCATCTCAACTTTCGCTAAATATATGTATTCCATATAATTTTTATGTATTCAATACTAAAACCAAAATCCAATTCAGAAACAAAAATCTAACAGCTTGTAACAGACCAAATGTTGCTTTGTTTTGCGTCGCGTCTCTGAGATTTTATGTTATGTTTATGCAGACACTTTATTTACCAATCACTTTGCACAAATCAACAAAACTAATGGACTTAATAACCGTAATATTAACACTCGTCATAGATTGTCCGGATTTAATACGACTTTGACAATAACAACAATGCGTTTCGTACAAACTCCGCTCACGAATAGCAATTTGATCAAATCTTAATACAATTATATACGCCATGCATTATATTTAATAACAATATGTCATTAATGCTTCACGAAGGAGCTAAAGTGGTACCACTGTTTAATCGATTTACAATTGCTGCGTGGGCAATATGATCCAGAGATCTTCATAGGGTTAAAAAGGACCCTTAAGGGTACCTATGATAGCACTGCTGATTAGTTTTATGGCCTCTGATTACCTGGGCAGTAAAAGCGCCTCCCTCTGTAACTTTTGTTTTCTCTTTGGGGTCCCTACCTGTATTCAGAATTATTGTCAGACTTCTAGGTTGTTTTTTTTTTTTTTTTTCAAAATCTCACTTTTCCTGATCGTTGCCAACTTGTATTTTTTCTCGTGTTCTGCACATCATCATTGATCAGCTAATGACTCTCAATAGACAGGAATACAGGCCTTTTATGGGCCTTTGGTAATGGTTGAATTAGCTTAAATGATTCCATTTATTATCGATGAATCTGATGAGATCATGGTTATTTTTTTCTTTATTTTACTTAAGCATTTTCTATAGCATATCAACATCCACTGTCTGTACACCATCTTTCAGAAACTGCATTTATCAAAATTTCACTTTTCTGAAACACACGAAAAAATATTAACATGTCATCTTTTTACAACCCAAAAGTCGTAAATAGTGCCGCAAAAATTTGAACATCGGTTCACTAATAAAATAACCATGTCCCAAACTTTTTTGAATAAGCCTTTTGCATTGCAAGGGAGGCAACCCAAACGCGTTAAAATGAAAATCAAGCACATATGTTGAATAATTTTAGCGTTTGGCGCTCAGCTATGCATACCATGCAGTTTTTGTTTGATTTTGTATATTTTGAATGAAAACTTACGAATTTAGATCATTTCTTGGAAAATAGTTACCTACCATGCTGATCTTTTTACAATGGAAAAATCCCTATTCAAAATTATTTTCTGGCACAGAATTTTTATTTCTTATGAGGTTTTCATTTTAGGCACGTTTTACGACTTTTGGAATGCAAAATGGTGACATGGTCATATTTGTTCCTGATTTCTTTCAGAAAAGGAATAATTGAAAAATGCAGTTTCTTGAAGATGGTGTATAGACAGTAATTGTCACTATTTATAAGTATTGTAGCATTTTACTAAAACTTTTGACTCTAAAGTCAGATAATATGCTGTCAAATAGTTATAATTGTTGAGTTGACAACACTTTGATTACTGCTACTTTTGCGTTTACACCATGTTCCCGGCGGCCCCGGCAGCCCCGTTTGCTCGAAACGTAGCGTGCCGTGGAATTTTGATCATATATTTCTCTGTTTTCAAGATCTATTACGTCTTGTTAAGTTTCCTTTCGTTGTATTACGATATCTTTAACAAGTCGTGGTAGTGATAAGCCGGTGTGTCACGGAGACGCTAAGGTATACATGTATGTACGCTAGGGTTATCCACAGTCTATCACGATTATTAGCACGTACACAATTTGAAGCACTTTTGTGACTTTTGCTTTTGTATACGAATAAAACATTTGAACTAATTACAACCGCTCTCCTCAACAACCGACTGCAGAGTTGATTAAGAAAGTTTTGGATTGTATTTCTTCATTGGCATAATGCAGCGTATGTTCTCTATTGTTCGCTATAGTGACTGCTCCAATATGAACGAACTTGTCTCCATGATATGTCATTTTATATTTACATGTATAAACTTCACGCGCCGTGATAACCGTAACGTAACGTGACAAACGTGGTAAAACGGGACGAACACCGTCGAAGAGCTTAACGCACCGTAACTTAACGCAACAAAACGTGTTGAGTATTCCGTAGGAAACGGGACGGGCTATTCACTAGCTTCCCGTTGCACTCCCAAGTTTCGCTACGTACTGTTACATTCTGTCACGGTGTGTTACGTTCAGCCCGTTTTATCTCGGCCCATTACGTTTCTCATCTCCGCTGTGACTGCCGTGGCAGATTTTTAAACTGGCAAAACTTTGCAACGGTGTCCACGGTTATCACGGCCTGCTACCTTTGCCTATCCCGTTCCTCTGCTTTGCCCCACGTTTATCCCGTTTTGATCACGGTTGTCTGAAACGTGGCCACCGTGACCAGACCACCGGGAACATAGTGTAAACGCAGTATTATACTGCGTTAACACTATGTTATAATAACAAAAAGTCCGTTTAAAGGCATTGCGAATATTTTCAACAAAAAACATACATAACTTGATCACAAATATGTGTTGTCATTCAGGTTGGCAGTTTATCAATTTCCATATTACAGCGTTAAAATGTAAATTACAACATTCCCTTGAAAACTGGTAAACATTTCATTCAAACATATGGCAATACTTAACTTGTCATTCCGTTGGAAAAACATATTTCCTCGTCTGTCTGAGCCTCTCTTTAAAAAATAAAATTTATTCCAACAATGAGTTTTTTGTTGTATGACTTTGTGGCCACCCGAATATTATTTGGCTGTTCATTTAGCCCTCTGCATTTTATTTGTTCTGTCCAAGCTAGCACAGTGACCACCTCACTTCAATAGCTGCTCACCCTGCTTTCCGTTATACATGTTATACGTGGGAACCTAAGTTTTATATATCTTAACATGATTTCCTTATTGCTTGTTTATATGTGTGTATATCAGAGCCACTGCAGAAGCTGAGGGTGAGGTTATGGCCATGTAAAATCGATTTAAACCCGCCAGTAACTTTGTGTCGATACTTCTGTGGTGGTTCCTTTTGTTTCATGTCTTGGGGTTTAAATTATTTTGTGCTGTTGGCGCCCTATGTGTGTTTTCGTGTTTTTGGTTAAGTTAAGGTAACTGAGTGGCCACCTATTAGGAAAATAGCTGCTCATTCGGCTTACGAAATGTTTTTGGTATAAGTACCTGATTGTTACTTTGGTTTTTTCCCGCCTCGGTTTTTGGAGTGGGAATCTTTCTCTTATTGCGTCTTTCCTGATCTTTGCCTACTTGTACCTTTTTAGAATGTAAATAACAGCATTCCTTTGAAAACTGGTAAACATTTCATTCAAAGATATGGCAATAATTAACTTGTCTGTCATGCCGTTTGAAAAAAAATATTTCCTCGTTTGTCTGAGCCTCTCTTAAAAAAAATAAAATTTATTCCATAATTTCTTGGTTGTATAGGCATATTGTGTTCAGTGTAGACGAAGTTTTTACATATCATAAAGAATCTGAATTTATAAAATCTAATTCAATGTTAAAATACATTTCAAATTGCGTAGACATTTATTTGCATGAAAAATGATATACCAATTTGATATATTGTACTTTTTTAAATCTTTAGTTGATCTTTACATATTCAAGCATTTCACTGTGGATCTTAACATATGTCCATAGAAAACGCAATCTTAAAACACGGTGTGCTGTTCATAACCTTTCCTAGATAACTAGATCTCAACTGAGAATCCCTTGGTATTGTATACATACAAACAGATAAATAATCGGTGACACACACGGCAACTGAGACCCAAATTGAGGTGAGAGTTTTGAGTTTTCTCCCACAGCGTTTCTTCTACTGACTGATAGATAGGTGTAGTCAATGACGAAATTGAACATTCTGAACATTTATTGATAAATATAAAGATAAAGATAAAGACGCTTTATTTAACGTCGCGTTTTTAACAGACAACATTAGCTCATGAGCTATTATGCGACATAACAAATATCCTTAACAGATACTTACCTGCCTTCTTGTATCTTCCTGGAACTACCCTCTTATTGCGAGCGTCAGCAAGGGAGCTACCAGTACCATTTTTTACGCCTTTGGTATGGCGCGGCCGAGGATCGAACCTGCGACCTCCCGATCCCGAAGCGGACGCTCTACCAGTTGAGCTATCGGGGCCGGTAAAAGAAAGTAGCACAAGACACCCCGGTTATTTCGTTTTCTCAAGCACTTCAATGTTATTATAATGGAAGTACTATATGTTCATGGGACAGAAGCGTTTGCAAAAACGAAATAATCTGGATTACTTATGTTATTTTCATCCAATAAATGTTCAATTTATGCATTGATTTGTTTACCAACATTTAATATATTTGGTCCAATTTTGATACTTCTAGTCTTTGTATTGACCACACTGTTGAAATTTGCAAAATTACAGTAATTCACTTTGGCTTCATGTTGCTATATCTAAAGTGTCACTGAAGAGGCTTAAGTAACCATGGTATGACCCATCCCCATTCCCATTAATATGTTCACTGCTCTTAAAGGATGTCAGTTTTGATTTTAATTTGCTATTACTGCAGCTGGTATTGTTCCATGTGGCGGCCCTAAAAAGTCTCCCCGTACATATTGCAGATTATATTTTCTGTTTGGTACTTTAAGATCAGCGAGGATATGCTGAGAAATTAGAAAAAAAATATAATCGGTTTAGATATATTTAATATATTTGGTCCACTTTGGATAATAGACATTTTTCACTTTTGAACGTAAAGTTTGCTGGCGCTTGCGGTTACGACTTTGTGTGTGATGGGCGACGACTCGTGAGGGCATATTTGAGACGAAGGCGAGGGGCGATATGAAGAATTACTTAGTCAAAACTACCAACAGCCCACCGGAGGTGTATTAAATGAGACACGCAAAAAAACGAATTGTCCAGGACGCCTAGCTGAATAGTTCAGTAGGTAAAGTGTAAGACATTGAATCGAAAGGTCCTGGGTTCGAGTCCGGGTAGGACAAAAATTATTTTTCCTTTTCTTTGTTTCTTCCTTTTTTCGCACCTGTGACAATAAAGCTTAGAAAATTAAAAAGAAATGAAAAAAGGAAAAAAAGAAAATAATATTTTATCTATTGGCAAATGCAAGAATCACAAAATTCACTGCTGCATTTAATACTAAATCGTAAGTTTCTGGATTAAACTGTCTAGTGAGAAGGCAGACCGCATGTATAGGTTTTTTTTAGGTCTTGATTTTTCACCCATTGAAGCCGAGAACTCGATCGTCATTTTCGGCAGAAGAACGGATCAGCGACCGATCCTAACGTCAACATTTATTTCCTGACTGGCTGGTACAGATAATACGGATAGGATAAGCTGACCGCCTCTAATGACTAAAAAAAATTAAGCAAGCGTCCCCCGTGGCCGAGCAGTTAAAAGCGCTGTTTCATAATCACTTAATCATCTCACCGTTGTGTCTGGTGTGAGTTCGAGACCCACAATGGCCACATGTTCTGCTTGCGGGTGTGCCAGGCGGTTTTTCTCGGGGTACTCCCGTTTTCGCCCCACCTACTGTTTGGTGCTTTTCATATGAGCTGAAATAATCTTAAAAGGGACGTAAAACTGAATTTTAACAAATACACAATACACCAAATCAAACAGTATAGTGAACATGTTCATATACGTATATGTGTATAGATGTAAAACTACAGTTTCACGTGCTATCTCGTGAGCGAACAATGATTATTTTTTCGATGTGTCGTTTTACGTCCATTCGACAGTAGGAAGAGCGATGGGGGCAATACCCTACATGTAGCTACAATATGCCTAGCCACACAACTGTTTTTGTTTATTGTAGACTTTCAACAGTATTTCTGCCATATCGAGTTGGATGGTTACGATGTAGAAAATTAATTTGGCAAGACATAAGCTTTCGTTCTGATCCTCATTTATTCTGTGTGATAGTATGCGTGCTGTTACACCTGGTTGAATTCAAATAAATAAATTAAAATCAAACTAACACAATTATATTATTTTCATGAGTTTCTAAAGTGTTTCCGTAGAGGACGCATAGTGTTTCAGTCGCCCCGTAAAGCGGGTCGCACGTCACTTCGCCGCAGTTTACTTTTGATGTTCGCCATTTTCACATACACGTAGAAGCAAGTTTGGACCCAGGGTTTTGGACACTACATATTCTGTCAAAGTGCACAAATTATTAATTTGTTTCACAAATAATGGTGTATACTGTCTTCACATTGACACATGTGTTTTCTTAAGATTATTGCCTCGTGCATTGTCTTTTTTTTTTTTTTTTTTTTTTTTATTCAGTTTTACGTCCCTTTCAAGCCTTTTCACTCATATCGAGACGAATCAATCAGAAAGTGGGGCGAAAACCAGAGTACCCGGGGAAAAACCACCTGACACACCCGCAAGCAGAACTTGGCTCGTCCCACATGTGAATTCTGCCCCGTGCGAGGCGCGAATCAACAGCGGTGAGATGATCGAATGATCAAGAGCACTGAAGTCAGCGACCTTAACCACTCGGCCACGGGGGCCGCCTATTGTCCCTTTTAACAGACTAGACGCTGGTCTTGTTTGGAAAGAGCTAGTAATTTTGTTTTTTATGCGTGTTGTTAAATTGCTTGTGATGTGTGGGACCGCCATGTCTCTCCCGCCTGTTGTCTATGTTAGGATGGGAAATTTAATTGTATAGATTCTTGGTCATTCTATTGTTACTTGATTACAGATAAGGGTCTGATTGTGCTCATTTCTGATCATAGTGATGCGTTTTTTATACAAGTTTCGGCCCGTTCAGGATTATTTTAGTTCATATGAGACGGGTAAATCAGTACCAGGGGGGAAATGGGAGTACCCTGAGAAAACGAACTTGCACACCCACAAGCAGAACTTGGTTTGTGTCACCCGTGATTGCAAGACTGATCAATTGGGCAGCAAGGCTGCGAAGAGTTCATTGTCTTGGTGTTGGTAGTTGCCAAAGCGATATTGCTGCGCTGAAGGTTGTTTGAATCCATTTTATTACATGTTGTGTGATGTTGCATCAATCTTTGTTGTAAGGACTTTGATTGTATTGCAAGCATATGCGATGGTGCTTACACTGATAGACAATACCCGAATACACATATTCATATACATGTACAGTATACCACGCAGACATTCCACGTGTCCATTTACCGACCTTTTATATGTAAACAAACGAACCGCCATTCATGATTCTAATATATATACATGTAACAGGGGAACATTTTGTCCTAGGGCCCATCGACAAAAAGATCATATCAAGCCGGATCAGTTATCAAACCACATTGCTGCTTGGCAAGCCGAACGCAGTTGATGTTAAGGGCATGCGTTCTTTTGTCCTTTTTAAACATTTAAAAGTACGATTTCTATCATGATAAAGTTTATACTGAACCTATTAAGCAAGCCTTCATGGTGCAGTGGTTATTTCACGTGCCTTATAAACCAGAGATCGCAGGTTTGATCCGGGTCTTCTTGCGTCTGTCGGATGAGACTATAAACTGAGGTCTCGTTTCCATATGACCTTTGCTGTTGGATTAACGCCCAAATCAACAAACCGATTCAATTTATTATTTATTTAAATTCAGATTGAGTAAGAAGCTTATGTGCTTATATGCTTGCCCGATTCCGGACGCAAAAATGGGCCCTAATGAGTAAGGTTAAGAATGATCAAATGTTGTAGATCTGTCGTCAGCATGTGTAATACATGTGCACTAAAACGGTACCCTGTATCATGACGATATCATTACAAAACCTTAACAAGCAAAATACAGTGTGTTTTTTAAGTTGAAAAAAAAATGAAAATTTTCAGTTCAACAGTTTTGATATTTTCTTATTTGTTCAAAACATAGATTGTGGACACATGATATGACGAATACTCACAATCTATGTTTTCAGAAGCATAGGCAACCTAAGTTGACCTTGTCCTATAATAGGTTAATGTCATCCCTAGGTCATATATAGACTTTGTAGATGCTTCATGCCAAGTTTCAAAATCATAGGCCTACTGGTTCTGAAGAAGAACACTTTTAAAGGTCACAGTTTTCAATTCATAGCCATGGCGGCCATTTTGGTCAAGTTACCTTGACCATTAATACTAACTTTCGTTCCCCTTCCACGAAGTTTGGATTTGATCGGCCATGCGGTTGCAGAGAAGATGTTTAAATATTATAGTCATATACATGTATATATCCCCCAGGCAGGAGCAGACAACCACCTGGGCCTTAATGTTTTCATAAAAATAAATATGTCCATTTGTATTATCATAGCAAGTTTCCACCCATTTAATTACATTTAACTTATTTCCCCATTTAAATGTATGGGCGACCTACATGTAAGTTGATCTTACCGATCTTTGTAGTGCGTTTAATATTGTTTGATGCTTCATGCCAAGTTACAAAATCATAGGCCTACTGGTTCTGGAGAAGAAAAAAATTGAACGGTTTTTGCTATTTATAGCCAAGGCGGCCATCTTGGTCATGTGACCTGGTACATTTATGCAAATTTCGTTTCCCCTTCCTAAGAATGCTCCGCAAATAGTTTTAACTTTGATTGGCCAAGCTGTTTCAGAGAAGAAGATCATGGAAATTGTTGACAGAGGCATGACCATCCTATAAGCTCACCTTTTGAGCCGAAGGGCTCATGTGAGCTAAAACTAGGTATACCCCTGCATACTCAAGTTTTGCTTTATAAAAGCGTTGAACATGTCACGGACATGTTATCCTGATGAGGATAACAGACCATGCTCGATATTACTTGAAATGTGTCAAAACGTTGTAAGGCGTAGAATAAAAAGAACTGCACATAAAATAAAAGATCAACTAAATGTTTCAAATCGTAAATCTTGCCATGTTTACATGTAAAAAAGTTTCTGTGTGTTCACGAAAATAACGTGAAATGTAGCTTAACAGAACCAATGTACGTATATACATGCACCAGTATGTTAAAAGTCACATGGCGATAACAAATAGTTGATAGTTGTTTTCTCACCAACAGTTATCGTCATTTGCAGACGGGATCTCGGTTTATAGTGTCACCATAAAGCCATGGGCGGCTCAGAATTGAACTAGCGATCCCTAGTGACACACACGAGTGTCTAAAAAAATATTCTGCACTGGAAGCTGTTTTATTCGCGCCGAGCATTTATAAGGCCGACTCGCATTGAACGCGTAATGTATCTTTAATGGCAAACATGACGGTTGATGATGCGATTTTGTAAACATGTCGTGTCAAAGGCCACTTCTGGTTCATTGTTCCATTAAATAATTAAAATCAGACAGTTAAACGGGAAGACAACAATAATCATTGTTACCATTGCATATGATAACTTTGTTTACGATTTATATGTTTAATTGCTGTCTGTATTTCTTTATTTTTGCATTTTACCAATGTATATAGGTTTTAAGTTTTTATTTTATTTTTCTGCGAAAAAAAAAAAATAATAAAAATAATAATTCCAATAAAAATAGGCGTTTCCTACTCGCGCTCAACCTCCTGAGCTAACGAGTCAGATGCTCTTATCAAAATCATTTTTTATTAAGGTTTTATGTCCCAGTCATCATTTTTTCAGTCATGTCGGGACGGAGCAAACACTTCCTGGGTTTAACCAGTTAGTAAGGAGTGAATGTGATTTGCCCAAGGACACAACACGGTGGCGCCTTTGGGGATCGAACCCAGGACTTCTCGATTCGGAGTCAGACGCCCTACCACTACGCCACCGCGCTCCCTAAAATAATTTTGTACCAGTCTTATATCAACTACATGTACGTATTTATTCTCGACGTGATTTTACGAAGCGACTGACTGAACCACTGTGACATGAAGTAATCTACTGAACGTGCGTGCGTGCGTGCGTGCGTGCGTGTGTGTGTGTGTGTGTGTGTGTGTGTGTGTGTGATCGCGTAAAGAATATTGTCATCCTGTTTTAGGGTTAAGCAAGGTACGCGGCACGTTATGAAAAAACGAACTGTATGTTTCTCAGTCTATAAGCATTCATTTTCTTGAAAATGATATTGTTTTAGTTTGAAGTTTAATTATATTTATTTGAATTCAACCAGATAAACATCACGCATAATTCAAGAGAATAAATGAGGATCAGAAAGAAAGCCGTTGACTTGGAAAAAAATCATCCCAAAAATCGTAATTATCGCATTCAAAATGCTGAAATACTGTGGAAGGTCTACAAAACCTCAACTTATTTGTATGGCTATGCAAAATGTAGCTAGGATATCGCACTTATCGTCTAATGGACTCAAAACGAAACATCAACCAAATAAATAACATCAAGATTTCGAGTATCTGTTTGAAATACATGAATAAACATGCCAAAATAAATTTTATGTTCTCTCACGAGACAGCACGTGGAACCGTAGGTCTTACACCTAATAAATATACATATATCTTTACATGTACACTATACAGTGTACTATTTGAGTTAGTGCCTACGTCCGCGGAAAACATTCAGTTTAAGTCGTTCAGGGTCGCTAACTTATCCTAGCCACATTATGTCTGTACAAGCCTTCAGTATCTTCATATTTTCATGTCACCCAGAAAGAAATATTGACGTGAGGATAGATCAGCTCTTATACCAAAAATACGGTCGAGCTCCCAATACAAGAGAAAACATACATTGTACATGTAGGCTGCCGTCTCAAACTTCAATTCCTTTACGATTTTAGAATTTATTGTAGTAGGGCATTTCATGATTCTTGTATTTGCCAAAAAATATAATCAGCTGATAATATATGTTTTATTTGCAAAGCTTTTTTGTCACAAGAGAGACAAATAAAGAAAAGAAAAAAAAGTGATCCGTCCGGGACTCGAACCCATGATCTTTCGCTTTCAACTCCTAGAACGCTACCTACTGAGCTACACAGCTACACGTCATAGACTATTTCAATTTTTTGACTCTCTTATTTAATTCGTCTTCGTCGGGCTATTGGTAGTTTTGACTGAGTAATTCTTCATATCGTCCCTCGTCTTAGTCTCAAATATGCCCCCACGAGTCGTCCCCCATCACACGGAAAGTCATAACCGCAAGCGCCAGCAGCATTTACGTTCAAAAGTGAAAAATGTCTAATACTAGTCTTTGTATTGACTACTCTGTTGAAAGTTGCAAAATTACGGTAATTGACTTTGGCTTCATGTTGCCATATCTAAACCATGGTATGGCCCATCCTCATTCTCATTATATGTTCACTGCACTTAAAGGATCTCAGTTTTGATTTTTATTTAATATGTATTCATACCTAGTTGTGAAAATATCCAGTGTTTTTCTTACATCAGTTTAAGGAGTGGGGATTTTGATCTGACTGCGCCATTTCATGGCCATTGCTTATCTTTGCATTTTCTATATATTGCATCGGCATGTCTTCATACTGGTCTGTCCTTCTATGCCAAGGGCTCCATAGTAAGAGATTTTTTGTTCATTTCCCGTCTCCTTCCTTCGAATGTTATACTACTATTGGGCTAAAATCTAACCTGATATCAGTCTCCATACATGCATATGTACAGTTTTCATGAACGTTGGGCTCAGTTAGACATAGTCAAGAACCGAAATCTTTTTCACCTGACTCAGCAATAATTGAAATAAAGCCTTACAATGTCTAGACTTGCTAGTTGTGCACAGAATCTCAATTTACCAAGAATTATTACATGCTTCTGTCGTGAAACACGTTTGTGTGGCTTGAAAACAGACCTAGTATTTCAAGCAGTTTGCGTTTTCCAATCTCTAACTACCATACCTTTTCAATGTACAATGTACTTGTACCTAGTTGTAACGAACGGACCGAGCCAAGCCACAGAAACCCCGTCAGTGGAAAAGCATGCCCATCCACTAAGGGTGGTTTACGGCGCTATGTACTCAACACTTACTCGATTCACAAAGTTTCGAGTTTGAAATTTGCATATTACAAGCACTCAATATGCCGTTAATACGTTGCACCAACGTATTTTTCCAAGGGAGTCTATCCCGTCACACTTTTCCACCAACGGGGTTTGCTGAAGCTCGGCTCGGCTGTACGTTACATTTGGTGGCAGCGATGATGACATCTGCCAGAACGGAGTTGCCTTACCCATGAAGTCCCCAGGCCAAGACTCGGGACGAGTCTTCTTGAAGTATTCCAAGGCCAAAATAATTGACAAGGAAACATATCCATGCAATGTGTACCCGCTTTAACCCCTCTTTCTGAAAGAAAATAAGAAAACATCAAAAGTTTCTGGTTTTAAAATCATTTTTTGAAAACATAAAAAATCTTGCTTTATTGCATGGACGTATTTTTGTAATGTTATTGCAGTCTTTCATGGTTTTGGAGCTAGGGACTAGGTCATTGAAAGCCCACACTTGAAGCTTGCAGTTTTGAATAAATAAGGAAGAGAAGTCTAGCGACAACCGTAGGGAAAACAAAACAAAGACACAGCCGCATCTGCGCTGTGCAGTTAAATTGCGCAGTTGATTTTGCTTGTATGCATAGATTGTTTTCTTACGGGATGGCTCTGTTTGTCCAGCACAAATGACCGAGACCACCAATTATATTTGTTATCACTCTAGCCAGCATCTCAAGAAATACTGCCTTCAAATTTTCTAATTAAACATGTCGCAAACAGCCAGACCAAACCATGACGTACAAAGCTAGAGGCTAGAAATTGTGACAAAGAGAACTAACAAATGAGCCTCTGCACAAGAAAACCAACAACATTCTTAGGCGAAAACAAAGGCGCAGATAAGCTGTGCAGTAACTGCTCAGCTGATCAGCGCCTTTGTTTTCGCTACACGGATAGTACAATTTTTGTCTTCTTAAATCCAAAATTTCAAGCTTGTAGCCTGTTTCTATGACCTTTCAGGCTGGTTGTGCGGACCTAGTTTGAAACACTTTTTTTTTCATGCAGCGGCTCAAATATTGATTCTTTAGGAGCTAAAACAAAGCATTGATCAAGCACTGGTCTTCCTTAGATGTTTACATATAGAAAAGATAAGTCAGGATATGCCGCGGCCATGTCTAATTGTGCGAGATGACTGCATGACAGGTCCAAATTAAATAGACATCTTTCAACAAAGAGGACTATAATTATGTCTTATACGACTTCAAATGTAGACATTCGTAGAGTGGTTAGTTTAGTCTTACACTAGGGATTACATTATTGGAGGTCACGCTGATATATGAAAAGTTTATCGCAATATCAACGTTTGCTTCGTAAAGCTCTAACTTAAGATATAGAATAATTGTCGAATGTTTGTTTGTTCCGTTATACTTCGGCTGCACGCACAGCAATTATATGTCTTGTTGCAATCGGGAAACACTTTACGAGCTACTTCCGATAGACTCACCTGACATTTGACGCGCCAGAGGTCGAAAACACGTCCATGCAATACACCGAGATTTTTTTTTTATTTGTAAAAAAAATGAAAAATTCATTTGAATATAGTTTATACTTTTGCTCATGTTAGAACTGCCTCGCAGCCGAGGCGGTTCTAAGGAGTACCCACAATCTATGTTTAGGAACAAAAATAAGAAAACTAGGTATACCCCTGCATACCCCAGTTTTGCTATATAAAAGTGGGTCATAAGGTAATATACATTATACGGATATGTTATAGTGATGAGAGGTCGAAATCGAGCAATACTATTTCTGTAACATTGAATATGTGTTGTTATTGTCTTTTTTCTGATAGTGACATGCAGATCAAATGTACAATGGCAACTTATTTAACATTGTCATTAATTTTTATACTCATTTAAAAATGAATTTTACATATTTTGCCCATTAATTTAGTATTAACACACTCTTGAGTTTGCTGCAAAGTCAACGGTTTGATGCTGGAACTAACCCAAAACTGTTAAGTTTAAAACATAATTTTAATTAATCATAAAAATCAGCTGGTGCAATACTTTTGGTTTTCAGTATATGGGTGGGGGTTCGACTTAAACTTACAAACATAATTGTTTTGGATCGCGGCTGACAACGCGAGGACAGATTTTCAGTAATGGCAATTTGTTTTGTGCACCACTTTAAATGAATCAGCATTGCTAATGGAGTTAATAAACATAATATTAATAATTATCTGGATTCGTCTGAAATAATAAAACGATTCTTGATTCTTGAAAGTAACAATAATGATTTTAGTTTCCTTTCTTTGCAACCCTACACACAAAGACCATTTGGTTGTCATTTATTGTTATTTCATTGGCTGAGGCGGTTCTAATGTGTACACACGATCAATGTTTTGAGCAAAAATTTCAAAAATATTGAAATTTTCCAATGAAATGCTCAATTTTTAAAAAGGAAAAAAAAAAAAAAAAAAAAAAAAAAAAAAAAATCTGTATATTGCATGGGCAAATTTCCGTAATAGGGAGAACCCGGTAAGTAAAACACTGATCATTGCGAAATCTTGCCCCTATAGTACATCTTTTTCAGCGTAAAAATGAAAATTTGAATGTAAAAAATGATATTCAAAATATTTTGCTCAAAGCATCGAGTGTGGGTACTCGTTGAGGGCGGTCTCGATTGAGTTGCTACATTCTCTGTTTGAATCAAAAACAACGATAACTGTAGACCCCTGAAAACCACGGTTTTACTCTATAAAATTAGGGTTCATTAGGGTCTACTTTTCATGGATACTACTTTTCCTGATGTTTTGACTGGCCACATGCTCTGGCCCAGAACTACTAGATGTCAACAGAATGATGATACATTTTCCGCGTCCCAAAACATTCAATACATACATATATTTCACCTGCCCATTTTATTGGAAACCGGATCATATTGAAATTAATATTAGGGTCATCCGTCTGACATAGGTTTCTGTTGGCAAGCAAAAAAATTTCAAGATCCCCACTCCGTGTAAATAATAGTTTAAATTTATTCCATAATTTCATATATGACTACGCATATTGCATCCTTAGAAACCACTTTCTGACATATTATAGAAGATATGAATTAAAACTCTGAGACTCAGTAGAATTTGTCAAATTTACATTAGGAAAACATGTCCGTGAAATCAATACCCCTTGATACCCCATTTTCCTTGTTTACAGGGGTATACATTTTCCTAATTTTTGTACAAAGCATTGATTGTGGACAGACGGTTTGAAAGGCTACTCACAATCAATGATTTAGCTTAAATATTAAGACTAATTCCACCTAAGCACCAAAAAATTTACATAAGGGTCCGGCACGCATAGTCTCAGATTTTTCTGAAACTTTGTGTGTGGAATACCTTTGACCCAAAACTGCAAAAATTAAGTCTGTTCGTTGACTGAAGTAACGGTTGCCATGGTAACCGGGTTAAGGCTAATTTCAGGAAAATGGCATGATCTGAAAACGGAAAATGTTGAAAATATGCCATTTTTACAACATTTCCATTTGTAGGAAACCAGGAAGTCAAAAAATTCACCTATGATTAATGGGTGTACATCATCAACTTAGTTTAATAGCATGTTAAGAGTATGTGTACTTCGCACATGCTTGCCACAAATTCAAAAAGAAAATGGCCGCCAACAGCAAAATATCAAAAATTGAAAAAACTCATTTTTAGCCTATTTCAATGCAATATAATTCAAAAAGGCAGGGCTACTGGAATATTTCACATGGGTTTTCAGAGAAAGACTTCTTAGGTTGTTAGATTTATTAAATAAAATTCGTGGGTCTCCTAAAACTTTTCTCAGAAAATTGAATCAAAATGGACTAAGTCTCGCATTTGTGAAAAATGCCATTTTCTCTCAAAACAGGAGGTATGTCACTTTCCTGATGAATAAACCATTTTTTTTTATTTCATTACACTCAAAAGATTGTCTTGAATTATCAATATATATCTTTGTCTTTTACTTGGCACTTGCATCTTTAAAAACAAGAAAAATTCAGGTTATATTACAAGAGAACTAATATTCGGACAGGACTAATTTTCGTAATTTTAGTACCAAGTGCAAATAATTGAAATTAGTGTCTGTAACTTAGTAACTTTAAATTCAACTTCACTCACAAATTAATGCAAATAAATGTAAATATGCATACAGCTTCTATAAAAAAATAAAAAATTGACAATTTCTTTAGTGAACTAGTAATCGGACAGCACTAATTTTCGTAATATTAGTACACCGGTAAAGTGGTTTTTCTCGCGGCGTAACTATTGACCGAACACTGCACGTGCAAAACGAGGAAGCTTGTCCACTGTACCGCTTCGTTATTGTCAAAAATAGATCATACGGGAGTATTTTCCCTTGTGCATTTAAAATGATTGAGACATAATTTTTATTGGTACTCTTTAGCATTTTTTCTCTCAAAGTTATTAATTTACAATATGCATTATCTTTTATCGAAACAGTTAACAGACTGGGTAGTCAATATAAATGATCTCTTATATATGCAAAAAAAATACTACCACTTCGTAATGATTTTTGGATAGGTATATATATTGTGTGTAACTTTCTATTGCAGGTTTTTTGAAAACAAAACCCTCGGACCTAACTTTACCAAGTCCACATGGTCAGCTAGGGGACCGGAGTACGAAATGCCCAGCTGTATTTAAGGGATATAGTTGGTTGTTTCTAATGATCATAATCCCAATGCAAAAATGTGTGAAATTGGTTTCTGATTCATTGTTCTTGCACAACAATACACCAATAACCATAATCTGCGAATCTGAAACCAACTTCCATCGAGGGAAGTCTCTCAGCTCTACGTAACTGTTCAGTCAGATCAGTGTCCAACACCCACAGTCGACAGCTATTTACTTGATAGCTTTAACTTTTCCCTCAGGTCTCAAACAAGAAGTTAAAATCTTTACATTGGAATCGTTTTGAAACGAATTTTCACCACCTGTCTGGAGGTAAGGAAAGTCACTTTCACCACCTGTCTGGGGGTAAGGAAAGTGGCTTTCCTCACCTCCAGACAGGTGTGAAAGAACTTTCATCACCTGGATAACTGACTATAACATCGCACTTGCAATACAGTATGAAAAATAATTTCCTACGAGTTACACTGAAGTCATAAGGTAATGATTATTCCTGGTTTTGGCCCTTACCTGTATTCTGAGTCATTGCCAGGCCACTGGGCTTTCTAGTACCCTGTCCCTTATCTAATGACCATCAATATACAGAGAAATAGGTCTTTAAGCTTAAACTAAATGTAAGTGCACTCAGTGAGCACGACGAAGTGCATTTTACTTGCAGTTTTAGTACTTAGTGCACATACATGTACTAGTGCACTCCATGTGAACAAGGGTTTTACCTTTCGCCTAAGCACTACCGTCTACCGTATGCTTTGATCAAACTACTTTTACTCGTAAAATAGGTCAATGTCACCACAGGATCATGATTTATATATACACTGTAGTACTATAGCCAGCGATGCTTCATGCCACGGTCCACCGGTTCCGTAGAAGATTTTTGAAGGGTTTTTACCATATATGGGCATGGACCTTGGTGGCCATCTTGGTCATGTGACCTTGATTATTTATATATACATTAATTCCCCCATTCTATAGATGCTTCACATAAAATTTGGCTTTGATTGGCAGTTTCAGAGAAGAAGATGTTTGAATATTATGGTAAAATACATGTATAATGCCCCGCGGTGGGGGCAGATGAGTCCCTGGGGTCAAAAGTTTCCAGAATCATAAATATTTAGTCATACTGCCCATCTCCTGCAAGACTTTCACTTTAAATTACATTTTAAAAGTTTTCCCTATTCAAATGCATTGTAGACCTATGTTGACCTTGCCATAAAACAGGTCTGAAGGTCATCACAGGATCATGATTTATATACACATTGTAGTACTTGAGTCATCGATACTTTATGCAAAGTCTCGTTAAAATCAGTCCACTGGTTCTGGAGATTTTCGAAGGGTTTTTACCATATATTGGCATGGCGGCCATCTTGGTCATGTGACCTGAATTATTTATATACACATTGATTCCCCCTTCCTATAGATGCTTCATAAAATTTTGCTTTGGTTTGAATATTATGGAAATATACATGCATATTGCCCCGGGGTGGGTACATATGAGCCCCTGGGGTCAAATTGTTTTCAGAATCATTAATATTCAGTCCTGTTGCTCATTTCCTGCAAGTTTTTCCCCTTTAAATGACATTTTAACAGTTTTCCCCATTCAAATGCATAGGTGACTAATGTTGACCTTGCCCTAAAATAGGTCAAGGTCATCATAGGATCATGATTTATATACACATTGTAGTGCTTGAGCCATCGATGCTTCATGCTAAGTTTCGTTGAAATCGGTCCACCGGTTCTGGAGAAGATTTTTGAAGGGTTTTTACCATATATGAGCCTGGCGGCCATCTTGGTCATGTGACCTGGATTTCTTATATACACTTTGGTTCCCCCATCCTATAGATGCTTCAAATAAAATTTGGCTTTGGTTGGCCAAGCGGTTTCAGAGAAGATCTTTGAAAATGGTGGACGACGACGACGACGGATGACGAAGAGGGACGGATGCACGACGGGTGCCTTCCTATCCTTGGGCTCACCTGTGAGCCTTCGGCTCAGGTGAGCTAAAAATGTATAAAAGCTTTCGTTGCCCCTCCCCTGGCAATGGACGCTGGACATATGCCAGACATTGGGTAAATTATAATCTCACCTGGTGACATTGCAGCTCTGGTGAGCTAATATGTATAAATGATTGTACATTTTTCAAACGGAATTTGACGGTGTAATATATAATTAAGATATCCAGAAATCATGTTTTAATGCCCAAGCTTTAAGGACTTCGTTTTATGTTATCCAATTTTGTTTGAATTATGGCTAAACGTGTACCAAAGTGATGTCGCTAATGACGTGACAGACGAAATACCAGACCAGATGGATGCAAGATCTCAGAGTATGTTGCTGTTGGCCTAGTGATGTGACATACCAAAGGATATATCCCCGGACAGATCTCAAGATATGTTTTCTGCTGGCTGATCATTGTGACAGACTGACAGGTGATCATGCCACATGGATACAGAATCTCAATAGACTGTGCGGTTGGCAAAGTGTCCAGGCTGTGCCTGGTCACTTGATATAAGAGTCTCAATACATGAAAGGTGGACCAGACACAAAACCTGTACACTGGGTGTGACTCAGATATCAGATGCCTGAAAGTCGTCATTAACGGAGCCTCTTTCAGGTGGCCACAGGTCAAATGATCAAGAAGTAAAGCTCAGCAGCAAGGAGCTGCTACTCTCCTCCACTTGGTTCAATAAGTGAAAACATAATTTTTATTATTAAAAGTGGAATTTATTTAATAAAATTTTAATGAATAAGTGAAATATTTCAGATTATATAAATTTATCAGAGTGTATTCTGCATGCAAGTTTAACATCCTGAAATTGTTGTTACATTACGTTCCAATCTGTAGGAACTGCTAATCAAAGAGGCCATCCTTGCATCTGACCAGTAGTATGAGGTTGTTTGTTGTCCTGAATGCACCCGAAAGCTCAAGCGGTTAGGATGTAGATTTTTGGAGAATTTTGTTGTTCTTGGAGAGGTGCACAAACGGACTTGTTTACCCTCTAGTTTTCTGCACCTGGCTTCTCGAATTCATTAAGAAACCCATCACTAGACAGATTTCAAACGTTTACATGTTTCAGATGCATTTCTAATGCATAAGGTGGCACTTAAAAGTATCTCTGTCAATCCTCCTGGTTCCATATTAGTGAATTCTCCACAATATAACAAGAGGACCAATGGTCCTTTAAACGCTCACCTGAGACCTGAGATATATATACTTATATACTTGTTTTACTACAATGGTAATATGCATGTATATAACCCCAAGGCAGAATCAGAATAACCCCTGGAGCCAATGATTTTTCAAATCATGAAAATTCAGTCCATTTGCCAATTTTCTGCAAGTTTTGCCCTTCAAATGACATTTTAACAAGTTTCCCCATTCAAATGCATGGGCGACCTAAGTTGACCTTGCCGTAAAAAAGGTCAAGGTCATCCCAGGGTCATGATTTATACAAACCTTGTAGAGCTCCATTGCCTGATGCTTCATGCCAAGTTTCAAAATCATAGGCCTTCTGGTTCTGGTTAAGAAGATTTTTCAAGGTTTTTCTATTTATAGCCATGGCGGCCATCTTGGTCATGTGACCTGGGTTTCGTTCCCCCATCCTAAGGATGCTCCACATGAAATTTGAATTTGATTGGCCAAGCGGTTTCAGAGAAGAAGATGATTGAAAAGTGTGAACGACGACAACGACGACAGATGACGGAGCCTGGGTACCTATAAGCTCACCTTGTGAGCCTAACGGCTCAGGTGAGCTAATAAAATATGGTGCGCTTTCTTTATTTATTCAACATATTTTAAGTGTCTAGAGTTTAAAATGGATTAAAATGCAGCAAAATGATAATTGTTTCCAAAGAATCTTGTGGCTATCCCAGCTCAAGGGAAATAAATCTTGGAAAATAACAAGTACTAAATTTTATGAAAATCTGTACACATTCTAATGAAATGATGAAAATTTGAATTTATGAAACCCTGCATCATTTGCAACCTAAAATATATGTTTTAAGTTGGATCTCTAGACAGCTCAAAATATGACCACATCCGTTTAAGAAGTTTATACAAATTAAAATCCTGAATTTTTCTCTGCATTCAAACGAGGTTGTTGACTGTATCATGAAGGATTTCACCACCTGCATGGTTCTGGAAGATAAAGAAAATCAAACATGTTAGAAAGTCATAATGTTAGCATGTTGTTTTTATGATAAATCTGGAAATATCTTCATCTTTGAAGCATAAAGAATAATAATAGAGATAAAATGTATTTGTCTAAATCTTACAATGCAACAGTTATCAGTGTCCCAGTAAATGTGATTTATCCTCATGATATAATCTCCTGTCTATAGTAGTGTCTGCCTCCCTGTAGTGCTCAAAGCCTTTTGGCTTTGGTTCAGACTAGCCTGATGTTGAGAAAGAGCTAGTCATCCTGCTTTTCGTGTGTGTCGTCAGAAAAAAAAAAAGTATCATGTTTTGTGATGTTTTTTTCTGCCTAGTCCCTCTATTCTAACTTTATCACAGTGAACCCAAAACACCCGTCCAGCCCCAACTGGCAGGGAGACAGCTTGAAAATGTGTGAAAACCAAGGTGGGAAATAACCAAAATAACAGTGAGGCCGCATTTAATTATTTCTGTTTGCCTTTCCCTACCTTGTCTAGAAAAGTTGGGTAAGTATGTAGGCCATTTTTTTTTCTTATAAATTAATAGAAATACAGATTTTTCATGATTTTCAGGGGAAACTATATATTTCCTCACCTAAACAATTTCTCTGGTGCAAAAGAAAAAAAATAAAATAAAGGAAAAAATAAGAAAGGGCAATAATTATTTTGAGTAGGTACCATTTTGGTGATTAGCTACCGTAGGGAGAGGGCAAACAAACATATTTTTATTTTTGGCCCGAGTACCTGAAGCAAATGTAAGTTACATACCTAGCAAATGATATGTTCTCGCAACAAATTGAATCATTAGACATGAACTGTACTGAGTACAACACCAGCGTGACCAGCCCCTCTGTACAGTGCATCTTCCACATGTAGGCTTAGGCTAGAAGCCGTCACTATGCTGAAATATTATGACAAAGGAAACATGTTTCAAATGAGCTTCATCATGAGAAAACCTGTCTTATTCAAGCTGATTCCATTCACGGAATTTATGCTAGTTTAAGGATGTTCGCTGTTAACATTTGACATTTCGGAACTTCCGGTTTTTCTTTTGTTGAATATCTAGTAAACGGTTGCAGATATTTTCATATTTTATATTTGGATACATATTGATGATATGCATTGAATGAGCCATGAAAATTGTCAATCTAAGGAACTTCATTTTTTCACCCAACTTTCTGCCACTTTTCAGAAAATTTTAGTTGTCAGTAAAATTTAGGGGGTAGGGTAGATTATACTTGAATATTAAACATCTTCAAATTAATTGCACTAGTAGTTTCAAAATTTTTGCGGCACTTTTTATTACTGTTGGTTTGCAAAAAGATGACATAGTCATTTTTTTCTTGTAGTGTTTCACAAAAGTGAGATTTGGGAAAATGCAGTTTCTATAAGATGGTGTTCAGACAGTAGTCAGTGTTTATATTTTACGCCAAGCGTGGCATGAAATACCATAGGTGCGCAACATTACGGGAGTGTACCGTATGTCCATTTTACCGTATGATATTTAAGACAGTTTTAAGAAAGTTATGACCAATTTGCTTACTGGTTTTGTCCGAACACTAGATACAATACAATATTTGTCATGACTGTGATTGTCCAACTTGAAGACTATTTGCTCATGAGCAGAACCTAAAAATGGATAAAATTTGATACTCACAGCTTTTTAGCTCACCTCAGCCGTTAGGCTCACAAGGTGAGCTTATAGGATGGCCATGATCCGGCGTCCGTCCGGCGTCCGACGTCCGTCGTCCGTCCACAATTTCAAAGATCTTCTCCTCTGAAACCGCTTGGCCAATCAAAGCCAAATTTTATATGAAGCATCTATAGGAAGTGGGAACCAATGTGTACATAAATAATCCAGGTCACATGACCAAGATGGCCGCCATGCCCATATATGGTAAAAACCCTTTAAAATCTTCTTCTCCAGAACCAGTGGACAGATTTCAACGAAACTTGGCATGAAGCATCGATGCCTCAAGCACTACGATGTGTACATAAATCATGACACTGTGATGACCTTGACCTAATTTACGGCAAGGTCAACATGGGTCGCCAATGCATTTGAATAGGGAAAACTTTTAAAATGTCATTTAAAGTGAAAGTCTTGCAGGAAATGGACAGTAGGACTAAATATTAATGATTCTGCAAAAAATTGGATCCCAGGGGCTCATATGCCCCCACCCCGGGGCAATATACATGTACATTACCATAATGTTCAAACATCATCTCCTTTGAAACCGCTTGGCCAATCAAAGCCAAATTTTATGTGAATCTTCAGTAGGAAAGGGTAATCAATGTGTACACAAATAATCCAGGTCACATGACCAAGATGGCCGCCATGCCCATATATGGTAAAAACCCTTCAAAAATCTTCTTCTCCAGAACCGGTAGAAGCATCGATGGCTCAAGCACTACAATGTATATATAAATCATGACCCTGTGATGACCTTGACCTTTTCTTACGGCAAGGTCAACATACGTCGCCAATGCATTTGAATAGGGGAAACTTTTAAAATGTCATTTAAAGTGAAAGTCTTGCAGGAAATGGGCAGTAGGACTGAATATTAATGATTCTGAAAAAAATCGACCCCAGGGGCTCATCTGCCCCCACCCCGGGGCAATATACATGTATATTACCATAATATTCAAACATCTTCTCCTCTGAAACCGCTTGGCGAATCAAAGCCAAATTTTATGTGAAGCATCTATGGAATGGGGGAATTAATGCATGTATAAATTATCTAGTTCACATGACCAAGATGGCTGCCATGCCCATATATGGTAAAAACCCTTCAAAAATCTTCTTCTCCGAATCTGGTGGACCAATTTCAAAGAAACTTGGCATGAAGCACCAATGGCTGAAGTACTACAATGTATATATAAATCATGACCCTGTGGTGACCTTGATCTATTTTACGACAAGGTCAACATAGGACGCCAATGTATTGGAATGGGGAAAACTTTTAAATAGTCATTTGAGGTAAAAGTCTTGCATGAAATGGGTAGTAGGACTAAATATTAATGATTCTGAAAAAAATGGACCTAAGGGCTCATATGCCCACACCCTGGGGCAATATACATGTATATTACCATAATATTTAAACATCTTTTCCTCTGAAACCACTTGGCCAATTGAAGCCAAATTTTATGTGAAGCATCCATAGGATAGGGGAACCAATGTGTATATTAATAATCTAGGTCACATGACCAAGATGGCGGCCATGCCCATTTATTGTAAAACCCTTCAAATATCTTCTCTGAAACCAACATATTGATTTCAATGAAACTTGGCGTGAAGCATCCATGGCTAAAGTACTACAATGTATATATAAATCATGACCCTGTGATGACCTTGACCAAGTTTATGGTAAGGTCAACATGGGAAAAGCTGTTAAAATGTCATTTGAAGGGAAAAGCCAGCAAGAAATTGGCAAATGGACAGAATATTGATTATTCTGAAAAAAGAAAACGGCCCAAGGGCTTCATCTGCCCCTGCACTGGGGTTAAATACCATAATATTCAAACATGTTTATTGGTATATGCAGCAGACTCAGTTGAGCGTTTACAGGACCATTGGTCCTCTGGTTAATGTGTTTTCACAGTTTTGTATTGTCCAACAGTCTCGGGAATAGTCTACTTTCAGTTTCGCATTTCACCGGTGTTTTTGTTGGGGAAGAAATCACATCCTGCTCGGTTATAGTCCCTGATTTCCACGTAAATATACTAGGATAGCTATCTATTTTAAAGGTTTCCATGTTCAAATTAATAAAATCACTCATATTTATGTTAAAAATGAGAAAATGTTCGATTTCTGAAGAAAGTAAACTTCATTTCCTGATTTCAGTTGTACCTTCTTTTTGAAGAGCTTCAAGGGGAAGTAACTCTCGGTGTTACTGTTGTTGCTAAGGAAATCCCCCTATAAAGGGTCTCCCTCAAGCCCAATTCATTATCTGATTGATATAAGCACAATTTTTACCATTTACACAATATGAAATATAATATTTTTTTGCAAAAACTCTCTTTTAAGCCTTGACAGAGTAATAACAATGCCTTTTTAATGATTATATCAGGCCATTAAAATCCAATCTTCAATGTCATATTTCTGTCTGGGTTCAAAGAGGCCCACAAATGTTTTTTCATAAATCATGATTTTGATGTGTGTTCTTTAGAAAACTAATACTGCCTATACAAGGAATGCCTGCCTTTAAGAAAAATATTCAATCAAAATAAGCACCCAAAACTAAGATTTTTCACCCAAAAATCATATTTAAATGTCAATAAATTTACTAACCCCGTGTATATCTTTATTTGGGGTCATCTGATCAATTAATAATTATATATTCTACAATTTTGGTAAGAAAAAACTTGAAATGACAATGTTTGAATATCATAGAAATCCAACTAAAGACCAAGACCTCTTAAACACAATTTTATTCAGATTTTCCAATGTTTGATCCCGGTTGCCATGGTAACAGAAGCAAATTTTTAAAAATTATAATCATTTCCTTTCATTGTTTAAGCATCCTAACATAACCAAAACAATTAAACTGAAATCCCTGACTATGCGTGGCCAAAATAGTTTGGTGGTTAGGTGGAATTGGTCTTAATAACATCAAAATTTCTCTAATGAATTTTCATTTTTCAGCTGAACCATTTTGTTTGTTTATTTCATTGGAACGTTCCCGTAGTGAAGAATAATATAGCTCAAAATGCACAGACATTTATTTGCATAAGAAAGGATAAAGAAATTGTATTTGCGACCAATGTAATTTTACATTTCAATGTGGCATTACCCTTTTCAAGCATTCAATCATTCTTTCTTTTACAAGACACAACCGCCACAACACTTTTGAAAAATACAGACTTAAATTATCATAAAAGAGAGGTCAAATGAAAAATCAACCGACTTACATTTACATTGAGAATCTGTTAAGGATTTCTTTCATCGAATACCAGTTGAATACCGTCTCAAAGTAAAAACCTAAAGTGACAATCAGGTACGATCGTACTTATACTGAGAGAACATATCGTAAGCCGAGTGAGTAGCTATTTCCAAAAAGGTGACCACCCGATTGCCCGAACTTCACTAAAATAATTGAGCCGCATCGTGAGAAAACGGGATTATTGTCTATACGAAAACAAAGATCAGCTTCGCAGTAATTGCGAAGCTGATCAGCGCCTTTATTTTCGCTACTCAGATACTACAATTCCTCTTCTACTTAAAACCAAAATTTCACACATCTAGCTTGCTTCTGAGGCTGTACAGGCCGATTTGTGTCGCACCTGGTCGGAAACCCGAAGACCGGTTTTCTCGCGTCGCGGCTCAAATGAAGATGTACAAAGGAGGTGGAAGCAGCACAATAATAAAAGAACATATAGTTATTAGAATCACAACAGAAGTACCACTTCAGAACGGTTAGTATTACATCATTACCCGGGACTTTAGCCAATTACAATAAAATATATTTACAATATCTTCTTATAGCATGCAGGAATCTTCACTAATCACCGGTACCCACCATAATAAAAATTCCTAAGTTTCAATATTGTGTGTTGTGTGACGTCATAAACATGACCTTGCTTTTACGAAAACTTACCCATGTAAAATACAGTGATTATTTTAAGCTGTCAAAATTGAAAATTGCATCGCGAAAACCATGATAATTTTGATATTTTGGCTCAAAACATAGATTGTGGGTACATGTTAGAAGCGCCTCGCCGAGGCGGTTCTAAAAAGTACCCACAGTCTATGTTTTTGAGCAAAAATAAGAAAAAAAAATAGGTATATCCCTGCACACCCAGTTTTGCTATATAAAATTGGGATATAAGAGGGGTATACATTACACAAACATGTTATTGTGATGCAAAAATGAACATCCTTTGCATTACATTGCATTCATCTACAACTTTTTCGGTTTAAAATCCCCCGGTAAGAAATTTTTACTAGTATATAATACGGTATGATGGTGTACTGAATGCCATGTATATGTTCTCTATTGGTGATTTAAATTGTAATTACATCGTTGCATTTTTATGCTGAAAATTGCTTTGTTTTGAATTATATTTGAGGTTTAAGAAAGACAGTGTAGATCATTGGCCACCAAACATCACCAATAATCTTTCCTTGATGAAATAATCAATAAATTATCAATTTAGTCCGACCGTCAATGCCCGAACATTACGCTATTGTTGACACGTAATAATTAATTATTTGTAAAATTCAGAACGGTTTGTGCTTGCGTCCCGTTCATTTTATTTTCCTTTTTATAGCAGGCAGGGCATTTAACTACAATATAATAGGATGTTCTATGCGAACGTCGAATTTCTCTAACATATGGCGCAAAATTATAAAACTTCCATATTCATTACGAAAACTTGCCCATGCAATATACAGAATATTTTTTCACCTGTAAAATTGTCAATTTAATCATAAAAAATGATATTTTTCTTATTTTTGCTCAAAACATAGATTGTGGGTACTCGTTAGAACCGCCTCGGCGAGGCAGTTCTTACGAGTGCCCACAATCTATGTTTTGGATCAAAAATAAGAAAAATTGGTATACCCCTTCAAACCCCAGTTTTACTATATAAAAGTGGGGTTTTAGGGGCTAAAAATTGCACAGACATGTTTTCCTGATGAAACTGAAAAATTATGAACAATAGATATTCTCAAATAAATATTCCAGAGGGAATAGATGATAAACACTAGGTTAATTTTTCACTCTATTTCAAATTTTCGGCACTAGGCCTTCATCAGGAAAGTAACTTTAAATTTCTGCAACTAGGTGGCATCCATTTTGAAGCATTATATCAGTAGTCAAAGGTGACGTTACGTCATTTCCTGTTAAGGCAACGTCAAGTTGGCGTAACACCAAATGACGTAACGTCATTTCCCGCCAAAGCCACTCAGACTATCAAGTTCACAAGAACAACTCACAAACCTGAATGAAGAAATTTAGTTGCAGAAATTTAAAGTTACTTTCCTGATGAAGGCCTAGTGCCGAAAATTTGAAATAGAGTGAAAAATTAACCTAGTATGAACAATTGTTGTCGCACTAAAAACAATTAATTCTCAGTCATTATTGTCCGCAAGGGTTAGGCTAGCAATGGTTTAGATTTGCAATCCTGGCCATTTAAAGACTTAAGTAAGGCGTCATTTTAAGTAATACTCTTTGGCGTCATGTTGCCAAATAAAAGGGTCACTGATGAGGCTTGAGTAGCCGAAACCGCGGTGTGACTTACCCTTTTCTCTTAAGTATGTTCACTGCTCTTGATCTCCTCTGCTTAAATGTCTGATGACTTTGTATCCAAGTTCGCATCTCTTGTGAGAGCTAGGGACTAATTAATTTCCCTCCTGACGCCCCCATCCCCCCGGTGAGGTATTGTCAATTTTGCGTGTCACCAGTAAACCATTCAGATTCAGATTCAGAAAGGATCTTAATTTTATTTATATTACATCATGTATATTTGAGTCAGCGATCTAAAACGTCATTCTATAATTTGCAAATAATCTTAGAGAAAGCCTAAATACTTTCAATACAATCGTGGAATATATGACAGATACTGTTTGCTCGACATTTTATCCAGACTACAACATCAGGATAACATGATATATATACCCCCTTGAAACCCATTTTTATATAGTAAAACTGGGGTTTGCAGGGGTATACCTATTTTTCTTATTTTTGCTCCAAAACATAGATTGTGGGAACTCGTTAGAATTGCCACGGTGAGGCGGTTGTTCTAACGTGTACCCACAATTTTTGTTTTGAGCAAAACTAAGAAAAAATATCATATATTTTCTAGTGAATATTTTCGTTTTTGACAACTTTAAAAATCTCTATATATTGTATGGGCATGTTTTTGTAATGAATGTATGCTATAATATTTAATGAAACCAACGCTTTGGGTTATTCCTGAACTCAAATTTCGTTCATGTTAAATAATTCAAATATATAACATATTCATAAACACAAAGTAGACTTTCCGTTTTTATACAATTATTACACTTGCGAAATAAATCAGTGAGTTTGACTGAGTGACTTCATAACAAAAACTTGCCCATGCAATATACCGAGTTTTTTTAAGCTTAACAAATGAACATTTTCAGCTGCAAAATTTTGATATTTTTCTTATTTTTTGCTCAAAACATAGATTGTGTACACACTAAAACCGCCTTGCCAAGGCGATTCTAATGAGTACCCACAATCTAAGTTTCGGAAAAAAAATAGGTTTACTCCTGCAAACCCCAGTTGTTGTTTTTTTTTCTATATAAAAAAGTACAAGTAGGCAAAGATCAGGAAAAGGCGCAATCAGAAAAAGACTCCAACTCCAAATAAAATATAATGGTTTGATCCTTTGGAAGCAGTAAAAACATTCAAAGGGAGATAGTATGGACTATATTGCGCAATTTCGGGTAAAACCAAGGTGGGAAAAAAAACAAACTAACAATCAGGTACTTATACCATGAAAACATTTCGTAAGCCGAATGAGCAGCTATTTCCCCAATAGGTGGCCACTCAGTTACCTTAACTTAACTAAAAATATGCAAACATACATAAGGCGCCAACAGCACAAAAATATTTTGAACACCAAGACATAAAACAAAAAGAACCACCACAGAAGTATCGACTTGGAACGATCAGTAACACAAAGTTACTGGCGGGTTTAAATCGATTTTAAAGGGTTTAAGGGCTATTTAACAGGGTTTAAGGGCTATTTTTGCATGGACATGTATGTTTGATGTTTTTTATGGAAAGTGACCATCCATGGGCTAGTGAATCACGAAAAGAAGTCTATGGAATTAAATAATCCCCTTAAATCCTGATCATTGCTTACCTGTACCCCTTAAATCCCGGCTAGTTGCAATGTGTACACACAATCAATGATTTGAACATTTCTTTTTATTTTTAATTAAATGTAATATTCATTCTATTTCCCTGCTAAAGAAGTATTCTTTATATTACATGGGAATGTGCTCATAATGGGTATCCTTTTCACTTGACGCAGTAATTGTGTAAAACCTTATATTGTCTAGACTTGCAGGGTGTGCACAAAATCTCAATTAAGCAAGAATTATTGCAGCCTTGTGTCATAAGCCATGTCTTTTTGGGCTTATGACTAAGTCATAAAGCCCAAAAATAACGTAAGGAGTTTGCAGTTTTAAATCAGAAGGCAGAGGGACTTTGTGATTCGTGTACAAAAAGCAAAACAACGAAAAAGCACTATCTGCGAAGTTGCTGTGCAGATGATTTCCTCGGAATTTTTTTTTTATTAATATATTGTTTTTCTCTGGAGATGGCTCATTGTGTCCATCACATACAACAGACGAAGCCAATAATACTTTATCATTCTAGCCAACATTTCAAGAAGACAAAAAAAAAAAGAAAAAAAAAAAGAAAGAAAAGAAATACTGCCTACAACGTGTCTGATCAAGTGTGTCAAAACAATCAGTCTAAGCCATGACGAACAATGTTAGAGGCTAGAAAGTGCAAACTAACATTACGAAAACACGCCCATGCAATATACAGAGATTTTTTTCAGCTTTAAAAAAATGAAAATTTTCAGCTGAAAAATTTTGATTTTTTTTTCTTATTTTTGCTCAAAACATAGATTGTGGATACACGTTAGAACCGTCTCGCCGCGGCGAATCTAACGAGTACCCACAATCTATGTTTTGGAGCAAACATAAGAAAAATAGGTATACCCCTGCGAACCCCAGTTTTTCTATATAAAGTTGGGGTTTAATGGGGTATACATTTTACGCACATGCTTTCCTGATGGAGAATAAGTGAATAATTCTTTAGAAGCTTAAACAAAGCGTTGATAAACTACTACTACAACACGAGGACCGAAGAACTTACTAAATGTTATGAACCACTGCAGAAGCTGAGGGTGAGGTTAGGATCCTGTAAAACCGGTTTAAGCCCGCCAGTAACTTTGTGTTACTGATCGTTCCAAGGCGATACTTCTCTGGTGGTTCTTTTTGTTTTATGTCTTGGTGTTTAAAAATTGTTTTGTGCTGTTGGCGCTTTATGTATGTTTTCATATTTTTAATTAAGCTAAGGTAACTGAGTAGCCACCTATTGGGAAAATAGCTGCTCATTCGGCTTACGATATGTTTCATGGTACAAGTGCCTGATTGTTGGTTTGGTTTTTTCCGACCTCGGTTTTTGGAGTGGGAATCTCTTTCTGATTGCGCCTTTTCCTGATCTTTGCCTACTTGTACCCTTTTAACTTGTTTTTGTTGTTTACGTATCAAAACGTGGATAAAGCATATGCCGTGGCTCTGTCTAATTTAGCGTGATTATTGTATGACAGGTTCAAATTAAATGGCCAATTTTCAGCTAGGAAGACTATAATACTATATTATACGACTTCATATATAGACAGACGTGGATGGTAATAATAGCCTTACACACTTACGAAATTTTATTGAAGGTCACTACACAATGTGATAGAAAATAATTTATACAAACATCCTGGAATGGGCCATATCGAATATCTGGCCTACATTTACAATCTGCAAAATGCGTTACTATACACGCCCATGCAATATACAGAGCTTTTTTAATTTGTGAAAATAGAAAATTTTCAGTAGATTTTTTATATTTATTTTATTTTTGCTCAAAACATACACGTATATTGTGGGTACACGTTAGAATCACGGCTCTAACGAGTACCCACGATCTACGTTTTGGAGCAAAAATATTAAAAATAGAAATACCCGTGTACACACCAGTTTTTTCTCTATAATAGTGGGGTTCAAGGGGATTTACTTTTGATGGACAAGTTTTCCTGATGATATAGCCAAAGCATGATGAAACCTACCCCCTAAAATGTATGGATCTAGGTACTCTCAGATAATACAGAATTTATGATCAACAACATTGTCTCAGAGTGATGCTAAGTTATGAAAAATGACGTCCATGCGAGTTCAAAGACTATAGCTATCGCTAAGAGTATCAGCGCTTGCCTTAAATCTAGAAACATAATCAAAGATGGCCACTGTCCACCGCAGTATATGTTTGATGCTAACCATTTTAATTTAGAAAGGTACAAGTGGGTAACGATCACGAAAAGGAGCAATCAGAATGAAATTCCCACTCTAAAACCCGAGGTGGGAAAAAACAAATTAACAATTAGGTACTTATAGAACAACATCAGAAGAACAGAACAGAAGAAGGTACAAGTAGGCAAAGATCAGGAAAAGGCGCAATCAGAAAAAGACTCCCACTCCAAAAACCGAGGTGGGAAAAAACCAAACTAACAATCAGGTACTTATACCATGAAACATATCGTAAGCCGAATGAGCAGCTATTTTCCCAATAGGTGGCCACTCAGTTACCTTAACTTAACTAAAAATATGAAAACATACATAAGGCGCCAACAGCACAAAAAATTTTATACACCAAGACACAAAACAAAAAGAACCACCACAGAAGTATCGACTTGGAACGATCAGTAACACAAAGTTACTGGCGGGCTTAAACCGGTTTTACATGGCCATAACCTCACCCTCAGCTTCTGCAGTGGTTCATAACATTTAGTTAGTTATTTGGTCCTCGTGGTGAATCTCTAACTAGTCAATGAATCATCAAGAACAAACAAATAAATCATTATAAACATCCTGATGAATCAAAAACCAGGACTCACAGAGTGAGTAAGCTGCCCGACGATGGAGATCCCTGGGCGCCGAATAACCTACTAACTCCGGAGCAAAAGAAAAACACCAGTTGGACCCCGGTGGGCCAAGCAACAGACAAGAAGCTCCGGCCCCAACCAACTAAAATGAATAGCTTTATGTCGGGGCCATCATAGAGTCTGACGCCCGACCCACCGGCGTGCAATTAAAGAAGGCAGCATAGCCATCAACCATGATTGGGTTAAAAACTAAGCATGCAGACTGTCGCATAACATTTAAGTTATAACCTATACGTCTGTAACGTGTTATGATTTTTCTGAACTGAAAAGAAAAATCATTAATTCCTTTAAGTTTCTTAAATTTGTAAACCAAGTCACCATAAAATTCAGGTTCCGAAAGGCCCTCACTTAAAAGCGTCTTTAACCCAACATTATATTTGGAAATCAATTCATATAATGGATACTTTGGGTACTTCAGATTCTGACAAATTGTCAAACCTATCCTCATAACTTTTACAAAAAAGGATATATACAATACAAAGTTGGAAGTCACATTGCCACATATTTGGTATTCTATCAAACATGTTAAAGAGCAAATACCATCTATTTACAATTAGTTTATAGTCTATAGTAGAACAAACCCAATTGTTTCGGATCGCGGCTGACAACGCGAGGACGGGGTTTCAGTAATGGCGTTTTGTTTGTACAGCACTTTAAATGAATCAACAAAGCTAATGGAGTTAATAAGCGTAACATTAACAATTGTCTGGGCTAGTCTGGCTAAATATGATTCCTGAAAGTATCAATAATGGTTTAAGTGTTGTTTCCTTGAAACCTCACACACGAAGAGCATTTTAATTGTCAATTATTGTTATTTGATTTGATGTATAACAATTATGTACGTCACATTATAACGGTTATGTTTGTTAACGTATTCTTGTGTTATGACCGTGATGATTAATGGCCGTGTGATTTAGTGTTTGGAAATTGAATTATATTACAACGTTCAATTATTCATTTTACTTAAATTACACAGACATAACAAGGTGTTAAATTGTATGTTGTTTTTCTATGTGGTCGAATAAGGAAGAGCACACCGGAAGAGGACATCGGATAATCCAGGATGAACTACTGGCGTTTGACTGGCCATAGTTACAAGAAACCACTACATTCTCCATGTCCTTGAAGCCCAAATAATTTTAAAAGGTACAAGTAGGCAATGATCAGGAAAAGGCGCAATCAGAAAGAAATTCCCACTCAAAAATAAAAAAAAGCGAAGTGGAAAACAAACTAAATTGACAATCAGATATTTGGACTTAGAAAACACATTTAAAGCCGACTGAGCAGCTATTTCCCAATAGGCGGCCACTAAGTTACCTGAATCCAACTAAAATATATAAACGCACATAAGTCGCAAACAGCAAAAAGTTCAACACCAAGACATAAAACAACAAGAATCACAACAGAAGTATCGCCTTGGAACGATCAGTAATACAAAATTACTGGTGGGCTTAAACTAGTTATTGGAAACAAGAACATATTGGAATTAAAGACAGTGTTATGTTCAATACTTCTGTCATGCTTTCCGCTGAGGCATCTCGCACAGTATTTCACTTTGTATAAAAGCTCTACTACGTATTTGCGCTTTGTATAAAAGCTCTACTCGTATTTGCGCTTTAGGGATAAAATCACATCTGAGATTTCACTGACTATGAATAATGAATTGACACGCTGTATGACACATTTCCGTGGACTGAGGTGCGATATGAAAATTGAAATCTACCCTGACAGTTTCCGGCGTTGGACATAAGATTTGGCGAGATGAATTCTGCCCTGTGGTCGCGAGAATCCTCTTATCACAGTATGTACAACTAGCAGAAAGCCAATTATTCGGCTCGATGAACGAAGGTGCTGACGGGAGAAGCCGGGCCGACCGATGCACAAATCATTACAGATTTGATCGGCTGAATAATAGCCGTTCCGAAAGCCCCAATAATTTAAAACTAATTTATTGGAAACAAGAACATATTGGAATTAAAGACATGTTATGTTCAATATGTATGTCGTGTTTCCGCTGAACATTATTTGAGTCTGCGCATGAGAAAACCAACAATCTGCAAAGGCGAAAATAAAGACGCAGATCAGCTTCGCAGTAATTGCGAAGCTGATCAGCTCCTTGTTTTCGCTACAGTACAGTACAATTCCTCTACTCTCTAAATCCAAAACTTCCAGCCTCAAGCCATCTTCTGTGACTGTACAGCCCAGTTTATGTCGGACCTGGTCGGAATCCTAATTGTTTGTTTTCTCACGCACAAACCCATTTTTATTCAAAGATTTGATTCTATAATGTATACGCATATTGCATGCATTCATAACGTAATAAAAAACATATAAAAGAGGATTTGAAAATAAGATGTATCACACTTATCCACCAGCTTTGTCAAAATTCAATATTGATAAAAAGGTACAAGTAGGCAAAGATCAGGAAAAGGCGCAATCAGAAAGAGATTTCCACTCCGAAAGCCGAGTAGGGAAAAAACAAACTAACAACCAGGCACTTATACCACGAAACACATCGTAAGCCGAATGAGCAGCTATTTTCCAAATAGCTGGCCACTCACTTACCTTAACTTAACTAAAAATATGAAAACATACATGAGGCGCCAACAGCACAAAATATTTTAAACACCAAGACATAAAACAAAAATAACCACCACAGAAGTATCGCCTTGGAACGATCAGTAACACAAAGTTACTGGCGGGCTTAAACCGGTTTTACAGGATCCTAACCTCACCCTCAGCTTCTGCAGTGGTTCATAACATTTAGTAAGTTCTTCGGTCCTCGTGGCGAATCTCTAACTAGTCAATGAATCATCAAGAACAAACAAATAAATCATGATAAACATCCTGATGAATCAAAAACAAGGACTCACAGATTGAGTAAGCTGCCCGACGATGGAGATCCCTGGGCGCCGAATAACCTACTAACTCCGGAGTTAACTCAAAACTCAAAATGCCAAGATATTTGTTTGCAACGGAAAGGATAGAACAATTTGATTTGTGGCATTTCCAATTTTCTACGTAGCAATACCCTTTACATACTTCTACTCATATGCTACATTTCTGTTTTTGTAGGGGTGGTGATAAAGAATTTTCTTCCATTATTTTATTTGCTAATATTTAATGAAAATAACATTTTTAATAATTCATTATAGACAGGTAACTGACCCAGTTAAAAGTTCAAAGTTCAAACTCTGCACAGCTCTTTGTAATTGAAAACCAATAAATAAATGCAGATTGCAGAAGATGCATTTCTTCAGAATGAGTAAAATAATGCACATTAAACTGAAAGTACTAATTAAAAAGAGTCGGATTGTATTTTTAATATTTAATTCAGGAAACGTCTGCTTGGAGGTATTTGATACATTTAATATATTAAAACACGCAATACCCTAGAACCCGAAATCCTGTATCTCGCATATTTAGCGTTGGATGTGACATCTCCTGCTATAGTTGGTTTGAATGCATTTTTGGCTAGTCCTAACCTTCCCTAAGAAGGATTGGGTGGGCTGCTCTGGAAATTTTTTTGGCACGATAGTCTAATCAGGCGATGTTGTATGGTACTGCTATGAAATAAGCTTTAAATCTAATAAACAGACAACTACATACCTTTCCATTATTCTTTCCCTGTCTGTATGACTTGCTTTTGTATTTTAAACAATTTTAGAAAGTATTGATTTGATTATGAAACACCTGTATTGCTAAAACATATTTCTGTATCACTATTTTTACCACTTTACATGTAAAATTACCCCACCCACCTTAATAGTATGCATGTATGAGATTTTAATGTTAATCTTCTTATGGTTAGTTTGTTTTTAACAATCTATCCTCTTTAACACGCTTAAACAATAGCCTGAAAAGCAATAAAACTGTTTACTAAACTGTATGGACCTATACTTAAGGTTATACCTAAATGTGGTTATGCATCAATGGTATCAAACAGCGTAAAATCAACTACATGCGCATTTGTACTAGTGAATATTTTCACGAAGTCTTGGTTTGAAAATATTTCTAAATTGGACATTCTTCCTTTTCAATGACTGATTCAAGTTAATGGCAAAAGAAATGTTAACTAAGAACTGATAACTTGCCTCTATGCACAGGAGCGGTGACTGCTACGCGACTGACAGCCGGACAAGACCATAACTAATTTCCGAGGGTGTAATGCATTAAAACAATCCAGACTATAATTAAAAGTGATGTTTGTGGCATTTTCTTAGAGCTGAATGATGCATATTAAATCAATTTAGGTATATTTGGTAATGGTCAAGCTCAGTACAAACACAAGATACCAATTGACTCCTCCGCCAGCAAGGTATAGCCACACCCACCCTTATTTCCTTAGACAAACATTGTGTTTTTTCACCTATATTTACCTGTAAAAAGCACGTGTTGGTTTGTTTGTCTAACCCACGTGTTGTCTAACCGTCATTGATCGTTAGCTAATGTGCAGATTTGAATGGTCAATATAAAATGAATATTAATGATGGGTGGTATGACGGAGGACTCAATTGTATGGACGCTTAAGCATAATTTTGGAATATTTCTGATACTTACCTTACTATACACTGAAATCAAATATTGTCTCTTATCCTAGAACACAAAAACCTGTATCTCTCATATTTTGAGTTTGATGTGACATCTGCTATAATAGTTGGTTTGAATGTTTTTAAGTAGTCCTCACCTTCCCGGTGAAGGATCAAGTGGGCTACTCTTGAATTTTATTTGGCATACTGCTCAAATTCATTGATGTATGGAGGTAGCGCTATTACAAAAAGCTATATATCCTATGAAAAGTCTGCTAAAATGTAGTATATAAATTGGTTCGTGTTTCTTATTTATTAGTTACTTTCCAATGCATTGTATATTGTTTGAAAGCAAAAGTATAAAGTGCAGTCTCATTTTACACTAAAAAGTTCATGATCTTTTGAAAGTATGGCATTATTTCACACAGAATTACCCCACCAACTTTAAAACTCTGCATATTATTGATACTCTGTCTAAAAATTTACGAAGTATTACTCCCATTTAAATGAAACTATAAATTATATTATTACAGTGGAGATTTCTTAAAAGTTAACCATTTTCGCAGGTGCCTTGCGTTGTACGTGCGAGACTCGCGCGTGGGGAATTATCGCGTTAGTACCTGCGTTGCTTCGCGAATTTCGCGAAGGTATCTTTATAAACCAATCAAAACATATTATTAACACGCATATGATCATTCATTCATAGTCCTTTTCGCGATGCCTGCGCAGGTAGTCAAACACCAATCATATTACCTGTTTATACCCGCGAAGCCAACGCAGGCCCACGCGGGAATGCTTTTATCCAATGAAATCCTTCAAGAGGCACTGCAGTAACCGCGTGGGTATTTGAGCCAATAGTTTGGCTCCCTGCGCGTTGGGCCAAAATATATGTATCGATAAGTTGCATTATGGAATATTTTCTTCCTAAAATCATTTTAATTAAATAAATAAATGAAAAAAAAAAAAAAAAAAAAAAAAAAAAAAAAGATTAAATTTTTTTGACAATTGCCTATGTTCAAGATTTTGACCAAAATTTCATATAACCGTCACATGAAAAAAAAAATAAATAAATAAGTAATAAAAAAATAAAGACAAATAAATAACTAAATGCCGGAATTTCTTTAATCGTAAAAACTATTGTAGTTTAACGGACAGGACAGCGGCATGTCGCTACAGGTGTAAAAGGTAATAAATAACACCTCGGTATGTTTAAAGAAGCGTGTATGAGACACGCGACAAGTATTTCTCAACAGCGCTTTGACACACGCCGTCTTCATGTTACAACTTAAAGAACATATGCGACACAGTTTTTAGTATCGAAGACTTGTATCATCGCATAATGCTTTTATAAAAATTTGAAATATAAACACATAGGAGTATTAATGAGTCATGTAATAAAACCGTATTTTGCATACGCGAAAACAAAGGCGCAGATCAGCTGTGCAGTAACTTCACAGCTCATCCATCCACTCCTTTGTTTTGCTACACAGATAGTACCTCTATGTAAGTTTCTAGCCTGTTTCCATGTATGTACAGGCCGGTTTGTGTCGCACCTTTTCGGACGCCCCGAAGACCGTCTTTCTCGCGTTGCGGCTCAATTATTTTAATAAACGTGATTTTGTAACAAATTATAGAAAAATCACTAACGTAAATTTCCATGTGCAATAGGTTGTGGTTCGATTTGTGGGACTCTACAAATGTAAATGGATTAGAATAATACCACATTGAATGTGAGTACCAGCGCATGTTGCAATTTTGGTTATGATGTGCGTCTATGGAAAATCTCGCTAGTCATGTTTAATTTCTTATCTTAATGCTCGTTTTATTCTGGTGTCCATTTGTACAAAAAAATAATCAAAGTATCTGACGGAATAAGCAACAAGACTTGTTTCCATGGGTGACAGTAGCGTGCGCGCCTGATCATCACCTCAATTAGTGAAATGTATTTTTTTTCTCAAGTGTACAAGCGAGTAAGTACTGCTTATTTCTACACTTAGCAGCTTACACCATTGGAGCGAAATCGCTAGTGAGTCTCCGCCCCGAAGTGTTACATGTAGTTGCATGTTTGAACATACTTGAAATTCTTACAGTGATCATTCCGTTGAAAGAAGTATACCTGGGCTGATGCTACCAATTCATATAGCTTCGTGATCCGAATAAAGAAATCTAGTGTTTTATCTAAATAAAAAAATATTAGGAGAATGCGAAGAGAAACGAAGAAAAAATAAAGCCTTGTAGTTTTTTTTTCGTCTTCAATCTGTACCAGTTGAAGCCTGTGGAGCGCGGTGGCGTAGTGGTGGAGCATCGGGCTCTGAATCGAGAGCGCCTGGGTTCGATCCCCACTGGGGCACTGTATTTGGTCATTGAGCAAGACACATTAACTCTCTAGAGTACTGGTTAGAACCAAAGAGGTGGTTGCTCCGTCTTGACATGACCTCATTTTCACACAAACAAACCAGTTGAAGTCACTCAAGTGATAAGTTATTAGTATTTGATTGGGACATCTATAGAAAATAAAATAAAATAAAATAAAAATAAGCCGCATCATGAGAAAACAATATTTTACATACGCGAAAACAAAGTAACTGCGAAGGTAATCAGTGCCTTTGTTTTCGCTACACGAATACTACAATTCCTTAAATTCAAAATTTGCAGCCTCTATGGAACTTCAGTGCTACAACTCGGGTTGTGTAAGACATGTTCGGAAACCACATTGTTGTTTTTCTCATGATGCGACTGAAATAGATAAGCAATTTTACGGTATTGCTTTACTTCCATAGATCTCGATGTTCGATTATATCAGTTTAATTTATGGAAGAACAAACAAATACCACGGATTTAAAATAAAAGATGCGCCTGCAAACTTCAAAGGCTCAATGTTTTGACAGTATTGACAATAAAACGTACTTTACTCTCATATTGGCCCGTGGGGCATGGTGATCATATTGACGGATAATAAGGGCCTAAGAGATACTTAACGACAAAAGGCCCTTTACGACAAAAGGAGCGGATGGTTTTAGCTAGCATTGCTTGGACCAGACTGCACACGTACTCAAATCAGACAACATACCGATCGCTGTCCGGTAAATTCGATCAGAATTTCAAAGCCTTGTATAAAGCCCGTAGCTCAATGTCTTTCAGGATAAAGAAGAGAAAAAGTTCCGCACAAAGGTTTGTTTCGACGGGGCCAATATTTTACCCAGGGTTTCATTAGCTTGCATATTGTAAAAGCAGACGTTTTCCTCTTTGCATGAATTTATTATGAAATTTCTGTCAACATATATTTATACAAATACATATATGCGACAAGGATTTGGCAATATGAATTCAATGTGACGGAATTATAACTTTATTTAAAACATGTGATATTGCATGATGTGTTTCGGATAAATGGGTGATTTCATCAAAATGCATGCATCTTAAAGGGGTAAGTTAAAGAAAAGCTTTAATTGTCGAAACGCAAATTTCACTTAGCAAATTTTACATCTATGCGAAGAAAAAGCAAAGATTTTTTTTAAATTGCAGTAAATGGTGACAAATGATGAAAAATGATGAGCATTTTACCCATTCATCATTATTATTATTATTATTATTATTATTATTATTATTATTATTATTATTTATTTTTATTTTTTTGCAACTGCACCATGCATAATTGTATAAGCCGGATTCTGCAGGATATATATTTCCTGAAACACAAAACCCGGCTTTTTTTCCGAACTTTAAGTATATATTTGACATACTGCGGCGATTAAAAAGAATTGTCTTTTTGTCAAGACATTGTGGGTCTGTCTATAGAGGGCGTGGTCTATCGTGCAAAAAATGCCAACGCACTTTTGATTGGCTGGCCAATTTTGCGCGCTGGTCACGTGTCCCCACGCAGATATTATCGCGTTTCTTATTGGTTAAAAAACCAACGCGAAAAATATTGGAAAAATGCGAAGATTTCGCGTGAGTGGTTCGCAGTTCATATTGGTTGAAAACCCATCGCGAAGATATTGTGAAAATGCGTTGGTTTTGCGAGTTCAGACTAGTATTTCATTGGCCGAAAATCCCTCGCGCTAACTTCGCGCGGTAGTGCGTGGCCTACGACTGCGTATAGCGTGCGTGGGCAACGCACGGCCCGTGCGAATGCACGGACAACTTGCTAGCTATCTCCACTGTATATAGCTATAAATATCAAATGATTAAAACTTAGGGATAAAAGCCGAGTAACAAGTGTGCAGATATCAGACGATATCTGCACACTTACTTGATATTGCACACTTTGCTAGAAGCGAAAAATTATTTTTATGAAAAATTGCAAAATTCTTGACTTGAGGGTCATCGTGCAAAATTGTAAAATTGGGACGTCAACTCTAATGACGTCATCTTCATCTGACGTCGCGAGGAAAATGACGTCATATCGGGCCGAAATGTCAACTGAAGTTTGTCATTTTCAGATTTCAGCAATTTAAGCCGAAAAAAAGAAAACACAATGTCAGAAATATTGATTCAATTGCAAAATGTGCTTCCCAAAAGTAACAGTGCATAAATGATATCATCTGATATTGCACTAGTGCAAAAATGATATTGCTTATGGATATTATCGCGGCCTTCCTGGATATATTGCAATTTGTAAGGCTAACTTTCAACAAATTATTAAATATGAGAAGCAGATATTTATAGCTATATAATAAAAGGGTTATCGCACTGGTATCGGTGAATATTATCCCTCGTTGGGATATCTACGGACGCTCGTAAGCTCGCGTCCTTCGATATCCCAACTCGGGACAATATTCACCGATATCAGTGCAATAACCCTATATTATGTTATTATATATCACAGGCAACTGTGCAGTGCCTTAGCAATACATGTAATTGGATGCCATTTGAAGCCTTACAGGTCAATTAGTAGCCCATTTACAGGCAATTTTGTGAGTCAATGTCTTATATTTGTCTGCATTTTGCTGTTATTTCTTAAAAAATATTGAAAGATAAAGTCGCACGATTTATATATCTGAATATGGACCAATAGAGCATTGTCTTAGCAATCTTATGATACCATCTACATCTCTATAGGGCCATTAAAAGCCAAGACGCACTAATTTTTGTAAGTATACCCCTTCAATTTTTCCTCATTTTTTCTCTAATTATTTAAGTTTTCATAAATATTTTTGAAAATTGAAATCACATAAATTATTTGTTTGAACATATACAAAAAGACAGTTATCTTGGATATCATTTTGCACCATTTTCAGCTCTTTATGGCCATTTGAGGCCATGATAGAAGGACTTTTGTATGTACACCCCATTATTGTTTCCACATTTTACAATAAGTTTTACCAAAAAGGTACAAGTAGGCAAAGATCAGGAAAAGGCGCAATCAGAAAAAGATTCCCACTCCAAAAACCGAGGTGGGAAAAAACCAAACCAACAATCAGGTACTTATACCATGAAACATATCGTAAGCCGAATGAGCAGCTATTTTCCCAATAGGTGGCCACTCAGTTACCTTAACTTAACTAAAATTATGAAAACACACATAAGGCGCCAACAGCACAAAAAAGTTTTTAAACACCAAGACATAAAACAAAAAGAACCACCACAGAAGTATCGACTTGGAACGATCAGTAACACAAAGTTACTGGCGGGCTTAAACCGGTTTTACATGGCCATAACCTCACCCTCAGCTTCTGCAGTGGTTCATAACATTTAGTTAGTTATTCGGTCCTCGTGGTGAATCTCTAACTAGTCAATGAATCATCAAGAACAAACAAATAAATCATGATAAACATCCTGATGAATCAAAAACCAGGACTCACAGACTGAGTAAGCTGCCCGACGATGGAGATCCCTGGGCGCCGAATAACCTACTAACTCCGGAGCAAAAGAAAAACACCAGTTGGACCCCGGTGGGCCAAGCAACAGACAAGAAGCTCCGGCCCCAACCAACTAAAATGAATAGCTTTATGTCGGGGCCATCATAGAGTCTGACGCCCGACCCACCGGCGTGCAATTAAAGAAGGCAGCGTAGTTATCAACCATGATTGGGTTAAAAACTAAGCATGAAGGCGAAAGCCTATGAAGGCGAAAGCCTGCATCGGCAATATGTTGAGGAAACACATGTGACTAATTTCTCCGGCTTCCCGCGCAGAAATTTGTTCTATAATTAGACGAGTCATTGCGAAGAGAACATGTCGAGATAGCAGCAGGAGTTAATCAACGATTACATGGACTCTTATAAATGATAATTAACATGTACCTGATAATCAGCGATAACCAAAAGCAATTGTGGTGGTATAGCGATATATACAAATGAATGTTAATAAAATATTTAAATATCAACCAACATATCCTAAAGGAGCAAAATACATGTTACGACAAATCTTTAAAATTGAATTTGAATAATTGCATCATAAAGGGGTGTATATCAGCGAGCATCTGTCTGAACTATGGGCTGCCTCGTGAGAAAACAAACAAACAAACTGCATATGCGAAAACAAAGGCGCAGATCAGCTTCGCAGTAACTGTGAAGCTGATCAGCGCCTTTGTTTTCGCTACACGGATAGTACAATTTCTCTAATTTTTAAATCCAAAATTTCCAGCCTCGAGCCATCTTCTGTGACTGTACAGGCCGATTTGTGTCGGGGTTCGGAAACCACATTGTTGGTTTTCCCACGCCGGAGGCGGCTCATATAATTAATGAAAAAAAGTTGTGAACTCAAAGTTGTGAACTCAAAATGTGTGATTTGCTCGCGATTTTCAACTTCATGCATTAGCGAATATCATGGCTGATCTTAACTTTTGAAAGTCGCACATGTGTTTTGCATGTATTTGAAAGATTTGCTGATTCAGTCATTTTTGTACTATCCATGTCGGCATAGAACATGCTTCTGTTGAATTTCGTATTTTAAATGCATGCGTTTTAAAAGTATACAAACAAGAAGTTTCTACACAGAAAAGTCCTTGATACGAACTATATAGTCAGCTTTACTAAACTGTCTTCACGTGAAGGAAACATTGCAATTCTGGTCTCGATTAACATAGCCGTTGCCAGCAACATGTTTTCAGTTTTCTCTATAGGAATCATATTGCACTGCGTCATTGGAATTCATGATAACGGCCTTGACAGAACATACATATTAACAAATAATTGGTCTAACAACAGGTTCAATTATGGCCAATTTTATGCCTGCTGTGCGATACAGATGGCGCTGCAGAGGTGCGATTTACCTATCCCATGAGCCGTTTCTATTTATAGTAACACCGTTTCAGGTCTGCTACGTCATCACATGTTATCGGTATGGGGGAAATTAGTACTGTGCCTTTCAAATACCTATTATCAGCAGATGCAGACTTTCCCCTATTCATTTACTTTTGGTTTTACGCATGCATAAAATTATAAAAACATTTAATCGTATGGTTAATATATCTGAATACCAGCTAATGAGCCTTAGTCAAAGCAATCATTCAACACCATTTTCAGCTATTTGGGACCACCAGAGGCCGAGATACAAGAACTTATGTTAGTATACCCCTTTATTTTTTTCTCAATTTTTGTTTAAGTATTTATGTTTTCAATAATAGTTTTGAAACTTGAAACCATATGAATAATTTATATTATTACACTCAAATAGATTATTGTCTAAACAATCATTTGATGCCATTTTCAGCTCTTTATAATCATTGGTTGACTAGAAACAAGAACTTATGTAAGTATACCCCTTTATTTTTACCACATTTTTTATCCATCTTCTATACCTTCACAAAAATTATTAGCACTCAGAGTCACTTTGATTTATATATATGAATATAAAAAATATAGAACAAAGTTAAAGAAATCTTTTGACACCACTTTCAGCTATTCCGGCCCATCAGAGGCCAAGATATAAGATTTTTTGTAGGTATACCCCATTTTTTTCCCTCACTTTTTCTTTAATTATCTATGTTTTCAATAATATTTTTAAACTTGAAATCATTTTATTAATTCATTCGATTTCAAACCAAAAGATAATTGTCATAGCAATTATTTAACACCATTTTCAGCTTTTTATGGTCATCTGATGCCATGATACAAGGACTTTTGTATGTATACTCTGCCATCGTTTCCACATTTTTCTTCTATATTTTTATGTATTCATAAAAATCATTAATACATTTAATCATATGGTTTATATATCTGAATATCAACCAACGTCCCTTTGTCAAAGCAATCATTTAACACAATTTTCAGCCATTTTGTGCCATCAGAGGCCGAGATGCAAGAACTTAAGTAAGTATACCCCTTTATTTTTTCCTCAATTTTTCTTTAACTATTTATGATTTCAAAAATATTTTTGAAACTTGAAATCATATGATTAACTTATCTGATAACAAACCAATAAATAGTTGTCTACACAATTGTTTGATGCCATTTTCTGCTCTTTATAATCATTGTTTGACTAGAAACAGGAACTTTTGTAAGAAAAACCCTTTATTTTTCTGACATTTTTCATCCATCTTCTATGCCTTCATGAAAATTATCACCACTTAGAGTAATGTGATTTATATAATATTATATGAATACAATCTTAAAGAACAACGTCAAAGCAATCATTTGTTACCATTTTCAGCTATTCAGGCTTGTAAGAGACCAAGATACAAGTTTTTTTTGTGCGTATATCCCTTTACTTTTTCCACATTTTCCCCATATCTTCTATGCCTTCATAAAAATATTACAACTTTGAGTCAATTCAATTCAAACTTTATTTCACTCAATCCATCATATTAATGGCAATATGACGTAATGTAAAACACTTTGACAATGGAGGCTCTAAAGAGTCACATGATTTATGTACATGAATACAAGCTTATATATCAAAATCAAAGCAATCATTTGACACCATTTTCAGCTATTCATAAGTATACCCTTTTTATTTTTCCTCATTTTTTTCTTTAATTATCTATGATTTCAATATTAGATTTAAACTTTTAAATCATAATGATTAATTAATCCGATTTCATACCAAAAGATAATTATCTCAGCAATTATTTTACACTATTTTCAGTTCTAAATGAGCATTGAATGCCTAGAAACAAAAACTTTTCTGTGTATACACCTTTTATTTGTTCGCATTGTTCCTCTATTTTCAATGCATTCATCAAAATGTTAATATTTTAAGCCATAAGATTAATTTATCTGAAAACCAGCCTATAGAACCAAGTCTAAGTAATCATGAAAAGGTACAAGTAGGCAAAGATACTAAATGGTGTTTCAGCTCTAAATAGCTGAAACACCATTTCAGCTATTTAGAGCTGTCAGAGGCAGAGATACCAGAACTTTTGTAGGTATACCTCTTTATTTTTTCCATTATTTTGCGTAAGTGTTTATTTGTTTGTTTGTTTGTTTCATAACTTTTTCTTGACACTTTAAGCCTCATGATTATATATCTGACAGTGACCGACTTTACATTGTTTCAACATTTTGTATCGATACCATTTCCAGCCTTTGCCGTGAGAAGCTGAAGTACAATAACTTTGAACAGACCGAAAACGGTCAGCTGTATATACAAATTCCCAGATAGGCACAAAGACAGAGTGTAATCTTGATCAATGATAATGTTTCAAATAAAAGTATCTAAAACGCAAAGCTATAGATAAATTTCGAACAAGCACATTGCTTGAAAGTGGGTGGGGTCACTTGGCATGACAAAACCCTACATTATAAAGGATTTATAGCACTTTATGATCTTTAAATACATTTTGAATTATGTGAAGTTATTCATATTCAAAGTATCTGCATAAATGTGCATTGTTTTATTTATCAAAAAAGCACAATGACCCCATAAATGAAGTAAAAATCTGCTTTGTATGGAATGCGTATATTCCCATGGTACCTCAGAACATGGTGTGAGTAAACCTATCTGCCAAAAAAATTTCCAGAGCAGCCCACCTAAACCATTTATGGGAAGGTTAAAACTATTCAAAAATGCATTCAAACCAACTATAGCAGAAGATATCACCTCCTTCAAAAATTACCCTGGCTGGATTCTAGGGTACAACACATGAAATTTCATTTTTTTTTATCAAGTACTTGATGTTTTGATGAAATATTTTAGAATATATTTACTGATTGCTTTATGTAAAATATGATACCGTAATATGTCATTTTATTGATAAGATTAACAACAAAACGTCAAAATACACGAAAAACGTAAATTGTGACGTAAACGTCGGGAAGAAGCTGAAAATACCACCTCCTTTGCATACTGGCTTATCTGACGTCGACTTGATAGTGTGCAATAAAGACTAGCATCCTTGCATACTAAGGTGTCCTCCCATATTGCGTTAAAACTGTTTAACGGAATGCTGAGGTTTACAATAATGAAGAATGAGCAATTAACACCATTTTAATTATTCGATAAGGATGGTTTGTGCTTATTTTTTTTCGAAACAAGATACGGCACGACATGCTTTTTAAAGAACAGTGGGAGTGACGCCACATGTACCATAGAAATGGGTCATCAGGAAAACATGTCGATGAAAAAAGTATACCGCCTCATGTCCCACTTTTATAAATCAAAATTGGGGTTTACAGGGGTATACATATTTTCCTTATTGGTGATCTAAAACATAGACTGTGGGTACTCGTTATAACCGCCTCGTACCCATAATATATTTTTAGCAGAAGTATATTAAACAATATCAAAGTTTTCCAATAAAATCTTTAATTTTTTCACCTAAAAAATACTCTGCATGGGCAAGTTGTCGTAATGAATAGAGCTAAATTTAATATATTTTTATATTATATTATATGGTTTGTAACGACGCAATAGACGAGGGATTAGATATAGACCTCGGTTTTTGGAGTAATTTTGGCTTTCTGACTGTGCCATTTTCTGATCATTGCCTACTTTTATCTTTTATACAATTAATGAGTCTAAAGCCTTTCGTTTATATACTTTAACGTGGAATTAAAAACCTTTATGCCATGTTAAATTTTAAAATGCCAACAGAACACACGTTGGAAAATTCATTACGGATGCTCAAACTGCATGTAAAAATGAAACAGCCAATTTTCTTTTAAAATTGTATGTCTACATCACCATAAAAAGGTACAGGTAGGCAAAGAGCATCAGGAACAGGCGCAATCAGAAAAAAGATTCCCACTCCAAAAACCGAGGTGGGAAAAAACCAAACTAACAATCAGGCACTTATACCGTAAAAACATTTCGGAAGTCGAATGAGCAGCTTTTTTCCCAATAGGTGGCCACTCAGTAACCTTAACTTAACTAAAAATATGTAAACATACATAAGGCGCCAACAGCACAAAAATTTTAAACACCAAGACATAAAACAAAAAGAACCACCACAGAAGTATCGACTTGGAATGATAGTTTGACTTCAGACTGTTATGAATCCTGCTTATAAGTGGTTTAGAGTCGGTGTTTACTTACGACGTAGAATAATTTGAAGTGTGGGCGTGACTCAAAATATTCACTGAAAATTAAATACACCAGAACCATCACACTACAAATTCACCAAACAATCCTAAGAGACAGAACGTGAAAATGTTGACCTCGAATAATTGACCGAGATTGTGTATTAGAAACTTTGGCTGGTTTTTTGGTCATATTACACGGCTGAAATGAAGTCTTATGTTGTCTAGACTTGCAAGGTGTGCAGGAATCTAAATTAGCCAATATTGCAGCCACGTGTCGTAAGACTTCGCCACAGACCATAGACTGTGCTGCCAGAGGTCACATAAAAATTAAAAAAGTTGACGGATTTTCCACCTTTTTAGCGAAATCGAAGGTTAAGACCAACTTTGCATTATTTGCAGTCGAATTTTTAAATTAGGTGATTATCGCTGACGTTAGTTTGGTTTTCTCTTGAGTCAAACAGTTTCTTCAGCAGACTGTATTGAACGCCAATTATGTTGCTGTCATTTAAGCCATTAACAGTTGTCGGTTTGGCTTTTCCCACCTTGTTTTTTTTTTTTTTTTTCGATTGGGAATTTCTTTCTGATTGCTCATTTTCCTGATCATTTCCTTCCTGTACCTTTTTACAGTCATAAAAGTTGAGCTTAGTTGCCCGGTACAAAATACCTTCTTACCAGGAATCAGCAACTTTATGTCTGAAGGTGGTAAGTCACAGGAGGCTAGATCAGTCGTTTCAAAACTTATCAATCTTGTACTAACCAAAAATAATTTTCAGTTTGATGGTGATAATGATCTCAAAGTCCTCGGCACAGCTCTGGGCACCCGAATAGCTCCTTGTTTCGCCTCTTTATTTATTGGTAAGCTCGAGATGTATTTTCTCGACTCCTGTGAGATTCTAACACCGTTGATTTGGTTGTGATTCCTTGATGGCATTTTTATGATATGGGATCATAGTGAACAAGTCTTACAAGATTTCATTTCCAAAATCAACAGTTTTCATGACACTATAAAATTTACTTTCAATTATTCTAAGACAGAAGCTACCTTCTTAGATGTTAATATAAGAATGAAAGAAAATGGTGAACTTGAAACAAGTGTTCATGTGAAAATCACAAATTGGCATCAGTACATTGAATTTTCATCATGTCATCCTCTGTCATGTAAACAGGGTATCCCCTATAGTCAGGCTAAGCGTTATAGACGTGTTACATCAGATGATTCACATTTTGAAAATGATCTAAGCAGACTGAAGGAGTAATTATCCTGAACATGTGATTGGGGAGGCTGTCAAAAAGGAATCCTCGATGAGCACGGACAAAGCCCTTAAACCTACTATTCCCACGAAGTGTCAGGATATCATTCCTTTTGTTTGCACCTACAATCCGTCATTGCCAAACATGGGAAGTATCATAAGTTACTTATGAGTTCTGCACCACTGCAGAAGCTGAGGGTGGGGTTAGGTACCGGTAAAATCGGTTTAAAAAAAGAGATTTCATGGATTCTCTTAACCATGATAATCAAGCTGATGTTATCGAGGCTTTTAATTCCGTATCTAGGTACCTCGATGACCTTTTGAACATTGACAACCCTTATTTTGAAGGTATGGTCAATCAAATTTATCCACCTGAACTTCAGTTGAACAAAGCCAATATCTCAGATACCGAAGCCCCCTTTTTAGATCTACATCTTTCTGTTGCAAATGGATTTGTTTCTTCTTAGATTTATGATAAGCGCGATGACTTTGATTTTGATATAGTAAATTTTCCTTTCTTGGATGGCGACGTTCCTCGTCGTGCTTCTTATGGTGTTTACATTTCGCAACTTATTAGGTTTGCTAGAGTCTGCAATCATGTTACAGACTTCAACGCTCGAAATAAATGTTTAACGGCAAAACTTCTCCAACAGGGCTATCGGTACCATAAACTTCGAAAAACCTTTTCTAAATTTTATCGTAGACACTATGAATTGATTTCCAAATATAATGTTGGATTAAAGACGCTTTTAAGTGAGGGCCTTTCGGAACCTGAATTTTATGGTGACTTAGTTTACAAATTTAAGAAACTTATAGGAATTAATGATTTTTCTTTTCAGTTCAGAAAAATCATAACACGTTACAGACGTATGAGTTATAACTTATATGTTATGCGACAGTCTGCATGCTTAGTTTTTAACCCAATCATGGTTGATAATTATGCTGCCTTCTTTAATTGCACGCCGGTGGATCGGGCGTCAGACTCTATGATGGCCCCGACTTAAAGCTATTCATTTTAGTTGGTTGGGGCCGGAGCTTCTTGTCTGTTGCTTGGCCCACCGGGGTTCAACTGTTTTTTTTTTCTTTTGCTCCGGAGTTAGTAGGTTATTCGGCGCCCAGGGATCTCCATCGTCGGGCAGCTTACTCAATCTGTGAGTCCTTGTTTTTGATTCATCAGGATGTTTATCATAATTTATTTGTTTGTCCTTGATGATTCATTGACTAGTTTGAGATTCACCACGAGGACCGAAGAACTTACTAAATGTTATGAACCACTGCAGAGGCAAAGGGTGAGGTTAGGATCCTGTAAAACCGGTTAAAGCCCGCCAGTAACTTTGTGTTACTGATCGTTCCAAGGCGATACTTCTGTGCTGGTTCTTTTTGTTTTATGTCTTGGTGTTTATTTTTTTTTGTGCTGTTGGCGCCTTATGTATGTTTTCATATTTTTAATTAAGTCAAGGTAACTGAGTGGCCACCTATTGAGAAAATAGCTGCTCATTCGGCTTACGATATGTTTCATGGTATAAGTGCCTGATTGTTAGTTTGGTTTTTTCCCACCTCGGTTTTTGGAGTAGGAATCTCTCTCTGATTGCGCCTTTTCCTGATCTTTGCCTATTTGTACCTTTTTAAGCCCGCCAGTAACTTTGTGTTATTGATCGTTCCAAGTCGATACTTCTGTGGTGGTTCTTTTTGTTTTATGTCTTGGTGTTTAATTTTTTTGTGTGTGTTGTTGGCGCCTTATGTATGTTATTATATTTTTAGTTAAGTTAAGGTAACTGAGTGGCAACCTTTTGGGAAAATAGCTGCTCATTCGGCTTACGATATGTTTCATGGTATAAGTACCTGATTGTTAGTTTGTTTCTTTTTCCCACCTCGGTTTTTGGAGTGGGAATCTTTTTCTGATTGCGCATTTTCCTGATCTTTGCCTACTTGTACCTTTTCATAAATCAGTATTGGAATCTCCTAAAATACTCGAAAGCAACTGTATAAGTGTAGACATATTGTAGCTTATAAAAGACCTACAAATTACAAGACATGTTGGTTCATTCTGAGCTGAACAGAAAAATAAATTCTGGTTCTGTTTCAAAATGTAATAGACCTCGCTGTTCACATTGTTCAAGCATTGTGAAGTCAAATTCATATTCTAGCATGACAGCGTCTGCTGCTTTTAATGTAAGAGAGTATTTTTCATGTGCTTCATCGGATGTGATTTATCTCATTACCTTCAAAAAATGTCACCTACAATATGTTCGGCAAACTCAACAAAAATGCAGTCAAAGAATCAACAAACTTAAACTTGACATGAAACATTTCCCAGACATTATCACAACAGTCTCTGAGCATTTCAATTCACCAGGACATTCAATCAAAAATTTTAATTTATGCCTATTGATAGAGTAACCTGCAGCTGGAAAAGGCTGTTGAAGGATATTTCCTGGATGCACCGTCTTGGAACGGTGTGTCCTTTTGGGTTAAATTCCAAAATTTTGGGTTAAGTCATTATAAATTTTTTACTGACTTCTGTGTTTTTTACATGACACTTGTATCTCTGTCAGTAATCAGCATCTGTAAAGATCCTTTATTTTGATATTTTTTACGCCATCTGATGTGTTTCTACATGACGTCGTCGCCATTGACTTTATGTGACGTTGACGTCATTTCCTGTCTATTTGTTTTCTTTACACTTGAAAAAGGCAATGAGGCTGAAAATGTGTAAATAAACAATAAAGTTATTCTCTGTAATTTATCCAAAAATTCCTAGTATGTAATTTAAGACGATCACTCAGCATTTTAATAGTCGACAATTAAAATTTGTGCAATATTCAACGAGAATAAAAATTCAGCGCTGCTAATCAGCAGTTTTATATTATCAGGACAACATGTCGAAGAAATGTATAACCCCTTTTACTCCACTTGTATATTGAAAAACTGGGGTATTCAGAGGCACACATATTTTCTTAATATTTCTCCGAAACAAAAACTGTGGGTAGAGTTACCGACATTGACATTTGGTAGTGTTACCCACAATCAGTATTTTAAGCGAAAAGTATCAAAATTTTCAGCCGAAACTTTTAAAGATTTATAACAGAAAAATGATGTGTATTGCATAGACGTGTTTTCATAATTTAAAGCAAGCGTAGCGGTTTGTGCATTCCCTTGTTTTCATATGATCAATTACGAAAACTTGCCCATGCAATACACAGAGATTTTATAGGTGTAAAAAACGAAAATTTTCAGCAGTTTTTTTTTTATACTTTTCTTATTTTTGCTCAAACATAGATTGTGGGTTCACGTTAGAACCGCCTCGGTGAGGCGGTTCTAACGAGTACCCACAATCTATGTTTTGGAGCAAAAATAAGAAAAATAGGTATACCCCTGCATACCCCAGTTTTGCTATATAAAAGTGGGGTTCAAGGGGGTATTTATATCACGGACATGTTTTCCTGATGCTGTAAGTTGTAGCATCAATATATTTTTTTATGTTGGAAAACCTAGCTTATTTCTAGACATTGAAGAACAGTAAGTGCATAAGGCGACTCATTTTAAAGGAAGACAATTTGCAGTTGAGCACTTTCTATAAGTATACGGCTTCATATAATATAAGTTAAAAGGCACGTGAGAGATTTCGATGATTTCACTGCAATTACCAAAAACGCTGCACATTTATTTTACTGAATTAGAATAAAGCAAAGTCCAGTGATTAAAAGAGCATGTTAACCTGTTTAGATAAAATTCCTTCTAATTTAGTTTGGTTGGATTGAGACAATTGTTAGAAATAAGAAACGCCACCCATGAACTATAGTTTTTTGAGCTGTAAAATTTGCATCTTAAAAATTTTATTTCATGAGAATTGCACATGTCTCCAGTTCCTTTCTCTTCCTTCTGTATAGCAGGCAAAACATTAACTTACAATTAAACTGGAATGTATTTTGGCATATTCTGTAACGTAAGAAGTTTAAAATTAAACTGAAAGTATTAAAAAGAGTCGGATTCTGTATAATTATAAATATTCAGGAAACGTTTTTTCAGAGTCTGTGTGTCATTTGTATATTGGCTAGTTGTAGCGTTACGGCTCATACAGGTTAGTCAATCGCGTTTCTTTTTACAGAGACGGTGATGATTAAACAAATATTGGAGTTAATTCTAGGAGATTATTTTGGGTTGAATTTATAAGCATCAGGAAAACATGTCCGTGTAATGTCTACCCCCTTGCACCCCACATTTATATAGGAAAACTGGGGTATGCAGGTTTATACCTATTTTTATTATTTTTGCTCCAAAACATAGATTGTGGGTACTCGTTAGAACCGCCTCGGCTTCTAACGTGTACCCACAATCTATATTTTGAGCAAAAATAAGAAAAATATAAAAACAAAATCAGCTGAAAATTTTCAATTTTTAAAGCTAAAAAATCTCTATATATTGCACGGCCAAGTGTTCGTAATGTTTTTACTGGCGTGGTGATGATTGAACAAATATTGGAGTTGATTCTAGGAGTTTATTTTGGGTTGAATGTATAAGTAAATCATGCCAATGTGACGGATACATCTGTTTTAGCGGGCATTTTTCTCACAGTGAGTCTTACTGAGAAACCTATTAATTCTCAATTTGCATAAGGGAAAAGTAAGATGCCTGGGGTTCCAAAAGACATTGTAAACATAGGGAAAACCTTACTTAGTCGTACGGAGACAATATTGTACGCATTTATTAACCCATACTTGACGAATGAATTTTCCTATCATTATCATTTGGGTGAGTCCACTTTCATTTGAGAGATTTCATGGATTCTCTTAACCATGATAATCAAGCTGATGTTATCGAGGCTTATTATTCCACATCTAGGTACCTCGATGACCTTTTGAACATTGACAACCCTTATTTTGAAGGTATGGTCAATCAAATTTATCCACCTGAACTTCAGTTGAACAAAGCCAATATCTCAGATACTGAAGCCCCCTTTTTAGATCTACATCTTTCTGTTGCAAATGGATTTGTTTCTTCTAAAATTTATGATAAGCGCGATGACTTTGATTTTGATATTATCAAAATGGAACGATCAATAACACATTAAACCGGTTTTACAGGTACCTTACCCCACCCTCAGCTTCTGCAGTGGTGCAGAACTCATAAGTAACTTATGATACTTCCCATGTTTGGCAATGACGGATTGTAGGTGCATACAAAAGGAATGATATCCTGACACTTCGTGGGAATAGTAGGTTTAAGGGCTTCGTCCGTGCTCATCGAGGATTCTTTTTTGACAGCCTCCTCAATCACATGTTCAGGATAATTACTCCTTCAGTCTGCTTAGATCATTTTCAAAATGTGATTCATCTGATGTAACACGTCTATAACGCTTAGCCTGACTATAGGAGATACCCTGTTTACATGACAGTGGATGACATGATGAAAATTCAATGTACTGATGACAATTTGTGATTTTCACATGGACACTTGTTTCAAGTTCACCATTTTCTTTCATTCTTATATTAACATCTAAGAAGGTAGCTTCTGTCTTAGAATAATTAAAAGTAAATTTTATAGTATCATGAAAACTGTTGATTTTGGAAATGAAATCTTGTAAGACTTGTTCACTATGATCCCATATCATAAAAATGCCATCAAGGAATCACAACCAAATCAACGGTGTTAGAATCTCACAGGAGTCGAGAAAATACATCTCGAGCTTACCAATAAATAAAGAGGCGAAACAAGGAGCCATACGGGTGCCCAGAGGCTGTGTCGAGGACTTGGAGATAATTTTCACCATTAAACTGAAAATTATTTTTGGTTAGTACAAGATTGATACGTTTTGAAACGACTGATCTAGCCTCCTGTGACTTACCACCTTCAGACATAAAGTTGCTAATTCCTGGTAAGAAGGTATTTTGTACCGGGCAACTAAGCTCAACTTTTATGACTGTAAAAAGGTACAAGAAGGAAATGATCAGGAAAATGCGCAATCAGAAAGAAATTCCCACTCGAAAAAAAAAAAAAAAAAAAAAAAAAAAACAAGGTGGGAAAAGCCAAACCGACAACTAGGCACCGACACTTAGAAAAATTATCGTAAACAGAGTCAGCAGCTGTTTTCTCAATAAACGACCACTCAGTCACCAAATCTTCACTAAAATAAAAAACAGTCGGTGAACCTCTAACTAGTAAAAGACTCATCCATGATAACCTCCTTCATGAATGAGGACATCTCTGTCTTCATGGCCCATCTTGACCTTTACAAAATTATTGACAGTAATTTAGTTGATTTGATGCCTGCTCACGTGCATCAGTATGTATGAAGCAGAACTCCTTAGAAAGCTATGTCTGTCTGACAGCTAACAGCCCATTTAATTTGATCATGCCGTTGTATCATTCTGCACAATTAGACTAAGCCATCACATGTGCAGATTTTTGTTTCATGTTAAAATGCTTGACACAGATCTGTAGAATATCAATACTTCGTTGTTGTTCGTTTTTGTTTGTTTGTTTTAGGACAGGATGTTGTGTCTTATCTCATAAACCAGATGCGTCTAGCCTCCGTTCTTGCGTGTATGCTCAGCATGGTATATTATATGTAGTTTGAAGGCAATACGTTTTTCTTGCCGTTAATGGCTTAAATGACAGCAACATAATTGGCGTCCACTACAGTCTGCTGAAGAAAATGTTTGACTCAAGAGAAAACCAAACTAACGTCAGCGATAATCATCTAATCTAAAAATTCGACTGCAAACAATGCAAAGTTGGTCTTAACCTTCGATTTCGCTAAAAAGGTGGAAAATCCGTCAACTTTCTTAATTTTATGTGACCTCTGGCATCACAGCCTATGGTCTGTGGTGAAGTCTTACGACACGTGGCTGCAATATTGGCTAATTTAGATTCCCTGCACGCCTTGCAAGTCTAGACAACATAAGACTTCATTTCAGCCGTGTTATATGACAAAAAAAAACAGCCAAAGTTTCTTATACACAATCTCGGTCAATTGTTCGAGGTCAACATTTTCAAGTTCTGTCTCTTAGGATTGTTTGGTGAATTTGTAGTGTGATGGTTCTGGTGTATTTTATTTTCAGTGAATATTTTGAGTCACGCCCACACTTCAAATTATTCTACGTCGTAAGTAAACACCGACTCTAAACCACTTATAAGCAGGATTCATAACAGTCTGAAGTCGAACTATCATTCCAAGTCGATACTTCTGTGGTGGTTCTTTTTGTTTTATGTCTTGGTGTTTAAAATTTTTGTGCTGTTGGCGCCTTATGTATGTTTTCATATTTTTAGTTAAGTTAAGGTTACTGAGTGGCCACCTATTGGGAAAATAGCTGCTCATTCGACTTCCGAAATGTTTTTACGGTATAAGTGCCTGATTGTTAGTTTGGTTTTTCCCACCTCGGTTTTTGGAGTGGGAATCTTTTTTTTTATTGCGCCTGTTCCTGATATTTGCCTACCTGTACCTTTTTATGGTGATGTAGACATACAATTTTAAAAGAAAATTGGCTGTTTCATTTTTACATGCAGTTTGAGCATCCGTAATGAATTTTCCAACGTGTGTTCTGTTGGCATTTTAAAATTTAACATGGCATAAAGGTTTTTAATTCCACGTTAAAGTATATTAACGAAAGGCTTTAGACTCATTAATTGTATAAAAGATAAAAGTAGGCAATGATCAGAAAATGGCACAGTCAGAAAGCCAAAATTACTCCAAAAACCGAGGTCTACATTTAATCCCTCGTCAATTGCGTCCTTACAAACTATATAATATAATATAAAAATATATTAAATTTAGCTCTATTCATAACGACAACTTGCCCATGCAGAGGTGTAAACATTAAAGATTTTATTGGAAAACTTTGATATTGTTTAATATAATTCTGCTCAAAATATATTATGGGTACGAGGCGGTTATAACGAGTACCCACAGTCTATGTTTTAGATCATCAATAAGGAAAATATGTATACCCCTGTGAACCCCAATTTTGATTTATAAAAGTGGGGCATGAGGCGGTATACTTTTTTCATCGACATGTTTTCCTGATGAACCATTTTTATGGTACATGTGGCGTCACTGTTCTTTAAAAAGCATGTCGTGCCGTATCTTGTTTCGAAAAAAAAGAAGCACAAATCATCCTTATCGAATAATTAAAATGGTGTTAATTGCTCATTCTTCATGATTGTAAACCTCAGCATTCCGTTAAACAGTTTTAACGCAATATGGGAGGACACCTTAGTATGCAAGAATGTTAGTCTTTATTTCACACTATCAAGTCGACGTCAGATTAGCCAGCATGCAAAGGAGGTGGTATTTTCAGCTTCGTCCCGACGTTTACGTCACAATTTACGTTTTTCGTGTATTTTGACGTTTTGTTGTTAATCTTATCAATAAAATGACATATTACGGTATCATATTTTACATAAAGCAATCAGTAACTAATTTCTAAAATGTTTCATCAAAACATCAAATACTTGATAAAAAAAAATGAAATTTCATGTGTTGCGTGTTTTAATATATTTAATGTAAGAAATACCTCCAAGCAGACGTTTCCTGAATTAAATATAAAAAATTTAATCCAACTCTTTTTTATTAGTACTTTCAGTTTAATGTGCATTATTTTACTCATTCTGAAGAAATGCATCTTCTGCAATTCTGCATTTATTTATTGGTTTCAATTACAGAGAGCTGTGCAGAGTTTGAACTTTGAACTTTTAAGTGGGTCAGTTACCTGTCTATAGTCAATTATTAAAAATGTTATTTTCATTAAATATTAGCAAATAAAATAATGGAAGAAAATTCTTTATCACCACCCCTACAAAAACAGAAATGTAGCATATGAGTAGAAGTATGTAAAGGGTATTGCTAGGTAGAAAACTGGAAATGCCACAAATCAAATTGTTCTATCCTTTCTGTTGCAAAAAATATCTTGGCATTTTGAGTTTTATCAATATTGAATTTTGACAAAGCTGGATAAGTGTGATACATCTTATTTTCAAATCCTCTTTTTTTTTTTTTTTTTTTTTTTTTTTTTTTTTTTTTTTTTTTTTTTTTTTTTTCACGTTATGAATGCATGCAATATGCGTATACATTATAGAATAAAATATTTTCCAAACGAGCAAATCTTTAAATAAAAATGGGCTTGTGCGTGAGAAAACAAACAATTTGGGTTCCGACCAGGTCCGACATAAACTGGGCTGTACAGTCACAGTTGATGGCTTGAGGCTGGAAGTTTTGGATTTAGAGAGTAGAGGAATTGTACTGTACTGTTGCGAAAACAAAGGAGCTGATCGGCTTCGCAATTACTGCGAATCTGATCTGCGTCTTTATTTTCACCTGTGCAGATTGTTGGTTTTCTCATGCGCAGACTCAAATGATGTTCAGCGGAAACACGACATACATATTGAACATAACATGTCTTTAATTCCAATATGTTCTTGTTTCCAATAAATTAGTTTTAAATTGGGGCTTTCGGAACGGCTATTATTCAGCCGATCAAATCTGTAATGATTTGTGCATCCGTCGGCCCGGCTTCTCCCGTCAGCACCTTCGTTCATCGAGCCGAATAATTGGCTTTCTGCTAATTGTACATACTTAGATAAGAGGATTCTCGCGACCACAGGGCAGAATTCATCTCGCCAAATCTTATGTCCAACGCCGGAAACTGTCAGGGTAGATTTCAATTTTCATATCGCACCTCAGTCCACGGAAATGTGTCATACAGCATGTCAATTCATCATTCATAGTCAGTGAAAACTCAGATGTGATTTTATCCCTAAAGCGCAAATAGTAGAGCTTTGATACAAAGTGAAACACTGTGCGAGATGCCTCAGCGGAAAGCATGACAAAAGTATTGAACATAACACTGTCTTTAATTCCAATATGTTCTTGTTTCCAATAACTAGTTTAAGCCCACCAGTAATTTTGTACTACTGATCGTTCCAAGGCGATACTTCTGTTGTGATTTTTGTTGTTTTATGTCTTGGTGTTGAATTTTTTTGCTGTTTGCGACTTATGTGCGTTTATATATTTTAGTTGGATTCAGGTAACTTAGTGGCCGCCTATTGGGAAATAGCTGCTCAGTCGGCTTTCAATGTGTTTTCTAAGTCCAAATATCTGATTGTCAATTTAGTTTGTTTTCCACTTCGCTTTTTTATTTTTGAGTGGGAATTTCTTTCTGATTGCGCCTTTTCCTGATCATTGCCTACTTGTACCTTTTAAAATTATTTAGGTTTCAAGGACATGGAGAATGTAGTGGTTTCTTGTAACTATGGCCAATCAAACGCCAGTAGTTCATCCTGGATTATCCGATGTCCTCTTCCGGTGTGCTCTTCCATATTCGACCACATAGAAAAACAACATACAATTTAACACCTTGTTATGTCTGTGTAATTTAAGTAAAATGAATAATTGAACGTTGTAATATTATTCAATTTCCAAACACTAAATCACACGGCCATTAATCATCACGGTCTTAACACAAGAATACGTTAACAAACATTACCGTTATGATGTGACGTACATAATTGTTATACATCAAATCAAATAACAATAATTGACAATTAAAATGCTCTTCGTGTGTGGGGTTTCCAGGAAACAACACTTAAACCATTATTGATACTTTCAAGAATCATATTTAGCCAGACTAGCCCAGACAATTGTTAATGTTACGCTTATTAACTCCATTAGCTTTGTTGATTCATTTAAAGTGCTGTACAAACAAAACGCCATTACTGAAACCCCGTCCTCGCGTTGTCAGCCGCGATCCGAAACAATTAGGTTTGTTCTACTATAGACTATAAACTAATTGTAAATAGATGGTATTTGCTCTTTAACATGTATGATAGAATACCAAATATGTGGCAATGTGACTTCCAACTTTGTATTGTATATATCCTTTTTTGTAAAAGTTATGAGGATAGGTTTGACAATTTGTCAGAATCTGAAGTACCCAAAGTTGCTTCTTCTGTTCTGTTCTTCTGATGTTGTTCTATAAGTACCTAATTGTTAATTTGGTTTTCCCACCTCGGGTTTAAGAGTGGGAATTTCATTCTGATTGCTCCTTGTCCTGATCGTTACCCACTTGTACCTTTCTAAATGAAAATACTGCGGTGGACAGTGTCATCTTTGATTTCTTTTCTAGATTTAATGAAAGCGCTGATACTCTTAGCGATAACTATAGTCTTTGAACTCGCATTGACGTCATTTTTCATAACTCAGCATCACTCTGAGACAATGTTGTTGATCATAAATTCTGTATTTTCTGGGAGTTCCTAGATCCATATTTTTCAGGGGGTAGGTTTCATCGTTTTTGGCTATATCATTAGGAAAACATGTGCATGAAAAGTAAATCCCCTTGAACCCCACGTTTATATATGGGTATTTCTATTTTTATTATTTTTGCTCCAAAATGTAGATTGTGGGTACTCGTTAGAGCCGTCTCGGCGAGGTGATTCTAACGTGTACCCACAATCTAGATGTATGTTTTGAGCAAAAATGAAATAAAATAAATAAAAAAAAAATCTAATGAAAATTTTCCTTTTCACAAATTAAAAAAGCTCTGTATATTGCATGGGCGTGTTTAGTAACGCATTTTGCAGATTGTAAATGTAGGCCAGATATTCGATATGGCCCCTTCCAGGATGTTTGTATAAATTATATTCTATCAGAACTTCAATAAAATTTCGTAAGTGTGTAAGGCTATTATTACCATCCACGTCTGTCTATACATTACGAAAACATGTCCATGTAATTTACAGGGATTTTTAAAAGTGAAAAAAATGAAAATTTTCAGTAGAAAAATTTCAATATTTTTCTTATTTTTGCTCAAAACATAGATTGTGGGTACACGTTAGAACCGCCTCGCCAAGGCAGTTCTAACGAGTATCCACAATCTATGTTTTGGAGCAACAATAAGAAAAATAGGTATACCCCTGCATACCCCAGTTTTGCTATATAATTGTGGGGTATAAGGGGGTATTCATTACACGGACATGTTTTCGTAATGTATGAAGTCGTATAATACAGTAATATAGTCTTCCTGGCTGAAAATTGGCCATTTAATTTGTACCTGTCATACAATTATCACTCTAAATTAGACAGAGTCACGGTAAATGTTGAATCCAATTTTCGATATGAAAACAACAAAAATAAGTGAAGTAGTTTGTCAACGCTTTGTTTAAGCTTCTAAAGAATTATTCACTTATTCTCTTTGACGCATTTTCTAGCCTCTAGCATTGTTCGTCATGGTTTAGACTGATTGTTTTGGCACACTTGATCAGAAAATGTGGAGGAAGTATTTCTTGAAATGTTGGCTAGAATGATAAGAATATAATTGGCTTCCTCGGTTGTATGACATAATGAGCCATCTCCATAGAAAAACAATATACTTATAAAAGCGATATAAACTGCTGAATTCATCTGCACAACAGATGTTGCTTTTTCGCTGTTTTGCTTTTTGTACACGAATAACAGTCCCTCTGCCTTCTGATTTAAAACTGCAAACGTCTTAGATCGTTATTTTTGTTCTTTGAAAGACCTAGTCCTAAGCCCTTAAGACATGGCTTATGACAGAAGACTGCAATAATTCTTGGTCAGCTAACTTGAGCTCTTCTTCTGCTGTGTTAATACCAAATGAAAGTAGAATAGTCTTATGGTTGCTCAGACTTTCTTCCTTGGTCAACGAAGTACATGTATATGTAGGGTTACCGGCTGTAGAGTTCTAACCAAGTTCCTCTCTCAACAGTTGATATAGTGTGCTTCAGAAGACTAAGATTTATAAAGGTTTTTGCTATTTATAGCCATGGTGATCATCTTGGAAATGTAACCTTGACCATTTATATTAAATTTCATTACCCTTTCCTAACCATGCTCCACATAAAGTTTGGCTTTGATTGGTCAAGTGGTTTCAGAGAAAGATACCATTGAAATTGTGGACGGACGACGGACGGACGACGGAACATGACCATCCTATAAGCTCACCTTGTGAGCTTTCGGCTCAGGTGAGCTAATAAAAATTAGTATGTGCACGAGAAAACAAACACTTTGGGTTCCTACGAGGTCCGACATAAACCGAGCTGTTCAATCACAGAATAAGGTTAGAGGCTGGACGTTTTGGGTTTAGAGAGTAGAGGAATTGTATTATCCATGTAGCGAAAACAAAGACGCTGATCAGTTACTGCGATGCTGATCTGCGCCTTTCTTTTCGCCTATGCAGATTGTTGGTTTTCTGATGCGCAGGCTCATTAATGATGTTCATCGGAAAACATGACATACGTCGTGAACATAACACTGTTTTTAAATTCAACATGTTCTTGTTTCCAATAAATTAGATTTAAATTATTGGGGCTTTCGGAACGATTATTATTCAGCCAATAAAATCTGTAATGAGTTGTGCATCCATCGGCCCGGCTGCTCCCGTCAGCACCTTCGTTCATCGAGTCGCATAATTGGCTTTCTGTTTGTTGTGCATACTGTTATGAGAGGATTCTCGCGACCACAGGGCAGAATTCATCTCGCCAAATCTCATGTCCAACGCCGGAAACTGTCAGGGTAGATGAGTAGTTTTCAATTTTCATATCGCACCTCAATCCACGGAAATGTGTCGCTCAGCGTATCACATCATCATTCATAATCAGTGAAAACTCAGATGTGATTTTCTCCCCAAAGCGCAAATAGTACAAAGTGAAATGCTGTGCGAGATGCCTCAGCGGAAAGCATGACAGACGTATTGAACATAACACTGTCTTTAATTCCAATATGTTCTTGTTTCCAATAACTAGTTTAAGCCCACCGGTAATTTTGTATTACTGATCGTTCCAAGGCGATACTTCTGTTGTGATTCTTGTTGTTTCATGTCTTGATGTTGAATTGTGTGCTGTTTGCGACTTATGTGCGTTTATAGTTATTTTAGTTAGGTTTAGGTAACTGAGTGGCCGCCTTTTGGGAAATAGCTGCTCATTCGGCTTTCAATGTGTTTTCTAAGTCCAAATATCTAATTGTCAATTTAGTTTGTTTGCACTTCGTTTTTTTTTTTTTTTTTTTTTTTTTTTGGGGGGGGGGGTGTGGATTTCTTTCTGATTGCGCCTTTTCCTGATCATTGCTTACTTGTACCTTTTTAAATTATTGCGACTTGAAGGACATGGAAAATGTAGTGGTTTCTTGACACAATGGCCAGTAAAACGCCAGTAGTTCATCATGGTTTCATCGGAGTCCTCTACCACGTATGACCACAGAGAACAAACAACAAAAACACGCAATTTAGCTTGTCACTATGTCCAGTCAAACGCAAACTCCAGCAGTTCATTCTGGGTTCTCCGGTGTCCTATTCCACGTAATACTATGACCACATAGAATTGACTACAATAACACGCAATTTAGCTTGTCACTATGGCCAGTCAAATTTTCCTATCATTATCATTTGGGTGAGTCCACTTTCATTTGAGAGAATTCATGGATTCTCTTAACCATGATTATCAAGCTGATGTTATCGAGGCTTTTAATTCCACATCTAGGTACCTCGATGACCTTTTGAACATTGACAACCCTTATTTTGAAGGTATGGTCAATCAAATTTATCCACCTGAACTTCAGTTGAACAAAGCCAATATCTCAGATACTGAAGCCCCCTTTTTAGATCTACATCTTTCTGTTGCAAATGGATTTGTTTCTTCTAAAATTTATGATAAGCGCGATGACTTTGATTTTGATATAGTAAATTTTCCTTTTTTGGATGGTGACTTTCCTCGTCATGCTTCTTATGGTGTAAACATTTCGCAACTTATTAGGTTTGCTAGAGTCTGCAATCATGTTACAGACTTCAACGCTCGAAATAAATGTTTAACGGCAAAACTTCTCCAACAGGGCTATCGGTATCATAAACTTAGAAAAACATTTTCTAAATTTTATCGTAGACACTATGAATTGATTTCCAAATATAATGTTGGGTTAAAGACGCTTTTAAGTGAGGGCCTTTCGGATCCTGAATTTTATGGTGACTTGGTTTACAAATTTAAGAAACTTAAAGGAATTAATGATTTTTCTTTTCAGTTCAGAAAAATCATAACACGTTACAGACGTATAGGTTATAACTTGAATGTTATGCGACAGTCTGCATGCTTAGTTTTTAACCCAATCATGGTTGATAACTATGCTGTCTTCTTTAATTGCACGCCGGTGGGTCGGGCGTCAGACTCTATGATGGCCCCGACATAAAGCTATTCATTTTAGTTGGTTGGGGCCGGAGCTTCTTGTCTGTTGCTTGGCCCACTGGGGTCCAACTGGTGTTTTTCTTTTGCTCCGGAGTTAGTAGGTTATTCGGCGCCCAGGGATCTCCATCGTCGGGCAGCTTACTCAGTCTGTGAGTCCTGGTTTTTGATTCATCAGGATGTTTATCATGATTTATTTGTTTGTTCTTGATGATTCATTGACTAGTTAGAGATTCACCACGAGGACCGAATAACTAACTAAATGTTATGAACCACTGCAGAAGCTGAGGGTGAGGTTATGGCCATGTAAAACCGGTTTAAGCCCGCCAGTAACTTTGTGTTACTGATCGTTCCAAGTCGATACTTCTGTGGTGGTTCTTTATGTTTTATGTCTTGGTGTATATTTTTTTTTTTTTTTTTTTTTTGTGCTGTTGGCGCCTTATGTGTGTTTTCATATTTTTAGTTAAGTTAAGGTAACTGAGTGGCCACCTATTGGGAAAATAGCTGCTCATTCGGCTTACGATATGTTTCATGGTATAAGTACCTGATTGTTAGTTTGTTTTTTTCCCACCTCGGTTTTTGGAGTGGGAATCTTTTTCTGATTGCGCCTTTTCCTGATCTTTGCCTACTTGTACCTTTTCAGGTAGGATTAAAAAATTCATTTTTTCGATGAAATTCCTCTTAGCAAACAGAATAGCCCCAGATGGGACACCGCGTTTTGCGGCGTCACATCTGGGGCTATACTGTTTCCCTATGTTCCATATAAAGGACGCCAGGATTAAATGAGTTAATTTTCGCAAGATTTAGACCAGCAATGGCTTATATTTACTATATGGTTATAAGTGTCAGCTAAAGACTAAACGCATGTTATTAGTCAACGATCTAAAACGCCATTCTATAATTTGCAAATAATATCAGAGAAAGCCTTAATTCTTTCAATACAAAAGTGGAATATATGACAAATACTGTTTGCTCGACATTTTATCCAAACTACAATGTATGCTATAATGGTTTATGATACCACCTGTTTACAAGAGTTATTCCTGAACTCAAAAAATTCGTGAGGTTCAAGGGGTTATTCTTTTCTCGGACATGTTTTCCTAATGTAAATGTCTTGCGCTTTAATTGAATAGGACTAAACTTAATACAATTTTTGGAGTGGTAATTTCCTTCTGATTGCGTCATTTCCTGATAATTGCCTACTGTTACCTGAGCCTAAAACCTTTCGAGATTATACTTTAACGTGGTAATAAAAATTCCCATGTAATGTTAAATTTTAAAATGTCGACCGACAACAGAACGTACGTTGGAAAACTCATTATGGAAGGTTTCACTGCAAGTAAAAACTGAAATAGTCATATTTCATTTAAAGTTGTTTGTGTTCATCACCAAAAACGTAGTGAGCCGCGACGCGAGAAAACCGGTCTTCGGGGTTTCCGACCAGGTCCGACACAAACCGACCTGTACAGTCACAGAAGCGGGCTAGAAGCTTGAAATTTCGGATTTAAGTAGAAGAGGAATTGTACTATCCGAGTAGCGAAAACAAAGGCGCTGATCAGCTTCGCGGTTACCGCGAAGCTGATCTGCGCCTTTGTTTTCGCCTAGGCAAAAATCCGGTTTTCTCACGATGCGGCTCATAGTAATATTTCCTGCTTATAAGTGTTTTAAAACACCTTGAGAGTCGGCGTTTATTTATGACGAAGTATAATTTAGAGTGTTCGCATGACTGAAAATATTTATTAAAAATAAATAAATAGATAAATAACACGAGTACCATCACACTAAAGTATTCACCATATAGTCCTAAGAGACAGAACTCGAACAATTGACCGAGATTGCGTATTAGAAAGTTTGGCTGTTTTTGGTCACACGACACGGCTGAAGTGATTGCGCCTTTTCCTGATCTTTGCCTACTTGTACCTTTTTATTCTGTCTAGACTTGCAAGGTGTGAAGGGAATCTAAATTTGCCAATATTGCAGCCACGTGTTGTAAAAACGTTATCACAGACCAGGGTGTGACGTCACAGAACACATTCTGTGTCAGTAGAGAAAAAAAGTACAAGTAGGCAAAGATCAGGAAAATGCGCAATCAGAAAAAGACTCCCACTCCAAAAACCAAGGTGGGAAAAAACCAAACTAACAATCAGGTACTTATACCATGAAAACATTTCGTAAGCCGAATGAGCAGCTATTTTCCCAATAGGTGGCCACTCAGTTACCTTAACTTAACTAAAAATTTTGCAAACATACATAAGGCGCCAACAGCACAAAAATATTTTAAACACCAAGACAACCACCACAGAAGTATCGACTTTCCACCTATGTGACGAAATCGAAAGGTACAGACTAACTCTACATTGTTACTTTGCAGCTGAATTTTAAAACTAAGTAATTATCGCTGACGTAAAATGTTGGTTTTCTTTTGCTTCAGCAGACTGTCGAGGACGCCAATTATATGAGCCTGTGTGTGAGAAAACCAACAATTTGGGTTCCGACCAGGTCCGACACAAACCGGGCTGTACAAGCACAGAAAATAGCTAGAAGCTTGAAATTTCGGATTTAAGTAGAAGAGGAATTGTACTATCCGTGTAGCGAAAACAAAGGCGCTGATCAGCTTCGCGGTTACCGCGAAGCTGATCTGCGTCTTTGTTTTCGCCTATGCAAATTGTTGTTTTTCTCATGCACAGGCTCATATTTCTGTCATTTTAGCCATTAAACGCAAGAAAAACGTATTGCCTTCAAAGTACATATTCGAAATATAAAATAGCACGCTGAGCATATACACATGACTGGAGGATAGACGCATCTGCTTTACGAGATGATACACACAATCCTGTATTAAAACAAACACACGAGAAGAACAACAGCGTAGATCTGTGCAATGCATTCAAACATGAAAACGTCTGCACATGTTATGGCTTAGTCTAATTGTGCAGGATGATTACATGACATGATCGAATTAAATGGACTGTTAGCTGTCAGACAGACAGAGCTTTCTAAGGAGTTTGACTTGATACATTCTGACACACGTGAATAGGCATCGAATCAACTAAATTGCTGTCATTTTATGAAGGTCAAGATAAGCCATAAAACATAGATGTCCTCGTTTCTTTTATTTATCATGGAGGTTATGTTAATTTATTTGTTTTCGATGTAATTGATTGACTAGTTAATTCACCAGAGATTAATTCACTAGAGATTCACCACGTGGACCGAAAAACTAACTAAATGTTGCGAACCACTGCAGAACTGAGGGTGAGATCAGGCGCCTGTGAAATAAGTGTGAACCCCATTATTTGTATATTATTGATCGTTCCAAGGTGATACTTCTGTAGTGGCTCTTACAGATTAACGTCTTGGTGTTGAATTTTCTGAATTTTGCTCCAAAACAAAGATGGTGGGAAGGGTTACTCACATACAGCTGTAGACTGTGGGTTAGTATCCCACAATCAATGTTTGGAGTAAACATACTGAAAACATTGTTTCGGCTGAAATTTATAAATTTTAGAAGTGAAAAATAATGTGTATTACATGGACTTGTTTTCATTTTTTATCTACTTATGTTGTAAAAAGGTTCAAGTAGGCAACAATCAGGGAAATGCAAATCGGAAAGAAATTCCCACTCCACAAACCGAGCGGGGAAAAACTATATTAACAATAAGGTACCTATACTTAAAACAAAAATCGTAAGCCGAGTAAGCAGCTATTTCCCAATAGGCGGCCACTCATTTATCCGAACTTCAACAAAAATATGAAAAGATACAAGTAGGCAAAGATCAGGAAAAGGCGCAATCAGAAAAAGATTCCCAATCCAAAAACCGAGGTGGGGAAAAAAAAAAAAACTAACAGCCAGGTACTTATACCATGAAAACATTTCGTAAGCCGAATAAGCAGCTATTTTGCCAATAGGTGGCCACTCTGTGCTGCTGGCGCCTTATGTATGTCACAAAGATTTTAAACACCAAGACTTAAAACAAAAGGAACCACCACAGAAGTATCGACTTGGAACGAACAGTAACACAAAGTTACTGGTGGGCTTAAATCGATTTTACATGGCCATAACCTCACCCTCAGCTTCTGCAGTGGTTCATAACATTTAGTTAGTTCTTCGGTCCTCGTGGTGAATCGCTAACTAGTCAATGAATCATCAAGAACAAACAAGTAAATCACGATAAACATCCTGATGAATCAAGAACCAGGACTCACAGATTACGTAAGCTGCCCGACGATGGAGATCCCTTTGGCGCCGAATAATCTACTAACTCCGGAGAAAAGGAAAAACAACAGTTGGACCCCGGTGGGCCAAGGAACAGACAAGAAGCTCCGGTCCCAACCAACTAAAATGAGTAGCTTTAAGTCGGGGCCATCACAGAGTCTGACGCCCGACCCACCGGCGTGCAATTAAAGAAGGCAGCATAGTTATCAACCATGATTGGGTTAAAAACTAAGCATGCAGACTGTCGCATAACAATTAAGTTATAACCTATACGTCTGTAACATATTATGAACATAAACATCCTGATGAATCAAAAGACCAGGACTCACAGATTCAGTAAGCTGCTCGACGATGGAGATCCCTGGGCGCAGAATAACTTACTATTTCCGGAGCAAAAGAAAAAAAAACATCAGTTGGACCCCGGTGGGCCAAGCAACAGAGAAGAAGCTCCGGCCCCAACCAACTAAAATGAATAGCTTTAAATCGGGGCCATCATAGAGTCTGACGCCCGACCCACCGGCGTGCAATTAAAGAAGGCAGCATAGTTATCAACCTTGGTTGGGTTAAAAACTAAGCATGCAGACTGTCGGGTGACATTCAACTTATAACCTATACGTCTGTAACGTGTTATGATTTTTCTAAAATTCTTAAGGTTGAAACATGCCTAAAGTTGAAACAGCACAAGAATTCTACTCCAAAACATAGAGCAAATGGAAACACAAGAGAAAGGTACAAGTAGGCAAAGATCAGGAAAAGGCGCAATCAGAAAAAGATTCCCACTCCAAAAACCGAGGTGGGAAAAAACCAAACCAACAATCAGGTACTTATACCATGAAACATATCGTAAGCCGAATGAGCAGCTATTTTCCCAATAGGTGGCCACTCAGTTACCTTAACTTAACTAAAATTATGAAAACACACATAAGGCGCCAACAGCACAAAAAAGTTTTTAAACACCAAGACATAAAACAAAAAGAACCACCACAGAAGTATCGACTTGGAACGATCAGTAACACAAAGTTACTGGCGGGCTTAAACCGGTTTTACATGGCCATAACCTCACCCTCAGCTTCTGCAGTGGTTCATAACATTTAGTTAGTTATTCGGTCCTCGTGGTGAATCTCTAACTAGTCAATGAATCATCAAGAACAAACAAATAAATCATGATAAACATCCTGATGAATCAAAAACCAGGACTCACAGACTGAGTAAGCTGCCCGACGATGGAGATCCCTGGGCGCCGAATAACCTACTAACTCCGGAGCAAAAGAAAAACACCAGTTGGACCCCGGTGGGCCAAGCAACAGACAAGAAGCTCCGGCCCCAACCAACTAAAATGAATAGCTTTATGTCGGGGCCATCATAGAGTCTGACGCCCGACCCACCGGCGTGCAATTAAAGAAGGCAGCGTAGTTATCAACCATGATTGGGTTAAAAACTAAGCATGCAGACTGTCGCATAACATTCAAGTTATAACCTATACGTCTGTAACGTGTTATGATTTTTCTGAACTGAAAAGAAAAATCATTAATTCCTTTAAGTTTCTTAAATTTGTAAACCAAGTCACCATAAAATTCAGGTTCCGAAAGGCCCTCACTTAAAAGCGTCTTTAACCCAACATTATATTTGAAAGCTACGAATAGACAAACATCAGGAAAATTCGCAATCAGAAAAAAAATTCCCACTCCAAAAACCGAGGTGGGAAAAAACAAACTAACAATCAGGTACTTATACCATGAAAACATATCGTAAGCCGAATAAGCAGATATTTTCCCAATAGGTGGCCACACAGTTACTTTAACTTAACTAAAAATACGAAAACATACATAAGACGCTAACAGCACACAAATTTTAAACACCAAGACATATAACAAAAAGAACCACCACAGACGTATCGCCTTGGAACGACAAGTAATATAAAATCACTGGATTAAGTCTGGGCTTTGAGACATTGAAGATAAGTTATTTCGTGAGACGACTCATTAAAAGCAAGACAATTTGCAGATGAGCACTTCGAATTTATATGGCTTCGTATAATATAAGTTAAATGAGACATGAAAGATTTCGAAGACTTCACTGCAATTACCGTTAATAATGCACATTTAATTCCCTAAATTAAAATAAAGCGCTGGTTAGGAAAAAACATGTATGTCAGACACTTTAACCACGATATCAGCCCCTCGATTCCTGCACCATTTTACAAAATACTCATTGAGCAATTTGTAGAAATTATTAATCATGGGGTTTTCCCATGTTTTCCGTTCATGTTCTTCCTTCTTTAGAGCTAACAGGACATTAAACTACAATTAAATTGGAATGTCTCAAACATATGGTGTAAAATAAGACGTTTCACATTAAACTGAGAGTATCAAAATAGTCAGATTATATTTTTATTATTTTATCCTGGAAATGATTGCTCGTAGATCTGTGTTGCATCTAATATATACTGACGTCAATAAAAAACGCCTCATATCAAAAGTGTCGCATAACTTGGGCAATAGATATACACTGTACAATATTAACGAAATTTGCTCTTAAAGGATCTCAGTTTTAATTTTTATTTGTTATTACTGCAGGTGGTGTTGTGCCGTGTGGCGGCCCTAAAAAGTCTCCCCGTACATCATCCATAGTGCAGGTTATATTTTCCTTTTGGTCCTTTGAGATCAGCGAGGATATTCTGAGAAATCAGAAATTTATTATCGGCTAAGATTCATTTTCTTACCAACGTTTAACACATTCACTGCCGCCGACGACTGTAGTCGTTTTTACCGTTCACTGCCACCGACGACTGTAGTCGTTTTACGGGTATACCGGTATGTCCCGGGTTATAGATGAAAGTTTTAAAGGGAGGTAAATGTATTGTATATCAGATTTTTCAGTGTAAAAGGCCCTTTTCAGAGATCTATGATATGCGCATATATCTAAAAATATAATAATTAATAAATTAACTAATAAATCAATAAAACAATAAAATAGATATATGCTTGCAGTGAGATATTGATTTTTTGAGAGGCGTGGCAGTGAAAGTGTTAATATATTTGGTCCCATTTAGATAAAACTAGTCTTTTTATCGACTAGCCTGTTGAAAGTTGCAAAATTTCAGTAATTCTCTTTGGCTCCATGTTGCCAAGCCTAACGGGTCACTGACGAGACTTAAATAGTCGAAACCGCGGTATGGCCCATCCCCTTTCTCATTAATGTGTTCATTGCTCTTAAAGGATCTCAGTTTTAATTTTTATTTGCTATTACTGCAGCTGGTGTTGTGCCGTGTGGCGGCCCTAAAAAGTCTCCCCGTACATCATCCATAGTGCAGGTTATATTTTCCTTTTGGTCCTTTGAGATCAGCGAGGATATTCTGAGAAATCAGAAATTTATTATCTGCTAAGATTCATTTTCTTACCAACGTTTAATATATTTGGTCTCATTTAGATAAAACTAGTCTTTTTATCGACTAGCCTGTTGAAAGTTGCAAAATTTCAGTAATTCTCTTTGGCTCCATGTTGCCAAGCCTAAAGGGTCACTGACGAGACTTAAATAGTCGAAACCGCGGCATGGCCCATCCCTTTTCTCATTAATGTGTTCATTGCTCTTAAAGGATCTCAGTTTTAATTTTTATTTCCTTATTTTTACGTTCTCCTCCATGGTACAGCATAAATCGAATTTGGTTAAGATGTGCACTTTTCTCAAAACTTGTGTCGGTGCATCATTTTTAAAAATGCATCCTGACGTCATTATACGGACGTTTTTGACGTGAACATTCTTGAGAGCCGTGCAAAGTCATTTTACAAACTTAAGATTGTCAAAACTTTGAAACGTAACATTACTGGACTACGTTAAGTTAAAATACTGAAAATAACTTAGAGCCTTTTCACAAGAAAAGAAACAAACTGGACGAAAAAAAATCATACTGCTCTGTTTCTGGCGTTCGAAGCGACTCCATTGTCCGGGACTACCATTCGCTTCGACATAAGACTCCCTCTATCGATTTTTGTTACCGTAGCTCTTTTCCCGATGCTTCTGTAAGAAAATCATTTTGACGTCGACGTCTCCTCTGCTTACGAATGCTCAAGATGAAACATTTCAGAAACAATGCCGTTATATTCGGTTGCACACCTTGGGTTAATTTTCATAAAGTAGCGCATTATTTCAAATGAATATCCAAGATTGTGCAATAGTATTCTGACGCTTATTTCCCTAGACGTCAAATACACGTTTTCCGTAAGGACGCTCGTTTCAAGCTGAAATGCAGAAGAAGTAACAATAGAAACTAGAAACTTTTCTTTGTCAAATAGCCATGCCAGGGTAGCTTTGATAATTTTGTCGGCGTTTACCATTTAAGCATTGATCACTTCGACATATTTTAAAGGTCGTATATGCAATTTAAGGATTGAAACTCAGATTTTAGCTTTCGCTACATGATGAAAAGCATAAGGCTGTTATAATGCCTGTGAAATCCGAACATTTTCACTGCTTCCAAATTATCTTATATTTTATTAGTCTGTCTAGACTTACAAGGTGTGCAAGGAATCTCACTTTGCCAACATTTCAGTCGCTGTCGATACACATCTTGTAGTCTGCGTTAATACAGACCAGGCAGTGAAGTCAGAAGACACAATATATATGTGAGATTTAGAAAGAAGAGGGATCTGTCCACCTTTGTAGCAAAATCGAAACGTACAGTCCAACTTTGCATTATTTTCTGTGCAGCTGAATTATGAAATAACATCAAGAAAACATGTCCGTGCAATGAATACCACCTTAAACCCCACTTTTATATAATAAAATTTGGGTATGCAGGGTATACCGCCGAGGCGGTTCTAACGTGTACCCACGATCTATGTTTTGAGCAAAAATAAGAAAAATATCAACATTTTTCTGGTAAAATTTTAAATTTTAACAGCTAAAAAAATCTTTATATTGCATGGGAAAGTTTTCGTAAAGCTGTGCAGCTGAGTTATGAGATAATTGTCGCCGATGTGCCAAACTGTCGAGGACGCCAATTATGTTGTTGTCATTATAACCAGAAACGCAAGACAAACGTACTGCAACATATTTGGAATAAAAAAAAAAAAAAAAAAAAAAAAAAAAAATGCGCAATAACGTTTTAAGAGATGAGACGCAATATTCTGTCTAAGAGAGAGAGAGAGAGAGAAAAAAAAGAATTGATATTCTATAGATCAGATCCTTTAGTCTTTAAACAAGAAACGCAAAACAAATTCTGCACACATGATGGCCAAGTCTAATTATGCATGATGATAACATGACATGATCTTTTTGGAGCTCGGATTCACATACATGTATATACACAGTCACGTGTAAAAGCATCAAATGCCTGTGCCCAGTTGTTCAAAACTTCGTTAGATTAAAACAGCAGTCACACATTAGCGTATAACCCAAACGCGCGCCGGGCGTATGAAAAATGTCAACACGCTGAAGATTTTGGACGTATACAAAATGATTTTTACCTTTAACTCGCTTTTGCAGTCACACATTAGCGCGCGACTGAGGCGTGTGCCGAACGTATAAAAAATCTCAAAGTTTTAGAGTACGTTTGTTTTACGTCCCAGACACGCTAAGCACACGCTATGGGCGCGCAGCGAACGTTCAACGCGCGCCGCACACACGCTTGGGGCACGCTACTGAAGCAATATCTCATAAAATCGGAACGCGCGTGGAGCGTACACTGACGTGCCTCAAACGTGCGCCAAACGCGTTCGAAGCGTATTCAACGTGCTTGTAGCGCGCGTGGAACTTATTCGAAACGTATAAGTCACACGCCCGGGACACGCCGAGCTTCTAGAAAATTTTTAAGCATGTTTAAAAAAATTTTGATCCCAAACGCGCACGAAACGCGCGATGATTTTTAGCGACATACAGCGACGCGCGCCGGACGTACACCAAGCGTACACAACGTACTCGTAACGCGTTTCGAACGTGTCTCCGACGTGTGTCTGGCGTATGTGGAATTTTGCAATTTTTCAACACGCCCAGCGCGCGTTTCACTTATACGCTAATGTGTGACTGCTGTTTAACGTCATCGTTAAGACTTCAACTTGTAAAGTAAATGCCGATTACATAAGCAATTAATATGTTATTTATTGACATGCAAAGGATTCTCACATTTTTTCAACAACAAATAACAGTGTATTTGTACTATTGCCATTTAAAATTTTAACGAATTGTTAACTAACGGCATAGTTAATTTTGAACAACTGGCCCCTGATCGGACAATATGGTCTATAAAGATAGAGATGTGGGTCTTGTAAATCCAATGAGGTGATTCTTAGCTAATTGTCAGTTTAATATGCACATTGCATTCATTATGGTTGCATTCTGTTCCAATTGGCAACAGACTTGCAGTTATGAAAAGAAGGCTTAGTTTCTGGGTCAGCAAAAAACCTCATCACCAGGAATTAGCAACCAGTATTCGGTTCAAAAGATTTTAACGCTATGGATAATCAGCAATTACAATTTCTGCACACTTTAACACTCCATTGAAATAGTGTGCAAATCGAATGTTCGAGAATAAGACATTAGTTCAGCTGATTAACACCTTTATATTAAACTAGCGTAGCATTTCGAACAGTCCCTCTTTTTCACATAAGTTGGAATATAAATGAATATAAATGAACCCATTTATATTGGAAATGGGCTGGGTGACATCAAAGGCAGGTTATTATATGAGGCGACTAATTTAAAGCAAGTCAGCACTTTCTATAAAATATGGCTTCATATAATATAAGTTAATAGGCACGTGAGGGATCTATTAGACTTCACTGCAATTATCGCAGAGACTGCACATTTGATTTACTGAATTAGAATAAAGTACCGGCAAATGATAAAAAAGAGCACGTTGGTCTGCTTAGCTAAATTCCTTCAAATTATTATTTGGTTGGATTGAGACAATTTTAAGAAATAAGAAATGAGATCCATAAACTATAAGGTTCTTTGAGAAGTAAAATTTGCACTTAAAATATCAAGCTTCAACTCAGAATATATACTGGTTGTGGATGGATCCGCAAACCGAGGCGTTGAAGAATTTCAAAAAGACATTCCCACTCCAAAAGCCGAGGTGAAAAAATACATAACTTACAATTAGGTACTTATTCTAAAAACATATACTAATAAAATATGAAAAAAGGTACAAGTAGGCAAATATCAGGAAAAGGCGCAATCAGAAAAAGATTCCCAATCCAAAAACCGAGGTGGGAAAAAATTAGGTACTTATACAATGAAAACATATCGTAAGCCGAATGAACAATTATTTTTTCCAACAGGTAGCCATTCAGTTACCCAAACTTACCTAAAATCTGAATGCATACATAAGGCACCAACAGAACAAAAATTATAAACATATAACAAAAAGAACCACAACAGAAGTATCGCGTTGGAACGATCAGTAACACAAAATTACTGGCGGACTTAAACCGGCTTTACATGGCCATAACCTCACCCTCAGCTTCAGCAGTGGTTCATAACATTTAGTTAATTCTTCGGTCCTTGTGGTGAATCTCATTTAGTCAATGACTCATCAAGAACAAACAAATAAATCATGATAAACATCCTGATGAATCAAAAGCCAGGACTCACAGATTGAGTAAGCTGACCGACGATGGAGATCCCTGGGCGCCAAATAACCTAATAACTCCGAAATTACCTACTAACTCCGGAATTTACTACTACAAGCTCGTTCCTTTGGAAGCAGTAAAAAGTTCAAATGGGTGGGGGAGTATGGGCCATATTGTGCAATGTCGGATACTGGACTCTCATCAGTAACTTTTTATATACTGGCGACGATAGCCAGATAAACATACTAAGCCGAGAGAGCAGCTAAACCCAGCACAGTTCGATATCCTTTAATATAGATATCTGATCATGTTGTATGTCTTAGAAATCAATCGGTCCCAATAAAATATAGATAATTATTAATGTTATGTAACGGGATAGCCTCATTTGGTAGAATACGTTGTTGCAACGTATTAGCGGCATGTGGAGTGCTAGTAATATGCAAATTACAAAGTCAAAACTTTGTGAAGCGAGTAAGTGTTGACAATATAGCGCATAAACCACCCTTGGTGGATGAGCATGATTTTCCACCGACGGGTTTTGCTGTGGCTTGACTTGGTTCACGTAACATTTGATGGCAGCGGTGGGATAATGACAACTGACAGACCGGAATTGCCTTACCCATGTAGTTCCCAGGCCAAGACTTCGGGCGAGTCTTCTAGGAAGGGGAAGTAAAGTGACGGGATAGCCTCCCTTGGTAGTTTACGTGGGTTCAACGTATTAGCAGCATCTGGAGTGCTAGTAATATGCAAATTCTAAACTCCAAACTTTGTGAAGCGAGTATTACTAAGCGTTGACTATATAGCGCCGTAAACCACCCTTGGTGGACGAGCATGCTTTTAAACCGACGGGGTTGATTCGGCTCTCTGTAGAAAATACTACTCACAGATAAAATAGGCTGCCCAGCAGTTTGAGAACCATTGAACACCAAACAACATCACACCATTCTGTTATCTGAAGCTTCTTTGTAGGCGTATTTGACATAAGTGCAGAACTCGAGACATTTATAATTAATTTTATTGCCAGTGAGACTACGTGAAAGGAATTGTAAAACTTAATAGAATGTCATGATATTTGGATATAATTTCGTTAGCTTAACGTCACCGTTAAGATATCTACCCGTTGAGTAAATGCTGACTACACAAGCATATACACTGTTAATTATTGTTGGCGAAATTCGAGAATCCTTTGTAATGCAATGGATTCTCACATTTTATAAACAAAAAATAACAGGGTATTTGTAATATTGCCGTATGAAATCTTATCGAATCGATAACTAACGATGTCGTTAATTTTGAACAACTGGAGACAAGTTGTTCAAGTAATACACAGTAAAATGCATTGGAAGAAATATTGAACAAACAATTTTCTCAAGCAAGATGGAGTGAGACATATTTTCTACACAGTTACCCATACCATCATACTCATTAAATATTGCAAAACATTACGAAAATTTGCCCATGCAATATTAAGAGATTTTTTAGGTGTAAAATTTGAAAATTTCATCGGAAAAAATGATATTGTTAATATTTTTGCTAAAAACATTGATTGTGGGTACACGTTAGAACCGCCTCGGCGAGGCGGTTCTAACGAGTACCAACAATCTATGTTTTGGAACATAAATAAGAAAAATATTGATAGATACCCCTGCAAACCCCAGTTTTGCTATATAAAAGTGGGGTTGAAGGGGGTATACATTACACGGACATATTATCGTGATGAAGAACTCCATAATACCATTTGCGCTTTGGCTAAAATGACAACAGAATAATTGACGTCCACGGCAGTCTCTGCTGGACAAAATTGGCTGACATAAGAAGAAAACCTTTTTTTTTCAGCTGATAACAGAACCAGTCAGCTGCAAAATAACACTAGCGTCTTCGATTTGCCTATACAGTTAAAACGATTTTCTACGTTCTAAATGCGAAAAGTAACCCGAGATAACATCAGGAGATAGCAAATATTCTTGGCAAATTGACATTCCCTATATACCTCACAAGTCTAGATAACATAATGCTTCTTTTCAGTCGTGACATGTAACTTAAAGCACTGTCCAAAATTCAAATGAATGGATACATAAGCTCGGCCAATTTTTCAAGGCCATCATTTTGAACTTCAAAAAGTATACCACCTTAAACCCCACTTTTATATAGAGAAACTGGGGTATACAGGGGTATACCTATTTTTCCCGAGGCGGTTCTAACGAGTACCCACAATCTATGTTTTGGAGCAAAAATCAGAAAAATATAAAAATAGTTTCGATCTTTTACAACCAAAAACAATTCTGTATATTGCATTGGGCAAGTTTTTGTAATTTTTGGAAAATAGTTAATACAGATCATCGCTCTGATTCTTTAACCATAGAAAAGCAAAACCGATTATTCGCATGTCGCGGCTCCGTCTATTTTTTATGACAGGATCAAATTTAATGGAAGGTTTTTTTTCTTAAGAAGTGTCGCATTGGAACGATCAGAAATAAAAAAAATACTGTGGGCTTAAATCGATTTTATCACGCTCATCTTCTGCAGTGGTCCACAATATTTAGTTTAATTTTCGGTCCTCGTGGTGAATCTCTAACTAGTCATTGAATCATCAAGGGCAAAAGAATAAATCACGATAACTACCAAAATGATTAAAAAACGAGGACTCAACTGATTCAGTAAGCTGTCCGACGATGGAGATCCCTGGGCGCCGATTAATTTGCTGAAAGCAGGAGCAAAAGAAACACACCAGATGAACCCCGATGACCCAAGAAACAGACAAAAGCGCCGGCACCAACCAACTAAAATGAATAGCTTTATATGTTGGGTCCACCATAGAATAGAGTCTGACGCCCGACCCACCGGCATGCAATTTAACAAGGCAGCAAAGTTATCAACCATGATTTGGTTGAAAGCTAAGCAGGCAGACTGTCGTATAACCTATACGTATGTAACGTGTTTGTAGTAGTTCAGAAAAGTCATCACACGTAAAAGACGTATATAGAATAACTCAAATGTTATACGACGGACTACATGCCTTGTATTTAGCCCAATTATAGTTGATAAATATGCTACCGTCTTTAATTGCAGGCCTGTGGTTCGGGTGGCGGACTAAATAACGGTACCGATTTGAAGCTAAACAGTTTAGTTGGTTTGGGCCAGAGCTTCTTGTCTGTTGCTTGGCCCACTGACGTTAAACTGGTGTTTTCTTTTGCTCCGAATGTTTTTGAGACGAATTTTTTGTGCTGTTTCAACTTTATGTACGTCTTAATAGTATCAAGTTTGGATAACTGAGTGGCCGCCTATTGGAAAATACATGTAGCTGCTCACTCGGCTTGCGACGTGTTTTTAAGTATAAGTACCTAATTGTTAATTTATTTATTTTCCACCTCGGCCTTTGGAGTGGGAATTTCTTTTTGATTGTGCCATTTTTCGGATCATTGCCTCCTTGTATCTTTTCGCAGATAAAGTATGCTGCCTGGCAGGTGAAGGACCATAGAAAACTAAATAACATCACATCATTCTGTCATTTGAAGCTTTGTTGTAGGCGGTTTTGACATTAGCGCAAAACCCGAGACATTTATAATTACTGTCATTGCCAGTGAGCGTACGTGAAAGGAATTGTAACGTTTACTAGACTGCCTTGATACTTGGAGACAAGGGCCTAGTTATTCGAAACTTCGTGAACTTAACGCTGTCGTTAAGACCTCAACTCGTTAAGTAAATGTCGACTACATAAGCTAATACACTGTCATTTTTGTTGGTAAAATCTGATAATTATTTGCATTGCAACGATGCCGTTAATTTTGAACTGTTCAACACAATAAAATACATAGGAAGAGCTATTGAACAAACACAGAATTGTTCAAGCGTGATGGAGTGAAACAAACTATTCTCTGTGCATTTACCCACTCCATAATACTCATGAAATATTGTCCAAATAATCCCAAAATACTGAACTTGAAAATGCTGGCCTTGAACAATTGGCCAAGGTTATGTTTCCATTAGAATTTTGGACAGTGTTTTAAGTTACATGTCACGACTGAAAAGAAGCATTATGTTATCTAGACTTGTGAGGTATATAGGGAATGTCAATTTGCCAAGAATATTTGCTGTCTCGTGATGATCAAAACATGTCTTCTGTCTTAACCAACAGGTATTTCAGGCTATACAGCAACGGCTTACCTTTCGAATTCAGAACGTAGAACATCGTTTTACCTGTATAGCCAAATCGGAGACGCTAGTGATTTTGCAGCGTTTTTTTGGAGCTGCCTTGTTTATTTATCAGTTTTTAAAAAAGGTTTTCTTCATACGTCAGCCAGTTTTGTCCAGCAGAGACTGTCGTGGACGCCAATTATTCTGTTGTCATTTTAGCCGAAGCGCAAATCTATATTGCCTTCAAACTACATATTCTGAGTATGCTACTAGAAGATAACACACACATCTCTTCCGGCTGGAAATATCTGCTTTAAAAGATAAGATGTAGTTTTTTTTCTTTTTTGGAAGAAAGAAAGAAAACAAAGAGTTAATACAGATCAGCGCCTTGATTCTTTAAATATATACAAGCTAAATCAATTATTCACATGTCGCGGCGCCGTCTTTTTTTATGACAGGATTAAATTAAATGGAAGTTTTTTTTTAAGTCAGACAAAACGTGATGTCCGGTTAGTCTTCATAAACACATACAGACACGTGTGTATACGCATAAAGTGAAATTTAACAAATATTGAACGATTCAGGATGGTCACTGATAAGGGTTCATTACACGAAAGTATAGCAAACGGATTTGACTTTTGTTTATGAAACTTGCTAAACTAGTCATGTGGGAAATGTGCATCTGACACAAAACCAGAATGCATTTCGTTGTATTTATCGCTTTTTAAAGGAATTTTTCAAAACCACCGATTAAGTTTTTGAAAGAGCAAATTTTGAAAAACTAAAAATTCTTCAATATGCAGATCACATGTACAATGAAACCTTATTGAGAGTTTTCATTTTTTTTTTTTTTTTTTTTTTTTTTTTTTTTTTTTTCATGAAAGAAGCAATATTACACTTTTGACCCAAACTTTTGCATACTCATCAACACTCTTGAATTTCGCGCAAAGTAAAAACAATGGTATTAGTAGTAGCCAAAAATAATGTTAGAAATAACAAAATTCAAATGAATCACAAAAATTACGCCAAAACAGGGTGTTGCAAGATTTTCGATGTTCAGTATATGTGTAATGGCACACATACGTCAAACGACCATACCCATGTTTGAAAAAGGATAGCAAAAAGTAAAGACTTATACATTACAGAAAGGTGCAAGTATGCAATGATCAGGAAAATGCGCAATCAGAAAGAAATTCCCAAACCAAAAACCGAGGTGGGAAAAAACTATAATGACAACTAAGTACTTAAACTTACGAGAAAACGAGAAACATATCGAAAGCGGAGTGAAAAGTTATTTCCCATAGGCGGCCACTTTGTTACCCGAACTTAACTAAAACTATGCAAACGTACATCCAGTTCAAACAAACAAAAATCGACTCCAAAACATAAAACAAATAGAATCACAGCAGAAATATAAAATTACTGGGGGTGAGTGGGGGTGGGGCTTATATCGATTTTACATTGCCGTAATATCACCCTCATCTTCTGCAGTGGTTCACAGCATTTAGTTAATTGTTAGATCCTCGTGTTGAATCTCTAACTAGTCAATCAATCACTTATGACAAACAAATAAATCATGATAACTACCCTTATGAAACAAACAGATTCAGTAAGCTGCCCGACGATGGAGATCCCTAGACGCCAAATAACTAACTGAAACCCGGTGGGCCAAGTAACAGACAAAAGCTCCGGCCCAAACCATATAAAATGAATAGCTTTAAGTCGGGATAATCGTAGGGTCTGACGCCCCACCAACAGGGTGCAATTAAAGTAGGCAGCTTAGCTATCAATCATACTTGGGCTAAAAACTAAGCATGCAGATTGTCGGATAACATTTAAGTTATAACTTATACGTCTGCAACCTGTAATGATATGTCTAAACTGATAAAGAAAAATCATTCCTACCTATAAGTTTCTTAAATTTGTAAACCAAGACACCATAAAATTCAGGTTCCAAAAGGCCATCACCTAGAAAGGTACAAGTAGGTAAAGATCAGGAAAAGGCGCAATCAGAAAAAGATTCCCACTCCAAAAACCGAGTTGGGAAAAACCAAACTAACAATCAGGTACTTATACCATGAAAACATTTCGTAAGCCGAATGAGCAGCTATTTTCCCAATAGGTGGCCACTCAGTTACTTTAACTTAACTAAAAATATGCAAACATACATAAGGCGCCAATGGCACAAAAATATTTTGAACACCAAGACATAAAACAAAAAAGAACCACCACAGAAGTATCGACTTGGAACGATCAGTAACACAAAGTTACTGGCTGGTTTAAATCGATTTTACATGGCCTTAACATCACCCTTAGCTTCTGCAGTGGTTCATAACATTTAGTTAGTTCTTCGGTCCGCGTGGTGAATCTCTAACTAGTCAATGAATCATCAAGAACAAACAAATGATGAACATCCTGATGAATCAAAAACCAGGACTCATAGATTCAGTAGGAGATCCATGGGTGCCGAATCACTTTCTAACTCCGGAGCAAACGAAAAACATCAGTTGGACCCCGGTGGGCCAAGCAACATACAAGAAGCTCCGGCCCCAACCAACTAAAATGAATAGCTTTAAGTCGGGGCCATCATAGAGTCTGACGCCCGACCCACCGGCGTGCAATTAAAGAAGGCAGCATAGTCATCAACCATGATTGGGTTAAAAACTAAGCATGCAGACTGTCGCATAACATTCAAGTTATAACCTATACGTCTGTAACGTGTTATGATTTTTCTGAACTGAAAAGAAAAATCATTAATTCCTTTAAGTTTCTTAAATTTGTAAACCAAGTCACCATAAAAATCAGGTTCCGAAAGGCCCTCACTTAAAAGCGTCTTTAATTTTCTACTCTGTATACAACTTTAACACATAATCTAATTGAAGAAAAACTTCTGGATTTGATAGAGTGGACCTTCAAAAGGGCATTAAAAACTATGGTTCACTTTATTTGGCATGTAATGACAGAAAGGCTTTTTTCACTTCCTCTGACCAAAGTCGGTATACACTTTGGTCATGTCAGAATGTGTGCGACGCCTTATCCTATCTCCTGGATAATATTTATATTAGATTTGGGACCAAGTTATACAGACAAATTGTTGGAATTCCGATGGCCAGGGTACAAATTGCGCACCTCTCGTAGCTGATTTATTTTATACTGCTATGAAAGAGATTTCATGGATTCTCTTAACCATGATAATCAAGCTGATGTTATCGAGGCATTTAATTCCACTTCTAGGTACCTCGATGACCTTTTGAACATTGACAACCCTTATTTTGAAGGTATGGTCAATCAAATTTATCCATCTGAACTACAGTTGAACAAAGCCAATATCTCGGATACCAAAGCTCCCTTTTTAGATCTACATCTTTCTGTTGCAAATGGATTTGTTTCTTCTAAAATTTATAATAAACGCGATGATTTTGATTTTGATATAGTAAATTTTCCGTTTTTGGATGGTGACGTTCCTCGTCGTGCTTCTTATGGTGTATACATTTCGCAACTTATTAGGTTTGCTAGAGTCTGCAATCATGTTACAGACTTCCAAGCTCGAAATAAATCTTTAACGGCCAAACTTCTCCAACAGGGCTATCGGTATCATAAACTTCGAAAAACCTTTTCTAAATTTTATCGTAGACACTATGAATTGATTTCCAAATATAATGTTGGGTTAAAGACGCTTTTAAGTGAGGGTCTTTCGGAACCAGAATTTTATAGTGACTTGGTTTACAAATTTAAGAAACTTATAGGAAGTAATGATTTTTCTTTTCAGTTTAAAAAAATCATAACACGTTACAGACGTATAGGTTATAACTTGAATGTTATGCGACAGTCTGCATGCTTAGTGTTTAACCCAATCACGGTTGATAACTATGCTGCCTTCTTTAATTGCACGCCGGTGGGTCGGGCGTCAGGCTCTATGATAGCCCCGACTTAAAGCTATTCATTTTAGTTGGTTAGGACCGGAGCTTCTTGTCTGTTGCTTGGCCCACCGGGGTCCAACTGATGTTTTTCTTTAGCTCCGGAGTAAGTAAGTTATTTGGCGCCCAGGGATCTCCATCGTCGGGCAGCTTACTGAATCTGTGAGTCCTGGTTTTTGATTCATCAGGATGTTTATCATGATTTATTTGTTTGTTCTTGATGATTCACCACGAGGACCGAAGAACTAACTAAATGTTATGAACCACTGCAGAAGCTGAGGGTGAGGTTACGGCCGTGTAAAATCGATTTAAACCCGCCAGTAACTTTGTGTTACTGATCGTTCCAAGTCGATACTTCTGTGGTGGTTCTTTTTGTTTTATGTCTTGGTGTTGGAAATATTTTTGTGCTGTTGGCGCCTTATGTATGTTTGCATATTTTTCGTTAAGTTAAGGTAACTGAGTGGCCACCTATTGGGAAAACAGCTGCTCATTCGGCTTACGAAGTGTTTTCATGGTATAAGTGCCTGATTGTTAGTTTGGTTTTTTCCCACCTTGGTTTTTGGAGTGGGAGTCTTTTTCTGATTGCGCCTTTTCCTGATCTTTGCCTACTTGTACTTTTTTTTAACCCAACATTATATTTGGAAATCAATTCATAGTGTCTACGATAAAATTTAGAAAAGGTTTTTCGAAATTTATGATACCGATAGCCCTGTTGGAACAAGTAGGCAAAGATCAGGAAAAGGCGCAATCAGAAAAAGATTCCCACTCTAAAAACCGAGGTGGGAAAAACCAAACTAACAATCAGGTACTTATACCATGAAACATAGCGTAATCCGAATGAGCAGCTATTTTCCCAATAGGTGGCCACTCAGTTACCTTAACTTAACTAAAAATATGAAAACACACATAAGGCGCCAACAGTACAAAAAAGTTTTATACACCAAGACATAAAACAAAAAGAACCACCACAGAAGTATCGACTTGGAACGATCAGTAACACAAAGTTACTGGCGGGCTTAAACCGGTTTTACATGGCCATAACCTCACCCTCAGCTTCTGCAGTGGTTCATAACATTTAGTTAGTTATTCGGTCCTCGTGGTGAATCTCTAACTAGTAAATGAATCATCAAGAACAAACAAATAAATCATGATAAACATCCTGATGAATCAAAAACCAGGACTCGCGAGAAGTTTTGCCTTTAAACATTTATTTCGAGCGTTGAAGTCTGTAACATGATTGCAGACTCTAGCAAAACTAATAAGCTGCGAAATGTATACACCATAAGAAGCACGACGAGGAACGTCACCATCCAAAAACGGAAAATTTACTATATCAAAATCAAAGTCATCGCGCTTATCATAAATTTTAGAAGAAACAAATCCATTTGCAACAGAAAGATGTAGATCTAAAAAGGGGGCTTGGGTATCTGAGATATTGGCTTTGTTCAACTGAAGTTCAGGTGGATAAGTTTGATTGACCATACCTTCAAAATAAGGGTTGTCAATGTTCAAAAGGTCATCGAGGTACCTAGATGTGGAATTAAAAGCCTCGATAACATCAGCTTGATTATCATGGTCAAGAGAATCCATGAAATCTCTTTCGAAGCAGTATAAAAATAAATCAGCTGCGAGAGGTGCGCAATTTGTACCCATCGGAATTCCAACAATTTGTCTGTATAACTTGGTCCCAAATCTAATATAAATATTATCAAGGAGATAGGATAAGGCGTCGCACACATTCTGACATGACCAAAGTGTATACCGACTTTGGTCAGAGGAAGTGAAAAAAAGCCATTAAGATACAAGTGCAATAAAGATACAAGTAAGCGATGAACTGGAAATGACGCAATCAGAAAGAGATACAAGTATGCAAAGATCAGGAAAAGGCGCAATCAGAAAGAGATTCCCACTCAAAAAACCGAGGTGGGAAAAAACCAAACCAACAATCAGGCACTTATTTTTTTATAAATATGCTTATAAGTCTTGCCTTATGACTTGTTTTTTTTTTTTCTAATCCTGATACTTTATTTTCATGTAATGTGAAATAATATGTTATTTTGATTCAAAATAAATATTGGTTAAACCACTATAAGTGATGATCTCGGAAAGAGTGTTCCTCCTTCGAATTTCGCAGAGAACATATCATTAGACCACTCACAGATAAAATATTCTGTCTGACAGATGGAGAACAATGGAATGTAAAACAACATCACATCCTTCTGTCATTTGAATCTTCGTTGTAGGCGCAGTTGACATTAGCGCAGAACTCGAGACATTTATAGTTAATTTCTTTGCGAGTAAACGTACGTGAAAGGAATTGTAAAGCTTAACAGACTATCATGATATTTGGAGACAAGTGCTCAGTTATCCAAAATTTATTAGCTTAATGTCATCGTTATGATCTCAATTCGTTAAGTAAATGCTGACTACACAAGCAAATACACTGTTACTTTTTGTTGACAAAATGTGAGAATCCTCTGTAATGCAATTAATTCTCACGTTTTATCATAAAAAGTAATACTGCATTTGTCATATTGCCGTATGAAATCTTATCGAATCGATAACTAACGATGTCGTTAATTTTCAACAACTAGAGACAAGTTGTTCAAGTAAAACACAGAAAAAAAATGCATTGGAAGAACTATTGAACAAACACAAACTTTCTCAAGCATGATGAAGCGAGACAAAGTATTTTCTTCACAGTTACCCATAGCATCATACATGTACATTGTACTCCAAAAATATTGGCCAAAGAATCTAAAAAAATACCGGACTTGAAAAAGTAGGCCTTGAACATTTGGCCGAGCTTATGTATCCATTAGAATTTTGGACAGTGCTTTAAGTCTTATGTCACGACTGAAATGAAGCATTATATTGTATAGACTTGTGAGGTATATAGAGAATGTCAATTTGCCAAGAAGACTCGTGATGTTCAAAACATGTATTCTGTCTTAACGAACATGTATTTCAGGCTATAGAGCAACGGGATACGCTTCACATTTAGAAAGTAGAAAATCGTTCTACTTATGTAGCGAAATAGAAAACGCTTGTCAATTGTTCATCTTTTTCTGCAGCTGACTGGTTCTGTTATTAGCTGAAAAAAAGAGGTTTTCTTCTTAAGTCAGCCAGTTTTTGTCCAGCAGAGACTGTCGTGGACGCCAATTATTTTGTTGTCATTTTAGCCAAAGCGCAAATCTATATTGCCTTCAAACTACATATTCTGAGTATGCTACTAGGAGATAACACACACATCTTTTCCGGCTGGAAATATCTGCTTAAAAGATAAGATGTAATTCTCCTTTTTTTGGAAGAAAGAAAGAATACAGATCAGCGCCTTGATTATTTAAATATAGACGAGCAAAATCAATTATTCACATGTCGCGGCTCCGTCTATTTTTTATGACAGGATTAAATTAAATGGAAGTTGTTTTTTTTAAGTCAGACAAAACGTCTTCATAAACACATATAGACAAACGTGTATAGGCATAAAGCGAAATGTGTCATATATTGAACGGTTCGGGATGGTAACTGATAAAGGATCATTACCGGACTACTGTACAATGTGGCACACCTTCTTTTTTTGAAACTTTACTGCTTCAAAGGTATCTATAAAGATTATAGATTTGTTTGTACTTTAGATCACGATAACAAGCCTAAGTATGTCCTTGAAATAAATACCCCCTTGAACCCCACTTTTATTTAGTAAAAATGGGGTTTGCAGGGTTATACCATATATATTTACAGTATTGTTTTTCTTATTTTTTTATCTAAAACATGGATAGTGTGTACTCGTTAGAACCGCTTCGTCGAGGTGGTTCTAACGTGTACCCGCAGTCTATGTTTCGAGCAAAAAATACCAAAAGTAGCAAAAACTTTCAATTTTTATGTCTGCAAAAAATCTGTATATTCTTTGGGCAAGTTTTCGTGCTGTGATTGCATTTTGTTCCTACTGGCAACGGCATTGTCAGTTATGAAAGTGGGGCATAGTTTGGCCAAATGTTACATTATCAACAGCAATAAGCAACAGTCTATGTGCTCAAATCTGAGCAGTCAGATTTTTATGCTACACATAATGGATAATTGTACAATTTCGTCCCATTTCAACTATCTGATAAGAAATTTACACTGGGACATTTCGAAAACTTTCCCATGCAATATATCGAAAATAGTTTTAGCTATATAAAATGGAAAAAAGTGATATTTTGCTAAAAATGATTTTTGATACACGCTAGAACCGCGTCGGTTAAAAATAAAAAAAAATATGAAAACCCCTGTTAACCCCAGTTTTACTATAAAATGGGGTTCAAGGGGTGTATACTTTTCATGGACACGCTTCCTGATGATACCTTGCAAATCGAAAATAGTGTCCGGATAAATAAAAGCCTCATATCAGCTTATCAACATTTTATGCTAGTTTTGTAAATCGCTATGTCCCTCTTCCTCTAATGCCCATGCAATATACATGTACATAGTTTTTTTTTCATTTGTGAAAGAATAATTTAAAACAGAAACAGCCCGTCGATATTCTTCCTGCACCATTTAGCACTCAAATCGTTCGACAATTCGTCTAAAACCACCTACATTAAATGACTCGCAATAATTCGATTTTTCATTTTATCTAATTGATTGCCAAGTTAATTGAATCATATTTATAAGAAAGGGTTACAACCCCTCGATTTTCTCGCTGCACCATTTATCAATAAAAGCATTCGACAATTCGTCTGAAAGCGTTTGTCAAAAACACCTACACATTGAATGTCTCGCAATAATTATATTTTACGTTTTATCTAATTGATTTAGCAAGTGAATTCCAATTTGTTATAGAGAATATATGAAATATGTTGAAAGATTCTTCTCTTCTGATCATTATTCCGGACAATGAGTGTGAACATGTGTCTTTTCTTGTAAATATGGAGTATCCATCACTATTAATGTTCCCAGTCAGCTTTCATGGGGCATAAGGAGAGATATATATTGTTTATTTTATTTTATTTATTTATTTATTTTTTTTTTCATTTTTTTTAAAATAAATCCAGCATTTTAAGCGCACTGGTCATTCACCCAATAATGTTATAGTTCAATCAGTGGAGAAAATGGACGTATCTTTCTGATGAAACTGGATTGTAGTCTGTACAGGGGTGTTAGTAAGTTTCAAATGGTTTCCAACGGAGTTCGACTTTGCTCCGGTTTTCAGTAAGTTGTTCGGGGCCCAGGGATCTCCATCGTCGGGCTGCGCATTGAGTCATTGACTTTGATTCATCATGGTGGTTATCATGATTGTTTGTTTGTCCTTGATGATTCTTTGACTAGTAAGGGATTCACCACGAGGACCGAACAATAACTAAATGTTGTGAACCACTGCAGGAAAAGGTAAGGTTAGGGCCCTGTAAAATCGATTAATATGTAAGACCCCAAGTTATTCTATATTACATTTTATCCAAGGCGATACTTCTGTTGTGGTTTGATTTGTTCTATACTTTGAAGTCAAATTTTTGTTCTTTTTGAACCTTATGTACGTTGTTTTCATAATTTTAGTTAAGATTGGGTAACTGAGTGACAGCTTATTCGGAAATAGCTGCCCACTCGGCTTACGGTTTGTTCTCTAAGTATAAGTAGCTAATTGTCAATTTAGTTTTTTCCCACCTCGGTTCTGGAGTGTGAATTTCTCTTTGATTGCGCATTTTTCAAACCATTGCCTACTTGTACCTTTCTACTTCAAAAATCAGTTGAAGTTACTCATAAAAACCGTCCCGGCAAGATACCTCGCACACCCTTGTAAACTGTTTTACTGTAAAAACGTGGGATGTAACGGGTAATAGATTACACGAATATGTTATCATCGAAAGCCGAAGGATTCGGAATGATAATGATTTTTACAAATTGTTTGATTATTATGTCCTAAGTCTAAATTCAGGAACACACTTGAAAAAAAAATGACATAATGATTGAAGAACGTGATGTTGTTGCTGTTCTGTAAATGTATCTCGCGTTTGATAAAGCGACATCAAACGAGCTACTCAGTTTCTTTTAGAGTCTTATCAACATTTACCGGACACATTTAGCTGCTGGAAGCACAACCCGTTTGTTGTCGGACATGGTCCTAAACTCTTATTGGCAACTTTAAAATTACAAAACACAAATGAGACGTCTCCAACATTACATTTAATGACATGAAATGAAACCATTTTAAAACTAACGAGCGTGACTTAAGTGTAGCAAAATATACGCTTCGAAGTCATCGAAAAGGACAGTGACCTGTGACTTGTGTGCAAGCTCTGCCAAATCATCAGGAAAACATGTCCGTATAATGTTTAGCCCCCTAAACCCCACTTTTATATAATAAAACTGGGGTTCGCAGGGGTATACCTATTTTTCTTATTTTTGCTCCAAAACATAGATTGTGGGTACTCGTAAAAACCGCATCGGAGACTTTTAAATATAATTCCCGACTTGCAGTCAAAAACATTGTTTCACCTTGGAGTTTTTATTGCTTTTTTGCTTGCAGGTGTGCCCGGGTTGTCCCATTTTGGCTCGACCTAATGATTGGCCCGTCTGATATGAGCATACATAATATTAAAAGGGACGTGATACTGAATGAAAGAAAAGCCTAAGCCTAATCATAGACTTAAATTAGTATGAAAATATTATGTGTATTCATTTATGTACATATCTTGACTGAAATTTTGCAATAAATAGATAAATAAAACATAAATAAATAAATAAATAAATTGATAAATAAATAAGTAAATAGATGAATAAAAAAATAGATAAATACATTTAACTAAAAAACTTAATAAAAAAAAGAGAACATTCCGGTAGACCTCTTGCGTTCCTCGACCTTGATTTATAACGCCTTACAATCAGTCAGATGATCGTGAAGGCTCTCTGTAAAAATTGCAATAAAGATACAAGTAAGCGATGAACTGGAAATTGCGCAATCAGAAAGAGAGTATGTTTATAAGTCTTGCCTTATGACTTGTTTTTTCTAATTCTGACACTTTATTTTTATGTAATGTGAAAGTATATGTTATTTGGATTCAAAATAAATATTGGTTAAACCACTATAAGTGATGATCTCAGAAAGAGTGTTCCTCCTTCGAATTTCGCAGACAACATAGCATTAGACCACTCACAGATAAAATATTCTGTCCGACAGTTGGAGAACCATGGAATGCAAAACAACATCATATCCTTCTGTCATTTCATCAGGAGAACATGCCCGTGTAATATATACCCCCTTATACCCCACTTTTATATAGCAAAACTGGGGTATGCAGGGGTATATATCTTTTTCTTATTTTTGCTCCAAAACATAGATTGTGAACACTCGTTAGAACCGCCTCGGCGAGGCGATTCTAACGTGTACTCACAAGCTATGTTTTGAGCAAAAATAAGAAAACTATTAACATTTTTTCTGATGAAATTTTCATTTTTTTACAATAGAAACAAATCTTTGTATATTGCATGGGCAAGTTTTCGTAATGTGAATCTTCGTTGTAGGCGCAGTTGACATTAGCGCAGAACTCGAGACATTTATAATTAATTTCATTACCAGTGGGCCTACGTGAAAGGAATTGTAAATCAAAATAAACTGTCATGATACTTATAAAGACGAGGGCCCAGTTGTTCAAAACTTAATTAGCTTATTGCTGTTGTTAAGCCCCCACAATTTATCAACTATATGTCGTTTTCAAAAAAATATACTGTTACAAAAATAACAGTAATATTACCATTTGTAATTTTAACGAATCGTTATCTAACGACATCTTTAATTTTGAAAAACTGGCACAGGCTGATCAAGTTAAACACAGTAAAATGCATAGGTTGAGCTATTGAACAAGCACATTATTTCTCAAGCGTAATGAAGTGAGACAAAATATTTTCTGCGCAGTTACCCATACCAACATATTCATAAAATATTGCCCAAAGAATCCCAAAATACCGAACTTGAAAAAGTTGGCCTTGAACAATTGGCCGAGCTGATGTTTCCGTTAGAATGTTGGACTGTGTTTTAGGTCACTTGTCACGACTGAAATGAAGTCTTATTCTATCATGACTTGCGAGGTTTATATGGAATCTCAATGTGCCAAAAATATTTGCCGTCTCGTGATACTCAAAACATGTATTCTGTGTTAACGAACAAGTCTTTCAGGCTTTACACTAACGGATGCGCTTCGCATTCAGAACGTAGAAAATCGTTCTACCTGTATAGCCAAATCGAAGACGCTAGTCAGTTGGCAGCTGGCTGACTGGTTCTGTTTTCAGCTGAAACAAAGAGGTTTTCTTCTTAATCCAGCAGTGAATATCGTCGACGCCAATTATTTTGATGTCATTTTAGCCGAAGCGCAAATCTATATTGCCTTCAAGTAGGCTACTTGGAGATAACACATACATCTCTTCCGGCTGGAAATAATCTGCTTTAAAAGATAAGATGTAATTTGCCTTTCTTGAAACGAAGAAAGAAAACAAAGAGTTAAACAAATCAGCGACTTGATTCTTTAAACATAGAAAAGCAAAACCAAATATTCGCATGTCGCGGCTCCTTCTATTTGTTATGTTAGGATCAAATCAAATGGAAGTTTTTTTTAGTCAGACAATACGTGATGTCTGGTTAGTCTTCATAAACATATATACACACGCACATTATTTTTTGCTGTCAAGCAAACATACCAAAATATATCCTTGTAATAAATACTTTAACCCCATAGTAAAAATGAGGATTGCAGTGGTATACAATATATATTTACAGGTTTTTTTCCCTTATTTTTGATCCAAAACATAGATTGTGTGTACCCGTTAGAACCGCTTCGTCGAGGTGGTTCTAACGTGTACCAACAATCTATGTTTTGAAAAAAAATCCAAAAAAAAATCAAAACTTTTTTGAGGAAATTCTCAATTGTTATGGCTGAAAAAATCTCTGTATATTGCATGGGCAAGTTTACGTGATGTGATTGAAGTTTATTCCTATAGGCAACGGCATTGTCAGTATTGAAAGTGGGTCTTAGTTTGGCCAAATGTTACACCATCAACAGCAATTAGCAACAGACTATGTACTCCGAACAAACAATGTTTTATGCTTCACTTTATACGCATTGCGGCTCGTGAGGTTATGATGAAAGGTCACTGAAAGTGTGGTATAATTTACAAAACACTTCACTTCATATAAAAATTAGATGATAATCTCATTTATCCAGTTGGCTGTAAAAGAACCTGTTTAGCTTTCTTATAAAAATGTGCAGTTGATCAGTGTATTTTTCCTACTGTAACTGTATAATAATGTAATGTTCATAAGACAAGTTTTGTTGCGACACAGCTTTGTTTTATTTTCCTGGGCCATTTGGGTAAGGTCTAGGATCCAAAATAATCTATAATGTGATCAGCATGCACAAACCTGCACTTGAAGCCAACATTAATTGATTATCTGTTTTATGCTTCAAGCTGTAAGATCCAGATCAGATTCTTACACCTGTGCAGTTGATCAGCGTTTTTGTCTTACTGTGACTGATAGCTTCACACTATGACATAACGAAAACTGGCCCATGAAATACGAGCACTTATACCGAAAATTGTTTTCGTTTAAAAATTGAATATTTCATTGGAAAAAAGTGATATTTTAATACTTTTGCTAAAAAAATGATTGTAGGTACACGTTAGAACCGCCTTTAATAAAAATAAGAAAAAAAAGGAACACCCTTGTTAACCCCAGTTTTACTATTTAAAAATGGGGTTCAAGGGGATATAACTTTCCTGGACACGTTTCATGATCATTACGAAAACTTGCCCATGCAATAAATAGAGATTTTTCGAGCTTTAGAAATTGAAAATTTATAGCTGAAATTTTTTGATATTTTTCTTATTTTTGCTCAAAACATAGATTGTGGGTACAAGTTAGAACCGCCTCGGCGAGGCGGTTCTAACGAGTACCCACAATCTATGTTTTAGAGCAAAAATAAGAAAAATAAGTATAGCCCTGCATACCCCAGTTTTACTATATAAAAGTGGGGTTTACGGGGATATTCATTGCGGGGATATGTTTTCCTGATGTAATACCTTGCAAATTGAAATAGTGTGTCCGGATAAAACTAACAACAACTTCAGATCAGCTTATCAGCGGTTTATGCTAGTTTTGTAAAGCGCTGAGTCCCTCTTCCCTAACGGCATTTAAGTGGAGCCATCTTCCTATAAGAGCCTCTTCTAATGGTGTACAACCTCATTTCGAAAACTTGCCCATGCAATATACATGGGGTTTTTTTCAGATGTGAAAATAAAAAAAAAAAAAAAAAAAAAAAAAAAAAAAAAAAACAAAAAAAAAACATTCGAAAACAAAAATATATATTTAGAAAAATATCACCTCAACCAGCACCCACAATCTATGTTTTGGATAAAAAGATACGAAGAAAAAATGTTTACCCTTTCATACTCTTGTTTTACTGTATAAAAGTGGGTACTAGGGGTTATACATTACATGGGCACGTTATCGTGATCGTAAAGTCTGGGTTGTTTCTTGGCTGATCAGAGAACTCGAAAATCGGTTATGTCGCCAGAGACGACTCTTGCAGATGAACACTTTTCATAAATGTGGCTTCCTTTAAATGTAAGTTTAGTGACACATGAAAGATTTCGACGACTTCACTGCAATTACCTTTAACTCTGCGCATATAATTCACTGAATTAAAATAAAGCGCCGTTCAGAAATTTTTTTTTTTTTTTTTTTTTTTTTTTTTTTTTTTTTTTTTTTTTTTTTCCAAATATATTTGGGTTGATATTTGGATTGAGACAGTTGATATGAAAAGCAATCATAACCACGAACTATATAGTGTTTGACCTTTGAAATTTGAAATTTTAAATTTCAAACTTTCAGTTCTGAAAATAGATACATGCAGATTGTGGGCAGATCCGCCAAAATGAGGCGTTGCTAACTAGTGTCACTATTTATAAATGTTTATTTGCACACATACTAGAATGTAAAGAATTATACATTACAGAGCCAATCGTGTAGCATCAGGAAAACAAGTCCATGAAATGTATATCCACTTAAATCACACTTTTATATAGAAAAATCTGGGGTATGCAGAGATATACCTTTCTTATTTTAGTCCAAAACATAGGTTAAGAGCACTCGTTAGAACCGCCTTGTCGAACCACATCACGAAAACACGTCCGTGCGATGTATATCCGCTTATGCCCCACTTGTTTGTAGGAAAACTGGGTGTACATGGCTTTACATATGTTTTTTTTATATATTTTTGATCAAAAACACAAAATGTGGATACTCGTTAGAAATGGCTCGGCGAGACGTTTCTAACTTGTATCCACAATCAATGTTTTGAGTGAAAACATTATAAATATTTTTTTCCAATGCAACTTCCATTTTTTACATCTGAAAAAATATCTGAATACTACATGGACATGGGTTTTCGTAATGTAGTTGAAATTTCACTTCCTACCAGACGTTTCGGCTGGTCAGCCAGAATCATTTAACACAATAACAGCCCCTCGATTTTCGTCCTGCACCATTTAACACTAAAATCATTTGGCAATCCGTCTGAAAGCATTTGTCAAAAACACCTACATTGCATGGCTCGCAATAATTCGATTTTGCATTTTATCTAATTGATTGCCAAGTTCATTGTATTATATTCTTGAGACACGGGTTACAGTCCCTCGATTTTCTCGATGCACCATTTAACAATAAACGTCTGAAAGCGTTTGTCAAAAATACACCTACATTGAATGGCTCGCTCTAATTGGATTTTTCATTTTATCTTATTGATTTACAAGTGAATCCTTATTTATTCTAGAGCATATGAAATAGGGTGCAAAATGCTTTTCTACTGATAATTATTCCGGACAATGAGTGCGAACATGTTTGTTTTGTTGTTAAAATGGAGTATCCAGTCAACTTTCAAGGGGCATAAGGAGGGGTATTTTTTTAAATTCTACACAAACAGAACCATCAGGATAACATGTTCTTGTAATGTATACCCTTTATACCCCACTTTTATATAGAAAAAAAAGAAAAAACTGGGGTTTGCAGGGATATACGTGTACCTATTTTTTCCAAGACGAGGCGGTTCTAACGTAAACCAACACTCAATGTTTTGAGCAAACATATTAAAATTTACCAAATTTTCCAATGAAATTTTCAAATGTTGTTTCTGAAAAGAAAGAGAAAATAATCTGTATGGTGTGTTTTCATAATGATAATTCCGTGATCGTATTGTGCATATGGCGTGCGGTAAACCACGGTTTGTGACAGAAACCACGGATACTAAAATTGAAACCAATGATTATAACTTGCAAGACAAGGTTTACAGTGGAAAGCTTTGATTCTCGACTTATTGTGCATTTGACGCATTAAACGATCCAGAAACTATGGATATAAAGTTATATCCCGGGTGTCTGGCCACTCCAGTGAGAAACCTAGGATAGTCGATGAGAAACCCGGGTTTACCGATGGGAAACTAGGTGATTAACTGTCCTAGTTTTCTCGCATACACCTATAGGCTGAAACTTTAAATCTAGATAGTAGAGGAACTGTACTATCCGTGTAGCGAAAACAAAGGCGCTGATCAGCTTCGTAGTTACTGCAAGATGATCTGCGCCTTTGTTTTCGCATACGCAAATAGCTGGCTTTGTCATGAGGCCACTCAAATGACAATGTGCATACACAAAATAAATGGAAGTTTGTCGCATGACACTTACAATTAATTGTACTGAACCGCGTGTGCTTTGTGCTAAGAAACTCCGATGGTGTATATTTTTCATTTTATCCCGTAATTTGCATACTCTTTGTCAACCAAAAAAGCAGTTATAAAACAGATTTGAGACTATTTTATTTCAAATTTGCATGAGAGAAACGTATGCATGTTAGCGGCATCAGGATAACATGTCCGTGCAATGTATATCCGCTTCCTTGTTAACATTACAAAAACGCGCCCTTGCAATATATCAAAAATGTTTTGGTAGTAAAAACGAAAAGTTAAGATTTTCTGTTGAAAAGTTTCGATAGTTTTCTTATTTTTGCTCAAAATATAGATTATGGGTACACGTTAGTGCAGCCTCGCCGAGGCGGTACTGATGATACTTACAATCTATGGTTTGGAGCGAAATTAAGCTAAATAAGTATACCCCTGCATATCCCAGATCTGCTATATAAAAGTAGGTTATAGTGGGCTATACATTTCGCGGACATATTTTCCTGATGACACTAGGGTGTAGTCTGTACAGGGGTATACATTATGTTAATAAGTTTCGAATGGTTGCCAACGGGGTGCGACTGTGCTCCGGTTTTCAGTAAGTTGTTCGGGGCCCAGGGATCTCCATCGTCGGACAGCGTATCATGATTTGTTTGTTTGTCCTTGATAATTCTTTGACTAGTAAGGGATTCACCACGAGGACCGAACAACAAACTAAATATTGTGAATCACTGCAAGGAAAGAAGGTAAGATTAGAGCCCTGTAAAATCGGTTTACATGTAAGACCCCAAATTATTTTATATTACATTTTATCAAAGGCGATACTTCTGTTGTGGTTTGATTTGTTCTATACTTTAGTGTCCAATTTTGTCTTGAACCTCATGTACGTTGATTTGATAGTTTTAGTTAGGATTAGGTAACTGAGTGACAGCCTATTCGGAAATAGCTGCTCATTCGGCTTACTTTTTGTTCTCTAACTATAAGCAGCTTATTCTCAATTTATTTTTTTCACCTCGGTTCTGGAGTGTGAATTTCTCTTTGATTGCGCCTTTTCCAAACCATTGCCAACTTGTACTTCTCTACTTCAAAAATAAATTGTGGTTACTCATAGGAACCGTACCGACAAGACAACTTGCACACCATAGTAAACTGTTTTACTGTAAAACGTGGGATGTAACGGGTAATAAATTAAACGAATATGTTATCAACCAAAGCCTAAGGATTCGGAATGACAATGATTTTTTTACAGATTGTTTGATTATTATGTCCTAAGCCTAAATGTAGGAACCCACTTGAAAATGACATAATGATGGAAGAACGTGATGAAGTCGCTGTTCTGTAAATGTATCTCGCGTTTGTTAAAGCGACATCAAAGGCGCAGCTGAGCATCTTATAGATTCTTACCAAAATTTAGCTGCTGGAAGCACTATCAGTTTGCTGTCGGGCATGGTTCAAAACTCTTATCGACAACTGTAAAATTACAAGACACAAATGGGACCTCTCCAAAATCTAACAACCAGGTACTTATACCATGAAACATATCGTAAGCCGAATGAGCAGCTATTTTCCCAATAGGTGGCCACTCAGTTACCTTAACTTAACTAAAAGTATGAAAACATACTTAAGGCGCCAACAGTACAAAAAAGTATAACTCATTCACTACAAAAATTTGCCCATGCAATATACAAAGATTTTTTCAGCTGTAAAAAATGATAATTTTGTTGAAAACATTTGGATATTTTTAATATTTTAGCTCAAAAGATACATTGTGGATACACGTTAGAACCGCCTGAGTGGCCGCCTACTGGGAATAGCTGCTCACTTGGCTTACGATATTTGTCTAAGTATAAGTACCTTTTTGTCAATTAAGTTTTTCCCACCTCGGTTTTTGGAGTGGGGGTTTCTTTCTGAGTGCGCCTTTTTCTGATCATTGCCTACAAGTACCTTTTTAATTCGTAGACCCTTTTGGTGCAGTGATCCTTCAAAAACTTACAATGAACGTCAGACATTTGTTTTTCAATTTCAAAAATAAACATTAAGGATTATTAAAGCAGCATCAAATGGGCAATAAAAAGAACCAAAGTTACACTGCTTTGCTGGGACAGTTTGCTTTATTCCTATCATCTTAATGACTTTGCCAAGGCTATACTTCTGTGATGGTTATTCTTGGTTTATGTATTGGTGTTGAATTTTTGTACTGTTTGTACTTTATGTGCGTTTTCATATTTTAGTCGGAAGTTCTTCCTGATTGCGCCATTTCCTCACCATTGCATATTTGTACCTTTTATGTCAAACCCGGAATTACTTATCTAGCGTAAAGATATTGAACGATCATACAAGTGTATTTGTAACATCAAAATTTAGCAAACGAAATTGACTTTTATGACACTTACCAAAATTTAAATGTTGGACATGTGTGTTTCTGTCAAAAGAACGTTTTATATTTTTATTGTGTTCGTTGCTGTTTAAAGCCAATTTTTACACTCACTGGCTTATTTTTCGAACATGCCAATTTTCAACATTTTGTAATAGCTATTTTTTCTTAAAATTTCAGATTATTATATTCTGATACCGGCATTATTGAGATCGCATGTACATTGGAAACTTATTGACAAGTTTCATTTGTAATCAATTTTGTCAAAAATGCACTTTTACACATTTTGTCACAATTTAGCATTATCATCAACACTGTTATATCTTCTACAAAGTCAAACATATGATATTGAAAATCTAAACAGAATGTCATCAATAAAATGATTATAGTTAACATTACTAAAAAGGCGATGTAAGACTTTTAATTTTCAGTATATCAAAGTTTAGGTAAGTCGGTGTAATTGATTGGACAACTATTTGGAAATAGTTGCCAACACGGCTTACGATTTGTTCTCTCTGTGTTAGGACATGATTGTCAATTTAATTTTATCCTATCTCGTTTTTTTATGGGAAATTCTTCTTTTTCTCATATTGCCTAATTGTACCATTTTTTCTGTACGTTAACATTACAAAAAAAAATATTATCGCGTTCGTAGCGCAATAAAAAGTGTGTTTTATTCATTGTTGTGCTCATATACTTTTATGTTATTGAACGCATTTGCATTACGAAAAAAAATGTCAACAAGAAATGATTATTTGTTACATATTAAGATACTCAATATGCATCTGATTTTCTAATATCAGACACAAAACAAATATGATAACATCTTGCCCATTAGCTGCACTTCTGTCTGTAAGTGAAATACAAATAAATACGCCATACCTTCCATCAACGAAATTAAAAGCTTTTGATATTAACATTTTTTGTTGTTTATAAAAGATCCTCGTCTTTTGTAAACTTTTATTTACATGCGCACATATAGAATCGCTGATAAGCTGCGATGCAACGACACGCACCGAATGATCACACAAACAAAACTTTAAGGTTTCTTCCTTTAGTTGCAAGCCTCTATCTGTTTTCGTAGACTGCAATTTCCACGCTATGCCAGACTACTTTGAGAGCACCGGTTTTCTCTTTACGTGGCCTATTGTTCAAGAACTCAATCTGTGCATTGGCTTCTGGAAACTTTTGTTTCTCAACTATGTGAGGATCGGTACATGAAACTCTGTCTTACAGCTTTCTGATTAGGTTTATACAACCACTTCCGATACTTATAAGTATGAATACCAAGACAAACAATTTTGTGATATTAAAAATATCGATTTTATTGCAATGCAAAACATAGACTACTATGCAGCTTTAACACTAGCACACGATCCGATGCCATAGACTGTATTCTAAAAAAATAATCATAATTGGGGCCAATTTTATAGTGAGGCGTTTTCAAAATTATGCTCACCGGCAAAAGTTTAGTCAGTGAAAATACATGTAAAATCCCATTGGGACAGTTTAAATCGCTTTGGTTTCAAAACCCCTCGATAGCTTGGGATTAAAATTACCGATCATAAAACTGTGAAAAAAAACCTAATATTTCCGACAAAAACAATTGAAATATCGCATGTGGTTTTTCCACAGTGCATATACCAATTTTCGTTCTTGTTTTAAATGAAAGGGAGGTTATCTAAAATAATGAATATTTGACTTGTTATTTCTCGATACTGTGGACGAATTGTGGACGAGTTGAAAAGATTTTTTTTTCGGATTTTTGTCACTGGCAACCACCTCTTTCAGAAAGCACTATTAATCAAAGCACCGATTTGATCATTTATCGGGTAATTACAAAAATGATGTTTTACGAAAAAGGCCAATAACTCTGACGAAATGAACAACTGATAGAGTTTCTTTCCAGAATTAGAAAGAGGTTGACTTTGCAAATATTATAGAGGGGCACATCTTAGGCAAGCGGCTGGGCTGGTCAAATCGGGCTGGTCAAAGTTACTGACTTAACTTTTTCCTCTGAGTATATTTAGTATATTATAGAAATTGGTGCGTGACATTGATCCGTAACATAGTTGTCAGATATATTGAAAAAAAAAAGACATCTTAATACAATTCCCGACCTGCAGTCGAAAACATTATCTCACCTTAGAGTTTCCTGACGGGTGTTTTTCTCATGGTTCCTTCCGTTTTGATCCAACCTAATGAACGACCCTTCTCAATCCATAAACTTGAAAGCGACGTTAAACTGAAGAAAAAACAAAAGAAAATAAACATACTGTTAGAACCCTTGCGCCCATCGATCTTGATCCATATCGCCTTAAAATCGATTTAAGGCCACCGCCAGTAATTTTATTTTTCTGAGGCGATACTTCTGTGATTGTTGTTATAGTTTTATGTCTTGATGTTCAATTTTTGTGCTGTTAGCACTTAAGTTTGGGTGACGGAGTGGCCACCTATTGGTAAAATAACTGCTCACTCGGCTTGCTATATGTTTTCTTAGTATAAGTGCCTGAATGTTAGTGGGTGTTTTTCCCAACTCAATTTTTGCAGTGGGAATTTCTTTCTGATTGCGTCATTTCCCGATCATTTCCTATCTTTACTCTTTTTTTAATCAATAATCAGTCAGAATCTGAAGGAAACACAATAAAGAAATAAGTAAGAAATGAGCTGAAAATGGCGTATTCAGAACGAGAATTTCTTCTCGGAATGTCAAAGATAGCATATCGCAAGACCACCCACAGATAAAATATGCTGCCCGGCAGTTGGAGAACCATGGAATGCAAAACAACATCATATCCTTCTGTCATTTGAAGCTTTGTTGTAGGCGCATTTGACACAAGCGCAGAACTCGAGACATTTATAATTAATTTCATTGCGAGTAAGCGTACGTGAAAGGAATTGTAAATCATAATAGACTGTCATGATACTTATAAAGACGAGGGTCCAGTTGTTCAAAACTTAATTAGCTTATTGCTGTCGTTAAGCCCTCACAATTTATCAACTATATGTCGTTTTCAGAAGCAAATATACTGTTACAAAAATAACAGTAATATTACCATTTGAAATGTTAACGAATCGTTAGCTAACGACATCGTTAATTTTGAAAAACTGGCACAGGCTGATCAAGTTAAACACAGTAAAATGCATAGGTTGAGCTATTGAACAAGCACATTATTTCTCAAGCGTAATGAAGTGAAATATTTTCTGCGCAGTTACCCATACAATCATATTCATAAAATGTTGCCCAAAGAATCCCAAAATACCGAACTTGAAAAAGTTGGCCTTGAACAATTGGCAGAGCTGATGTTTCCGTTAGAATGTTGGACTGTGTTTTAGGTCACATGTCACGACTGAAATGAAGTCTTATTCTATCATGACTTGCGAGGTTTATATGGAATCTCAATGTGCCAAAAATATTTGCCGTCTCGTGATATTCAAAACATGTATTCTGTGTTAGCGAACAAGTCTTTCAGGCTTTACACTAACGGGATGCGCTTCGCATTCAGAACGTAAAAAATCGTTCTACCTGTATAGCCAAATCGAAGACGCTAGTCAGTTGGCAGCTGACTGGTTCTGTTTTCAGCTGAAACAAAGAGGTTTTCTTCTTAATCCAGCAGTGAATATCGTGGACGCCAATTATTTTGATGTCATTTTAGCCGAAGCGCAAATCTATATTGCCTTCAAACTACATATTCTGAGTAGGCTACTTGGAGATAACACACGCATCTCTTCCGGCTGGAAATAATCTGCTTTAAAAGATAAGATTTAATTCGCCTTTCTTGAAACGAAGAAAGAAAACAAAGAGTTATACAAATCAGCGACTTGATTCTTTAAACAGAGAAAAGCAAAACCAAATATTCGCATGTCGCGGCTCCTTCTATTTGTTATGTTAGGATCAAATCAAATGGAAGTTTTCTTTAGTCAGACAATACGTGATGTCTGGTTAGTCTTCATAAACATATATACACACGCACATTATTTTTTGCTGTCAAGCAAACATACCAAAATATATCCTTGTAATAAATACTTTAACCCCATAGTAAAAATGGGGATTGCAGTGGTATACAATATATATTTACAGGTTTTTTCCCTTATTTTTGATCCAAAACATAGTTTGTGTGTACCCGTTAGAACCGCTTCGTCGAGGTGGTTCTAACGTGTACCAACAATCTATGTTTTGAAAAAAAAAATCAAAAAAAAAAATCAAAACTTTATTTAGGAAATTCTCAATTGTTAGGGCTGAAAAAATCTCTGTATATTGCATGGGCAAGTTTACGTGATGTGATTGCATTTTATTCATACAGGCAACGGCATTGTCAGTATTGAAAGTGGGTCTTAGTTCGGCCTAATGTTACACCATCAACAGCAATTAGCAACAGTCTATGTACTCCGAACAATCAGTGGGTCGAGGATTTTGGCTTTATTTGCAGCAACATTTGTAATACATATGTTAGCCAGTATTGATCTTGGTTTATTTTATATTCTGATCCGTTTTTGGTAGTCTGGTGCATTTTCGCTATACTGATAAATATGGTAATTTCGCTGTCCCAGTGAAAATGGCTTTTGTTAATGATAATTATAATCGCTGTATTTCCGGTGTATTTGGTTGGGATTTTGGCTTGGTTTTATTAAAAGTTTTGTTGCATGTGTTCGCCAGTTGAACGCTATTTTTGTTTTTATTTAATTTTCTTTCTTTATGATTTCGTGAATGTCCCCAGGAGAAGTGGTTTTCGGCGTTGTGCCTGGTAAAATCGTTAAGTTGTGTCCCAGATAGAGTGATTTGTTTTCATCATACTTGTCCCCTGTTGGAACGATAATCGGTGTCCCAGGAAAAGTGGTTTATCTTCATTATACTACTGTTTATTGTGCCTACCTCTATGTCGTACTCGTTCCCTTTCGTTCCTGTTGAAATCTAGCCGGATGGCTACCTCGTTGGGAAAGAGCTAGTCATTCTGCTTTTCGAGCGTGTCGTCGGAAAATGTTTTGTTGTGCTTTATGTATTTTCTTTCCCTGCTGTCTATGTTGGGACTTTATATCTAATTGCATTGATTCCTGGTCTCTCTATTCTTACTTTTATGCTTCACGTTATACGCGTTGCGGCTCGTGAGGTTATGATGAAAGGTCACTGAAAGTGTGGTATAATTTACAAAACACTGCACTTCGTATAAAAATTAGATGATAATCTCATTTATCCTGTTGGCTGTAAAAGAACCTGTTCAGCTTTCTGATAAAATTGTGCAGTTGATTAGTGTCTTTTTCCTACTGTAACTGTATATTTTGTAATGCTCATAAGACAAGTTTTGTTGTGACACAGCAACGATTGCTCACCTGAGAGTCAACAAGTACAGTCACTGGAAAACTTTTTTTTTGAAAATCTGATCAAAATTGAAGATGCTGGAGTGGCCACAACACTAAAAATTGATTTTTCAAACATTCAAGGGCAGCTAACTCCGCAGTCCAGGGTCGAATCTGGCTCAAATTCAAACTCATCCAAGATGTTATGGTTATCCGTGTTCTTCCAAGAATGAAGAAGATCCGATCAAAATTGAAGGCGTTAGAGTGGCCACAATACAAAATATTGATTTTTCAAACACTAAAGGACAGCAAATAGTCAGAGGTCAGATCTGGCCGAAATTCAAACTCATCCGAGACATTGTAGTTATTCTTGTTACCAGCAAGAATGAAGAAGATCCACTGAAAAACAAAGATGCTAGAGTGGCCACAACACCGAATATTGATTTTTCAAACACTCAAGGGCAGATAACTCCGTGGTCAGAGGTCGGATCTGGTCGAAATTCGAACTCATCCGAGATGTAACGAATGTTCTTGTTACTTTTAAGAATAAAGAAGATCCGAATAAAAATGAAGGCGCTAGAGTGGCCACAACACTAAATATTGATCTTTCACACAGTCAAGGGGAGATAACTCTGAAGTCAAGGGTTGAATCTGGCTGAAATTCAAAGTCATCCGAGATATTATGACTATCTTTGTTACTTCCAAGTATGAAGAAGATCCGATCAAAATTGAAGACGCTAGAGTGGCCACAACACATAATAATAATTTTTCAATCACTCAAGGGCAGCTAAATCCACAGTCAGAGGTCGGATCTGGCTGAAATTCGAACCCATATGAGATATTATGATTTTCCTTGTTACCTGCAAGAATGAAGAAGATCCAATGAAAATAAAGGCGCTAGAGTAGCCACAACATTTTTTCCATTATAAGTCTATGGGGATTTTTCCAGACACTCAAGGGCAGCTAACTCCGCAATCTGAGGTCGAACCTGGCCGAAATTTGAACTCATCCGAGATATTGAGGTTGTCCTTGTTACCTGCATGAATGAAGAAGATCCAATCAAAAATGAAGTTGCTAGAGTGGCCACAACATTTTCTCCATTATAACTCAATGGGAGCTATCTGTTGCCATAGAAACCAGAATTCTGATCCGACCTGGCCAAAAACCTACTGCAACCTTTCCCTTTCCTCAATGATGATTCAGATAAAATTTGATTGCGATTGGCCTTGTTGTCTTACAGATATTCAAGATTTAAAGTGTGGACGCACGACCGCACGCACGGACGCACGAACGGACGGTCGACGGCTCGACTTCCATACTATAAGCTCACTTTGTGAGCCTTCGGCTCAGGTGAGCTAAAATGGGGTTCAAGGGGATATACTTCATGGACACGTTTCCTGATGATACCTTGCAAATTGAAATAGTGTTGGGATAAAAAAAAAGCCTCACATCAGCTTATCAGCGGTTTATGCTAGTTTTGTAGATCGCTGTATCCCTCTTCTCCCTATGGTCTTTAAATCGAGTCATCCGTGCTTCTTTCATGGTGTACAATTTATTGACGAAACCTTGCCCATCAAAAGATACATTTTAAAAAAAAATCACCTCAACGAGTATCCACAATTTATGTTTACCGACGTAAAGCTATTCACCTAGTAAAGAGGGTGACCTAGTAAAGAGGGTGAGGTTATGGCCATGTAAAACCGGTTTAAGCCCGCCAGTAACTTTGTGTTACTGATCGTTCCAAGTCGATACTTCTGTGGTGGTTCTTTTTGTTTTATGTCTTGGTGTTTAAAAAATTTTTTGTGCTGTTGGCGCCTTATGTATGTTTTCATATTTTTAGTTAAGTTAAGGTAACTGAGTGGCCACCTATTGGGAAAATAGCTGCCCATTCGGCTTACGATTGTTTCATGGTATAAGTACCTGATTGTTAGTTTGGTTTTTTCCCACCTCGGTTTTTGGAGTGGGAATCTTTTTCTGATTGCGCCTTTTCCTGATCTTTGCCTACTTGTATCATTTTAGTTGGTTGGTGGCGGAGCTTCTTGTTTGTTGCTCAATCTGTGAGTCCTGGTATTTGATTCATCATGATGTTTATCATGATTTATTTGCTTGTTCTTGATGATTCATTTACTAGTTAGAGATTCACCACAAGGACTGAAAGACTAACTAAATGTTATCAACCACTGCAGAAGCTGAGGGTAAGGTTATGGCCATTTAAAATCGATTTAAGCCAGTAATTTAGTGTTACTGATCGTTCCAAGTCGATACGTCTGTGGTGGTTCTTTTTGTCTTATGTCTTGATGTTTAAACTTTTATTTGTGCTGTTGGCGCCTTATGTGTGTTTTCATATTTTTAGTTAAGTTTAGATAACTGAGTGGCCACCTATAGAGTTAATAGCTGCTCATTCGGCTTACGATGTGTTTCCATGGTATAAGTACCTGATTGTTCCCACCTCGGTTTTTGGAGTGGGAATCGTTTTCTGATTGCGCCTTTTCCTGATCGTTGCCTACTTGTACCTTTTTTAGATAAAACAAAAATAATAATAATAATAAAACTCCATGGAAACATCTCCGTATGGAACTTAACCCCTTCAAGCCTATACTCATATAGTAAAACTGAGGTCTGACGGGGTCAAGAGAAAAAAACAATAAATGATGTTATTATGTAATTTAAAAGTCAAAGATGCTAAATTCTAACAAAAATCGATATAATAAACCATTATTTTATGATAGGCAAGGTAAATATTTATGAAATTGAAATTTAGTTCATAAATAGATATTCACAACACATTACAGACGTATAGGTTATAACTTGAATGATATGCGACAGTCTGCATGCTTAGTTTTTAACCCAATTATGATTGATAACTATGCTGCCTTCTTTAATTGCACGCCGGTGGGTCGGGCGTCAGACTGTATGCTGGCACCGACTTAAAGCTATTCATTTTAGTTGGGCGCCGTATGTATGTTTTCATATTTTTAGTTAAGCTAAGGTAACTGAGTGGCCACTTATTGGGAAAATAGCTGCTCATTCGGCTTACGATTTGTTTTCATGGTATAAGTACCTGATTGTTAGTTTGTTTTTTTTTCCCAACTCGGTTTTTGGAGTGGGAATCTTTTTCTGATTGCCCCTTTTCTTGATCTTGCCTACTTGTACCTTTTAATATGTAATTAAATGAAATTCCCAAGTTAACATGAATAAGTTTCCGTAATGAATGTTTACCCTTTAACACTCCTGTTTTACCATTATGAAAACTTGCCCATGCAAAATACTGTGATTTTTAAAATTGTAAAAAATGAAAATTTTCAGTAGAAATGTTTTGATATTTTTTCTTATTTTTGCTCAAAACATAGATTGTGGGTACACGTTAGAACCGCCTCGACGAGGTGGTTCTAACGAGTACCTACAATCTATGTTTTGGAGCAAAAATAAGAAAAAATAGGTATACCCCTGCATACCCCAGTTTTACTATATAAAAATGGGGTTCAAGGGGGTATACTTTACACGGACATGTTTTCCTGATGCTGTTTAAAAGTGGGTACTAGGGGTTATACATTACATGAGCATGCTATCGTGGTGATAAAGCCTGAGTTGTTTCTTGGCTGATCGGAGAACTCGTGAGTCGACTCTTGCCAAGCAAGACATTTTGCAGATGAACAATTTTCATAAATATGGCTTCATATAATACAAGTTAAGTGATACATGAAAGAGTTCAAAGATTTCACTGCAATTACCGTTAATCCTGCACATTTAATTCACTGAATTAAAGTAAAGCGCCGTTCAGAAAAAAAATTGCCTGTCATATTTTTTGAATATAATTAGGATGGATTGAGACAGTTGATAGAACAAAACAACCATAACCACGAACTTAATCGTGTTGGAACTTTGAAATTTGAAACTTTAAATTTCAAACTTTAGGTTTTGAAAACAGATACATGTAGATTGTGGGAAGATCCGCCGAAGTGAGGCTTTGCTAACTAGTGTCACAATCTATGTTTATTTGCACACATAGTAAAAGGTAAAGAATTATACATTACAGAGTCAATCGTGTAGCAGAAAAACATGTCCGTGAAATGTATACTCCGTTAAACCCAACTTTTATATAAAAACACTTAGGTATAAAGGGGTATTACTTTCTTATTTTAGTCCAAAGTATAGGTTGTGGGTACTCGTTAGGACCGCGCCACCGAACCACATCACGAAAACACGTCCGTGCGATGTATATCTCCTTATGTCCCACTTTTAAACTGGGTATACATGGTTTTACATATCTTTTCTTATTTTTGATCAAAAGCAAAAAATGTGGATACTCTTATTCTTCGATAAATTCTTCTATTCAAACAGAATCACCAGGTTAACATGTATCACAGTTTTATACAGCAACACTGTGGTTTACAGGTGTATACCTTGTTTTCTTATTTTAATTAAAAACATAGATTGTTGTTACTCGTTAGAACCGCCACGCTGTACCCACGATCTATATTTTGAGCAAACAAAAAAAAAAAAAAAAAAAAAAAAAAAAAAAAACTTAGCATAGTACATGGCCATGTTTTCGTAATTACACTTAGCGAGTACCAGCTTAAGTACCACACGATGCCAATTGTAATATTTGCCATTAGTTGTTTCTAATTTTTTGAGCAAATATATCAAAAAAAATAAAAGTAATGATTTCCCATGAATAAATTTTCTGTAGATTGCAAGGGAAACACAATAACTGTAATAAAAAATAAAATAAATCATTTAAAAAGAAAATCAATCGGTATAAATAAATGGGCTACAATATAAAGGACTAGGGCATTTAACGCCTGATTTTGGCCTCAGATTGTGTCAAAAAATAAATTTTGGAATTTAGGTGAGAAAACTATTCCTTAAAACAGCCATATGCCTCCTCTATTAAAAACAAGAACAAGTACTCCATTTATCCTACAAGCGTTGCCATGGCAACGCCCAGAATAACAATAGATAGAGCACATTCTGCACCTTTTGGTCTATTTTCGACCATTTCTGAACGCATTTTTTTAATTTTTAAGTGCCAGCCCACACTCCGAACAAAATGATACTTAGCATGCAATATCCCTGGGTGATACTTCATAATTATTTCACAATAAGAAATTGTTCGTCGCGTGGGCCGCGAAAATGATGTTGAATGGTGAAAAATTGACCCAAAATTGCAAAAATTGGTATTTCTATGCTTTTCGGAGCGTTGCCATGGCAACATGTGTAATTTGAACATGATAGTTATGCTAGAGTTAATAAGCAGGGACATATACCTGCTATTTGCAATACGTTTCTGCTCAAAATTCCAAAATTCAGTTTGAGGTTATGGCCATGTAAAATCGGTTTAAGCCCGCCAGTAACTTTGTGTTACTGATCGTTCCAAGTCGATACTTCTGTGGTGGTTCTTTTTGTTTTATGTCTTGGTGTATAAAATTTTTTTGTGCTATTGGCGCCTTATGTATGTTTTCATATTTTTAGTTAAGTTAAGGTAACTGAGTGGCCACCTATTGGGAAAATAGCTGCTCATTCGGCTTACGATATGTTTCATGGTATAAGTACGTGATTGTTAGTTTGGTTTTTTCCCACCTCGGTTTTTGGAGTGGGAATCTTTTTCTGATTGCGCCTTTTCCTGATCTTTGCCTACTTGTACCTTTTTATCAACACATGAGGCCGAAATCAGGCCTTAAATTCCCTAGGCCTTTAATGCGACATACTGCATGCTTATAATTTAAACAGGACCTGGTTAAATGCTTTGCTTCCCTCTTTAGTTTCACGCCGGTGGGTGGGACCTCAGACTCCATGACGGTCATGATTTAATGCTCTCTTACAGACGGTAGGAAAATGACTATGAGTTTAGATAAAGAGTTTAAACTCTTGTCTCTGGTCGGCCCCACCGGGATTTAAACATAAGGTTTCATCTGTCCCGTATTTCAGTGTCTTTTTTACTGTCGATTCCTCGTTTTTGGTGCATTTCGGTGCTTGTGCTTGTATCTTTGCTATTAATATGTGTCCGATTTATCACCTTTCAGTTACAATATGATTTCCTATACGATAGTGTCCATATTAAAGGGACTGCTTCGTAAATACAACGTATGCAATGACGTCACATATATAAGATATGGAAGCTTTTTGGTTAGATCAAACGATTGTTTTTGCATTACGAAAACTTGCCCATGCAATACACAGAGATTTTTTAGCTTTAAAAATTGAAAATTTTCAGCTGAAAAATGTTGATATTTTTCTTATTTTTGCTCAAAACATAGATTGTGGGTACTCGTTAGAACCGCCTCGGCGAGGCGGTTCTAACGAGTACCCACAGTCTATGTTTTGGAGCAAAAATAAGAAAAATAAGTGTACCCCTTCAAACCCCAGTTTTTCTATATAAAAGTGGGGTACAAGGGGGTATACATCACACGAACATGTTTTCGTGATGGATCGTTTTGTATTACATCAGGAAAACACCTCCATGCAATATATACCCCCTTAAACCCCACTTTTATATAGAAAAACTGGGGTATGCAGGGGTATACCTATTTTTCTTATTTTTGCTCCAAAACATAGATTGTGGGTACTCGTTAGAACCGCCTCGCCGAGGCGGTTCTAACGTGTACCCACAATCTATGTTTTGAGCAAAAATAAGAAAAATATTTTTTAAAATGTAATGAAATTTTAGGTTTTTTTACAACCTCAAAAATTTCTTTATATTGCATGGGCATGTTTTCGTAATGAATTAAAAACATACTAAGAGCGAGGATTACAGCCTCTCAAGGCGGTTCCAAGGCGGTTATTTTGTTTTTTATATTCATGTTGCGTGTTTTGTCCGTTTGTTTGTCCGTTGCGCTCGTCAGGGTGTTTAATTATAGTCGAGTTGCTGCTTTTCTTGTTGGGCTCTGGTTTAGTTGCGTGAATGAACATCTTGACGAACAAGTGGAAATGGTCTTCTTCCCGCATAATATCTTTCGGTTGAGGTTTTGGCTTTATTGCAGCAACATTATGTAATACATGTGATAGCCTGTTGAGATCTTGGTTTAAATTTATTCTAAGAAGGTACAAGTAGGCAAAGATCAGGAAAAGGCGCAATCAGAAAAAGATTCCCACTCCAAAAACCGAGGTGGGAAAAAAAACAAACTAACAATCAGGTACTTATACCATGAAACATATCGTAAGCCGAATGAGCAGCTATTTTCCCAATAGGTGGCCACTCAGTTACCTTAATTTAACTAAAACTATGAAAACACGCATAAGGCGCCAACAGCACAAACATTTTTAAACACCAAGACATAAAACAAAAAGAACCACCACAGAAGTATCGCCTTGGAACGATCAGTAACACAAAGTTACTGGTGGGCTTAAACCGGCTTAATCCGTTTTTAATAATCTCTAATTATACATTTTCGCTGTACTGATAGAAATGGTAATTTCGCTGTCCTGGTTAAAATGGTTTCATTAATGAAAATGGTAATCTCTGTATTTCTGGTGTCTTCAGTTTGGATTATAACTTAATTACATCAAAAGTTTAGTTACATGTGTTCGCCAATTGAACATTATGTTTGTTTTTCTTTGATTTTCTTTATTTAATCGGTGTCAAAGCAAAAGTTGCTTATGTTCATTATACTTGTCCCCAGTAAAAACGATAATCGGTGTCCCAGGAAAAATGGTTTATCTCCAGTAAAAACGATAATCGGTGTCCCAGGAAAAGTGGTTTATCTTCATTATACTACTATTTATTGTACCGGCCTCTCTGTCGTGCTCGTTGCCTTTCATTTCGGCTGTAACATAACCGGGTGGCTACCTTGTTGGGAAAAGCTAGTCATTCTGCTCTGTTAGAAAAATGTTTTGTTGTGTTTTATGTATTAAATTTTCCTTTCCCACCTGGTGTCTATGTCGGGACTTTTAATTTATTTGAATCGATTCCTGGTCCCTCTATTCTTACTTAAGTTACAATAACTCCAAGATATTTGTGATCATGTTGTTTAAACATATATTCTGAGGTTGAATTAATTTTCACTAAAATGACAATATGCGCACACAAAATAAATGGAAGGTTGTCGCATGACACTTACAATTATTATGCTGAATCGCGTGTGCTTTGTGCTTAGCCCCTCCGATGGTGTATATTTTTCATTTAATCCCATAATTTACATACTCTTTGTCAACCAAAATAGCATTTATAAAATAGATTTGAGACTATTTTATTTCAAATTTGCATGAGAGAAACGTATGCATCTTGGCGGTACCGTGCAATGTATACATACTTTCTTCCCGGTTGTGAAACTGAAATGTACAGGGGTACACGTAATTTGCTTCAAGTTTTACTTCAAACACAGCTTGTGGTTACTAATTTGAACCGTACTGTAATGTATGTATCACAGCTCTTATAAGAGTGTGTATGGTCCCTTTACTACAACTCTGTAGGTCTTAACAATAATTACCTCTGACATGATTTATATCACATGACTTTTTTGTATGCATGCTTTGTGAGTTAAAATTAGAAAAGATTAAACAATCAAACCGTAAAGATGTGTTTTCGAACCTAACAAGATCATGAGACGTACCGGCAAGGATAACTTGCAAACACTTGCAAACTATTTACTGTAAAAACGTGGGATGTGACGGGGTATACATTGAAGAAATATGTTATCAGCCGAAGCCTAAAGATTCAGAAATGACAATGATTGTTACAAATTGTTTGATTACTATGTCCTAAGCCTAATTTCAGGATAACACTTGAAGTGCGTAATGATGAAAGAATGTTACTCTTAGACATTACAGTAGAACTTAGGTCGTTGTCATTACGAAAATTTGCCCATGCCATAAATAGAGATTTTTTCAGCAGTAAAAATTGAAAAAATCACTTGAAAAAGTTTCATATTTTTGCTCAAAATATAGATTGTGGGTACTCGTTAGAACCGCCTCGCCATTTTGCTCAAAACATAGATTATGGGTACACGTTAAAACCGCCTCGCCGAGGCGGCTCTAACGAGTACCCACAATCTATATTTTGGAGCAAAAATAAGAAAAATAGGTTTACCCTTGCATACCCCAGTTTTGCTATATAAAAGTGGGGTATAAGGGAGTATATATTACACGGACATGTTTTCCTGATGGTACTGTCAATGCGCCTCATCATCAGAAATGCAGTATTTGTGACCACCCGAATTTAATGGCTGTTCACTTAGCCCTCTGCATTTACTTGTTCTGTCCAAGCTAGCACTGTGACCACCTAATACCTTCAATAGCTGCTCGCTCTGCTTTCCGTTATTCATGTTAAACGTTGGTATCTATGTTTAGTATTTTCTTAATATGATTTCTTATTTCTTGTTTATCACTGAACCACTGCAGAAGCTGAGGGTGAGGTTAGGTACCTGTAAAACCGGTTTAAGCCCGCCAGTAACTTTGTGTTACTGATCGTTCCAAGTCGATACTTCTGTAGTGGTTCTTTTTGTTTTATGTCTTGGTGTTTAAAATTTTTTGTGCTGTTGGCGCCTTATGTATGTTTTCATATTTTTAGTTAAGTTAAGGTAACTGAGTGGCCACCTATTGGGAAAATAGCTGCTCATTCGGCTTGCGATGTGTTTCGTGGTATAAGTACCTGATTGTTAGTTTGGTTTTTTCCCACCTCGGTTTTTGGAGTGGGAATCTTTTTCTGATTGCGCCTTTTCCTGATCTTTGCCTACTTGTACCTTTTTGGTAACGCTACGTCATGTTTGCTGAATCCAAACTAGCATCATGGAAACATCTCTGTGTGGAAATTAACCCCTTCAAACCTAAACTTATTATAGTAAAATTGAGGTTTGACGGGGTCAAGAGAAAAAAGTCAATAATTGGTGTAACTTTGTAATTTAAAAGTCAAAAATGCTAAATTCTAACAAAATTAATATAGTGAATCATTTTTTTTATGATAGGCAAGGTAAATATTTGTAAAATTAAAATTTAGTTCATAAATAGATATAAAATATGTAATTTAAAGAAATTCCCAAGTAAGCATGAAGAAGTTTCCGTAATCACGGGGGTGATTCAATTGATACCACCTGTGCTGTCGTCCGAGACGTTACTGCATATATTGCTGTCGTCCGAGTATTCCGGTTTCCGTCCGAGTACTACGGCTGTCGTTACACAACCAGTACACACGTAAAAGTGGATCGCAATCGAATCTGAAGGTATTATTTATATTTTTTCTGCTAGAATGTGTTGTTAGATATTTGTCTATCGTGCAATATGTTTGTACGGGCTTTTGGGTCGCTAGTTTTCATACAAACATGTGTTTAATCGTAAAATAGCAAAAATCACATAAATATGCAAATACTATGAAAATCAGCATCTCTCATTTCTGACCATTTATTGAACAACGTGGAAAACATAACTGCAAAGATAAAACCTTTTACAGTTTTAAAAAAATCCAAAGCAGAAAGGTTTTGATGGGGCGTTTAACTTTTGGTGTTACTGCTGTCGATCAGTTGTAAATTTGTGTGATACGGCTGTCGGTTAAACTCGTTACGGATGTCGACAATTTAGAACAGGTGGTAGATCCAAATATACGGGTAAAACTAAGTTTAAGGCCTCCTAGATTTCAGAAATATGAATGAAACAACATCTGCTTCACTCTGTTCATAATTCTAACGATAAACCAGTGGGTTGTATCTACACGAACGGTTAGATATTTACATGGCACACCGCCGCCCTGATCAAACCAAGTTATGAATATTGAACGTCGTATATATGTAGTGACCGATGCCTTACTTTCTCAATCATTTTTGCATGCATTATCCAAATAAGAAAGTGTAGTGTATATAACTTAAACTTTGATGAGCGTCAAAAAAGAAGACAAACTGTGGCGAAAGTGACTGATAGATCCTTTGTGTAATGCACTAGTCATTTGTAACCACGCCCGTCCCCCATCCCCGGGGCGGGCGGGGGATAGCCGTGGAAATGAGCGCAAGTTTTCTGTTACACTTCAGTTGCCCGCACAGTAAGTATTTGTACTGTTACAGTCTGTATATCCTTTCACGTGCTACTAAGTAGACTCGTCGATCTTTTGACGCACCTGAGGTCAAATTCGAGCTATATATAATTTATGTCGTTTGAACAGAGTGAATTAGACATTTTGTGGTCGCTTTAAGCAACTTTACGTATAAAGTAGGGACAGCCTGTTTAATCGGTAGTAGCACATGCTTTACATATAGGGACAGCCTGTTTAATCGGTAGTAGCACGTGCTATTTAACATACTCGTAGTTACAGCGGTAAAATACTGCCTGTGTCATTCAAGCTGATACGACAGTTCAGTATAGCTCGGCAAATGGGTCACTGTATCTGGGCGTGGTCGGCTAGTCCATCTGTTCAAGTAGGGAGATAATAGAAAAGTCGAATTCAGTCAGCCTAGAGCGCTGTCACATATTTTACCGTGAAAGATCAGCTACCTATTTTGTCCAATCCAGTAAACTAGACAAACTCGGATTTTCATTCTAACGGACAACATGTGAGTTGAGTCTTTCAACTGTATACCTTTAGCTTTTACCTAGGTCAAAAGTAGACCATACTCAATAACGTATTCATAAGGTAACGCCCATACAGTGACCTATTTGCCGAGCTACAGACACCTAAATTTTAATTTTGCCATTTTTGGGGACGATAGCACTTTAACCGATGTCGAGTCGTCATCTGAGGCACTAGTTTCAGGGGGGCTGTGAGGAGCCACTGCAGATGGGAGCAAGTAATGAACACGGGTGTCACTGAAAGCTGTCCTAATAAATGGTGAAACTTCGAATTTAATAAATGATACAGTTTTCTTGCGTGTGTGGTGTTTATATGTAAAGTTGCTTGGTTTGAAGCAAGAGAATAGACAGTCTATACAGTCCTTTTATCAGTTGCAAATGAAAACTATTCAGAAACTACAAAAAAAAAAAAAAAAAAAAAAAAAAAAAAAATGCATAAAATGCGTTGAATTTTATTTCAGTGGACAATATGCTATCTCAAAATACTATCGACAACCGTATCGTACTGATCAATAAACAACCGCCAGCCGTATCAGGGGTCAACGACAGCCGTATCACGCTTTTTAAAAACGGCAAATAAAATTTGAAGGACGCAACGGGTTGGGGAAATGATTATAGTTTTCAAAGGCTAAATGGAAAACGAAATAGTCCAGCTATTTTCGCTTATGAGGAATGTTTGCATATGTTGAAAGTAAGAAAAAACACGCGAGAAAACAATGTTTTGTACTCAAAATAAGTTCTTGTGATTATCTATATGTTAAGAAAGTTGGAAACACGTTGGAAATAACGACAAATACCTTCTTGACAATTTTCCGTGATAATTGCGCTGAATAGCGACGAAAGTTTGGCCCTGTGGACACTGAAACAGGGGCACTGATGGTAACGACAGCCGTAATACTCGGACGACAGCAATATATGCAGTAACGTCTCGGACGACAGCACAGGTGGTATCAATTGAATCACCCCCGTGGTAATGAAGATATGTATTTAGATAAATACTACCTAAATTCTGTATATTTTTTTTTCAATTTTTACAAATGTTCACTTTTTCTGAAATTTCTTGGATAAAGAATCAAATTTCAGCCTTCAGCCACACGGGAGTAAATATTCCTCTAACAGCCATGTTATATTTACCTCGCATAACATTTAAAAGTGTTTATAGACCAAGCAGATAATAAAAGCTCACGCGTAAATATCGACATCTAATATACTGTTTTGCATTCGAAACCTTAGAAGTTTCGCTCATGATTCTTATCAAGTTGCAGAATGATTAATTAACTGTATTTCCAACTCACTGGCAACAGTTTTCTAAACGCATTGCACTTGCCCATGCAATATACAGGCATTTTTTGAGCTTTAAAAATTTAAAATTTTCTGTAGAAAAAATTTGATATTTTTCTTATTTTTGCTCAAAACGTAGATTGTGGGTACACGTTAGAACCGCCTCGCCGAGGCAGTTCTAACGAGTACCCACAATCTATATTTTGAAGCAAAAATAAGAAAAATAGGTATACCCCTGCATACCCCAGTTTTGCTATATAAAAGTGGGGTTTAAGGGGGTATTCATTGCAAGGACATGTTTTCCTGATGTTGTGTCGTGCAAAAAAGGATAAGCAGAGGCTTCTATCTCAACGTATGCTGATCACAACGCAAATATTACTTGTAGTTATCAGTTGCAAAACTTGCATTTCTTTGCCTACTTGTACCTTTTCCTACCGTGTTTACTGCCATTCTCTTATACTGTGTTACGCCCGTGTTAAAAACAGAGAAATGCTGATGTATTTTCATCAGATCGCAGACAAAGTGATGCTTTTTAAAAATTTGGAAAAGTATGCAGCAATTAGGAAGTATTTTTGCAAATGCATCTTAAGTTTGGATCCAGTATTATTAAAAATATGAAACTTTGAAAAAGCCCGATTATCGTTGACGTTATAATTTCGTTCACAGTATAGTATGCGATATCGTTTTTGTAACCATAGATATATTTTAAACTCTTTAAACTTCACGCCTGTCACATTGCGCTGCCAAACGCACACGGAGGTTACTGTTTGACATGGTTGAAAACTCTTACTGACATTTTAAATTACAAGATCTCCAAAATTATCATCAGGATAACATGTCCATGCAATGTATACCCCATCAAAACCCAAATTTATATAGTAAATGGGGTATACAGGGGTATACCTATTTTACTATTTTTATATAATTTTTATATAATACATAGATTTAGGGTACTTGTTAGAACCTCCTTGGCGAGGCGTTTCTAACGTGTACCCACTATTATTGTTTCTGAGCATAAACGTTTCAAATATCAAACTATTTTTTCAAATGATTTTTCAATTTTTACAGTTGAAAAAAATCAATGTACATGTTTATTGCATGAACGTGTTTTCGTAATGCTTTAAATGACATGAACCATTTTGAAGCTAACGAGTGGGACTTAAATGTAGTAAAATATAGGCTTTGAAGTCATCGAACGGACAATGACCTGTCTTTAAGCTCTACCAAATTGAAATTCAAGTATAATTCATTTTACAAAAATCAAAGTATAAACTTTAAACGTAGATCATTTTGGTGCAGTAATCCTTTAACACTTGCAATGAACGTCAGACATTTTAAAATATGCATCAAGGATATTTAAAGCAGCATCACAATTCGCCATAAAAAGGTAAAAGTAGGCAACGATCAGGAAAATGCGCAATCAGAAAAAGATTCCCACTCCAAAAGCCATGGTGGGAAAAAACTAAATTAAAAATCCGTTACTTATACAATGAAAACATATCGTAAGCCGAATGAGCAGCTATTTTCCCAATAGGTGGCCACTCAGTTACCTAAACATAACTAAAAATATGATAACACACATATAGCGCCATCAGCACAAAAATTTCAAACCCCAAAACATAAACAATAAGCAACTTTACACTGCTTTGCTGGGACAGTTTCGCTTTGCTCTTTTTGCCAAGGTGTCCAACCCTGAATTATTTTACTAGCGTAAACGTACTGAACGATAATAAAAATGTAGTTGTAACATCAAAATTAAGCAAACGGATCTGACTTCTATTTATGACAATCACCAAAACAGCAATGTTGGGCATGTGCGTCTCTTTCATAAGAATGCATTACGAAAATATGCCCTGTTATATACAGATTATTCTAAGGTACAAGTAGGCAAAGATCAGGAAAAGGCGCAATCAGAAAAAGATTCCCACTCCAAAAACCCAGGTGGGAAAAAGCCAAACTAACAATCAGGTACTTATACCATAAAACATATCGTAAGCCGAATGAGCAGCTATTTTCCCAATAGGTGGCCACTCAGTTACCTTAACTTAACTAAAACTACACTGTATGAAAACACAAATAAAGCGCCAACAGCACACAAAAATATTTTTAAACACCAAGACATAAAACAAAAAGAACCACCACAGAAGTATCGCCTTGGAACGATCAGTAACACAAAGTACTTGCGGGCTTAAACCAGTTTTATAGGCGCCAAACCTCGCCCTCAGCTTCTACAGTGGTTTTGTTATAAGTTGTAACAATTGAAATTTTCAGTAGAAAAAAAATATATATATATATTTTTTTTTTCTTTGGCTCAAAAAATAGATTGTGGGTACACGTTAGAACCGCCTCGCCGAGGCGGTTCTAACGAGTACAAACAATCTATGTTTTGGAGCAACAATAAAAAATAGGTATACCACTGCATACCCCATTTTACTATATAAAAGTGGGATATAAGGGGGTATACATTTCACGTACACGTTTTCCTGATGATTGTATATTAATTGTATATTAATTGTGTTCTTTGCTTTTTAAAACAAAATTTTAAAATCACCAGTTTATTTTCCGAACATGCCAATTTCAATTATTTTGTAAGACTAACTTTTCTTTCAATTTCAGATTAATTTATTTCTGATACTGGCGCGCATTATTCAGATTAAATTTGCAATGCAAACTTATTGAAAAAAAAAAATCATTGGTTAACACTTTTGTCGATAATGCAGTTTTACAGATTTTGTCTCAAAACATTTGCATTATCATCAACACTGTTGTATTGTCTGCAAAGTCAAATTAATATTTGAATTCTAAACAGAATGTTAGAAATAGAATAATTCTAGTTAAACCTAATATTACCAAAATAGGATGGTGCAAGATTTTTAATTTCAGTATATCATTGTTTAGATAAGTCTGTGTAAGTGCGTGGCGTTGCAAGACAGCTTATCAGCGATTCTATTTGTGCGCATGTTTAAAGTTTACAAAAGACGCGGAAAATGGAAAGAATGTTAATATCAAAAGCTTTTAATTTCGTAAATGAAAACGTATGGCGTATTTATTTGTCTTTCACTTATAGACAGAAGTGCAGCTAATGGGCAAGATGTTATCATATTTGTTTTGTCTCTGATATTAGGAAATCAGATGCATATTGAGTGCCTTAATATGCACCATATAATCACTTTTTATTGACATTTGTTTCGTAATGCAAATGCGTTCAATGAAATAAAAGTATCTGAGAACAACTATGAATAAAACAGAATTTTTACTTTGTAATATTAATAAAAGTACGGAAAAAGGCACAACTAGGCAATCTCAGAAAATGGCACAATCAAAAAGAAATTCCCATCAAAAAACGAGATGCGATAAAACTAAATTGACAATCATGTACTAACACAGAGAGAACATATAGCTAGCCGAGTTGGCAACTATTTCCTAATACATGGATCTCTACAAAGTTTGTAAAAAGCATGACCCTGGGCTGACCTTGACCGGCCTTTTTTATGGCAAAGTCAACATAGGTTTCCAATGCATTTGAATGGGGAAAATTGTCAAAATGTCATTGGAAGGACAAAATCTACAAGAAATCGGGGGTCAAGTGTATTATTGGGGACCCTTCTTTATCTTAAAAAAACAACCCTTAACTACTACATAATACAACCAAAAGTCGACAAGTCTTCAAGAGGACAAATGGACAATTCATTAATGAGGACCCTTCTCCCAATCTCATAGGTCGACAAGTCGACAGGTCGACAGGTCGACAAGTCGACAGGTCGACAAGTCGACAAGTCGACAATTCAGTTTTGGCAGTTTAGGTTCTATTTCCCATCATGCACTTAGTCCTTGTAGTTCCTCTTGGACTATACCTACCTATCCATTTATATATTTTGGCAATATTGATTTGTCGACTTGTCGACTTGTCGACTTGTCGACCTGTCGACCTGTCGACCTAGTGCTATTGTCAATAAGAAAGATCCGGTTAGGTTTATGGTTAGATTAGGGTTAGTGTTAGCAATTTTGGCATTATTGATTTGTCGACTTGTCGACCTGTCGACTTGTCGACCTGTCGACCTGTCGACCTAGTGCTATTGTCAATAACAAAGATCCGGTTAGGGTTAGGGTTAGATTAGGGTTAGTGTTAAGGTTAGTGTGTGGTTAGGGTTAGGGCTTGGCTAGGTTTAGGGTTAGTGCTTGCCTCCCAGGCGTCGTATGCAATCATTCTTCAGGTATATGATGATTATTATGTATTGACAGCTATATACCACATAGGCTTTTTTTCCCATCATGCACTTAGTCCTTGTATTTCCGCTTGAACTATACCTACCTATCCATTTATATATTTTGGCAATATTGATTTGTCGACTTGTCGACTTGCCTTTAAGTTTCCAGTGGATATGCTGCTGTACATCTATATATGTCAATAATCTGTACTGCCAAAATTGATTTGTCGACTTGTCGACTTGTCGACCTGTCGACCTGTCGACCTAGTGCTATTGTCAATAAGAAAGATCCGGTTAGGTTTATTGTTAGATTAGGGTTAGTGTTAGCAATTTTGGCATTATTGATTTGTCGACTTGTCGACCTGTCGACTTGTCGACCTGTCGACCTAGTGCTATTGTCAATAACAAAGATCCGGTTAGGGTTAGGGTTAGATTAGGGTTAGTGTTAGGGTTAGTGTGTGGTTAGGGTTAGGGCTTAGCTAGGGTTAGGGTTAGTGCTTGCCTCCCAGGCGTCGTATGCGACCATGCTTCAGGTATATGATGATTATTATGTATTGACAGCTATATACCACATAGGCTCTTTTTCCCATCATGCACTTAGTCCTTGTATTTCCGCTTGAACTATACCTACCTATCCATTTATATATTTTGGCAATATTGATTTGTCGACTTGTCGACTTGCCTTTAAGCTTCCAGTGGATATGCTGCTGTACATCTATATATGTCAATTATCTGTACTGCCAAAATTGATTTGTCGACTTGTCGACCTGTCGACTTGTCGACCTGTCGACTTGTCGACTTGTCGACCTGTCGAGCTAGTGCTATTGTCTACAACAAAGATCCGGTTAGGGTTAGGGTTAGGGTGTGGTTAGGTTTAGGGCTGGTTTAGGGTTACGGTTAGGGTTAGGGTTAACTGTTGACACTCAGATTGGGACAATAATGACCATTAATGAGGACCCTTCTCCCAATCTCATAGGTCGACAAATCGACAGGTCGACAAGTCGACAAGTCGACAGGTCGACAAGTCGACAAGTCGATAATTCAGTGTTGGCAGTTTAGGTTCTATTTCCCATCATGCACTTAGTCCTTGTACTTCCTCTTGGACTATACCTACCTGTCCATTTATATATTTTCGCAATATTGATTTGTCGACTTGTCGACTTGTCGACTTGTCGACCTGTCGACCTGTCGACCTAGTGCTAATGTCAATAAGAAAGATCCGATAATGTTTATGGTTAGTTTAGGGTTAGTGTTAGCAATTTTGGCATTATTGATTTGTCGACTTGTCGACCTGTCGACTTGTCGACCTGTCGATCTGTGGACCTAGTGCTATTGTCAATAACAAAGATCCGGTTAGGGTTAGGGTTAGATTAGGGTTAGTGTTAGGGTTAGTGTGTGGTTAGGGTTAGGGCTTGGCTAGGGTTAGGGTTAGTGCTTGCCTCCCAGGCGTCGTATCCGATCATGCTTCAGGTATATGATGATAATTATGTATTGACAGCTATATACCACATAGGCTTTTTTTCCCATCATGCACTTAGTCCTTGTATTTCCGCTTGGACTATACCTACCTATCCATTTATATATTTTGGCAATATTGATTTGTCGACTTGTCGACTTGTCGACTTGTCGACCTGTCGACCTGTCGACCTAGTGCTCTTGTCAATAACAAAGATCCGGTAAGGGTTCGGGTTAAGTTAGGGTTAGGGTTAGGGTTAGTGTGTGGTTAGGGTAATGGTTGGGTTAGGGTTAGGGTTAACTGTTGACATACAGATTGGGACAATATGTCAATAACAAAGATCCGGTTGACCAACATCTCCACCTCCATTTGTATACACCACTCATACTGATTTGTCGACTTGTCGACTTGTCGACCTGTCGACTTGTCGAGTTGTCGATTTACTGATGTGGACATTACAGAAGATCCATCTCCCTAGCCAATCCTTGTACTTCCGCTTGGACTAAACCTACCTATCCATTTATATATTTTGGCAATATCGATTTGTCGACTTGTCGACTTGTCGACCTGTCGACTTGTCGACCTGTCGACTTGTCGACCTGTCGACTTGTCGACCTGTCGACCTAGTGCTATTGTCAACAACAAACATCTATATATGTCATTTATATGTACTGCCAAAATTGAATTGTCGACTTGTCGACCTGTCGACTTGTCGACCTGTCGACCTAGTGCAATTGTCAACAACAAAGATCGGGTTAGGGTTAGGGTTAGTGTGTGCTTAGGTTTAGGGTTGGGCTAGGGTTAGGGTTAGGGTTTAATGTTCACATACAGAATGGGACAATAGTGAGCATTAATGAGGAGCCTTCTCCCAAACTCATAGGTCGACAAGTCGACAATCTCGACTTGTCGACCTGTCGACCTAGTGCAATTGTCAACAACAAAGATCCGGTTAGAGTTAGGGTTAGGGTTAGTGTGTGGTTAGGTTTAGGGTTGGGCTAGGGTTAGGGTTAGGGTTTAATGTTGACATACAGAATGGGACAATAATTAGCATTAATGAGGAGCCTTCTCCCAATCTCATAGGTCGACAAGTCGACAAGTCGACAATTCAGTTTTGGCAGTACAGATAAATGACATATTTAGATGTACAACCGCATATCCACTAGAAACTTAAAGGCTTATCACATGTCGATATTGCCAGTGAAAGTAATCTCGGAGGATTCTTTCTTTAGCTTGGGGGTCGAGGGGGGCTTGCCTCACAGGCGTCGTATGCGATCATGCCCCTCCCGCTTCAGGTATATGATGATTATTATGTATTGACAGCTAAATGTGCCACATAGGTTCTATTTCCCATCATGCACTTAGTCCTTGTAATTCCGCTTGGACTATACCTACCTATCCATTTATATATTTTGGCAATATTGATTTGTCGACTTGTCGACTTGTCGACTTGTCGACCTATCGACCTGTCGACCTAGTGTTATTGTCAATAAGAAAGATCCGGTTAGGGTTATGGTTAGATTAGGGTTAGTGTTAGCAATTTTGGCATTATTGATTTGTTGAATTGTCGACCTGTCGACTTGTCGACCTAGTGCTATTGTCGATAACAAAGATCCGGTTAGGGTTAGGGTTAGATTAGGGTTAGTGTTAGGGTTAGTGTGTGGTTAGGGTTAGGGCTTGGCTAGGGTTAGGGTTAGTGCTTGCTCCCCAGGCGTCGTATGCTATCATGCTTCAGGTATATGATGATTATTATGTATTTACAGCTATATACCACATAGGCACTTTTTCCCATCATGCACTTAGTCCTTGATTTTCCGCTTGGACTATACCTACCTATCCATTTATATATTTTGGCAATATTGATTTGTCGACTTGTCGACTTGTCGACTTGTCGACCTGTCGACCTGTCGACCTGGTGCTCTTGTCAATAACAAAGATCCGGTAAGGGTTCGGGTTCAGTTAGGGTTAGGGTTAGTGTGTGGTTAGGGTAAGGGTTGGGTTAGGGTTAGGGTTAACTGTTGACATACAGATTGGGACAATATGTCAATAACAAAGATCCGGTTGACCAACATCTCCACCTCCATTTGTAAACACCACTCATACTGATTTGTCGCCTTGTCGACTTGTCGACCTCTCGACTTGTCGACCTGTCGATTTACTGATGTGGACATTACAGAAGATCCATCTCCCTAGCCAATTCTGATTTCTGATTTTTAACTGTTTACCTATAGATATGGACAATAATGACCATTAATGAGGGCATCTTCACATCCATTTACATGTATACATACATGTATAATCAATACTGATTTGTCGACTTGTCGACCAGTTGACCTAGAGCTATTGTCAATAACAAATACCCGGATAGGGATATATATATGGTATTAATTTAAGTCCATGACCCGGGTATTAATAAAATTCAAAAGTCAAAAAAGACACACTTGAACTTTCTTTTCATTTATTGCTACCGGTTTCATCCATCTTGGAATTTTCAAGCAATATATATATATATATATATATATATATATATATATATATATATATATATATATATATATATATATATATATATATGTAGATGAGGAGGTATTAGGACTTGTATATATATATATATATATATATATATATATATATATATATATATATATATATATATATATATATATATATATATATATATATATATATATATATATATATATATATATATATATATATATATATATATAGGTCTGTGATCCTAACGTATGGTCCCCAATAGTGCCCTTGAGCCGAAATCGGCAAATGAACTGGAGATTGAAAGTTATGAAAGGTATTTATACCCCAGGGGTGGGTCTACCTCCACCTCTGGGCAGTATACTGTACATATAACCATGATATTCAAAGATTTTGTCTTTAAAACCGCTTGGCAAAACACAGTCAAATTTTATAAGAGCGCATCTATGAATGGGGATCCAATGTATTTAAAAATAAAAGAGGTGACATAATCAAGATGGCCACCATTGCCATACAGGGTAAAAACACTTTAAAAATCGTCTTCACCGGAACTGTTGAATTTATTGTGATGAAACTTGACATGTAGCAATTTGGACTAGCGTACTTCAATGTATCCATAAATCATGAACATGTGTTGACCTCGACATGCTTTATGGGAGGGCCAACTTAGGTCGCATATGCAGGCAGCTGATCAAATCTCATTGAATGAAAAAAAAAAAAAAAAACTTCTGGATATGGGCAAATGAACAGAATATTAACGATTTTGAAAAAGAAATTGACCCCAGGGGATCTTCTGACCTTGCCCTGGGGCTCTATACATGTAATTGAACATAATAGTCAAACAAGATTATTGGTATATATCTCATATCTCATGTGAGCGTCAAGACCATTGGTCCTCTTGTTCTCTTGTTTTAGCTTTGACGTAAATATTGGAACAATGGTACGTTATCAAATTTTTGGCGCGACGTCCTTTGGTACGCCGTTACAATGTCGCTGTTTTACACTTTTACCGATTTTAAGGGTATCTTTACTTATTATATTTAAGAAATAGATGAGCTCTAGCAGTGAATTGTTTAGTAATAATTCACTGTTTGGAGGTCAGTTGTAAAGAAGATCAAATCACGAGCGCGTAGCGCGAGTGATTTATCTTCTTACAATTGACCGACAAACAGTGAAATATTACTCAACAATTCATGCACTTGAACTGATCTTTTTCGATTCTAACACACAATAAACGGAATAAATGTTGCTGAAACCGTCGATATCGTTCAGCTTTCCGCCATTGCATTGCAGATATCCCGCAAATATATTTGACTGTAATGCCGGTATTTACACACACTTATTACGTTTGTTGTGCGCTAAAACGACGTTTCACCGTCTAACGCTGCTTTGTGGGATAGCTGACGTCACAAATGCCACAAAGTAGCGTCAGGCTTATTCGCACAGTGAAATTGTTGCACAATATAACACGTTTTTTACCATTGGCTATATAGGCGAGGTGTGTTAGAATTGTAGGTATAAAACAAAAGCGTATTACTTCAGTAGCTTGATCTGATGGGTCGGATCATTACGAAAACTTGCCCATGCAATATACGGAGATTTTTTCACCTGTAAAAATTGAAAATTTCAGGAGAAAAAATTTGATATGTTTCATATTTTTGCTCCGAAACATGTTTCAGAGCAAAAATAATAAAAATATGTATACCCCTGCAAACCCCAGTTTTACTATATAAAAGTGGGGTTTAAGGGGGTATATATTTGCACGGACATGTTCTGATGTAACGTCTCGGACCCCCGCCCATTGGGGCCTATAGAAATAGGTGAGCTGCTTGTGCCTCCAGGCAAAGCTTATACGCTATTGACTGGTCATCTGATTACTGATTAACCGCTCAGGTCTGAGCCTGCCCAGGAAAAGTGGAATCAAGTCAAACCATCCACACTTATAAGCCTTATTGGTTTAGATAAACGGTTATATTTCAAACACTTGCGGGATGTCATGACATCCTCATTTTGTGTAAAAGTCCCATAAAATGGAGGGAACGTCCCAACTTGACCGTTGCTGTTGACTGGGACGTAAAGCAGCAATTCAAACAAAGGATCACAACTCTTGGCTTTGTATATGTAATAATGTGTATATCTCACCTGGTGAGTCTTACGTGTAAGAACTGCTAACATACAATATGATTTATTGTCCCAGTAATTTTATTTTCTTGTTGCGCCTTTAACAATAAAAGTATTACAACTGCCTGAAAGAATTCGCCGTAAAACACTCGTATTAAATGTCTCGCAATAATTAGGTTTTTCGCTTTATTTAGATAAGCTTTTATAGTTTAGAGAATATAACATATGTTGCAATCTGCTACTCATCTGATTAATATTCTTCAGAAAATTATTAATCGAGGGCTAGTTTTAAAAAGTTCGTTTTGAACTGACCACGAGGGTAAGATGCCTTTTATCATATGACTTTTAAATTCTGATCTTTACGTTTCAAATTGTACATATTTTAATGAACCAGAGGACCAATGGTCTCCTGTAAACGCTCACCTGAGACCTATTTGTCACTTTTTCCCATGTAAAAGCCTATGTTTCCAAAATTGGCCATGCCGTGTCACCCTAGGGTCATCATTTGAAGAAACTATGATGGGCTGGAGTCCCAAATGCTACATACCAAGTTTCGTGAAAATAAGCCTGCCTGTTCTGGAGAATAAAAATAATTGTTAGATCCTTTGGAAGCAGTAAACATTCAAAGCGAGAAGATGAGCCATATTGTACAATTTCGGGTAATGAACCTTCATCAGCGACTCTTTACAAAACTGGCAGCGAAAGCCAGACATTATGCTGCAATTTCAAGAATTTACATCTGTGTAGTCTAAGTCAAAGACTCATATTCAAAAAGGGGCCAAATAACCAAAATACTGTTAAGAAGATGATTCTTAACTTGCAATATATTTCAAATACTCCAAATATATTCACTTATTCCAAAGGATCAAAAGAAAAATATAATCTGCACTATGGATGATGTACGTGGAGACTTTTTAGGGCCGCCACACGGCACAACACCAGCTGCAGTAATAACAAATAAAAATAATTGTTAGATCCTTTGGAAGCAGTAAACATTCAAAGCGAGAATACTTTTGAGTGGTTTTACCATAAATGGGCGTGGCAGCCATCTTGGTCAGGTGACCCGGGTTTCGCGATCAAACTTTCGCCCCTCTACACATGGATGCTCCACATAAAATTTCACTTTGATTGGCCAAGCCGTTTCAGAATTAAAGATGTTTGAAAAGTGTGTATGGACGACAGACCAGCCAAGGTAAAGAGATGACCTTGACCTAAATTAATCATATACCTTCATAGACTCCATTAGTTGTTTGCATCTACCACTTTTCAGGTCTCAAGCTGCAATCATTTTCAAAAAATCCAAAGTTTTCACTTTTTCCCATGTACAAGCTTATGTTTCCAAAATTGACCTTGCCGTAAAATAGGTCAAGGTCATCCAAGGGTCATCATTTTATCGAACTATGATGGGCTGGAGTCCCAAATGCTACATACCAAGTTTCGTCAAAATCGGCCTACCGGTTCTGGAGAAGAAGATTTCTGAGTGTTTTTTTCCATATATAGGCGTGGCGGCCATCTTGGTCATGTGACCCAGATTTCACGATCAAACTCTCGTTCGCCCTACCCATGGATGCCCAACATAAAATTTCACTTAGATTGGCCAAGTCCTTTCAGAGATGAAGATGTTATAGAAGTTATTCTATTATGTCTGAGAAATGTTCGGACCAAAGTTATTCTGTTATGTCCGAGGAATTGTCGGACCAAATATCTTACTAGGGTAATATTTCCCTTTGTCAAGGAGAGGACTACAATACTTTCATTTGTATAGTGCCATTATAAAAGACAGCACTGATTATATGCTGCAAATTATGCCAATCAAATTTGAAACGCACTGTGTCTGAATTGCGAATATTTGACGCAAAACAAATATGATAAAATCAAGCCCATTAGCTGCACTTCTGTCTATAAGTGAAAAACAAATAAATACGTCATACTTTCCATCAACGAAATTAAAAGCTTTTGATATTAACATTCTTTTTATACAACAAATGCGTCGCGTTCTCAGAAATTCATTATCGGTTTAGATTCGTTTTCTCATCAACGGTTTCATATATTTTGGCATTCTTTGTATTATATTAGTAGTTTGTATCGAATATCCTGTTTCATTTTGGCTCCATATTTCCACAATTAAAGGGTCACTGAAGAGGCTTAAGTAGCCGAAACCGCGAAATGGTCCACCTCTTTTCTCATTAATATGCTCACTTTTCTTAAAATGTGTCTGTTTTTAATCTTAAGTCTTAGTTTCATCACGCAAACAAACGTTCAGCTATCTTCCTCAGACATTACAAAAACTTGCCCACGCAATAAACATAGACCTTTTACAGCTATAAACTGTTTGAAAATTGCATTGGAAAAAAACTGATACTTTAAAACATATGGCTAAAACCATTGATTGTTGGTACACGTTAGAAACGGTTTTGGGGAGGCGGTTCTCGAGTACCTACAATCCATGTTTTGGACCAAAAATAAGCAGATTAGGTATACTACTACATACCCCAGTTTTACTATATAAAGTAATGTTAAATGGGGCATTCATTTTAAGCATCTCACTTATGTTCGTACTAAGCAGACCCTAGCTTTGCCAGGCTACTTAGATGGCTCTGATTTCTTCGTGATAGGAACCCAATCAGTTAATTGGCGCCTGAAAACTGCCAAATGAGATTCGGTACATGAAACTTTGACTTGCAGCTTTACATGTTAGTATCCTGTAAAACTAGTTGAAGCCCGTCAGTAATTTTATGTTACTGATTGTTCCAAGGCGATACATCTGTGGTGGTTCTAACTGTTTTATATTTTTGTGTTGAGATCGTGTGTAATTTTCAACTTATTTACGTTTTCATATTTGTATTTATGTTTGTGTAACTGAGTGGCCGCCTATTGGGAAATAGCTGCTCACTCGACTAACCATATGTTTTCTTGATTGTTAATTTAGTTTTTTTCCCACCTCGGTTTTTGGAGTGGATTTTTTTTCGGATTTCGACTGTCGTGATCATTGACTACAATTACCTTTCTGTTTCGGATTTTTAAACGTTCGAAAAGGTACAAGTAGGCATTAAGCAGGAAGAGGCGCAATCAGCAGAAAATTCCAAAAACCGGGAAAAACTAAAAAACGTCAACGGTGTCTACATATGGAAATGGCAGGACAAAATTCAGATGTGTTAATAGTGTTTTTCAGACAATCTGAAGTTCGAAACATTGTTTTCTTTTTCTTTCTTTTTTTAATTCAGTTTTACGTCCCTTTCAAGATAACTTCAGCTCATATGAGACGGGCCAGTCAGTAGCTGGGGCGAAAACCCCGAGACAAATCACCTGACACACCCGTAAGAAATATTGTTTTCTAAACTTTTATTTAAACATGAACGTTCGTACACATGTACATCACACGTTATGTACCATAGCTTCCTTATAGATCATTTGATCATATGATCACAGACAAAATGAACCGCGTCATGAGAAAATCGGAATGTTGCCTATGCAAAAGGAAAGGCGCAGAACACATTCTGCACATCTGGTCAGTGCCCTTGCTTTCGCCACGCGAATAGTACATTTTCTCCACTACTTATGCCTAAAGCTTTTATTTCATCTGTGGGTGTTTAGGCCGGCTTGTGTCGGACCGGGTCGGAAATACCGAACACCGTTTTAATCACGACACGGCAAACAAAAGAGTAATCACTGATGTCTGAAATGAATATTTGTGCCGCGTCATGGGAAAACCAACAATGTCGCTTCCGACCGTGTCTGGCACAAAACCGAGCTGTAGACGCACAGAAGATGGCTAGAGGCCGGAAATTCAAAGACGACGATGCCTTGCACTATCTGTGCAACAAAAACAAAGGAGCTGATCAGCGTCGCAGTAACTGCGAAGCTGATCTGCGCCTTTGTTTTTGCATATGCAAAAAATCCGGTTTTTACATGTTGCGAATACTTATTTATGATTATTGTCTCTGATCAAAACAATATGATTGACTTTTGCCAAGATAATATTGAGAAGAAAATGTATACAACCATACTTTAGAAAACCTGTGTACCGATCTCCGATCGAGTGCGACACCATTATGAAAACTTGCCCATGCAATACAAAGAGATTTTTCTAGGCGTTAATTGTTCAAGTAATAAGTTTTCAAATGAAGAATAATTCTCTATATTAATTAGTATAATAATTATTCATAAGATAAGCATTTAAGGCCTAATATTGTTTTCAAAATTGATACGGACTATTCCATAGTAGTAAATTGAAGTAAAAGGGTATATGTTTTAAGTTGATTTGATAAATGAAAATGAATTTTCAGTAGTTAAAGAAATTGTACGGATTAAAGACAGATGTACGTAATTGAAGGCGCTCAAAGGAACGTGCGTATCTAAGGGTCGAAACGTCATTTTTACGCCGCATTCGTAACGTCAGTTTTCGCTCGAAACGTCATTTCTAGCGTCAGTTTACGTTCGGAATACGAAACTATATCCATACAAGTATGCAGAGGACTTCAGAAATGTAAAAAGTTTGATATTATTTATTATTTTTTTGCTCAAAATATAGATTGTGGACATGTTATCCCGAAGAAAACAACATTTCCGCGACAGTTAGAAATAAAGAATACTAAACAGTGTCGGAAATTTTGGCGCAAAATCGACGTCGCGCGTAAAATGTACTGAATTCAGCAACGACTACCTCTTTTCGCACGCCTATAGCAGGAAAACGAATCCGGTAACTAAGGACTTTCTCGTTATCTATATGTAGTTCAGGAATTTCTCTAATACATATCAGTTTTTTAAAAAATCCTACCGTGGATTTTTTGAAATATATCAAGAAAATTAACAAAAATGGGGTCTAAAAATCGCATTTTACGTTGACGTCAATGTATTTTCGCTCTGAAATTTGACGATTTTGAAGGCCGATATCTCGAAAACAAGCTTGGAACGGTATCGATTTGTTTTCATTTTCGTATGTAGGACATCAAAATACACTCACATGCAAAAAATAAAAAAAATTCTACCGTGAGGTCAATTACGTACATCTGGCTTTAATTGTACATTTTAACATTGTTTTCAGCATTCATTTTTATGATATAATATAATATAAGTGGGGTTTAAGGGGGTATACATTACACGGACATGTTTTCATGATGACTGTTGAAAACGAACCCCTCTTGGTGGACTTGAACCTGCCTTCAAGAAGTCTGCCCTGCATCCTTAGATTGCTTATTGTAAATCTATATGTGCAAACAAACTCCGTGTTAGCTGCCATTGGTGTACATGACGGTGAAGCACATGTTAATTTATCATTTCGGACTGTACCGGCTATGTTTGGAATAAAATTTTCTTTTTAAAAGAAAAGTTCCCCAGCTTTAAAAAGCAAAATCAGTCATAACTGGTACATGTATATCGAAAGTCAGTTGGCGGTTAACTTTATTCTCATGATCACTTTTCAATTTACTTCACTCACATGCACAATTTTCATCATGAACAATTTCTTTCTGCCCTATCAAAATGCTTATTTTTATGTCATTGTCTCTCTAATAATAAATCTGCGTGGTAGACTATGTGCAAAACATGTCTCTTCAATATAAACGCGGCAAAATGTGATTTCTAAAGTTTAATACATGTACGTGCAGATCGAACTTTTTTTTTGATTCAGTTTAACGTCCCTTTCAAGATTATTTCAGCTCATATGAGACGGGCCAATCAACAGGTGGGGTGAAAACAGGAAAACTCCGAGAAAAAAACACGCAGAAAATGACTTGTCTCAAATGTGGCCAGAGCGGGGCTCGAACCCACACCAGACACAGCGGTGAGATGATCGAATGGTTATGTGCAGTAATGAAATATCAGCACCCTTAACCTCCCGGCCACGGGGACCGCCTGCAGATCCAACTGACTCTTTATTGCATGGCATATTACACAAATGCTAGCAAACAAGAACTTTGTTTCCTGACACTGATCCTTTGATCAGGGAAGGTTTGATTTAGTCTGGCCAAAACATTTTCGTCACAGCGGAACAGAGCCATCGCTTCTAAAATCTTAATTTGATGGAGATAATTCATTTTATTTAACAACGCCTTTATAATATGAATTTCATATTATACTTTTCTTGTTTAGATTTGAGAATTGAAAAAAAAAGAAAAAAATAAAAATCAAATGAAAAATTTGATATTTTTCTTATCTTTGCTTAAAACATAAAGGCGGTTCTAACGAGTACCCACAACCTGTGTTTCAAAGCAAAAATAAGAAAAATATATATACCCCTACATACCCCAGTTTTACTATATAAAAGTGGGGTTTAAGGGGGTATTCAATGCACGGACATGTTATCCTGATGCAAAACGTGATTCAGTTGTAGAACTTGCAATCTCGAAAATGCAAGACAATTAGAATTGCGTTATGGAATACAGGCAATCGGAAATTATTCCGTCATGGTTTAATTGCTCTACATTATTGACATCAGGGTCAACATGAGATTACATGTATTGTTTCATTTATTCAAGAACCTCAGCTTCCATTACGAAAACATGCGCATGCTAAATTCAGATTTTCAAACTTCTAAAAGATATATTTAAGAAATGAATTTCATTTTTCTGGTGTTCATGGAGCTATGAACCGCAGTGGGTCGCGTGCAAAGTGAATGAATCCCGAAGGGGTTCATGTAAGCTTTGAAAGCGACCAACTGCGGTTCATAGCTCCATGAACAACAGAAAAATTAAGCTCATTGCTTATATATACATTCGTTTCTCTCTATCGCTTGTTGAAAAATCACCAAGGCGGTCACATTTACCAGGAAACAGAGAATCTGCACACAGTGTGTGTTCAAACAGCGGAACGGCGTCGACGTTTACAACGTCCAATCAGATTGGCGAGATTCGTGTTTTTTGACGTCAAGTTTGGATTACGTCACGTCGCGTGACACAATGTTGTTCATGGAAGTATGAACACAGATGAACGTCTAATGGGTCATCTAAGGAGGTTTTAGAAAAATGTAAATATACATGTAAATAAAACGAAAAAATAAAAAAAAAGAAATGAAAAATAAATAAATAGAAATAAAAAAAAATGAAACGGCTCTAACGAGTAATCACAATCTATGTATTAGAGCAAAATTAACAAAAAATATGTATACCCGTGCATCCCCCAGTTTTTCTATATGAGAGCGGGGTATAAGCGGGTATTCATTACTCGGACATGTTTTCTGGATGGAAACAAGGTATGCAAAATGAAAACCTAATAGTTGGGATGGTCTTGTCTGTGGGCGATTGGTCCTACGTAACGTAGAGAATTGCCCTGGCTTTCACACAGCGCTATACAGTCGACATCTGTTACCATGGATTATCACCCTTTGCATGGTCATTAACAGGAGCTGTACTTAATTGTTGATGATAAATGATACTAACTGCACGTTACCTAACGAGCTTTATGTAATCGCAACGTTTTCATAACGTTACCGTACAGTTTCTAAGAGTTGAAGTGTTGCCATTGAGCACAAGACGTAGCGTTCGTCGTTATTAAAGTTGGAATATCGGATCTGGTATCATTTTATTTCAACAATCGGGAAAATCGTATAATCATAACCATTCTGCCACGTGTGCTGCCAATGTCCTAGATCCGAATTGTTGGAATTGATTAGTCACTCCTAGTATTCTGTTATGTCCGAGAAATCTCTGACCGTTACATCTTACCAGGGTACCAGTTCTCTTTGTTTATGAGAGGTCTATTATACTATTATTATTCGAAAAGTGCCTTTATAATAGGAAAACACGACCGTGACATGAACTCCCCTTGAACCCCACTTTTATATAGAACAACTGGGGTATGCAGAGGTATACCTATTTTTCTTACTTTTGCTCCAAAACATACGGCGAGGCGGTTCTAACGTGTATCCACAATCTATGTTTTGAGCAAATATAGGAAACATATCAACCATTTTCTACTGAAAATGTTCCTGAAAATGTTCATGTTTACAACTTACAAAATCTCTGTATTTTGAAAGGGCATGTCTTCATAATGTATAAGACAATACTGATTATATGATGCAAATTATGTCAATCAAATTTGAAACGCACTGTGTCTGAATTGCGAAAATCTGACGCAAAACAAATATGATAAAATCAAGCCCATTAGCTGCACTTCTGTCTATAAGTGAAAAACAAATAAATACGTCATACTTTCCATCAACAAAATTAAAAGCGTTTGATATTAACATCAAAATACACTCACATGCAAAAAATAAAAAAAATTCTACCGTGAGGTCAATTACGTACATCTGGCTTTAATTGTACATTTTAACATTGTTTTCAGCATTCATTTTTATGATATAATATAATATAAGTGGGGTTTAAGGGGGTATACATTACACGGACATGTTTTCATGATGACTGTTGAAAACGAACCCCTCTTGGTGGACTTGAACCTGCCTTCAAGAAGTCTGCCCTGCATCCTTAGATTGCTTATTGTAAATCTATATGTGCAAACAAACTCCGTGTTAGCTGCCATTGGTGTACATGACGGTGAAGCACATGTTAATTTATCATTTCGGACTGTACCGGCTATGTTTGGAATAAAATTTTCTTTTTAAAAGAAAAGTTCCCCAGCTTTAAAAAGCAAAATCAGTCATAACTGGTACATGTATATCGAAAGTCAGTTGGCGGTTAACTTTATTCTCATGATCACTTTTCAATTTACTTCACTCACATGCACAATTTTCATCATGAACAATTTCTTTCTGCCCTATCAAAATGCTTATTTTTATGTCATTGTCTCTCTAATAATAAATCTGCGTGGTAGACTATGTGCAAAACATGTCTCTTCAATATAAACGCGGCAAAATGTGATTTCTAAAGTTTAATACATGTACGTGCAGATCGAACTTTTTTTTTGATTCAGTTTAACGTCCCTTTCAAGATTATTTCAGCTCATATGAGACGGGCCAATCAACAGGTGGGGTGAAAACAGGAAAACTCCGAGAAAAAAACACGCAGAAAATGACTTGTCTCAAATGTGGCCAGAGCGGGGCTCGAACCCACACCAGACACAGCGGTGAGATGATCGAATGGTTATGTGCAGTAATGAAATATCAGCACCCTTAACCTCCCGGCCACGGGGACCGCCTGCAGATCCAACTGACTCTTTATTGCATGGCATATTACACAAATGCTAGCAAACAAGAACTTTGTTTCCTGACACTGATCCTTTGATCAGGGAAGGTTTGATTTAGTCTGGCCAAAACATTTTCGTCACAGCGGAACAGAGCCATCGCTTCTAAAATCTTAATTTGATGGAGATAATTCATTTTATTTAACAACGCCTTTATAATATGAATTTCATATTATACTTTTCTTGTTTAGATTTGAGAATTGAAAAAAAAAGAAAAAAATAAAAATCAAATGAAAAATTTGATATTTTTCTTATCTTTGCTTAAAACATAAAGGCGGTTCTAACGAGTACCCACAACCTGTGTTTCAAAGCAAAAATAAGAAAAATATATATACCCCTACATACCCCAGTTTTACTATATAAAAGTGGGGTTTAAGGGGGTATTCAATGCACGGACATGTTATCCTGATGCAAAACGTGATTCAGTTGTAGAACTTGCAATCTCGAAAATGCAAGACAATTAGAATTGCGTTATGGAATACAGGCAATCGGAAATTATTCCGTCATGGTTTAATTGCTCTACATTATTGACATCAGGGTCAACATGAGATTACATGTATTGTTTCATTTATTCAAGAACCTCAGCTTCCATTACGAAAACACGCGCATGCTACATTCAGATTTTCAAACTTCTAAAAGATATATACATGTAAATAAATGAAAAAAAAAATGAAATGAAAAATATATAAATAGAAATAAAAAATGAAAAAAAAAAAAAAATGGAAATTCTCAGCAGAAAAATAATGATAATTTTCTTATTTTCGTTCAAAACTTTGATTGGGGGTTCACGTAAGAACCGCCTCGCCGAGGCGGCTCTAACGAGTAATCACAATCTATGTATTGGAGCTAAATTAACAAAAAATATGTATACCCCTGCATCCCCCAGTTTTTCTATATGAGAGCGGGGTATAAGCGGGTATTCATTACACGGACATGTTTTCTGGATGGAAACAAGGTATGCAAAATGAAAACCTAATAGTTGGGATGGTCTTGTCTGTGGGCGATTGGTTACATGGTCCGACGTAACGTCGAGAATTGCCCTGGCTTTCACACAACGCTATACAGTCGACATCTGTTACCATGGATTATCACCCTTTGCATGGTCATTAACAGGAGCTGTACTTAATTGTTGATGATAAATGATACTAACTGCACATTGCCTAACAAGCTTTATGTAATCGCAACGTTTTCATAACGTTACCGTACAGTTTCTAAGAGTTGAAGTATTGCCATTGAGCACAAGACGTAGCGTTCGTCGTTATTAAAGTTGGAATATCGGATCTGGTATCATTTTGTTTCAACAATCGGGAAAATCGTATAATCATAACCATTCTGCCACGTGTGCTGCCAATGTCCTAGATCCGAATTGTTGGAATTGATTAGTCACTCCTAGTATTCTGTTATGTCCGAGAAATCTCTGACCGTTACATCTTACCAGGGTACCAGTTCTCTTTGTTTATGAGAGGTCTATTATACTATTATTATTCGAAAAGTGCCTTTATAATAGGAAAACACGACCGTGACATGAACTCCCCTTGAACCCTACTTTTATATAGAAAAACTGGGGTATGCAGAGGTATACCTATTTTTCTTACTTTTGCTCCAAAACATACGGCGAGGCGGTTCTAACTTGTATCCACAATCTATGCTTTGAGCAAATATAGGAAACATATCAACCATTTTCTACTGAAAATGTTCCTGAAAATGTTCATGTTTACAACTTACAAAATCTCTGTATTTTGAAAGGGCATGTCTTCATAATGTATAAGACAATACTGATTATATGATGCTTATTATGCCAATCAAATTTGAAACGTATTGTGTCTGAATTGCGAAAATCTGACGCAAAACAAATATGATAAAATCAAGCCCATTAGCTGCACTTCTGTCTATAAGTGAAAAACAAATAAATACGTCATACTTTCCATCAACAAAATTAAAAGCGTTTGATATTAACATTCTTTCTGTACAACAAATGTGTCGCGTTCTCAGAAATTCATTATCGGTTTAGATTCGTTCCCTAATCAACGGTTTCATATATTTTGACATTCTTTGGATTATATTAGTCGTTTGTATCGAATATCCTGTTTCATTTTGGCTCCATATTACCACAATTAAAGGGTCACTGAGGATGCTTAAGTAGCCGAAACCGCGAAATGGCCCACCTATTTTCTCATTACTATGCTCACTTTTCTAAAAATCTGTCTGTTTTTAATCTTTAGTCTTTAGTTTCATCACGCAAACAAACGTTCAGCTATCTTCCTCAGACATTACGAAAGCTTGCCCACACAATAAACATAGACCTTATACAGCTATAAACTGTTTGAAAATTGCATTGGAAAAAAAAATGATACTTTAAAACAAATGGCTAAAATCATAGATTGTTGGTACACGTTAGAAACGGCTTGGGGGAGGCGGTTCTCGAGTATTGGGCCAAGAAAGAAGCAGATTAGGTATCCTACTGCATACCCAAGTTTTAATATATAAAGTAATCACGAAAACATGTCCGTGTGATGTATACCCCCTTGAACCCCACTTTTATATAGAAAAAGGTTTGCAGGGGTATACCTAATTTTCTAATTTTTGATCCAAAACATACATTGTGGGTACTCGTTAGAACCGCCTCAGCGAGGCGGTTCTAACGTGTACCCACGATGTACGTTTTGAGCTAAATTCTAAAAAATATGCAAATTTTTCCAATGAAATTCTCAATTTTTGCTTCTGTATAAAATCTCTGTATATTGCATGAGTAAGATTTCGTAATGGATGGCTCTGGTTTTTGTGATAATTGGCGCTTGAAAACTGCCAAATGATAATCGGTACATGAAACTCTAACTTGCAGCTTAAAGGTTAGTATTCGGTAAAACTAGTTCAAGCCCGTCAGTAAATGTTACTGATTGTTCCAAGGCGCTACATCTGTGGTGTTTCTAACTGTTTTATATTTTGGTGTTGAAATTTTGTATTATTTGCACCTTATGTACGTTTTCATATTTGTATTTATGTTTGTAGAACTGAGTGGTCGCCTATTGGGAAATAGCTGCTCACTCGGCTAACCATATGTTTTCTTAATTGTAAATTTATCTTTTTCCCACCTCGGTTTTTGGAGTGGAAATTTTCGGATTTCGCCATCAGGAAAACATGTCCGTGAAATAAAAACCCCCTTATACCCCACTTTTATATAGTAAGACTGGGTTATGCAGGGGTATTCCTATTTTTCTTATTTTTGGTCCAAAACATAGATTGTGGGTACTGGTTAGAACCGCCTCGCCAAGGCGGTTCTAACGTGTACCTACAATCTATGTTTTGAGCAAAAATAAGAAAAATGTCGAAATTTTTACTACTGAAAATTTCATTTTTACAACTTTAAAAATCTCTGTATATTGCATGGGCATGTTTTCGTAATGTTTCGGATTTCGCCACCTCCTGATCACTTTCTGTTTCGGATTTTTAAACGTTCGAAAAGGCAAAAGTAGGCAATGAGCAGGAAGAGGCGCAATCAGCAGAAAATTCCAAACACCGAGGAGGGAAAAACTAAAAACGTCAACGGTGTTTACAAACAGATATGGCAAGACAAAATTCAGATATGCTAAATAAATAGTATTTTTCAGACAATCTGATAAAATTGCGTTAAAATGTTGTAGTTCGAAACATTGTTTTCTTTTTCTTTCTTTCTTTTTTTGTTAATTCAGTTTTACGTCCCTTTCAGGATAATTTCAGCCCATATGACATGGGCCAGTCAGTAGGTGGTGCGAAAACGGGAGAACCCCGAGAAAAATCACCTGACACACCCGTAAGAAATATTGTTTTCTAAACTTTTATTTAAACATGAACGTTCGTACACATGTACGTCACACGTTATGTATCATAGCTTCCTTATAGATCAAAGTTTGATCATATGATCACAGACAAAATGAACCGCGTCATGAGAAAATCGGAATGTTGCCTATGCAAAAGGAAAGGCGCATAACAAATTCTGCACAGCTGGTCAGTGCCCTTGCTTTCGCCACGCGAATAGTACATATTCTCCACTACTTATGCCTAAAGTTTTTTATTTCATCTGTGGGTGTTTAGGCCGGTTTGTGCCGGATCGGGTCGGAAATAACGAAGACCGTTTTAATCACGACACAGCAAACAAAAGAGTAATCACTGATGTCTAAAATGAATATTTGTGCCGCGTCATGAGAAAACCAACAATCTCGATTCCGACCGTGTCTGACACAAAACCGGATTGCATAAGCACAGAAGATGGCTAGAGGCTGGAAATTTAGAGAAGGCGAGGAATTGTACTTCTGTGCAACAAAAACAAAGGAACTGATCAGCGTCGCAGTCACTGCGAAGCTGATCTGCGCCTTTGTATTCGCATATGCGAAAATCCGGTTTTCTCATGATGCGAATACTTATTTATATTGTCTCTGATCAAAACAATATGATTGACTTTTGCCAAGATAATATTGAGAAGAAAATTTATACAACCGTGATTTAGAAAACCTGTCTTCTGATCTCCGATCGAGTGCGACACCATTATGAAAACTTGCTCATGCAATACAAAGAGATTTTTTTAGATTTGAGAATTGAAAAAAAAAATAAATAAAATAAAAATCAGCTGAAAAATTTGATATTTTTCTTATTTTTGCTTAAAACATAAAGGCGGTTCTAACGAGTTCCCACAATCTATGTTTTAAAGTAAAAATAAGAGAACTTAATATACCCCTACATACCCCAGTTTTACTAAACGTGGGGTTTAAGGGGAAATCAATGCATGGACATGTTATCCTGATGCAAAACGTGATTCAGTTGTGGAATTTGCAATCTCGAAAATGCAAAAAAAAAAAAATATATATATGATTGCGGCATGGAAGACAGGCAATCGGAAATTATTCCATCATGGTTGTATTGCTCTACATTATCCAGGTCAACATTATATGAGCCGTCATGGGAAAACAAACAATCTGCATATACGAAGACTGTAACTGCGAAGCTGATCAGCCCCTTTATTTCCGCTATGGACAGTATAATAACTGGTCTTTCTAAATCCAAAACTTGAAGCTTCTAGCCATCTTCTGTGATCGGTTTGTGTCGGACCTGTTCGGGAACCACATTGTTAGTTTTCTCATGACGTGCCTCATATTATTTTCATTTATTCGGGAACCACAGCTTCACTGGAACAAGGTACAAAAAATTGGTAACCGTATAGTTGGGATATTCATGTACGTAGGTGATCGTCTACATAGACTGACTGAACGTAGAAAATTGTGCCAAGCACTAGACAGTCGGTGTCTGAGAAAAAAAACTGGCTTACGTCTGGGAAATACAATGTAGCTGTTCAATCTGCCTACGATATGCTTTCCTGGTATTATGTGCTTAATTGTCAATTTTGTTTTCTTCTCACCTCGGTTTTCTGAGTGGGAATTTCTTTCTGATTGCGCCATTTCCTGATCATTGCCTGCTAGTCCGACGGTGTGTATGGAGCAAGATTGCTCTGTCTGCATCTGGAAAACATGTCCGTGCGATGAATACCCCCTTAAACCCCACTTTTATATAGTAAAATTGGGGTTTGCAGGGGTAAACCTATTTTTCTTATTTTTGCTCCAAAACATAGATTGTGGGTACTCGTTAGAACCGCCTCGCTGAGGTGGTTCTAATGTGTACCCACAATCTATGTTTTGAGCAAAACTAAGAAAAATAGCTACATGTAAAATTTTCTACGCATTTTTTTTTATTTTTTTTACACCTTTAAAAATCTCTATATATTGCATGGGCATGTTTTCCTAATGTGACTTCTATGTCCTATGATAAATACAGGCTGTTGCTAACGAGTGTCTGAAATCCAAATATTCACATCACATCAAACAAAATAAAAAGATTTATGTTTTCATGGTATAAGTACCTAATTGTTAATTTAGTTTTTTTTCCCACCTCGGTTTTTGGAGTGGGAATCTTTTTCTGATTGCGGCTTTTCCTGATCTTTGCCTACTTGTACTTTTTTTTAATCCTTATTCAAAGGAAGGTAGTGTGGGCCATATTGCGCAATTTCGGGTACTGAATCCTCATCAGATCAATGAGCCTTTATAAACCGGCGACGATAGCCAGATAAATATACTGCAATCTCAATAACTTGCACAAGGGTCGTCTAAATCATAGATGTATGCCTGAACGGGGTCAAACAATTAACCGCCGGTTAAGAATAGACAACCGATTCACGTCCTTCCGGTTTTGCGTGTGAGGTGCAACAAAATGTAAACAAAACATACAATACTCGGATCGATCGATAATTATTTTGTAGTACAGAACGGTATCAAAAATCTAAGAATGCTATTTCTTCACTTATTTATCATTGTTAGACAGCACCAAAACAGTTTGCAATATTACTTGGTGTTTTGGGGGGTTATTTGTTCCCTCCTTCGAAACATGTGTTTCAACACGGTCAAGAACGGCAAAATACAACTAAAGATTGGGCAATTTGCTGTTAAATATCATGTTTTTGTGATTGTTCCGCGACAAATTTGTAGTTATATATCAAATAATTTACAACTGATGTCTGTCACAGTATTCACTTTTCTTAGGGTTCAACATTTATTTTTCGAAGGGAAGAAAAAAATGGTTAAGCATTTAATCATTAAAATAAAAAGGATTTATTTCAAGATATGTTTGAAAACCTCTGCCTGTTTTATGATATTTAACATTCTCTGCACAGCGTTTTAGATGAAAGCAAACGAAAAAAGAGCAAATTACAGTATTCACAGTGTTTTAAAGTCTAATTTTTATCATAAACAGGAATACCATACATGTGAATTACAGTGTTTTGTATTGCATGTTTGTTGCAAAAATGTTTGTATTTTGATGTATACCAAGTATTCTCACTGCAAACATCACAAATAAACCAATTTTGGATTTTTTTTTTCATTTTCCTTGAGAGGGGTTGTCTATATGTATTAACTGGGTTAATTATTTTTAACATTATCACTCACTAAAACCATGAGCAAAAGGAAAACCAAGGTATATTTAAGGCTTTTGTACATGCAGATTCTCGTTTGTTTGTTTTTTCTTGCACACCACTGTAAGTCAAAAACCCTTCAATAAAACTTGATTTGTAGAGGTAAAAACCATACAAAGATGACGAGACACTGTGATAATTAAATTGTTAAACGTAGAACTCTAAAGAGAAACTTAAATACAGGTGATTTTAATGTCGATTATTTTGCTATCATTCTAATGATTAAATGCGTGACCGAAATTTTGACACAGCTTTTAGCCACATATATATATAGAATGCAGCGGCAAATGGCAAGGAAAGTGTTCACAGAACTTATACATTGTTAAAATCATCTGTTCGCTGCCTTGCCGTCCGTTTATAATGACGCAATTAGCGGGGATCTAAAAATATCCCTATGACTGACCCACCTTTTTTTCTTCATGTACAATGCAATCTCAACGGCAATTTTGAGCTAATGACTGAAAATAATGATATATTGGACTGCTTAAATAGGAATAATATTTCATTGAGTAGAACAAATCCAGACAAAACGACAAATTCATATGGACGTAAAATGATAGAATTCTGCAAAAATAACAATATTTTCATACTAAATGGCAGGTTAGGAAATGACACTTCAAAATCAAAATTTACATGTAAAAACAGCAGCTGTGTAGATTACTTTGTATCTACAGCTTATGTGCTTGACAAAATAGACTTTTTCTCAGTTGAAGATTTCGAACCTCTATTTTCAGATTCGCACTGTCCTGTAATTTTGCATCTTAAGACTAAACATCAAAGCAACATGAAGGCTGATGACTCGAATGTTAAATCTGAACCAGAGATAAGATTATGGAATGACGAAAAGGGGGATAGCTTCCAGGAAAATTTAAGTGAAGAAAAAATTAACCAAATTTTATCTGAACTTTACAATATGAAAGCCAAAATAAATGAAATAAATGCAACCAAAATAAATGAAATTGTATCTAGCATTGAAAATTTATTCCTAGAAAATGCCAAAAAGGTTTTCGGTATAAAGAAATGCAAAAATATTAAAACAGGAAATAATAACAAGCCGTGGTTTAATATAAACTGTAAAAATGCCAGAAATGAGTACCATAGAATAAAAAGAATATATAATCGGCATAAATCAGTTGAAAATAAAAATGCCCTAAAAATTGTAAGTAAACACTACAAATCAGTCATGAAGCAAAGCATACATCGCTTTAAAACTGACCGAATCTGCAGGCTCAAAAATTTAAAAAACGCAAAGCCTAAAGAGTATTGGAAAATAATCAATTCTACGGACAAAAAAGAACAATTTACTCCACCATTAGACGACCTATATACATTTTTTAAAAACATAAATTCTCAAAATGTCGACGAGGAGGAACCACAAATTAATAACGAAATGAATCATAGTTCGGATTTTAATAGATTAAATGAAGATATCAACGTTGAAATAACAGAAGAAGAAATTTATACAGCAATCAAGAATCTGAAAAACAATAAAAGCAGCGGCTCAGACAATGTATTAAACGAGCATCTCAAGTACACTGCTAAGAAAATGATGCCTATCTATGTTCAACTTTTTAACCTAATATTCAACACCGGTTCAATTCCACAAAACTGGACGCTAGGAAATATATTACCTATCTATAAGAACAAGGGAGATAAAAACAAGCCAGAAAATTATCGTCCAATCACGCTAGTGAGTTGCTTTGGGAAACTTTTTACGGCAATCTTAAATAATCGTCTAAACAAATATGCCGAAGACGTTGAGATGATCAATCCCTGTCAAGCAGGATTTCGAAAAGATTACTCGACAGCAGATAACATATTTGTCATCAATAGTTTAATCGATCTTTTAAAAGCTAAAGGTAAAAAATTGTATTGTACCTTTATTGATTTTAAACAGGCATTTGACAAGGTTTGGAGACAGGGTTTGTGGGTTAAAATGTTAACATACAATATAAATGGAAAATGTTACCAAGTAATCAAAAACATGTATGCTAATATCAAATCTAAAATCAGCACAATAAATGGAAGCACCAGTTACTTCCCCTGCTTGACTGGGGTCCGTCAAGGTGAAAATCTATCGCCCTTCCTATTCAACCTATATCTAAATGACCTTGACTCTTATCTCGAAATAAATGGAACAAAAGGAATACCCTGTGAAACTGTAGATGATGAGTTATTTGTCTATCTCAAAATCTTCGTCTTGCTCTATGCAGATGACACAGTAATCATGAGTGAAAATAGAAATGACATGAAGACAGCCCTTAAAGTTTTTGAACAATACTGTGAAGAATGGAAACTCACTGTAAACATCGAAAAAACAAAAGTCTTGATATTTTCAAATGGTAAATTATCTAAACAAGATATATACTTTTTTCAAGGAAAAAAATTAGAAATTGTAAAAGAATATAAATATTTAGGAATTTTTTTCTCAAATGGCGGCTCCTTCGATAAAACAAAAAAATATCTTCGCGAACAAGCAATAAAGGCCATGTTCTCGTTATTAAGAAAGGTCCGACATCTAAATCTACCTATTTCGATGCAAATCGATTTATTTAATAAAACTATAAAACCCATTCTCCTGTATGGCTCAGAAATATACGACTGCAACAATATTGTAATAGTAGAAAGGGTTCAATTAAAATTTCTTAAATACATTCTAAATCTAAAAACATCAACGCCTTCTTACATGGTTTATGGCGAAACTGGAGTTACACCATTGATAATTGACATAAAAACGAGAAAAATTTCATTTTGGGCCAAATTGACCAATCTTGAAAAAAATTACTCGAAAACGTCGACAAAAATATATATGATTTTAAAAAGCCTACACGAACAAAAGAAATGTAACTCAAATTGGCTTAAACACGTTGAAACATTAATAAATGAAAATGGATTTGGCCATGTATGGACTAATCAATACGACTTCAATAGAAAATGGTTCCAACACGCATTCAGTCAAAAAATCAAAGATCAGTATAAGCAAACCTGGTCGGAGTTAGTAAATGTATCGTCAAGTGGAAATAACTATAGGATTTATAAAGACAGTTTTCAACAAAGTGAATACTTTTCTTTTATGACTAACAAACAGATACGTATTCTAGCCGCTTTTAGGACACGTAATCACAGATTCCCTATAGAAGTTGGCAATTGGAAAAGCATATCAATAAATCTGAGAACGTGCCAATTGTGCAATAAAGACCTGGGTGATGAGTTCCATTTCCTTTTACAATGCGAAAACTTCAAACAGGAACGTAAAACATACATTAAACAGTACTATTATACATATCCCAATATTATTAAATTCAAACAACTCCTGAATACTACGAATAAACAAGAAATGGCAAAGCTATGTTCGTTTGCGGAAATATTAATAAAATCAGTCAAGGCACACTTTTAAAAATGAAGATAACAAACAAATACTATAAAACTAGCATCGAAACTTAAAATAAATGATGAAATGGCAATACGATTAAATTTCGTGTCTTGCACGATACAAGTAACAAAACATGGAAATATGATTTGTCGTTTTGCATGGTACTATTACATTGTTGTCACATACCAAGTGAATTCTGCAGGTGGATCTATTATGAGTAGTGAAAATTGACGAAAAAAAAAAAAATAAGGATTTCTGTCACAGTTGTTTGGCTAGAATATCTGAATGTAAATACAATATAATATATAAAGGACCTGGAGACTTCACCGAATTCTACTTTTCGCTATAAAATTTCAAAAATCATGAGCGGCATTTATTGCACTGCAAGAAAACCCGTCTGCAACATTCTCACGGACCGACTGCTTTAGTTCCTCAGTCTTGCGTCCTATTCAATACGGAGCAATCAGCAGGAGACGGGTTTTGTTGCGGTGATTAGTCACTATTTTTTTTTTTAGATTTTATGTATTTATGTACTACATTAATGGAGTATTTGATGGTCTACGATCGTATATGGCAACATTAATACATGTACATTGAAGAGTTAGTGGTTTGACCCCAAATGATGCAGCAAACTATGTACTGGGGCGATGGTGGAACCATCCCAACATGACTAGGATTGATGACTGGGACGTTGAACCACAGAAAATCAAATGAATCTCCCTAGCCAGTTGTCCGTAAAAAAAAAAAAACTGTAGAGAGAAATGCCACGATGCGGTTGGCGCAAAACGGCATTTCGCTGATCGGTATCTATAACTACATCTAAAACTTACATTTATATTTATAAAATTCCTATGAATTATTCCATTCAGAAGAACACAAAATTTGAGAAACAGAAAAGTAATCCAAAACATACAAAAGAATTTCGTTCAACTTTAAATACACAAACTACCACGAAATTCACGCTTTTATATCAATGAATGGAAAATTTTAACAACATATACGGTAGCACAACAGTGACATAATTGTCGTTAAAATAATAGTCAACATTATATATATGCGGTTTTGCATCTAGAAATCTGCCCATTAAACGTACAGCTGATCGGTATCTATGTGTTGATTTATCTATCTGCATACTTAATACAGAAAAGAAGGGTGTCCGGTCAGATTTTATAGCTGCGATGTCCTAAACATTTAGTATTATTGATGTCATGTGCTAAAATGAAAATTTAATATTTATTTTCGTAATATAAGCAGGAATAGAGTGTGACTGCAAAGTACCGTAGGCAAGAGAGTGCCTTTGTTGTCCGCTGTATTGTAACTCTGAAACCCTAGGCTTTGAGATAATTGTTCCGAAACTATAATTATCAAAATGTGATACAGATCAATCTCACTGTACCCTATACTTAAAGGTTTCGTTATATTGTTAATATCAAATATCTGTTACCCTCTGTTCTTTTTGTATAATGTATCAAATAAATGCCGCCATGACTTTTGTGTTCGAAAATGTAATTTTGATCTACTTGTTGTTAGTAACATTGCTAACCAGTTAGTAATAAAGAATTTGAATTTGAATTCAACATGCATTTTGGAGGAGGGAATAAAAATCACGATTATAAGGAGACAAATCTGGAAATCCTTCGAGATACGATAAGATCAATTTATAACTAACAAAATTGCATTGAGAAAATTTTAATAACTTTCTCCAGGTGAAAATAAATTACTTGGAAACGCAAGCTGCGAAAGTTTGTTTACCTTTTACTGCACCTCACACGCAAAACCGGAAGGACGTGAATCGGATTTCTTTTCTTATCCGCGGTTACGCATTTAACTGTTTGGTAGCCGTGTTATCACTGAATAAATACATAACCAGATGGCGTTCTCTACACCTGGATATCTTAACGCAGCGATAAGACTTGATTATGAACTTAACAACGACAAAATGACGTCAACATTGTGGACAAGTTATCTGGAAACATGTCATGCATTACTGCATCAGGATAACATACCCATGTTATGATTACCCAGCATACCCCACTTTTATATAGTATAAATAGGATTTACAGGGGTATGCCTTCTTTTTTATTTTAACCTCGGTGAGGCGGTTCAAACGTGTACCCGCACTAATTTTCTCTGATGAAATCAAATATTAAAGTTTGAACCTTTGGAAGCAGTGTTAACATTCATATGAAAGTTTACGTCACCATTGTTGCATATAGACAAGTTATCTTGAAATTTGGCATGCATTATTGCCTCATGAAAACATGCCCATGTAATGTATTACCCCGCATACCCCACTTTTACATAGTAAAATGGGATTTACAGGGGAAGTAGATGCCTACTGTTTTGTTTTGACCTCGGCGACGCGGTTCTAACGTGTACCCACACTTATTTTTTCTGAAGAAAGTTTACGTCATTATTGCACACAGACAAGTTATCTGGAAACTTGTGATGCATTATTGCATCAGGATATAATGTATACCCACTCATACCCCACTTTCATATAGTAAAACTGGGGTTTACATGGGTATACATACTTTCCTTCACTCAAAACATAGATTGTGGGTACTCGTAAGTACCGCCTGGGCGAGGCCTTTATAACGTGTACCCATAATCAATTCAATGTTTTGAGCAAATATATTAAAAATGTTATTTTTCTCCTCATGAAATTAGTCGTGTTCATGATTTAATAATAATAATAATAATAATAATAATAATAATAATGATAACAGTAGTGGTAGTAGTAGAAGCAGCAGCAGTGGTAAATTCGAGAGAAGAATCCTGAAATAGTGACAGACAACACATCAAGATAATAGGTACGTGAAAAATATATATCTTATATATAGCAAACAAACATTATCATTTTTCATTTTTACAGCATCAGAAAAAGCAATAATTTAAGGATTAAGGGGGATAATAATATTTCTGCAGTTTTCCTCTAATTGTTACTTGTGATTTCAGGTACTTCATGAAACGACACTTTTCCTTCACCGCACTTAAGTTTTTATTAAATACTATTACAGGTCAACAGCAATTTACTTGGATATTGGTGTTTAAAGCGGCACCTGGAGTATACTACTAGTCCGACGGTGTGTATGGAGCAAAATTGTCTGCATCAGGAACACATGTCCGTGCGATGAATGTCCCCTTAAACCCCACTTTTATATAGTAAAATTGGGGTTTGCAGGGGTAAAAAGGTACAAGTAGGCAATGATCAGGAAAAGGCGCAATCAGAAAAAGATTCCCACTCAAAAAACCGAGGTGGGAAAAAAAACTAACAATCAGGCACCCACACCACGAAACACATCGCTGAGGCGGTTCTAATGTGTACCCACAATCTATGTTTTGAGCAAAAATAAGAAAAATATAGCTAAAATTTTCTACGCAAAATTTTTATTTTTTTTTTTACACCTTTAAAAATCTCTACATATTGCATGGGCATGTTTTCGTTATGTTACTTCTACGTCCCATGATCAATACAGGCTGTTGCTAAAGTGTGTCTGAAATCCATAATTTCACACCACATTGAACAAAATAAAAAGATTTATGTTTTCATGGTATAAGTACCTAATTGTTAATTTAGTTTTTCCCACCTCGGTTTTTGGAGTGGGAATCTTTTTCTGATTGCGCCTTTTCCTGATCATTGCCTACTTGTACTTTTTTATCCTTATTCAAAAGAAGGTAGTGTGGGCCATATTGCGCAATTTCGGGTACTGAACCCTCATCAGTGAGCCTTTATAAACCGGCGACGACAGCCAGATAAATATACTGCAATCTCAATAACTTACACAAGGGTCGTTTAAATCAAAGACGTATGACTGAACGTGGTCAAACAATTGAAACTTTGTTTAAAAGAAAAAAAATAGTAATTTGTTATTTCATCAGGTCATCATTTTAACATGTCCGTGTAGTGTATACCTACTCATACTTTTTTGTATAACGATTTTTTTTTTTACAGGGGCGTTTCTATTATTCTTATTTTTGCTCCAAAACATAGAATTGTGGGTACTCCGTGAGGCGGTTCTAGCGTGTATCAACAATCAATGTTTTGAACGAAAATAAGAAAAGTATGAACACAATCTGCTTAAAATTTTCATTTTTTTTAAAAAGCTTTAAAAAAAACTCTGTATATTATACGGGCATGTTTTCTTAATATTGAACACGTGCTCAAATTGGTCGATATTGTTTCATTTTGTATTATCTCTGAATAAAAACATAACCAGATGGCGTTCTCTACACCGGGATATCTTAACGCAGCGATTAGACTTGATTATATACTTAACAACGACAAAATGACGTCAACATTCTGGAATGCATTGCTGCATCAAGTTAACATACCCATGTAATGTATTACCCGCCGCATACCCCACTTTTATATAGTAAAAATAGGATTCACAGGGGTATGCCTTCTTTTTTATCTTAACCTCGGTGAAGCGGTTCAAGCGTGTACCCGCACTAATTTTCTCTGATGAAATCAAATATTAAAGTTTGAACCTTTGGAAGCAGTGTAAACATTCAAATGAAAGTTTACGTCACCATTGTTGCATATAGACAAGTTATCTTGAGACTTGTGATGCATTATTGCATCATGATAACATGCCCATATAAGGTATACCCCCGCATATCCCACTTTTACATAGTAAAATGGGATTTACAGGGGAAGTGGATGCCAACTGTTTGGTTTTGACCTCGGCGACGCGGTTCTAACGTGTACCCTCACTTATTTTTTCTGAAGAAAGTTTACGTCATTATTGCACACAGACAAATTATCAGGGCCCAGTTGTTCAAAACTAACGACGTCGTTAGTTAACGTTTCGTTAAAATTTCAAGCATTAATATTACAAATACACTGTTATTTTTTGTTGAAAAAAATGTGAGAATTCTTTGCACTGCAAAGGATTCTCACATTTTTTCAACCAGAGGACCAATGGTCCTGTAAACGCTCACCTGAGATCCGCTTCATATACCAATAAACATATTTGAATATTATGGTATTTAACCCCAGTGGAGGGGCAGATGAAGCCCTTGGGCCATTTTTTTCAGAATAATCAATATTCTGTCCATTTGCCAATTGACTGCTGGTTTTTCCCTTCAAATAACATTTTAAAAGCAGATGAGCCCCTGAGGTCCATTTTTTTTTCAGAATCATTAATATTCAGTCATACTGCCCATTTCCTGCAAGACTTTCACTTTAAATGACATTTTAAAAGTTTTCCCCATTCAAATGCATTGACGGCCTATGTTGCAGACCTTGCCATAAGTCAAGGTCACCACAGGCTCATGATTTATATACACATTGTAGTACTTGAGTCATCCATACTCCATGCATAGTTTCGTTGAAATCGGTTCACCGGTTCTGGAGAAGAAGATATTTTAATGGTTTTTACCATATATGGGCATGGCGGCCATCTTGGTCATGTGACCTGGATTATTTAAATATATATTGGTTCCCACTTCCTATAGATGCTTCATATAAAATTTGGCTTTGATTGGCCAAGTAGTTTCAGAGAAAAAAATCTTTGAAAAGTGTGTATGGACGACAGACCGGCCAAGGTCAAGAGATGACCTTGACCTAAATTAATCATATACCTTCATCTAATCCATTAGTTGTTTGCATCTACCACTTTTCAGATCTCAGGCTGCAATAGTTTTCAAAAAATAGCTAATTTCCACTTTTCCCATTATAAGTCTATGGAAATTTTAAGTTACCATAGCAACCAGAGTTCTTATCCGACTGGAATAAAAAAACACAAATTATGTAGAGGCTACTGTCAGGAACATGTATACAAAAAACAGGCTTCACCCCTATAACAGTTTCTGAGGAGAAGAATTTTGAATGTTTTTTCTAAATTTTGCCCTGTATGGGGCCCCAACAACCAATCAAAATAAAGGATTAGGACAAAAGTAACAATAAATATGGAGCACTACTCAATAAACATTTCTAGAAAAACAAAATTCAAATATCTGCAATTGGACCGCAACAGTAGTCAATTTCAACTTTTCCCATTATAAGTCTATGGAAACTTTAAGTTGCCATAGCAACCAGAGTTCTTATCCGCCTGGAATAAAAAACACAAATTATGTAAAGGCCACTGTCAGGAACATGTATACAAAGTACGGGCTTAATCCCCTCGACAGTTTCTGAGAAGAAGATTTTTGAATGTTTTTCGAAATTTTGCCCTATATGGGGCCCCTGCAACCAATCAAAATAAAGGATTAGGACAAAAGTCACATGAAACGTAGAGGACTACTCAATAAACATTTCTGCAAAAACAAAATTCAAATATCTCCAACAAGACAGCAAAAATTGGCAATTTTCACTTTTTTCCATTATAAGTCTATGGGAAGCATAAACTGCCACAGCAACCAGAGTTCTTATCCGATCAAAACAAAAAACACAATTATTCTTTCCCCCTACCTGTAGATGGTGTATGTGTAATATGAGAACAATCGGCCCAGCGGTTTCAGAGAAGAAGATCTTTGAAATTGTGGACGACGGACGGACGGACGGACGGACGGACGCCGGAGCATGGGTATATTATAAGCTCATCTATGAGCCTTCGGCTCAGGTGAGCTAACAAAAAAATAACAGTGTATTTGTTACTTTTGCTAATATTTTCTTAACAAATTTATGTCTTAACGATATCGTTAAGCTAACGATGCTTTGAACAACTGGCTCCTGGAAACTTGTGATGCATTATTGCATCAGGATAACTTGCCTATATATAATGTATACCCACTCATTCCCCACTTTGATATAGTAAAACGGGGGTTTATATGGGTATACATACTTTCCTTCACTCAAAACATAGATTCGGGGTACTCGTAAGTACCGCCTGGGCGAGGCCTTTATAACGTGTACCCATAATCAAATCAATGTTTTGAGCAAATATATTAAAAATGTTTTTTTTTCTCCTCATGAAATTTGTCGTTTTCATGATTTAATAATAATAATAATAATAATAATAATAATAATAATAATAATAACAGTAGTGGTAGTAGTAGAAGAAGCAGCAGTAGTAAATTCGAGAGCAGAATCCTGAAATAGTGACAGACAACACATCAAGATAATAGGTACGTGAAAAATATATCCTTTATATATAACAAAGAAACATTATTATTTTTCATTTTTATAGCATCAGAAAAAAAACAATTATCTAAGGATTAAGGGGGATAATAATATTTTTGCAGTTTTCCTCTAATTGTTACTTGTGATTTCAGGTACTTTATGAAACGACACTTTTCCTTCCCTTCACTTAATTTTTTATTAAATACTATTACAGGTCAACAGCAATTTACTTGGATATTGGTGTTTAAAGGGGCACCTGGAGTATAAAAGGCAGAATTAGGTGTCTTATCTCACGCTTTGTTTAGACAGCATCATGTCAAAATCTCTCTGAGCTCTCCAATAAACATCACTAGCAATAGTCAATTTGGATTGAATAATGCTTCAGGGAGGAATGTTACCTGTGACATTATTGATCAGCAGATTAAGAATTACAGGTATCCCGATAGGCTTAAAGTTACCTTGTCCAGTAGTCAAGCCAAGCCCACTAAAATCTCAACAGATAATTCCAGGTAATAAAACTCTCGCCGCCCGGCAACAGAAGTGCCCATTTTAATATTTGTGCCCACAATACATGTCACATTAACAACAAATGTTCAAATGTTATAACCGTTGCCTGTTTTAATATATGACGAATTTATTTACTCCTTGTCATACACAAACATTACACTTTAATCATTACACTTCACTTCATATTCAAGGGTAATTACCAGAGAAAACAAATAAATTTAATCCACAGAGTGTATCACGTGATAATGATTGACAATGGAACCGTATTTATAGCACATGTCATGTTAATTTGGTAGACATTTCATCGCATAATTACTTCATCACAAGACAAAGACTTCCGAACTCCAATTTACCTTAAAACTTTCTCGGTCATTTAGGATGTCCCCTTTTTTAGGATAACAAACTTTCTCTGGGACGACTGAATGTAATCGGATACCTATTTCAGCACAAGACAGACATCTTAAAGCTCTTTATTGTTTTGACTTGTCAATCAGTGGATTATTCCTGCATTCTCTGCGACGGCGATTAGGAACCGGATATCTATTTTTAGAAAATGTCACATGCGTAGTGACGTCACCGCTTCCAAACGACATCACTAGTCATAGCCGTATAAATTCCTCACGTGTTCCCCTTGTGCCTGTGAAGCTCATACTTCGTTCATTGACAAAGATCTTTCTGAGTTCAAATCGGAATGATTGGCCCGATAGAATGTATATGAAGAAATTCACACCATAGTTTATTAATGAGATTGTTGCGAAAAGATCGAGAAAAGGGTACAGTGTGATAAATATTGATTGCGCTCCTGGGCCATAAGTCCGAATAGACGCATCAATGACCAACTGTACTATAAACGACGGGAGGAGTGTTACAATGTAGGAAAATGATACTATTAATAGCATATAGGTCGTACGGTGGCGCTTTGTAACTACTTTCCGGTATCTTGCGTTGGCCGGTTCTTTCTGTTTTATGGCTTTCTGAACACGGAATATTTGGTAAAGAACCAGACAGTTACACGTCAGTATTATAGTCACCGGTAAAACAAACACAAGCGTCACCTCGTAGTAGTATACTGTCAATAACGTGTAGATATCTTTGTATGAATTATGGGCGGCGCATTCTAACGTTGGTTCGCCGATTGCGCCGACCATAACCGCCCTGAACGTTTGACTTGCACAAACAAGTATACACATGATGAATATGGTTGCTATGGCTCCGGACTGCTTTCGAATGATTGACTTCTTGAATGGAAAACACACCGCAACCAGCCTTTCTATAGCCATCAACACTATCAACCAAGATGACATTAAATAGGACACATGTTCAATAAAATTAAATATAACACACGAAGCGTGATTAAAACTTTGAAACAATCCCTGGATATGAAGTTCGTACACGTAATACTCGTCCACCGTTTTGACCAATCGCAGAACTAGCGTCACGGTGTCGAAGAAAGCCAGAGCACACAGGTAATGGCTGTATGACTTGTAGCGTAGGGATTTCGTCTTCATCACAATGAATGATAGGGCGTTCCCAATGACCCCGATTGTAACGATAATGGGGGTCATAATAAACTTGAACCATTGGCCCCATTCTGGTAGCTCCGGTCCTAGTGCATAATCTAAAAATAGATAAAACATATTGGATTTAATATGTATTATTACAAATATGAGGAACATGTTGATATATAGACACATGAGATTGGATTAAATACACATTATTACAATTATGAAAACATGTTGTTATAGATAGACACTTAATATTGGATTTAACACGTATAATTACAAATATGAAGAACATGTTAATATGTAACTATTAGAGTGATCAATTCGTTAATACATTTGCTCTTAAGTCTACCCCGAAACGATAAAAACAAAGAAAAAAAAAAGAAAAGGAAAAAACAACATTACACTTTGCCAAGTGGCGTCTCTTTACATTAATGAAGAAGAATAATTTGACATGTCACATGGAGTTCGTCGTATTCAATATATAAAAAAGACACTTTAGTTTTGTGTTTCTGCTTTATTACCATTCCACAGGTCTTCGAGAATGAATTGTACGGCATTTGTCGTTTTTACAATCTTGATGACGTATATTGTGTTGCTATCACATTACTCATTTCTTTGATACAAAATTCACAACATATCGTTTGCAAACATGCATGTTTATGTGTGTCATATTTCATTGAAATCAAACTACTATAAATATGCGAAACAATTGAGTTTCATATTTTTCGATTTTAAAGATCTTCAGTGTCACAAAATATAGATATAGCCGTTTGGATACTATTTTTACTTACTTTTACTATATTAAAGAGAGATTTTTCATATGACGTCGCTGTTTTTTCAGTGGATAACGTCATATAATGAAACGTGTTTTGGCCACACGTGTACTAACACTTTTGTGGGAAAACTTGACGACGTCCGTAACAACAATAATAATTTTCATACACAATCTTACACGAGTGGTCATTTCATGTGAAATTTATTAAACTCGCGCCAAAAGCCAAAAGCTGAGGGTGAGGTTATGGCCATGTAAAACCGGTTTAAGCCCGCCAGTAACTTTGTGTTACTGATCGTTCCAAGTCGATACTTCTGTGGTGGTTCTTTTTGTTTTATGTCTTGGTGTTTAAAAATTTTTTTGTGCTGTTGGCGCCTTATGTATGTTTTCATATTTTTAGTTAAGTTAAGGTAACTGAGTGGCCACCTATTGGGAAAATAGCTGCCCATTCGGCTTACGATTGTTTCATGGTATAAGTGCCTGATTGTTGGTTTGGTTTTTTCCCACCTCGGTTTTTGGAGTGGGAATCTTTTTCTGATTGCGCCTTTTCCTGATCTTTGCCTACTTGTACCTTTTAATAATGACCACTCGTGTAAGATCCTCTCTATAAAGGGGTATTTATTACATGCGTGTGTTATGTTTTTGGTCTTCCGTTCTTATTACACTTGATGTTTTTTTTCTTTCGAAAACGTTTACAGATTTTGCCTATCTCTCGTTTAATAAATATCACACGAAACGAACTGTTATGTAACCAGGTAACTAACCATCTTTGTGATAAAAAATAGAGTGAATGATTTACTGGAAATATACTGAATTTCATATTGTGTCACAAAAATATCGGATTAATCTTTCTATGAACGTATCGTAATTGACAGCAAATTTATTGTTTTCTTACATAAGGATATAAAGACAAATGTACACGGATATAATACAGACAGGATATATAAGATATTTCCGCTGATCATCATTTACTATTATATCGTCATATCGGAAACACACTATAATTTTTGAAGATGTAAAGCGGTGAAAGTATCAGTTGAGAGCAAGAAATTGTATTACGAAACCTTGCCCCTGCAATATACAGTTTAGAGCTAGAATTTGCCTAGTCAGCCAACAAAGAACTCACCAACACACACGAACCTATTCAAGAAATAATGATGGTCTTTCTCATTAGTGAGAGACGAACGACCAACTTGTAAAAAATGAACATATTCAGTTGAAGGTTCATTACCCGAAATTGTACAATATGGCCCACTTTTTCTCTTTGAATATTATTACTGCTTCCAAAGGATCTAACAATTATATTTTATTGATATTGTTTTGTATTTTTCTCATAACAAAGATTGTGGGTACACGTTAGAACTGCCTGGGCGAGGATGTTCTAAGTAGTACCAACATTAATGTTTTGGTGCTAAAAAAAGGGAAAAAAAATAGGAATAACCCTGTAGATCCCATTTTTTGCTATATAAAAGTGGGGTATAAGTGGGTTAACATTAAAATGATATGTTATCCTGATGTGTCGAGAAGGGTTTGACGCGTGACGTGAATCTTTGTTTTGCAGAAAAATAGGTATATCACAGTGCGCGTACATCTCAATTTACCATCAGGAAAACATGTCCGTATAAGGAATACCCCGTCAAACCCCACTTTTATATAGTAAAACTTGGGTATGCAGGGGTATACCTATTTTTCTTATTTTTGCTCCAAAACATAGATTGTGGGTACTTGTAGAACCCCCTCGGCAAGGCGGTTCTAACGTGTACCCACAATCTATGTTTTGAGCAAAAATAAGAAAAATATCAAACTTTTTCAGCTGAAAATTTTCATTTTTTAAAGCTAAAAAAAATCTCTGTATATTGCATGGGCAAATTTTCGTAATGCTACAAAATGAGAAACAAATGGAGAATATATGAGACAGATTATGTAAATCCGGATTTTTGCATATGCGAAAACAAGGCGCCGATCGGCTGTGCAGTAACTGCACAGCGATTCAGCGTCTTTGTTTTCGTTACTAGGATAGTACGATACGTCTTTTACTAACAGCCGAAATTTCAAGCCTCTAGCCTGCTTCTGTGACTGTACAGGCCATTTTGTGTCGCACCACGTCGAAAACCCTGCAGACTTGTTTTCTTCTGTCACGGCTTATATTTCACGGACATTTCATTACGAATTCGCCACAGCGAGGGCGCATATATAATTGAACAGAGCCGGAATCGTGTTGTAAATCGACCACCGACTTCCGGTCGTACTTGATTGAACAAGGCAGCTCCGATTGGGTCGCACTTAATACCACGTGCAGGCTCGGTATGAAAGCTCATGTTGAACCTAGTCTCGATAAACGAACCCATTTCTCTTATTGTCGAAAGTGGCGGTGGAGAGTAAATAAATCGCTGAAGTGTCATGAGGCTCAGGTCAAATGTTGAACCGAGCTGCCAAAGTCTTTTCGGTTTGTGGTTATCGCCGTTGGTTTACACGTCAAACAGTGAAAATAGTGCTGAGAGATCGCTACCGTTTTGAAAACGCTTATACTTGTCATGACAAGCAATTTTCGATCAGCTTCCGTATTATTCGAATACCATCCATTACTTCAGAACAAATTTCGAAAGTTATAAAGACTGTTTCCGCAAGTAATATTTCATTGTCGTAAAGAAATATCTGATCGACTTCCGTAAATGCTTCAAAAGCATCCATCACATTAACACGGGTTTTGTAGGGTTTTTCATTAAAGAAAATGTTCAGTTTAACATTCAAAGAATCTCTGTATGATAAATTAGCAAGTTTTCGTAAAGATAACATCACGCTTTTATGTCCGTATAATGTATACGCCCTCACACACGACTTTTTTATATAGTATAACTGGGGTATACACATTACGAAACTTGCCCATGTAATAAACAGGGATTGTTTGAGCTTAAAAAAATGAAAAATTTCAGCATAAAAATTTTGATATTTTTCTTATTTTTGCTCAAAACACAGATTGTGGGTACACGTTAGAACCGCCTCGGTGAGGCGGTTCTAACGAGTACCCACAATCTATGTTTTGGAGCGAAAATAAGAAAATAGGTATACCCCTGCATACCCCAGTTTTGCTATATGAAAGTGGGGTTCAAGGGGGTATACATATCACGGACATGTTTTCCTGATGCAGGGGTATACCTATTTGTCTTATTTTTACTCTAGGCTGTCCTAACGTGTACCAACAATCTATTTGAGCGAAAATAAGAAAACTGTCATTTTTCTATTGAAAATTTTCAATTTTTACTACTAAAGAAAAAAATCTGTATATTATACGGCATGTTCTCCAAATGGTAAAGATAAGAATTCCAAATCTTACCGTCATAATACGATGAATTGCCACTGGTATTAAAGCTTGTATCTTCCATGTTTGAATTAGAATTCCCTTTCGTACATGACGCTGATGGCTGATCTATGCAATTGTTGGCTTGTTTTGATACGATGATGGCTGATCTATGCAATTGTTGGCTTGGTTTGATACGATGGTGGCTGATCTAAGCAATTGTTGGCTTGGTTCGATACGATGATGGCTGATCTATGCAATTGTCGGCTTGGTTTGATACGATGATGGCTGATCTATGCAATTGTTGGCTTGGTTTGATACTATGATGGCTGATCTATGCAATTGTTGGCTTGGTTTGATACGATGATGGCTGATCTATGCACTTTTTGGCTTGGTTAGGAACTTCCGAAACTAAAATTCCTGAAATTCTAGAATGTCAGCGCTAACATAGCTACGTTTCGTCTTACATGTGAAGTTCGCAATTCTGAGCTATACTTCACCTTATATGTTAAGTCCACAATTTCTGGGCTACGTCTCGCCTTATACGTGGTCCACAGTACTGATCTGCGCTTCGCCTTTTATGTCCACAGTTCTGAGCTACGCTTCGCCTTATACGTGAAGTCCACAATTCTGTAGTACACTTTGCCTTAGATGTGATGTCCACAATTCTGTAGTACACTTTGCCTTAGATGTGAGGTCCACAATTCTGTAGTACACTTCGCCTTAGATCTGAAGTCCCAAGTCCTGACATACGAGCACTTTTCCTTATACTTGAAGTCCACAATTCCGAGCTGCGCGTCGCCCTATATGTAAAGTCCACAATTTTGAGCTGCGAGTCGCCTTATATGTTAAGTCCACAATTCTGAGCTACGTTTCGCCTTCTCTATGTGAAGTCCACAATTCTGACATACGCTATGCCTTGTATGCGAGCTCCACAATTCTTAACTACGTTTCGCCTCGCCTTATATGTGAAGTTCAGCACTGCACTAATTCAAGTGGGAATTCCTAAAGGCAATTTTCACGAATCATTATTTTCTTATCTTCTGATAGAAAACACTTGATTTCTGAAAATATAAACACATCGAATGTTAGATAAACGTTTATTTTACAATTTATTCAAGACAAAACGAAATCATAATACAATCAAATGAGCCGCCCCATGGGAAAACCAACAATCTGCATATGCGAAAACAAAGACGCAGATCAGCTTCGCAGTAACTGCGAAGCTGATCAGCGCCTTTGCTTTCGCTACTCGGATAGTACAATTCCTCTTCTACTTAAATCCGAAATTTCAAGCTTCTAGCTCTTTTCTGTGACTGTACAGGCCGGTTTGTGTTGGAACTGTTCGGAAACCACATTGTTGGTTTTCCCACGAGGCGGCTCAAATAGCAGTAGGCATAGGTTGCGTTTTTGTCCTGTACAAAGGTACAAAAGTTAAGGGTGAATGTAAAATATACATAGAAATATGTTTTCGTCGTGTACGCCGAATGCAAAAGATGTTCTATACGACCAACACAAAAACTGCAAGAAACACTTAAACTTTGGGCGGAAACCCTATACATTCTTCCTAGATCCTTATGTTGTTGTGTCAGACCTGGTCAGAAACAAAAATTAGTGGTTTTCTCATGCGAAAGCTCATATCATATCGGATGATTGACTTCACCTGTAAACTAAAATAATAATAAAACCTAATGCTAGCTAAAACGTGTGTATTCACATTTTATACCAAGACAAAACACAATTATGATATAATCGAGTAACAGTTGGCTAAGATAGTCAAGTGCCAGGGTAAAAATAATTTATCGTTATAAGCGATGTTTTTTTTTTTTTTTTTTTTTTTTTTTTTTTTTTTTTTTTTTTTAGTAATTGCGCGCAGTATCAACCCAATACCACATCATCAAGCTCGAAAACGTAAGGTTTGATACCTTGCCCTAATTTGAAAAAAAGGGGAAAAAAATCATAAAAAATGTAAGGTGAAATTTCCAAATTTTCAGTAACATTGGGAAGTGTGTTCTGTAATGTGAGTGACACAGGTACAAGTTTTGAAATAGGTTCGCAAATATTTTACACATTACGAAAACTTGTCCATGCAATGAAAAGAGATTTTGTAAGCTGTAAAAATGAAAATTTCTGGAAAAATGTTTTGATGATTTTCTTATTTTTGATCAAAACATAGATCGCCACGAGTACACGACTATGTTTTGGTTTCAAAAAAAAAAAAAAAAGAAAATTATGATTACCCCTGTATATCCCACTCTAACTCTTCAAAAGTGGGGTACAAGGGGGTATACATTACATAGACATGTTTTCGTGATGTATTTCACATATTTCGTTTGACAAATCAAAAACCAAAATAAAATAATATTTACGTAATTTAATTTTCTCAGTAAAAGTGGCAGCTATGATCTTGTAATAACAACAACACTGGAATATTCTATTATACCAGACTGATCAAGCATTTGAACCAATAATTCAGCAAATTCATTTAACATGTCCAGTTTCAAGTGTCTATATGCAAACAATTTCGCTGATACAATGGTACAGAAATTAATTAGCCACGGCCACTGATAGGCCATTGACAGGGACGAAAGCCGGAGAAAAGGATCGGAATATAATATGCCGGTCAAGTTGTAGTTTGGCGACTAAATACAAGAAAAAACGATACATGTTGTATCAAACCCATGGGCCCAGCTGATCAAAATTAACGATGTCGTTAGTTAACGATTCGTTAAAATTTCAAATGGCAATATTACAAATACACTGCTATTTACAAAAACATAAAAACACAACTACAGAAGCATTGCATTGGAACGGTCAGTGATATGAAATCACTGGGGGACTAAAATCGATTTTACTGGCTTACAGCTTCTCCCGTGACTCATTCATACAAAAACGATGTTAACTTTCACGAAATATGTCATAAATCCAGTTGTTGGTCTTTTTTTTCACTAAAAATATGTTTGACCAAAGTTTAGATCAAGTTACAGTTTTCCAACCTTTCATTTAGCTCCGTTAACACTTATTTAATAAGCCAATGAAATTATGTTTAGGCAGCACGAACACAGCCTTGTTTTATCTAGATTACGTAGCATCTCATGGGCAAAGGCGCAATTAAAATAACAACAGTGCCCACAATGCGAAGGGATTTGAAATCCCTAGCCTTGCACGCCGGAATTTGCCCATGCAAAAACAAAGGCGAATATGATATGTGCCTTTGATATCGCTTTTTTTTTTTTTTTTTTTTTTTTTTTTTTTTTTTTTATATATATATATCGTATAATCACATTTCTGATTACAGATAACCCCTTTGAACCCCATTTTTATATAGAATATTTTTGCTCCAAAACATAGATTGTGGGTACTTATAGTAACGTGTACCCACAATCTAAGTTTTGAGCAAAAATAAGTAAAAATATCAGAATTTTTCAGCTGAAAATTTACAATTTTACAGCTAAAAATATCTGTACAGATGTATATTGCATGGGCAAGTTTTTGTGATGGTAGTGCGAAGTGATCGACCTCTACGCATAAAACACAACCCATCTAATCATCCGTCGCAATAAAGACATTCTGTGCTTTTACTGCCCCGTAAAATAGGATTTTAACGTATTTTCTCCTCACTTCTTTTGTTACAAATCTCATTATATAATCTGTAATGTCAGTATTAATGTCTTTAGCGAAATTGATTCCAGTAAAACATTACGAAAGGTTGCCCATGCGAATGGTATACCCCTTTAGACCCAAGTTTTACTGTATACAATTGGGTTCGAGGGTGTATATATTACACATACATGTATCCTGAATAATTACATAAGTATTCGTGATATTGATGTAAAAAATATGAGACATAGTAAAATGATTATTGCTTTATACTAAATTTAATATTACAGCCCTTTTAATCCTAAAATTTGTATGACGTAAGCACGGTAAGCACCCTTTGAAAAATTTCAAAATACAAATTTCACACAAACAGATTGTTAAAGGCATCACAAATTTCAATACAAATTTCACACAAACAGATTGTTAAAGGCATCACAAACTGTATATCAGAATGTAACATTTTGTATGTAGAAATGAAGTGGTACCAAAATTTCAATTTTTGACAAAAGTGGACTTAATTTTATATTAAGTCATTAATTTTATATTACTGATTAACCAGTAATTTTATATTACTGATTAACCAGTAATTTTATATTACTGATCGTTCCAAGGCGATACTTCTGTTGTGGTTCTAAATGTTTTGTGTTTTTGGAGTCGAATCTTTGTGCTGTTTGAGCCTTTTTATATTTTTGTTCAGTTAGGGTAACTGAGTGGCCGCCTATTGGAGAATAGCTGTTCACTCGGCTTACGATATGTTATCTTGGTATAAGTACCTAAGTGTCGTTTTAGTTTTTTTCCCACACCTCGGTTTATGGAGTGGGAATTTTTTTCTGATTGCGCCATTTCGAGATCACTGTCTACCTGTTCTTTTTTAGACATGTTCTTGCACTAACCCCTCCAATCGGAAATACGTTCTGTGATGTGACACGCGAACAAACTTTCTTTCCTTGGCTAACAAAGGTTTCACTAATACTTCACACATTTGGAAAACTTGTTTATGAAATAAACAGAGACTTTTAAAGCTGTAAACAATGAAAATATCTAGAGAATAAAATTGATATTTTATATATATGTTTTGGAGCAAAAATAAGAAAAACAAATACAAATGTATACCCCTGTATACCCCAGTTTTGCTGTAAATACGTGGAGTTTAAGGGTGTATATATTTAACGGACATGTTATCCTGATGACATATTATTTCGTTTGACAAATCAAAAACCAAAATAAAATAGCATGTACTAAATAGTCTATATAAAAGTGGCAACTATAATCTTGTAATACACAACAACACCGGAATATTTTATCAACACGTTAGAACCAATAATTCAGCCAATTTATTTAACATGTCCAGTTTCAAGTGTCTATATGCAAACAATTCCGCTGATACAAGAGTACAGAAATTAATTAGCCACGACCACTGACAGGGACAAAGGCCGGTGAAAAGGATTGGAATATAATATGGCGATCAAGTTGTAACTTGACGTTATAAAATAAAACTAAAACTCAGATACTTTAAGAGCAGTAAGCATGTTATAATGAGAAAGGGGATGGGCCATACCGCGGTTTCTGCTACTTAAGCCTTCAGTGACCCTATAGATTTCGATAAAAAGCTAGAACGAATGCAAGGGAATACGATATATTTTGTATCAAAATAGGGGGTGAACAACAATGCATTTTACGTACGAGATCCAAACTTCGCCAGAGCCTCTACAGTGGCTTCGTCATACATAAAAAGATGTTCTTTTCCCGTAATTGGTCATACGTGCAGTGCATTAGCACTAGCAAAGTGGTCGAACAAGGTTTCTCTCAAGTTTCAGTGTCCCACCCTTATCATTTAGCTCTGTTAACACGTATTTAATGAACAAATAAAATTACGTTGAACTCGCACGCACACACCTTTGTTTTATCTAGACTGAACAGCATCTCCTGGGCTTAAGTGTAATTAAAATAACAACGGTTCCCAAACCACAACGGGAATTCATTACAAAATTACGAAAACTTCCCCATGCGATATACAGAGATTTTTGAGATGCAAAAATGATAGATACTTGATACATTTGCTTCAAAACATTGATTGTGGGTACACGTTACAACCGCCTCGCCGATTCTAACGAGTACCCACAATCTATGTTTTTGATAAAAAATTAGAACAATAGGTACCCTAGTTTTCTACATAAAAGTAGAGTATAAGGGGTATACATTACACGGACATGCTTGTGCGATGGAAATCCCTGGCCTTACACTTCTATCCCTATCAATTGGATGAATCCACTTTCCTTTTGAGGACGATTAGGATTGATTTTACAAGATTGTGTAAGTGTTCGAAAATGTTTCTTTTAGCAAACAGAAAAGCCTTATATGGGAAAAGGTACAAGTAGGCAACGATCAGGAAAAGGCGCAATCAGAAAAAGATTCCCACTCCAAAAACTGAGAAGGGAAAAAACTAAATTAACAATCAGGTACATGCACTTATACCATGATAATATATCGTTAGCCGAATGAGCAGCTATTTACACTTAACTAAAATATGATAACATACATAATGCGCCAACAGCACAAAAAATTAAACACCAAGACATAAAACATTAAGAACCACCACAGAAGTATCGCCTTGGAACGATCAATAATATAAAATTACTGGCGGGCTTAAACTGGTTTTACAGGTACCTAACCTCACCCTCAAATTATGCAGTGATTCACAACATTTAGTTAGTTGTTCGGTCTTCGTGTTGAATCTCTAACTAGTCAATGAATCATCATGGACAAACAAATAAGTCATGATAAACTCCATGATGAATCAAAAACGAGGACTCACTGATTGAGTAAGCTGTCCGACGATGGAGATCCCTGGGCGGCTAATTAACTACTAACTCCGGAGCAAAAGAAAAACACCAGTTGAACCCCGGTGGGCCAACCAACTAAAATGAATAGCTTTATGTCGGGCCGCATTTTTATAGTTTTAGTTACGTTTGGGTGACTGACTGACCACCTATTGGGAAACAGTTTCTTACTCAGATTCCGATGTGTTCTCTTAGTATATGTACCTGATTTTCAATTTTGTCTTTCCGACCTGGTGTCTGGAGTGGGAATTTCTTTCTGGCTGGACTATTTCCTGATCATTGCCTACTTTTGCTTCTTTTATAACCGACAATTGATTTACGCCGTGGTACCGAAAACAATCTTACATCAAATTAAAGAAGGGTTTAGTTTCAAGCAATGTCGAATTCTTGATTCATCGCCTTATTCAGTTTAAATAGTCTGGGATGCAAGTAATAAATGGCCAATATTCTATTAATTACTATTGTCCCTGCTTCCTGGTTTACCGCGTCAGAATAAATGAGAATGCAATAAAAAAGAGGAATTGATTGGACTAAAATTCCAAACCTGGACACTACAGAAAAGCAAAACATAATTCTAGACATTATATAAGCCATAACCATGGCAACATTTACGTAAACATGCCAATTCAGAGATTTGTTTCAGCTTAAAAAATGAAAATTTCACTCGAACATTTTTCATATTCTCAATATTTCTGATAAAAACATTGATTGAGGGATCTCGTTACAACCATTGTTAACGAAAAATTTAATTAGAAAAATATATTTTTATTATTCTTGGTCCAAAACATAGATTGTGGGTACTCGTTAGAACCGCATCCCCGATCTATGTTTTAAGCAAATATTAAAATTATCAAAGTTTTTTCAACTGAAACTTTTCATTTTTTATAACGTGAAAAATCTCTGTATATTGCATGGGCAAGTTTTCGCAATGTAACCAGGTCTTTCTCAGCAAAGTAGCCGCCATGCTATCTCAAACTTAATCACCATCAGGAAAACATGTCCGTGAAATGTTTACTCCCTTATATCAAAATTTATATAGCAAAACTTGGGTATGCAGGGGTTTACCTATTTTTTCTTATTTTTGCTACAAAACATAGATTGTGGGTACACGGTCGAACCGCCTCGCCGAGGCGGTTCTAACGAGTACCCACAATCTATGTTTTCAGCAAAAATAAGAAAAATAACAAAAAATTTCAACTGAAAATTTTTAGTTTTTTTAAGCTAAAAAAAAATCTCTGTTTAATTGATGGGCGTGATTTCGTTATGCAAATTGCCTTAAAACTTTCAGCGAAACGAATTTAAGACACAATTTAAGGAAACACTCTGCCAAAGCCCATGTAACAGTTTTTATATTCTTTGAAAATCAAGACATTATGACATTTTTTTGAAATTACATAGATTCACAAAAAAGCAACTCGAGTTTGATTTTTCCGTTAAAGTCAGACTAAAACGCATTGAGGCAAATGTTGTTTGTGGAAAAAAATCATTTTTTGTTTGAGCTACGCTTGAAAATAAAAAAAAGACTTATTTGGCAAAATTTAAGAATAACAAACACATCTAACTGGACTTTGACAAGGCATTTTCGGTTTCATATTTCTTATAGCAGTAACTTCAAGGCATTATTTAAGACAATGGAAATGAAGAAAGGAATTGGTCCCTGGGAATTGGCATTAAATTGAACGGGGAATGCATTACACTACGATATATGTAAACACTTAAGCGAAATTAATTGATTCACAATCAACCTAGTTGTTTGTTTATCTGAACAATCTTGTTACAAAGTACCGTTTTAGATCTATGTTATCATTAGGGAGTTAATTCAATCCATTAATTTATGTACATTTGAGTAGGTATAGAAGGCTTATGAAAAGTGTTGTTATTGTTTTCTGCTTGTTAACAATAACGCGTTGGTGGTAACGTACTGGAATCAACATAATTTCCACAGATACCAGAGACTGAGGCTGGTTTTGTATCATTACCAAAAAAAAAAAAAAAAAAAAAAAAAAAAAAAAAACGTCATGTGATATACAGATTTTCCTAAGTTGTAACAACTGAATATTTTCAGTTGAAAAAGTTTGATATTTTTCTTATTTTTGCCCAAAACATAGAATGTGGGTACACGTTAGAACCGCCTCGCTGAGTACCCACAATCTAGGTTTTGGAGCAAAAATAAGAAAAATAGGTATACATATTGCTATATAAAAAGTGGTTTAAGTGTATTCAACCTATTCATTTCACGGACATGTTCTCGTGGTGGTTTGCTTGTTTGATTTGGTTTGCGGTTTAACAAGCAATTGGTCATTCATGTCGAGATGGAGTTACCATTTCCTTGGTAATAACCTGGGCCCAGAATTACAATGCTTCCTTAACTTTTAAGGTTGATCTTAACTTAAGATTTTCCTTAAAATCGACAAAAGTGTATTACAATCGATTTTCTTACTTTAAGGTAGACCTTAACTTGAGGAAATACTTAAATATTTAAGGTTACTCGATAGCTACCTTAACTTAAGATTTAACTTAGGCTAGACAAACATTGTTCAGTTTAAGCATCATAAACGGACTTTTTATAATTTATGTTTATGCAGATTAGCATATCAACGAAACGTAACACATATCACATTTTTTTTTTACATGAAATGAATGAAGACGGTTGTGTCTGCGCATGCAAGAGTGAGAGTCTTTTTCACTTCATGTTGTTTCAGTTTAACTTTATCTTTAAACGAAGCAGCTCGAAGAATCAAGACTCCTGTGGTACATGTACGATGTGACTTGACAACTCATTCAACAATTTTGAGTCATGTCGCGATATTAGCAATGCTTTCATGGAACTTTAGACTATATGACTATAGCGTCAGACTATATGATGGCCCCGACATAAAGCTATTCATTTTAGTTGGTTGGGGCCGGAGCTCCTTGTCTGTTGCTTGGCCCACCGGGGTGCAACTGGTGTTTTTCTTTTGCTCCGGAGTTAGTAGGTTATTCGGCGCCCAGGGATCTCCATCGTCGGGCAGCTTACTCAGTCTGTGAGTCCTGGTTTTTGATTCATCAGGATGTTTATCACGATTTATTTGTTTGTTCTTGATGATTCATTGACTAGTTAGAGATTCACCACGAGGACCGAATAACTAACTAAATGTTTTGAACCACTGCAGAAGCTGAGGGTGAGGTTATGGCCATGTAAAACCGGTTTAAGCCCGCCAGTAACTTTGTGTTACTGATCGTTCCAAGTCGATACTTCTGTGGTGGTTCTTTTTGTTTTATGTCTTGGTGTTTAAAATTTTTTTGTGCTGTTGGCGCCTTATGTATGTTTTCATATTTTTAGTTAAGTTAAGGTAACTGAGTGGCCACCTATTTGGAAAATAGCTGCCCATTCGGCTTACGATTGTTTCATGGTATAAGTACCTGATTGTTAGTTTGTTTTTTTCCCACCTCGATTTTTAGAGTGGGAATCTTTTTCTGATTGCGCCTTTTCCTGATCTTTGCCTACTTGTACCTTTTTACCCGTAATGTGTTGAGTAATTGTCGTTTGTTTGATTATTTGATATATGAGCCGCCTCTGCATTTGCGAAAACAAAGGCGCAGTAACTGCAAAGCTGATCAGCGCCTTCGTTCTCGCTACACGGATAGTACCATTCCTCTACTTTCTAAATCCAAAATTTCCAGCCCCTAGCCATCTTCTGTGCTTGTACAGGTCGGTTTGTATCAGACCTGTTCGGAAGCCACATTGTTGGTTTTCCCACGATGCGGCTCATATAACTTTACGTCCCACTCAACGGATATGGTAATGTCGGTACGTTGCTACCGTTTTTAATATGGGATTTCTACCCACTGACATTTGGATGTCATGTCAGGCGAGATGTGCTTTAAACTATATTAAACCACCCAAGCAAACAACTAAAGCTTTACATGTGTGAATACATACTACCCCGTTTAAATATTTTCACTGCTTCCCAAAGGACCTAACCTTAATATTGTATTTGCAGTCGTCATTATATAACCCTTACAATTGTGATAAAATCATCTTTCTTTGGATTATTCTCATCACCGCGTTTGTCTTCGAAATAAATCTATGATCGTCTTGGACGTGCGTATATGAATGCATGTGACAATGATGAATTTTCACTGCAGGACATATGTACGGCTCGAAAAATTACTATTACTAAATTTTAAAGAAGAAAACAAAAGTTAGACAAAAGATAAAGAATGTAAAAGGATAAAAAAAGAAATAAAAATACAAAAAAAAAAAATGACAAGAAAAAAATGAAACCAGTAGGTATCGAACTAAGTACCCACGTTTCAAGTTGCAAATGGGAGACGGGCGTGTTAACCACTGCACCACAGAGTCTAACGTGTGTTAGACAATAAACCAATGTTCATAATCAAAATATTGTAATGTGTATCATGTCGCTCACGCGATATAAAATTTATGAATTTCCGTGTTGCTTACAGGTTTTCGACTGTTCCCGGAACGGTCCCGTAAGTTTTTACGGAAACTACACCTTAGTAAAGGACGATCAAAAAGTGTATAACAAATGCACTTTTTAAGGAAAATCCTAGCTAAGGTATAAACTTAACTCAAACCGCTAAGGAGGCCTTAACTTAAGGAATGATTGTAATTCTGGGCCCTGAATATTGGGAATTAATGTGCTTGGTCAGGTAAACAACGTCCCAGTGTAGACCGAAACCGACGCTCTGCTACTACGTCAATGGTTCCCAAGATTTGCTACGTAATCATCACGAAAATAGGTCTTTGTAACGTATACCTCCATAAACCCCACTTTTATATCGTTAAACTAGGATATGCAGAGGGGTGTATCTATTTTGGTTATTATTTATCCAAAAATTGATTGTGGATACGTGTGCCCGCAATCTACGCTATGAGCAAGAATGAGGAAACTAGCATTTCCTTCCAATTGAATTTCCAATTGTACATTGCATGGGAAGATTCCGTAATGACGTAAAAACGTTGAATCATTTAACTTACTTTTAATGGGATAGAGAATGCAAAAATGACCTGAGGACGAAGCTTAAAATAACCATTGGGGAAACATCGCATAGACCATCAACCTAAGAGTTTTAATTGTACAAAAGATATTCAAATGTCTATATGATGCCTTACGTGTAATAAGATTTCAAAATGAACTTCAAGTCGACAAATATCCGTACACTACAGATTTAAGAGAACTTCGAGAGCACTTCTATCCACAGTGGGAGCGATACACTCGAGAACCCACAATGGACAACCATTATTACAAGTTGCCCATGCAATATAAAGAGATTTGTTTAAGTTTTAAAAAAATAAAATTCATTAAAACTTGTTCAATACTTCCTATATATGTTTCCTCAAAACATTGATTATGGGTACACTTTAGAATCGTCTCGGCGATGCTTTTCTAACGAGTACCCACAATCTATGTTTGGATCAAAAATACTACTGCAAACCATATTTTTTAAATAAAAGTGGAGTTTAGAAGGTACACTTTGCATGGGTACGTTTTCCTGATGACAACACAGACCGACTACATCGTATAATCCCATTTTTGATTACAGATTCATAGTGCGAAGTTATCGAACTCTACGCATAAAACACAACCTCTCTAATCGTCTGTCTCAAGGAAGACATTATGTGCTTTTACTGTCCCGTAAAATAGGATTTTAACGCATTTGCTCCTACTTCTTTTGTTACAAATCTCATTATATAATCTGTAATGTCAGTATAAATGTCTTTAGCGAAATTGATTCCAGTACACTGAAGAAATTCGTTCGCGATATTTATTAACAACTAGGCCAATGTTCTGCCATTTATACAAGCCATATGCGCAGTTAAACGTCGCAATTTTATCGTTGCAAATTTTGATGCTAAGGTAGCCGAAACCGCGGTATGACCCATCCCTTTTCTCATTTATTAGCTCACTACTCTGAAAAAAGTATACATATGCAATGATTATGAAAAGGCGCAATTAGAGAGAAATTCCTACTGCACAAACCGAGGTGAGAAAATCTAAATTGATAATTAGGTACTTATACTTTGGAAACATATCGTAAGCCGAACAAACAGCTATTTCCCTATAGGTGCCCACTCAGTTACCCGAACTGAACTAAAAAAATGAAAACGTACATACGGTTCAAACAGCATAAAAATCGACGCCAAAACATAAAGACAAAAAGAACCACAACAAAAGCATCGCCTTGGAACGATCAGTAAATAAATTAAACATTACTTTCGGGCTTAAACGATCTCAGTTTAATTTTCGTTTAATAAAAAAATGGAAAACCACAAGGGAATGACTACTTCGCTGAAAGCCTTTATGGGAAAGCATATGAAAAAGGCAATGTATCACGGAAACATGTCCGTGTAATGTTTACCCCCTTGAACCCCACTTTTATATAATAAAACTGGGGTTTGCAGGGGTATGCCTATTTTTCTTATTTTTGCTCCAAAACATAGATTGTGGGTACTCGTTAGAACCGCCTCGCCGAGGCGGTTCTAACTTGTACCCACAATCTATGTTTTGAGCAAAAATAAGAAAAATATCAAAAATTTTCAGCTAAACATTTTCAACTTTTAAAGCTCAAAAATTCTCTGTAAATTGCATGGGCAAATTTTCGTAATGTTCTTAGCAATCTTGTTTTCAAGCGTTTTTTTTTTTTTTTTTTTTTTTTTTTTGCTTTTAGATATATTTTAATCATTCGGGGATTTATAAAACAAACACATTATCATGTACCGTAAGGCCAGTTTATGAATAGCATTGAATAGCATTGTTTTTGTTGTTTAAGATATTTTTTAATTATTCGGGGATTTATAAAACAAACACATTATCATGTACCGTAAAGCCAATGTATGAATAGCATTGTTTTTGTTGTTCTGATTAAGAACAGAAACGCGCTGATCATCGCGCACTAGGATCCATGTAATTGCCACGGAGACATGAGAATGAGCCAGCGAAGATATTCTGAGAACCCAAAAAATATTATCGGTTAAGATACATTCTCTAACCAGCATTTAATATATTTGGCCGCCTTTTTAAAATATATTTGATTTTGTATCGACTACCCTGTTGACGGTTTACGAATCATCACGAAAACATGTCCGTGTAATGTATACCCCTTGAACCCCACTTTTATATAGCAAAACTGGGGTCCGCAGGGGTATACCTATTTTTCTTATTTTTGCTCCAAAACATAGATTGTGGGTACTCGTTAGAACCGCCTCGCCGAGGCGGTTCTAACGTGTACCCACAATCTATGTTTTGAGCAAAAATAAGAAAAATATCAAAATTTTTCTGATGAAATTGTCAGTTTTTACAACAGAAAAAAATCTCTGTATATTGCATGGGCAAGTTTTCGTAATGAAAAGAGCCATTATAATGATGGCATCGCATATGCTGTAGGAGTTTTTTCCCACCCCTCGTTTTTTTTTTTTTTTTTTTTTTTTTTGAGTGGGAATTTCTTTCTGATTGTGTCATTTCCTGATCATGGCCTATTTGTACTTTTTTTGTACTTATACAAAGGATGTTCGAATGTCCAGCGATGCGGAAAGAGTAATACGATCTTAATACAAAATTGAAATCAACAAACAACCCTGATATGAGCGAACTCTAGAAACCCCCGTTCTATATTGCAGCAAAAACGGAGAAGCTGTCTTGAAACCACATTCGAAAACAAAGCAGACCACCCAATCCCATTTTTGTTAAGGTTTTCGTCGTTTGCGTATTTTATTTCGTATAATCCGCTTGCTGATTAAAGTAAAGCAGCACGAAGTTATCGAACTCTATGCATAAAACACAACCTCTCTGATCGTCTGTCTCAAGGAAGACATTATGTGTTTTTACTGCCCCGTAAAATAGGATTTTAACGTATTTGCTCCTCACTTCTTTTGTTACAAATCTCATTATATAATCTGTGATGTGGCGGCCCCCGTGGCCGAGCGGTTAAGAGCGTTGTTTCTTAAACACTCGATCATCTCACCGCTGTGACTGGTGTGGGTTCGAGCCCCGCTCTGGCCACATGTGAGACAAGCCATGTTGTGCTTACGGGTGTGTCAGGTGGTTTATCTCGGGGTTCTCCTGTTTTCGCCCCACCTACTTATTGGCCCGTCTCATATGAGCTGAAATAATCTTGAATGGGACGTAAAACTGAATTAAAAAAAAATTATAATAATCTGTGATGTCAGTATTAACGATTCCAGTAAAACATTACGAGGTTGCCTATACGAATGGTATACCACTTTACACCAAAGTTATATACAACTGGGTTCGAGGGGGTATACGTTCTGTGATGTGACAAGCAAACAAACTTTTTTCCTTGGCAAACAAAGGTTTTACTAATACTTCACACATTACGAAAACTTGGCCGTGAAATAAACATAGATTTTTCAAGCTGTAGACAATGAAAATATCAGGAGAAAAGATTTGGTATTATATATATGTTTTGGAGCAAAAATAAGAAAAGAAACACGTATACCCCTGTATACCCAAGTTTTGCTATACATACGGGGAGATTAAGGGTGTATATATTTCACGGACATGTTATACTGATGACAAATTTCGTTTGACAAATCAAAAACCAAAATATAATAACCTGTACTAAATATTCTCTGTAAAAGTGGCAACTATAATATTGTAATACACGACAACACCGGAATATTTTCGTATACCAGATTTATCAACACGTTAGAACCAATAATTCAGCAAATTTATTTAACATGTCCAGTTTCAAGTGTCCATCAGGGAAACATGTCCGTGTAACGTATACCCCCTGAAACCCCACTTTTATATAGTAAAACTGGGGTATGGAGGGGTATACCTTTTTTTCTTATATTTGCTCCACAACATAGATTGTGGGTACTCGTAAGAACCGCGAGGCGGTTCTAATGAGTACCCACAATCTATGTTTTGAGCAAAAATAAGAAAAATATCGAAAATGTTTTACTGAAAATTTACATTTTTACAAGTTTAGAAATCACTGTATATTGCATGGGCAAGCTTTCGTAATGTATATGAAAACAATTACGCTGATACAAGAATACAGAAATTAATTAGCCACGACCACTGGGCAAAAGCCGGTGAAAAGGATTGGAATATAATATGGCGGTCAAGTTGTAATTTGACTAAATATAACACAACTAAAACTGAGATCCTTTAAGAGCAGTAAGCATATTAATGAGAAATGGGATGGGCCATACCGCGGTTTCTGCTACTTAAGCCTTCAGTGACCCTATAGATTTCGATAAAAAGCTAGAAAGAATGCAAGGGAATACGATATATTTTGTATCAAAATAGGGGGTGGACAACAATGAATTTTACGTACGAGATCCAAACTTCGCCCTCAGCTTCTACAGTGGCTTCGTCATACATAAAATGATGTTCTTTTCCCGTAATTGGTCATACGTGCAGTGCATTTGCACTAGCAATGTGGTCGAACAAGGTTTCTCTCAAGTTTCAGTGTTTCACCCTTATCATTTAACTCTGTTAATGCGTATTTAATGAACAAATAAAAATACGTTGAACTCGCACGCACAAAACTTTGTTTAATCTACACTGAACAGCATCTCCTGGACTTAAATGTAATTAAAATAACAACGGTTCCGAAAATGCAATGGGAATTCATTACGAAATTACAAAAACTTCCCCATGCGATATACAGAGATTTATGATATGCAAAAAATGATAGATACTTGATAATTTTGCTTCAAAACATTGATTGTGGGTACACGTTACAACCGCCTCGCCGATTCAAACGAGTACCCATAATCTATGTTTTGATAAAAAAAATAGAACAATAGGTACCCTAGTTTTCTACATAAAAGTAGAGTATAAGGGTATACATTACACGGACATGCTTGTGCGATGGAAATCCCTGGCCTTACACTTTTATCCCTATCAATTGGATGTCCACTTTTATTTTGAGGAGGATTAGGATTGATTTTACAAGATTGTGTAAGTGTTCGAAAATGTTCCTTTTAGCAAACAGAAAAGTCTTATGCGGGAAAAGGTACAAGTAGGCAAAGATCAGGAAAAGGCGCAATCAGAAAAAGATTCCCACTCCAAAAACTGAGATGGGAAAAATTAATCAATCAGGTACATGTACTTATACCATGAAAACATATCGTAAGCCGAATGAGCAACTATTTTCGCAATAAGTGGCCACTCAGTAACCTAAACTTAACTAAAACTATGATAACATACATAAGCCGCCAACAGCACAAAAAATTAAACACCAAGGCATAAAACATTAAGAAGCACCACAGAAGTATCGCCTTGGAACGATCAATTATATAAAATTACTGGCGGGCTTAAACTGGTTTTACAGGTAGCTAACCTCACCCTCAAATTATGCAGTGATTCACAACATTTAGTTAGTTGTGCGGTCCTCGTGGTGAATCTCTAACTAGTCGATAAATCATCATGGACAAACAAATAAGTCATGATAAACTCCATGATGAATCAAAAACGAGGACTCACAGATTGAGTAAGCTGTCCCTGGGCGGCTAATTACTTACTAACTCCGGAGCAAAAGAAAAAAAAACACCAGTTGAACTCCGGTGGGCCAAGCAACATACAAGAAGATCCGGCCCCAACCAACTAAAATGAATAGCTTTATGTCGGGGCCGCATTTTTATAGTTTTAGTTACGTTTGGGTGACTGACTGACCACCTATTGGGAAACAGTTTCTTACTCAGATTTCGATGTATTCTCTTAGTATACGTACCTGATTTTCAATTTTGTCTTTCCAACCTGGTGTCGGGAGTAGAAATTTCTTTCTGGCTGCCCTATTTCCTGATCATTGCCTACTTTTGTTTTTTTTATAACCGACAATTGATTTACGCCGTGGTACTGAAAACAATCTTACATCAAATTAAAGAAGGGTTTAGTTTCAAGCATTGACGTATTTTCTTGATTCATCGCCTTATTCAGTTTAATTAGTCTGGGATGCAAGTAATAAATGGCCAATATTCTATTAATTACTATTGTCCCTGTTTCCTGGTTTACGTTACCGCGTCAGTATAAATGGGAATGCAATAAAAAGAGGAATTGATTGGACTAAAATTCCAAACCAGGACACTACAGAAAAGGAAAACGTAATTCTAGACATCGCATACACTATTACCATGACAACATTTTCGCGAATTCAAAATACAAAGATTTGTTTCAGCTTAAAAAAAATGAAAATTCCATTCGATTTTTTTTTAAATCCACAATATTTCTGATAAAGCATTGCGGATTGTGGGATCTCGTTAGATGTTTTTCTTTATTACGAGTTTTTGGAGTGGGAATCTTTTGCTGATTGCGCCTTTTCCTGATCTTTGCCTACTTGTACCTTTTTAATTAAAAAAGAATATATTGAGCTATAAAATATTTTCAATTTTAGTACTTTAAATATCGTTCTCTATTAAATGGGTATTTTTGTCATGTATTTCAAAGCAAGGTAATGATCATCAGAAAAACATGTCCATGCACTCCCCCTTGAACCCCACTTTTATATAAAAGACTGCGGTTTACAAGGGTATATGTATTGTTTTTAATTATTTTTGATCCAAAAGATAGATTGTGGGTACTCGTTAGAACCTCATCGCCGATGTCCCGAGTAGGTTTTAAGGAAACATTAAAATTATCAGTTTTACTACTGAAAATTTTCATTTTTTAACGTGAAAAATTCTCTGTATATTGCAAGGGCAAGTTTTCGCATTGCAATGTGACCAGGTCTTTTTCAACAAAGTAGCCGCCATTCTACCTCGAACTTAACCACCATCAGAAAAAACATTACCCCCTATTCCCCCACTTTTATATAGCGAGTCTGGGGTATGCAGGGGTATATCTATTGCTCTTACTTTTGTTCTAAAACATAGATTGTGGGTACATGGTTGACCCGCCTCGCCGATGCGGTTCTAACGAATACCCACAATCTATGTTTTGAGCAAAACTAAGAAAAATAACAAAATTTTTCAGCTGAAACATTTTAGGTTTTAAAGCTAAAAAAATCTGTTTAATGCATGGGCGTGTTTTCGTAATGCGAATTGCCTTTAAAATTTCAGCCAAACGAATTTAATGGACTTCGTATCTCAAAATAAGTCGCTGGTAACATTTAGGCCTGGTTTCCATGAACAATGTTTCTTTGACGAATATTATTTGTCACAGAAACTTTGGCTTTCACACACAGCAAAGATTACTGATATTATTTAGCTCTCTCATATTTGTCACAGACAATTTGCAATGAAACTTTGCTACAAAATTTAGTCTTCACGAGAAAAACCTACTTTGTCAAATCAAAATTGACGGCGGAAAATAGGCTTACATTATGTGCAAAATTATAATAATAATCATAAGTTATTCAGCACTGACGCACTTCGACTCCACTTCGTAGTCTTACCCTTGCAAGTTTTAATGCAATACTAGTAAATTTGTTATACGGTGAAAATGTTCCAGCAAATATCTTACTTCTCTGGAAGCGTTAAGGAATAAGCATATAAAACTAAAACTTGTAAACACTTAAGCGAAATTAATTGATTCACAATTAATCTAACTGTTTATCTGAACAATCTTGTTACAAAGTACCGTTTTAGATCTGTGTTATCATTTGGGAGTTCATACAAAACATTTATTAGTGTACATTTGAGTGGGTATAGAAGGCTTATTGTTTTCTGTCTGTTATCAGAAACGCGTTGGTGGTAAGGTACTGGAATCAGCTGTTACATAATTGCCACAGATACCAGAGATCGAATCTGGTTTTGTGTCATTACGAAAAAAAAAAACGCCATGAGATAAACAGATTTTCCTAAGTTGTAACAACTAGAAATTTTCAGTTGAAAAAGTTTGATATTTTTTTATTTTTGCCCAAAACATAGAATGCAGGTACACGTTAGAACCGCCTCAGCAAGGCGGTTCTAACGAGTACCCACAATCTATGTTTTGGAGCAAAATTAGAAAAAAATGGGTATACCCCTGGATAGCCCAGTTTTTCTATATAAAAGTTGGGTTTCAGGGGGCATTGTTTCCTGTTTTCATGTTAACACGGACATGTTTTCCTGATGGATTGCTTGTTTGATTTGGTTTGAGGTTTAACAAGCAATTTGGTATTGATGTCGAGATTAAGTCACCGCGTCCTGTGTATAAACCAGTAATATTGGGAATTAATGTGCCTTGGTCAGGTAAACATCGTCCCGGTATAGACCGAAACCTATGCTCTACCACAAGGCCAATAGTTCCCAAGACGTGCTTATCATCAGGAAAACAGGTCCTTGTAACGTATACCTCCATAAACCCCACTATTATATAGTAAAACTAAGATAAATAGAGAGGTACATCTATTTTTCTTATTATTTATCCAAAACATTGAGTGTGGGTACGTGTACCCGCAATCTATGCTATGAGCAAGAAATTGAAACTAGCATTTTCTTCCAATGAAATTTCCAATTTTTACAGCTAAAAACATATTTGTATGGGATGATGTAAAAGCGTTGAATCAGTCAACTTACCATAAATGCATTACAAAAACACGCCCATGCAATATATACAGAGATTTTTAAGGTGTCAAAACATGAAAATTTTCAGTAGAAAAAAATTGATATTTCTCTTATTTTTGCTCAAAACATAGATTGTGGGTACACGTTAGAACCGCCTCGTCGAGGCGGTTCTAACGAGTACCCACAACCTATGTTTTGGAGCAAAAACAAGAAAAATAGGTATGGCCCTGCAAACCCCAGTTTTGCTATATAAAAGTGGGGTTTACTGGGGTAAACATTTCACGGACATGTTTTCCAGATGGAGATTGGGGATGCAAAAACGACCTGGGGACACAGCTTATCAGTACCTTTGGGGTAGCATCGCATAGAACATCAAATTTAGTGTTGTAATTATACAGAGGATATTCGAATGACTATACAATGTCTTACGTGTAATAAGATTTGAAAATGAACTCAAAGTCGACAAATATCAGTACACTACAGATTTGAGAGAACTATCCACATGGGGAGCGATACACTCGAGAACCCACAATGGACAACCATTATGACAAGTTTTTTTCCAGTTTTAAAAAAAATAAATTTCATTAGAAAATTTTCAATACCTTTTATTTGTTTCCTCAAAACATTGAGTGTTGGTACACTTTAGAACCGTCTCGGCAACGCTTTTCTAACGAGTACCCACAATCTAGGTTTGGATAAAAGTACCTCTGCAACCCAAAGTTTATTCTATATAAAAATGGAGTTTGAGGAGGTATACTTTGCATGGATACGTTTTCCAGATGAGAACACAGACCGACCGACCACATTCTATTATTTTTTTCGTCTGTTTTGCGTATTACATCGTATAGTCCCATTATTGATGACAGATTCGTAGCGCGAAGTTATTGAACTCTATGCATAAAACACAACCTCTCTAATCGTCTGTCTCAAGGAAGACATAATGTGCTTTTACTGTCCCGTAAAATAGGATTTTAACGCATTTGCTCCTTCTTCTTTTGTTACAAATCTCATTATATAATCTGTAATGTCAGTATTAATGTCTTTAGCAAAATTGATTCCAGTACACTGGAGAAATTTGTTTGCGTCAATCTGCTCTGTTCAGCCATTTATACAAGCCATATTCGCAGTTAAACGTCGCAATTTTATCGTTGCAAATTTTGATGCTTAGGTAGCCGAAACCGCGGTATGACCCATCCCTTTTCTCATTTATAATCTCACTGCTCTGAAAAAAGGTATAAATATGCAATGATTAGGAAAAGGCGCTATCAGAGAGAAATTCCCACTCCACAAACCGAGGTGGGAAAATCTAAATTGATAATTAGGTACTTATACTTTGGAAACATATCGTAAGCCGAACAAACAGCTATTTCCCTATAGGTGCCCACTCAGTTACCCGAACTGAACTAAAAATATGAAAACGTACATAGGGTTCAAACAGCACAAAAATCGACGCCAAAACATAAAGACAAAAAGAACCACAACAAAAGCATCGCCTTGGAACGATCAGTAAATAAATATAACATTACTTTCGGGCTTAAACGATCTCAGTTTAATTTTCATTGAAAGAAAAACTGGAAAACCACAAGGGAATGACTACTTATCTGACAGCCTTTATGGGAAAGCATATAAAAAGGCATTGTATTACACTTGGACAAATGAATTTATGTCGTTTTCATCAGGAAAACATATCCGTACAATGAATACCCCCGTAAACCCCTCTTTTATATAGTAAAACTGGGGCATGCAGGGGTACATCTATTTTTCTTATTTTTGCTCCAAAACATAGATTGTGGGTACTCGTTAAAACCGCCTCGCCGAGGCGGTTCTAACTTGTACCCACAATCTATGTTTTATGCAAAAATAAGAAAAATATCAAAAATTTTCAGCTAAACATTTTCAACTTTTAAAGCTCAAAAATTCTCTGTAAATTGCATTGGCAAATTTTCGTAATGTTCTTAGCAATCTTGTTTTCAAGCGTTGTTGTTGTTTTTTTTTTTTTTTTTGTTTTTTTGTGTGTGTGTGTGTGTTTTTTTTTTTTGTTTTTTTTTTTGTTTTTTTTTTGTTTTTTTTTTTGCTTTTAGATATATTTTAAGCATTCGGGGATTTATAAAACAAACACATTATCATGTACCGTAAAGCCAATGTATGAATAGCATTGTTTTTGTTGTTTTAGATATATTTTAATCATTCGGGGATTTATAAAACAAACACATTATCATGTACCGTAAAGCCAATGTATGAATAGCATTGTTTTTGTTGTTTTAGATATATTTTAATCATTCGGGGATTTATAAAACAAACACATTATCATGTACCGTAAAGCCAATTTATGAATAGCATTGTTTTTGTTGTTTTAGATAGTTTTTAATCATTCGGGGATTTATAAAACAAACACATTATCATGTACCGTAAAACCAATGTATGAATAGCATTGTTTTTGTTGTTTTTATATATTTTTTAATCATTCGGGGATTTATAAAACAAATACATTATCATGTACCGTAAAACCAATGTATGAATAGCATTGTTTTTGTTGTTTTAGATATCTTTTAATCATTCGGGGATTTATAAAACAGACACATTATCATGTACCGTGAAGCCAATGTATGAATAACATTGTTTTTGTTGTTCTGATTAAGAACAGAAACGCGCTGATCATCGTGCACTAGAATCCATGTAATTGCCACGGAGACATGAGAATGAGCCAGCGAAGATATTCTGAGAACCCAGAAAAATATTATCGGTTAAGATACATTCTCTAACCAGCATTTAATATACTTGGCCGTCTTTTAAAAATATATTTGATTTTGTATCGACTACTCTGTTGACGGTCTACGAGTATAATTACAATAATTGTTCCCAAGAATTGCTTATTATAAAAGAGCTGTATCAGTCAACCTACTATTAAAACTATATCACTGAGCTTTACATTGATAAGACATCAGGAAAACATGTCCGTGTAATGTGTACCCCCTTGAACCCCACTTTTATGTAGCAAAACTGGGGTATGCTGAGGTATACCTATTTTTCTTATTTTTGCTCCAAAACATAGATTGTGGGTACTCGTTAGTCTATGTTTTGAGCAAAAATAAGAAAAATATCAATTTTTTTCTGATGAAATTGTCAGTTTTTACAACAGAAAAAAATCTTTGTATATTGCATGGACAAGTTTTCGTAATGGACAGAGAATGCCAATAAGGTTAAAAGTGCCATTATAATGGTGGCATCGCATATACTGTAGGAGTTTTTTCCCATCCCTCGGTTTTTGGAGTGGGAATTTCTTTCTGATTGTGTCAATTCCTGATCATTGCCTATTTGTACTTTTTTGTACTTATACAAAACATGTTCGAATGTCCAACGATGCGGAAAGAGTAATACGATCTTAATACAAAATTGAAATCAACAAACAACCCTGATATAAGCGAACTCTGGAAACCCCCTTTCTATATTGCAGCAAAAACGGAAAAGCTGTCTTGAAACCACATTGGCAAACAAAGCAGACCACCCAATCCCATTTTATTAAGTTTTTCGTCGTTTGCGTATTTTGTTTCGTATAATCCGCTTGCTGATTAAAGTAAAGCAGCACGAAGTTATTGAACTCTATGCATAAAACACAACCTCTCTAATCATCTGTCTCAAGAAAGACATTATGTGTTTTTACTGCCCCGTAAAATAGGATTTTAACGTATTTGCTCCTCACTTCTTTTGTTACAAATCTCATTACATAATCTGTAATGTCAGTATTAATGATTCCAGTAAAACATTACGAGGTTGCCCATACGAATGGTATACCACTTTACACCCAATTTATATACCTTTGGGTTCGAGGGGTATACGTTCTGTGATGTGACAAGCAAACAAACTTTAACTTTCTTGGATCACCCTCGTACCCTTGTAAACCGCCAGTAACTTTGTGTTACTGATCGTTCCAAGTCGATACTTCTGTGGTGGTTCTTTTTGTTTTATGTCTTGGTGTTTAAAATATTTTTGTGCTGTTGGCGCCTTATGTATGTTTGCATATTTTTAGTTAAGTTAAGGTAACTGAGTGGCCACCTATTGGGAAAATAGCTGCTCATTCGGCTTACGAAATGTTTTCATGGTATAAGTACCTGATTGTTAGTTTGGTTTTTTCCCACCTTGGTTTTTGGAGTGGGAGTCTTTTTCTGATTGCGCCTTTTCCTGATCTTTGCCTACTTGTACTTTTTTATTTCCTTGGCTAACAAAGGTTTTACTAATACTTCACACATTACGAACACTTGGCCGTGAAATAAACATATATTTTTCAAGCTGTAGACAATGAAAATATCAGGAGAAAAGATTTGGTATTATATATATGTTTTGGTGCAAAAATAAGAAAAGAAATATGAAGACCCCTGTATACCCCAGTTTTGCTATACATACGTGGAGATTAAGGGTGTATATATTTCACGGACATGTTATACTGATGACATATTTCGTTTGACAAATCAAAAACAAATATAAAATAACATGTACTAAATATTCTCTGTAAAATGGCACCTATAATCTTGTAATACTCAACAGCACAGGGGTATTTTATTATACCAGATTTATCAACACGTTTGAACCAATAATTCAGCCAATTTATTTAGCATGTCCAGTCACCATAGTCTATATGCCAACGATTCCGCTGATACAAGAATACAGAAATTAATTAGCCACGGCCACTGACAGGGACAAAAGCCGGTGAAAAGGATTGGAATATAATATGGCAGTCAAGTTGTAGTTTGATGAATTAAAAGCTAGAATCAATGCAAGAGAATACGATATTTTTATATCAATACAACTGGAAAGTTTGGGCTGGATTTTATCTAACTTAAATCCTCTACGGTGATAAAATTTTACTGAAACATTCTACAACAAACCGGCAATCTCCGATTTAATACTGCCTTACAGCTGTAGTCTTATCCTGAAGGCATAGTACACAGCCAATTGAAACCACTTAAGAATGCTTAGTGAGGAGCTATTTCCCAATAGGTGGCAAATCTGTTACCCGAAGTTAACGTAATATGAGCCCCTGCAACGGAAAACTAACCATCTGCATATGCAAAACCAAAGAAGAAGATCACTGCACAGCTGATCAGCGCCTTTGTTTTCGCTACTCTGATAGTACTTAATCCAAAATGTCAAGGTAAAGGTAAAGTCTGATTTGTGTCGGACCAGGTCAGATATCCTGATCGTTTATTTTCTCATGCAAAGGCTCGTATGTTGAAGCTCATGTAAGCACAACAAACAGTCGACACCAAAACATAACAAAAACAGATCATCAGTAATATAAAATAACAGGGGGGGTGGTCTTAAAATTATTTTACGAGATCCAAACTTCGCCCACAGCCTCTACAGTGGCTCAGGCATACAAAAAGCTGTTATATTTTTCCAAAAATGCCATACGTGCAGTGCATTAGCACTAGCAATGTCGTTGAACAAGGTTTCTCTCAAGTTTCAGTGTCCCACCCTTCTCATTTAGCTCTCTTAACAAGTATTTAATGAACAAATAAAATTACGTTGAACTCGCACGCACACAACTTTGTTTTATCTAGACTGAACAGCATCTCCTGTGCATCAATGTAATTAAAATAACGCCGGTTTCCAAAATGCAAAGGGAATTCATTATGAAATTTCAAAAACTTCCCCATGCGATATACAGAGATTTTTGATATGCACAAATTGATAGATAAACTTTGATACTTTTGCTCAAAACATTGATTGTGGATACACGTTGCAACCGCCTCGCCGATTCTAACGAGTACCCACAATCTATGTTTTTGATAAAAAAAATAGAACAATAGGTACCCTAGTTTTCTACATAAAAGTAGAGTATAAGGGGTATACATTACACGGACATGCTTGTGCAATGGAAATCCCTGGCCTAACACTTCCATCCCTATCAATTGGATGAGTCCACTTTTATTTGGAGGAGGATTAGGATTGATTTTACTAGATTGTGTATGTGTTCGAAAATGTTCCTTTTAGCAAACAGAAAAGTCTTATATGGGAAAAGGTACAAGTAGGTAACGATCAGGAAAAGGCGCAATCAATAAAGATTCCCACTCCAAAAACTGAGATCGGAAAAAACTAAATTAACAATCAGGTACATGTACTTATACCGTGAAAACATATCGTCAGCCGAATGAGCAACTTTTTTCGCAATAAGTGGCCACTCAGTTATATAAATTTAGTAAACATATGATAACATACATAAGGCGCCAACAGCACAAAAAATTAAACACCAAGACATAAAACATTAAGAACCACCACAGAAGTATCGCCTTGGAACGATCAATAATATAAGATAACTGGCGGGCTTAAATTGGTTTTACAGGTACCTAACCTCACCCTCAAATTATGCAGTGATTCACAACATTAAGTTAGTTGTTCGGTCCTCGTGGTGATTCTCTAACTAGTCGATGAATCATCATGGACAAACAAATAAGTCATGATAAATTCCATGATGAATCAAAAACGAGGACTCACAGATTGAGTAAGCTGTCCGACGATGGAGATCCCTGGGCGGCAAATTACTTACTAACTCCGGAGCAAAAGAAAAACACCAGTTGAACCCCGGTGGGCCAAGCAACAAACAAGAAGATCCGGCCCAACCAACTAAAATGAATAGCTTTATGTTGGGGCCGCATTTTTATAGTTTTAGTTACGTTTGGGTGACTGACTGACCACCTATTGGGAAACAGTTTCTTACTCAGATTCCGATGTGTTCTCTTAGTATATGTACCTGATTTTCAATTTTGTCTTTCCAAACTGGTGTCGGGAATGCAAATTTCTTTCTGGCTGCCTTATTTCCTGATCATTGCCTACTTTTGCTTCTTTTATAACCGACATTTGATTTACGCCGTGGTACCGAAAACAATCTTACATAAAATTAAAGAAGGGTTTAGTTTCAAGCAATGTCGTATTTTCTTGATTCATCGCCTTATTCAGTTTAATTAGTCTGGGATGCAAGTAATAAATGGCCAATATTCTATTAATTACTATTGTCCCTGTTTCCTGGATTACGTTACCGCGTCAGTATAAATGGGAATGCAATAAAAAAGAGGAATTGATTGGACTAAAATTTCGAACCTGGACACTACAGAAAAGGAAAACACAATTCTAGACATCGCATACACTATATCCATGACAACATTTACGCAAATTCAAAATACAAAGATTTGTTTCACCTAAAAAAATGAAAATTTCATTCGAACTTTTTTTTTAAAATATACAATACTTCTGATGAAAGATCGCGGATTATGGGATCTCGTTAGATTTTTTTCTTTATTATGGAACCATTTAATTAAAAAGAATGTATTGAGCTATAAAATATTTTCAACTTTAGTACTTTAAATATCGTTCTCTATTACATGGGTATTTTTGTCATGTATTTCACAGCAAGGTAATGATCATCAGAACAAACATGTCCATGCACAACGCCTGAACCCCACTTTTATATAAAAAAAACAACTGCGGTTTACAAGGGTACGAGGGTGATCCAAGAAGTAATGCAAACTCGTGTGCAATTTCTTTCACCATTGCCATTTTTCAAGATAGTTTACACCAGAATTATGATGCATTATTGATTTTTCTAGATCCGATTACTATTTTGACTGAATCACATAGCAACCCCTGTTACCTAGCAACAAGAGAATGCCAGGTAAACGACCTTGGTCACGCTTAAAATGGATTTTATTTATGTAATGTAGTGTCATATGCAAAGCATTATTACGCCAATAATCGTTTTATTTCAAAGTACGATAATCCCTTGAATAGATTTACTGTACATACCTTGATGAGTTTAACGTAGCACAAATTATTGAGGTTTGGCTATCTGTACCCCCTAGAATTCGAGTCAATTTTGATCTCTCAAAACCTCCACATCTTCATCAACGCCCCTTCTACTTAGCCAAAAAGGTTTAATTCCATGCAATATTTATTTTTGAATAGAAATTCTTCGTTGTGATAGGCTGTGGGCATTAATGTCGATACTTACATCCTTATCGGAGTCAAATATACGGGGGATGATCCAAAATAACGTAGACTTTTGCTGTAGCTTCTATACAACTCATTCAAATGCTTATAATATAACATGAGCATAAATCGGAATATGTCTAGAATATCGTGGCAAAATATCAGGCAAAAATAACGACCCGTTAAAAATCTACAGTCACAACAAAAAGGTTACTAAGGTCTACCCGGCGCACGTCATCTTTGATTTCATAACGTCATTGACGTTTTATTCATTTTGAAATTAGCACATTCTAAGCGCTTACGGCCATCTATTCAACATGTACCATAGATAAAAAGTATTTTTGCTTATTGTGCTTTGTACTTCACACATTTCCCGTCAGTATCAAAAACTCGAAACAAATTCTTGCTTTAAATTGCTTCAAAATCGCCGATTCACCAGCCGTCTGCATGCGGTCAGCGCATTACGCATTTACGTCGCCACTGACGTGCGTTATTTTTGTTTCTTTTTCTATCTCTGTTATGCTGTTTTATCGTCAGAGTCACAATGGGAATATTTTTACACAACTGATTTATTCACTGAATATTCCCGTTATGTCTACACTTAGTTATTTTTCGGTTTTTCGTGTTGGCGCGATCAAAAATCGCGGCAAGTTCAGTAATAGCATAGATTTTAGCAATATCTGGAGACGACGTTTTTAACGTTAAATGCACTGAAAAAGCGCACAATTGATATTAATATTTCAAAAACGCACTGCTCAAACTTTTTGAAACTTATGCACAGTATTATCTAAACACCAAGCCTTTACTTGACTAAGTTTGACGCGATTCGCATGCCTATTTTACATTTTGTCGAGACATGTATGACACAAGACAGGACCGAAAATTCGCGTGCGCCGCCTATGCGTCACCATGGTTTTAAAATGGCGCGGCGTGTTTCAGATACTTATAAAATGTGTGATTGGTTCATCTTATCTTGTTCTAAGAATGTTCTGATTTATCGCAATATACATTTTTCTAAAATTCATCCACGTATATTGAAGCTACAGCAAAAGTTTACGTTATTTTGGATTTTCCCTCGTACAAAGGTACAAGTAGGCAAAGATCAGGATCGGAGTCAAATATACGCATGGATTATGGGTATTTGTCGTACTTTGTCGAAATTATGATATTTTTGTCAGATGCCGTTGCTAGGCAACATAGAAAGTACAAGTAGGCAAAGATCAGGAAAAGGCGAAATCAGAAAAAGATAGCCACTCAAAAAACCGAGGTGGGGAAAAAACTAAATTAACAATCAGGTACTTATACCATGACAACATATCGTAAGCCGAATGAGCAGCTATTTTCCCAATATGTGGCCACTCAGTTACCTAAACTAAATTAAAAATATGAAAACATACATATGGAGCCAACAGCAAAAAATTGTAAACACCAAGACATAAAACAAAAAGAACCACCACAGAAGTATCGCCTTGGAACGATCAGTAACACAAAGTTACTGGCGGGCTTAAAAAGGTACAAGTAGGCAAAGATGCGCAATCAGAAAGAGATTCCCACTCCAAAAACCGAGGTGGGAAAAAATCAAACTAACAATCAGGCACTTATACCATGAAACATATCGTAAGCCGAATGAGCAGCTATTTTCCCAATAGGTGGCCACTCAGTTACCTTAACTTAATTAAAAATATGAAAACATACATAAGGCGCCAACAGCACAAAAAATTTTAAACACCAAGACAATTTTAAACCGGTTTTACATGACCACAACCTCACCCTCAGCTTCTGCAGTGGTTGATAACATTTAGTTAGTTCTTCGGTCCTCGTGGTGAATCTCTAACTAGTCAATGAATCGTCAAGAACAAACAAACAAATAAATCACGATAAACATCCTGATGAATCAAAAACCAGGACTCACAGATTGAGTAAGCTACCCGACGATGGAGATCCCTGGGCGCCGCATAACCTACTAGCTCCGGAGCAAAAGAAATAGTCCCTGCTGATCTTTGCATTTCGTTTTCTCTTTTATTTCCAAACATAAGGCATATATAACACAACGAATATGATTTGCGTGTATATAAATGTCAATTTGATAAATTGGAGCACAAAATCTTTCCCTGCACCTCTAACAAAAATGATAATTTCAGTCAATTTTGCGTCCACGTCGACTTCGGGTGGACAAATCAAATAATCCTTAAATCTAAACTCGTCATCCGAAGTTCATGATATTACACCTAATTACTGCACATATACACACGTGTAAACATGCCAAATTATTTAAAATGTATCTGCATTGGTTACTAAAATATAATCGTGTTCGCATTACTTCTTGGATCAAACACGTATACGTATTGTTTTTAATTATTTTTGATCCAAAAAATAGATTGTGGGTACTCGTTAGAACCGCATCCCCAATCTATGTTTTTAGCAAAAATTACACTTATCAAAGTTTTTATACTGATTTGTTTTTTTAGTTATTATAACGTGAAAAATCTCTTTTTTCATATTGTGACAAGTCTCTATATATTGCATGGACAAGTTTTCGCAATGTGACCAGGTCTTTCTCAGCAAAGTAGTTGCCATGCTACCTGCAACTAAACCACAAATTGCCTTAAAGGCCTAGGTGGACTATAAAAGGCAAAATTAGGTAGCTTATCTCCAGGATAAACATCTACAGCAGCTCCTAAAAGTGGCCGCCTATTGGTTAATAACTGCTCATTTAGCTTACGATATGTTTTTGTGATATAAGTATCTAAGTGTCGTTTAAGCTTTTGTCCACCCCTCGGTTTATGGAGTGGGAATATATTTCTGATTGTGCCATTTCGCAATCATTGTCTACTTGAACCTTTTCAGACATGTTCTTGCACTAACCCCTTCAACTGGAAATACGTTTTGTGATGTAACACGCGAACAAACTTTATTTCCTTGGCTAACAAAGGCATCACTTATACTTCACTCATTGCGAAAACGTGTCTATGAACTAAACCGAGATTTTTCAAGCTGTAAACAATGAAAATATCTGGAGAAACGATTTGATATTTTATGTATATGTTTTGGATCAAAATGAGAAAAGAAATACAAATGTATACCCCTGTATACCCAAGATTTGCTATACATACGTAGAGTTTAAAGGTGTGTATATTTCACGGACATGGTATCCTGATTGACAAATCAAAATCCAAAATAAAATAACATGTACTAAATATGCTCTGTAAAAGTGGCAACTATGATCTTGTAATACACAATAGCACCGGAACGTTTTATTAAACCAGTTTACAACACGCGTAAGAAGCAATAATTCAGCCAATTTATTTAACATGTCCAGTTTCAAGTGTCTATATGCAAACAATTCCGCTGATACAAGAGTACAGAAATTAATTAGCCACGACCACTGACAGGGACAAAAGCCGGTGAAAAGGATTGAAATATAATATGGCGGTCAAGTTGTAATTTGACGACATAAAATAAAACTAAAACTGAGATTTTTTTAAGAGCAGTAGGCATATTAATGAGAAAGGGGATGGGGATGGACCATACCGCAGTTTCTGCTCCGAAAGCCTCTTCAATGACCCTATAAATTTCGATAAAAGCTAGTCTAGAACGAATGCAAGGGAATGCGATATACTTTGTATCAAAATAGGGGTGGACAACAATGGATTTTACGAGATCCAAACTTCGCCCACAGCCTCTACAGTGGCTCAGTCAAACAAAAAGTTGTTATATTTTTCCAAAAATGTCATACATGCAGTGCATTTGCACTGTGCTTGAACAAGTGAGTGTTCCACCCTTCTCATCTAATTCTGTTAATACGTATTTAATGAGCAAATAAAATTACGTTGAACTCGCACGCTCACAACTTTATTTTATCTAGACTGAACAGCATCTCCTGGGCATGAATGTAATTGAACGAAAGGTTCCCACAATGCTAAGGGAATTCATTACAAAAACTTCCCCATGCAATATACATAGATTTTTGAGATGCAAAAATTGATAGATGAACTTTATTTAATTATTTTTTTTTTGCTCAAACATTGATTGCGGGTACACGTTATAACCGCCTTGCTGATTCTAACGTGTACATACCATCCATGTTTTATTATAAAAAAAATTAGAAAAATAGGCCAGCCTTGTATACCCCAGTTTTCTATGTTAAAAGTGCAGTATCAGGGGTATACATTACATGGACATGCTTCTGCCATCAGGAAAACATGTCCGTTTAATGTATACCCCCTTGAACCCCACTTTTATACAGTAAAACTGGGGTTTGCAGGGGTAAACCTATTTTTCTTATTTTTGCTCCAAAACATAGAGGCGGTTCTAACGTGTACCCACAATCTATGTTTTGAGCAAAAATAAGAAAAATATCAAAATTTTTCAGCTGAAAATTTTCAATTTTTAAAGCTAAAAAAATCTCTGTTTATTGCATGGGCATGTTTTCGTAATGCGATGATAATCCCTGGTCTCGCACATCGTATTTCATCTCGTAATGGCTCAGAAATAAACCAATTTATGTCGAATATTCTTTTTGTTTTATGTCTTGGTGTATAAAAGTTTTTTGTGCTGTTGGCGCCTTATGTATGTTTTCATATTTGTAGTTAAATTAAGGTAACTGAGTGGCCACCTATTGGGAAAATAGCTGCTCATTCGGCTTACAATATGTTTCGTGGTATAAGTACCTGATTGTTAGTTTGGTTTTTTCCCACCTCGGTTTTTGGAGTGGGGGTCTTTTTCTGATTGCGCCTTTTCCTGATCTTTGCCTACTTGTACCTTTTTCCATCCCTATCAATTGGATGAGTCCACTTTTATTTAGATTTAAATTTTATTCATTTTTTTTTTCGATGAAAACTCTCTGTGCGAAAAGAATAGTCTCAGATGGGACGCCGCGTTTTGCGGCGTCACATCTGGGGCTATACTGTTTGCCTATGTGTCATAAAAAGATACAAGGCTTAAATGAGTTAAGTGATCGATGATATTTCTTTTAGCAAACAGAACGAAAACAATCTTACAGCAAAATAACTTATTTAAGCCTGGCGTCCCTTTTGTGAGACAAAGGCAAACAGAATAGCCCCAGATGTTGCGCCGCAATACGCAGCGTCCCATCTGGGGCTATTCTGATTGCTGAAAGGATGTTCATTCAAAAATTATATAGAAAAAATAAAATCACCCCTGGATACCCTACATCAGAAAAACATGTCCGTGCAATGAATACCCCCTTAAACCCCACTTTTATATAGCAAAACTGGGGTATGCAGGGGTATACCTATTTTTCTTATTTTTGCTCCAAAACATAGATTGTGGGTACTCCACGATCTATGTTTTGAGCATAAATAAGAAAATATATCATTTTTTTTACTGTGATAATTTACATTTTTACAACAAAAATATTTTTTGTATAATGCATGGGCGTGTTTTCGTAATGAAACTGGGAGTGGAATCGCTCAAATGATGGGGATGGGAATATCCATTTGTCAAAAATGGGTTTAACAAGGGTTTAGTTTCAAGCAATGTCGTATTTTCTTGATTCATCGCCTTATTCAGTTTAATTAGTCTGGGATGCACGTAATAAATGGCCAATATTCTATTAATAACTATTGTCCGTGTTTCCTGGTTTACGTTACCGCGTCAGAATAAATTAGAATGCAATAAAAAGAGGAATTGTTTGGATTTTTCAACCTGGGCATTTCAGAGAAGACAAGCAAGATTTTAGACATCGCATTTACTATAATCACATTAATAATGTACAATGGGAGCAATGTATTTCTCGGAAAGCTGGACCCCTGCTACTTCAAACAATACCACTAATTGCCGTGAAACTAACTAACTGCTGCGAAACGAGTTAAATGGAGTTTGTTCTTTCCTTAAAATAAGTCGCTGGCTTGAATGATTGCAACATTATCAACGACTGGAATGACAGAATTAAGCTCGTAATATTAGTTCATGATTAATATGCATTATGCCTTTCCTATTCCACCTGTCGACACAGTATCAGAATGTTCGTTTCACAAGTACAATTGTACTTGAACCCACCCCACCCTCGAAAGAAAGAAAAAAAAAAAAAGAAAGAAAGAAAGCATATGTGACGCATTAATTAATACAATCTTGTATTGCAGACATTATGGTAACATTTAGGTTTGGTTTCTAGGGACAATGTTTCTTTGACGACGATTATTTGTCATAGAAACTTGTGGCAATGAGTTTGCTTTCGCACACAACAACGATTACTTATATTATTTAGCTCGTTCACCTCCGTCACAGAATGGGATTTACACAAGCATAATTCTCTGCGACAAACCTTCTTTGTCAAAGAAAAGTTGTGGAAACTAGGGGTAATAAATTATGTGCAACATTATCACTACAATCAAAAGCTTACATCGCAGTCTTACCCTTACAAGCTTTAATGTAATACTTGAAATTTTGTTATACGATACAAATGTACCAGCAAATAATTTACTTCCCTGAAAGCGTTTAGGAGAAAGCATATAAAATAACACAATGTAAACATTTCAACGAAATTAATTGATTCACAATCAACCTAGTTGTTTGTTTATCTGAACAATCTTGTTAAAAAGTACCGTTTTAGATCTGGGTTTTCATTAGGGAGTTAATTCAAACCATTTATTTATGTACATTTGAGTAGGTATAGAAGGCTTATGAAAAGTGTTGTTATTGTTTTCTGCTTGTTAACAATAACGCGTTGGTGGTAAAGTACTGGAATCAACATAATTTCCACAGATCCCAGAGATTGAGTCTGGTTTTGTGTCATTACGGAAAAAAAAACGTCATGTGATATACAGATTTCCCTAAATTGTAACAACTGAACATTTTCAGTTGAAAAAGTTTGATATTTTACTTATTTTTGCCCAAAACATAGAATGTGGGTACACGTTAGAACCGCCTCGCTGAGTACCCACAATCTATGTTTTATCCAAAAATAAGAAAAATAGGTATATCTATTGCTATATCAAAAGTGGTTTAAGGGTATTCAATCTTATCATTACACGGACATGTTCTCCTGATGGTTTGGTTGTTTGATTTGGTATGAGGTTTAACAAGCAATTGGTCATTCATGTCGAGATGGAGTTACCATTTCCTTGGTAACTGAATATTGGGAATTAATGTGCATTGGTCAGGTAAACAACGTCCCAGTGTAGACCGAAACCGACGCTCTACCACAAGGCCAATTGTTCCCAAGTATTGCTTATCTTCAGGAAAACAGGTCCTTGTAACGATTACCTCCATAACCCCCTTTTATATAGTAAAAAAGTACAAATAGGCAATGATCTGGAAATAGCGCAATCAGAAAGAAATACCCACTCCATAAACCGAGGGATGGGAAAAAAACTAAAATGACACTTAAGTACTTATAGCATGAAAACATGTCGTAAGCAGAGTGAGCAGCTATTCCCCAATAGGAGGCCACTCAGTTACCCGAACTGAACTAAAAATATGAAAACGTAAATAAGGCTCAAACAGCACAAAAATTCGACTCCAACACACAAAACAATTAGAACCACAACAGAAGTATCGCCTTGGAACGATTAGTAATATAAAATTATTTGGGGCCTTAAACCGGTTTTACAGGCTATTTTACAGCTTGAATATATAGAGGGGTATATCTAGTTTTCATCATTGATCCAAAACATTGATTGTGTGTACATGTACCCACAAGCTGTACTGTGAGCTAGAATGTTGAAACTAGCATTTTCTTCCGATCAAATTTTCATTTTTTACAGCTGAAATATATCTCCGTAATGCTGTAAAAAACGTTGAATCAGTCAGCTTACTATAAATGGGATAGGAAATGCAAAAATGACCTGAGGACGAAGCTTAAAGTAACCATTGGGGTAGCATCGCATAGACCATCAACCTTAGAGTTAGTAATTGTACAAAGGATATTCGAATGTCTATACGATGCCTTACATGTAATGCGATTTTAAAATGAACTTGAAGTCGACAAATATCCGTACACTACAGATTTAAGAGACTCCGAGAGCACTTCTATTCACATTTGGAGCGATACACTCGAGAACCCACAATGGACAACCATTATTACAAGTTGCCCATGCAATATAAAGATTTTTTTTAAGTTTTAAAAAGGATCACGTTCGAAGTAGCATTCAGTTTGCCTATATTTTGAAAGCCTGTAGCTTAAAAAATACGAAAGTTATGACTGTAAACATGTGTTTTTTTTTTTGAAAGCCTGATGTCTTGTGCACTCAACAAAATAAAATATGTTTGAACATTTTACATAATACTTGCCATGGCTTCAGTTTTTTGAGGGTAGGGGTAGTTTTTTTTACAAAAAAGTTTGATTCAGAAAATCAAGATTTCCGACAATATCCGTCAAATACATGCCAATACAACATTTGGGACATAATAAGATGTTGCAGGTTGTCCCGTTTTCATAAAAAGGAAATAAAAAAAATTGCATTCCTTTGGTCAATAATTATATTGTCCATAACTTTTGAGCATAACCTCTATTACCTACCCTATTCACCGAGGTATATCATATATACACACCTTATAAATGCAATACCAAGATGTTAAGTAGTGTGTCTGATAAATTTACCTTGTACATGGGTGCTACATCAAAACTTAATTGTCTGTGTTTTATGCCAGAGAACATTTTTATGTTCAGCAAAGAATAAAGTCCACTATCCAAGCAGATCTTGACTTGACGCAAATATGCTTCGTTAAGATAAACTTCAATTAAGTCTTCACAATGCAAAGCTAAGATAAAGGCACAAATTGGGTGCAGAGAAACATGTAAGCTTTATTAAAACACATCAGTACAGAAAAAACGATTATTTGGTTGAAAAGCTGAAGAGAGACATTTTCCTGACATGACTAGCCCAAGTTCAGCCATGTAGAAAGTGTAAATAAACAAGCTACACGCTTGCACAAAATTATTAAAATCAGGTATTTGATGAGCAAATATCATAATTTAGTTTTTGAGTATTTTGACAGCCTTCCCCAAAGAGATCAAGAATGTCATGTGTATGTGATATGTATATTGGTATATTTTGTTGATCCCGGAGGGGAACACATCTTTAAAAAATAATTTCTGTTTCCTATATGTTCAATAGGAAAATTATATTTTCAACCCAAATTTTCAAAAAGGAATTTCATCAACCAAGAAAACAAATTTTGAGATAATTGAAGAACCAGACCAGCTATTGTTTAGAAGAGATTTTTATCATTTCCGCATTTTTTTATTATTATTTTTTTTTCTTTTTATTTTTTTATTTTATTTTTTTTTTTTTATTTTATTTTTTTTTTGATTCTATAGGCAGATTTCTATTCAAAAGAGGCGTTCTCCTTTAAATTTCATTAAAACTTGTTCAATACTTTCTATATGTTTCCTCAAACTATTGATTATGACAAAGCTATTCTAACGAGTACCCACAATCTATGTTTGGATTAAAAATACCCCTGCAAACCAAAGTTTATTCTATATAAAAGTGGAGTTTGAGGAGGTATGAGTGCCGCCCATTGGGGAATAGCTGCTTACTCGGCTTTCTATATGTTTTCTTGGTAATCGTACCTAAGTGTCTTTTAGTTTTTCCCACCCCTGGGTTTATGGAATGGGAATATATTTCTGATTGTACCATTTCCTGATCATTGCCTAATTGTACCTTTTTGCATGGGTGCGTTTTCCTGATGACAAAAAGGTACAAGTAGGCAAAGATCAGGAAAAAGCGCAATCAGAAAAAGATTCCCACTCCAAAAACCGAAGCGGGAAAAAATCAAACCAACAATCAGGTACTTATACCATGAAAACATTTCGTAAGCCGAATGAGCAGCTATTTTCCAAATAGGTGGCCACTCAGTTACCTTAACTTAACTAAAAATATGAAAACATACATAAGGCGCCAACAGCACAAAAATATTTTAAACACCAAGACATAAAACAAAAAGAACCACCACAGAAGTATCGACTTGGAACGATCAGTAACACAAAGTTACTGGCGGGTTTAAATCGATTTTACATGGCCATAACCTCACCCTCAGCTTCTGCAGTGGTTCATAACATTTAGTTAGTTCTTCGGTCCTCGTGGTGAATCTCTAACTAGTCAATGAATCATCAAAAAGAAACAGATAAATCATGATAAACATCCTGATGAATCAAAAACCAGGACTCACAGATTCAGTAAGCTGCCCGACGATGGAGATCCCTGGGCGCCGAATAACGTACTAACTCCGGAGCTAAAGAAAAACATCAGTTGGACCCCGGTGGGCCAAGCAACAGACAAGAAGCTCCGGCCCCAACCAACTAAACTGAATAGCTTTAAGTCGGGGCCATCATAGAGTCTGACCCCCGACCCACCGGCGTGCAATTAAAGAAGGCAGCATAGTTACCAACACAGACCGACCGATCCCATTTTATCAAGCTTTTCGTATTTTGTGCGAATTACATCGTATAATCCCAATGTTGATTACAGATTCATAGTGCGAATATATTGAACTCTACGCATAAAACACAACCCATCTAATCATCTGTCTCAAGAAAGACATTATGTGCTTTTACTGCCCCGTAAAATAGGATTTTAACGCATTTGCTCTTCACTTCTTTTGTTACAAATCTCATTATATAATCTGTAATGTCAGTATTAATGTCTTTAGCGAAATTGATTCCAGTTAAACATTACAAAAGGTTGCCCATGCGAATGGTATATCTCTTTACACCCAAGTTTTACTATATAGATGCCCTCCCAGTAAGCTTGTGGATTCAGGGAGAAGGGTTATTTATTGTCAGGAATTTGGGGAGAATAGTCATTTATTTTCATGGATTTGTGGAGAAAGCATAACTTTTTGGGGTTTTAGGGAGCAGAGAGCAGAGGGCTGAGGAAAAACATTTTAGGGAGCTGTAGAGAAAATTAAGCAGGGAGCAAAGACCCCCACCCCCCTGGGGCCTCTATATACAATTGGGTTCGAGGGGATATATATTAAACATACAAGTATCCTGATTAATAAAATGAAATTCAGTTTGTTTTTTTCATTAGTATTCGTGATATTGATGTTCAAGTTATGAGAAATATTAAAAACATTATTGCTTTATACTAAATTTAATATTGCAGCCGTTTTAATCCTTCTGTTTGGATGACGTTAGCACCCTTTGAAAAATTTCAAAATACAAATTTCACACGAACAAATTGTCAAAGGCATAACAAACTATATATCAAAACGTTTTGTATGTAGAAATGCAATGGTACCAAAAACTCTATTTTTGACAAAAGTGGACATAATTTTATATTAATGTATAAAAACTTGCCTCTGATAATATTTTTTCGCAGAAAAGTTTTGTATGGGGAACAACAGAAACATTATTTTCATATCAAAATCTTGATCTGAGTTTGTCCTAATAGGACCTGCAAAACTTTTGAAAATCCGTGAACAAATAAAGTTTTTATGGCCAAAATGAATTTTGAATAGAGATTTTGCATTGGCAAGGGAGATAATCGATGGTCGTGAAAATGCATATTTTTCGAGAATTTTACTTGATCATAAAGATTTGGCCTCAGGTATCTCATTTGTGCCATTCTACAATGATTTTGAGCAATCATGATTAAATATTAAGAATTAAAAAATTTTGCGGGAAACTATTTACCTCCCTTCGCTGAGATTTTTGTACAGGAAATCCCTATTCAAAAATGTTTTTGACCAGAACTTTTTTTTTTATTTGTAAACCGATTTTCAAAATTTTTGTTGCACATTTTGCGACAAACTAGCTACTCAATTGTGTCAAGAAAATATTTCTTCTACATTTGAACAGTTGTAAAATATCTGCAAAAACCCATTATCGCACACTACCAAACAAACTTTAAGTCATAAATTTTAAATTACTGATTACTAAGTAATTTTAAATTGCTGATCGTTCCAAGGCGATACTTCTGTTGTGGTTCTAAATGTTTTGTGTTATTGGAGTTCTGTGTTTTAAGGCTGTTTGAGCCTTACATACGTTTTTTCGGGTAACTGAGTAGCCGCCTATTGGGGAGTAGCTGCTCACTCGGCTTATGATATGTTTTCTTGGTATTAGTAACTAAGTGTCGTTTAAGTTTCATCCCAACCCTTGGTTTATGGAGTGGGAATTTCTTTCTAATTGTGCCATTTCGCGATCATTGTCTACTTGTACCATTTTTACACATGTTCTTGCACTAACCCCTTAAATTGGAAATACGTTCTGTGATCTAACACGCGAAAACACTTTATTTCCTTAGCCAACAAAGGTTCCACTAATACTTCCGACATTACGAAAACTTCTCCATAAACTAAACAGCGATTTTTTCAAGCTGTAAACAATGTCAATTACTGGAGAAAAGATTTGAATAAGAAAAGAAATGTTTTAACCCCTGTACACCCCAGTTTTGCTTTACATACGTGGAATTTAAGGGTGTATATATTTCACGGACATGTTATCCTGATGACATATTTCGTTTGACAAATCAAAAACAAAAATAATTTAACATGTTCTAAATATTCTCTGTAAAAGTGGCAACTATAATCTTGTAATACACAATAGCACCGGAATATTTAATTAAACCAGATTTAGCTACACATTAGAACCAATAATTCTGCCAATTTATTTAACATGTCCAGTTTCAAGTGTCTATCAGGAAAACATGTCCGTGTAAAGTATACCCCTAAAACCCAATTTTATGTAGTAAAACTGGGGTATGGAGGGCTATACCTATTTTTCTTATTTTTGCTCGGCGAGGCGGTTCTAACGGGTACCCACAATCTATGTTTTGAGCAAAAATAAGAAAAAAATCGAATTTTTTTTACAGAAAATTTACATTTTTTACAACTTTAGAAATCACTGTATATTGCATGGGCAAGCTTTCGTAATGTATATGAAAACAATTCCGCTGATAAAAGAATACAGAAATTAATTAGCCACGACCACTGGACAAAAGCCGGTGAAAAGGATTGGAATATGATATGGCGGTCAAGTTGTAATTTGACTATATAAAACACAACTAAAACTGAGATCGTTTAAGAGCAGTAAGCATATTAATGAGAAAGGGGATGGGCCATACCGCTGCTTAAGCCTCTTCAGTGACCCTATAGATTTCGATTATGGAAGGGAATACGATATATTTTGTATTAAAAAAGGGGGGGGGGACAACAATCGATTTTACGTAATCCAAACTTCACCCGCAGCCTCTACAGTGGCTCAGTCATACAAAAAGCTGTTATTTTTTATTTTTTATTTTATTTTTTTTTTTTTGCTAAAAAGGTCATACGTGCAGTGCGTTTGCACTAGCAATGTGGTCGAACAAGGTTTCTCTCAAGTTTCAGTGTTTCACCCTTCGCATTTAACTCTGTTAATACGTATTTAATGAACAAATAAAATTACGTTGAACTCGCACGCACAAAACTTTGTTTTATCTACACTGAACAGCATCTCCTGGGCTTAAATGTAATTAAAATAACAACGGTTCCGAAAATGCAAAGGGAATTCATTACGAAATTACAAAAACTTCCCCATGCGATATACAGAGATTTTTGAGATGCAAAAAATGCTCAAAACATTGATTGTGGGTACACGTTACAACCGCCTCGCCGATTCTAACGAGTACCCACAATCTATGTTTTTGATGAAAAATGACAAAAATAGGTATACCCCTGTATACCCCAGTTTTCTTCATTACAGTGGGGTATAAGGGGTATACATTACATGGACATGTTTGTGCGATTGAAATCCCTGGCCTGGTACATCATTTCATCTCGTAAAAGCTCAAATATTAACCCATTTATGACGAATGGACTTTCCATCCCTATCAGTTGTATGAGAAGGTACAAGTAGGCGAAGATCAGGAAAAGGCGCAATCAGAAAAAGATTCCAACTCCAAAAACCGAGGTGGGAAAAAACCAAACCAACAATCAGGCACTTATACCATGAAAACAGTCCTCTTTCCTTTTGAGGAGGATATGCATTGATTTTACAATATTGTTTAACCCATATTTGACGAATGGCTTCTCCCATCATTATCAACCGAGTGAGTCCACTTTCATTTTTAGGGGCATCAGGAGTGACTTTTAGATTTTATTAATTTCTTTTTCGTTAAAACTCACTAAGCAAACTGGGACGCCGTCCTCTGCGGCGACACATCTGGGGTTATACTTTTTGCCCATGTGCCATAAAAAAGACGTGAGGTTTAAATCAGGTAAGTATTCGATAATACTTCTTTTAGCAAACAGAACAGTCCCAGATGGGAAGTCGCGTGTTCATATTTTAATTGCGTTCGGGTGACTGAGTGGCCGCCTACTGGGAAATAGCTGCTTACTCAGCTTCCGATGGGTTCTCTTAGTATACGTACCCGATTGACAATTTAGTCTTTCCGACCTGGTATCGGGAATGGGGATTTCTTTCTGGTTGCCCCATTTCCTGATTATTGCCTACTTTTTTCCTTCTTAAAAACTGACAATTGATGTACGCCGTGGTACCCAAAACAATCTTACAGCAAATTAAACAAGGGTTTAGTTTCAAGTAATGTCGTATTTTCTTGATTAATCGCCTTATTCAGTTTCATTAGTCTGGGATGCAAGTAATAAATGGCCAATATTCTATTAATTACTATTGTCCCTGTTTCCTGGTTTACGTTACCGCGTCAGTATAAATGGGAATGCAATAAAAAAGAGGAATTGATTGGACTAAAGTTCCAAACCTGGACACTACAGAAAAGGAAAACACAATTCTAGACATCGCATAAACTATATCCATGACAACATTTACGCGAATTCAAAATACAAAGATTTGTTTCAGCTTAAAAAAATGAAAATTTCATTCGAACGTTTTTTTTTAAAATCCACAATAATTCTGATAAAACATTGCGGATTATGGGATCTCGTTAGATTTTTTTTATTATGGAAGCATTCAATTAAAAAGAATATATTGAGCTATAAAATATTTTCAATTTTAGTACTTTAAATATCATTCTCTATTACATGGGTATTTTTGTCATGTATTTCACAGCAAGGTAATGATCATAAAAAAAACATGTCCATGCACATCCCCTTCAACCCCACTTTTATATATAAAAAAAAACTGCGGTTTACAAGGGTATACGTATTGTTTTTAATTATTTTTATATCCAAAAGATAGATTGTGGGTACTCGTTAGAACCGCATCGCCGATGTCCCGATGTAGGTTTTAAGGAAACATTAAAATTATCAGTTTTACTACTGAAAATTTTCATTTTTAACGTGAAAAATTCTCTGTATATTGCAAGGGCAAGTTTACGCATAGTAGCCGCCATTCTACCTCAAACTTAACCACCATCAGAAAAACATGTCCGTGAAATGTTTACCCCCTTATCCCCCAATTTTATATAGAGAGTCTGGGGTATGCAGGGGTATATCTATTGTTCTTATTTTTGCTCCATAACATAGATTGTGGGTACATGGTAGAACCGCCTCGCCGAGGCGGTTCTAACGAATACCCACAATCTATGTTTTGGGCAAAAATAAGAAAAATAACCAAATTTTTCAGCTGAAAAATTTTAGTTTTTAAAGCTAAAAAAAATCTGTTTAATGCATTGGCGTGTTTTTGTAATGCAAATTGCCTTTAAAATTTCAGCGAAACGAATTTAATGGACTTCGTGTCTCAAAATCAGTCGCTGGCTAGTTAACAGAAAACAGCAAATACATGCAGTACTATGAACCAGTAACCGACCGTATACAATAACAGAGTTAAGTACGCTTTAGTAGGTTCATTTTACAAGAAAAATTGTACTTGAACCCACTCACCCAGAAAGGGCCAAAACTAAAAAGATAATAAAAATAGAAAAAAAGGCAAGTTTGCATTGACATATTAAAACCATCTTATATTGCAGACATTATGGTAACATTTAGGACTGGTTTCCACGAACAATGTTTCTTTGACGAATATTATTTGTCACAGAAACTTGGGCTTTCACACACAGCAAAGAAATTATTGATATTGATATTGATATTATTTAGCTCTCTCATCTTTGTCACAGATAATTTGCAATGAAACTTCGCCACAAAATTGAATCTTCACGAGAATATTTTTCTGTGACAAACCTATTTTGTCAAATCAAAATTGTCCGCGGAAACTAGGCTTTAATTATGTGCAACATTATAATAATAATCATAAGTTATACAGCACTGACGCACTTCGCAGTTTTACCCTTGCAAGCTTTAATGAAATACTAGTAAATTTTTTATACGGTGAAAATGTACCAGCAAATATCTTACTTCGCTAGAAGCGTTTAGGAGAATGCATATAAAACAAAACGTTGTATACACTTAAACGAAATTCATTGATTCAGAATCAATCAAGTTGTTTATCTGAACAATCTTGTTACAATCTTGTTACAAAGTACCGTTTTAGATCTATGTTATCCCTAGGGAGATAATACAAAACATTCATTCATGCACTTTATAGTAGGAATAGAAGGCTTATGAAAATTGTTGTTATTGCTTTCTGCCTGAGAACAGAAACGCGTTGGTTGTAACGTACTGGAATCTATGTAATTGTCACAGATACCTGAGATTTAGTCTGGTTTGTGTCATTACGAAAAAAAAAAACGCCATGTGATACATAGATATAGTTGTAAAAATTGAACTTTTTCAGTTGAAAAAGATTGATATTTTTTTTCTTGTTTGCCTAAAACATAGAATGTGGGTACACGTTAGAACCGCCTCAATCTATGTTTTGGAGAAAATATCAGAAATAATAGGTATACCCCTGGACACCTCACTTTTGCTATATAAAAGCGCGATGACTTTGATTTTGATATAGTAAATTTTCCGTTTTTGGATGGTGACGTTCCTCGTCGTGCTTCTTATGGTGTATACATTTCGCAACTTATAAGGTTTGCTAGAGTCTGCAATCATGTTACAGACTTCAACGCTCGAAATAAATGTTTAACGGCCAAACTTCTCCAACAGGGCTATCGGTATCATAAACTTCGAAAAACCGTTTCTAAATTTTATCGTAGACACTATGAATTTATTTCCAAATACAATGTTGGGTTAAAAACGCTTTTAAATGAGGGCTTTTCGGAACCAGAATTTTATGGTGACTTGGTTTACAAATTTAAGAAACTTATAGGAAGTAATGATTTTTTTTTTCAGTTTAGAATAACACGTTACAGACGTATAGGTTATAACTTGAATGTTATGCGACAATCTGTATGCTTAGTTTTTAACCCAATCATGGTTGATAACTATGCTGCCTTCTTAATTTGCACGCCGGTGGGTCGGGCGTCAGACTCTATGATAGCCCCGACTTAAAACTATTCATTTTAGTTGGTTGGGACCGGAGCTTCTTGTCTTATGCTTGGCCCACCGGGGTCCACCTGGCATTTTTCTTTTGCTCCAAATACAATGTTGGGTTAAAACGCTTTTAAATGAGGGCTTTTCGGAACCAGAATTTTATGGTGACTTGGTTTACAAATTTAAGAAACTTATAGGAAGAAATGATTTTTCTTTTCAGTTTAGAATAACACGTTACAGACGTATAGGTTATAACTTGAATGTTATGCGACAATCTGTATGCTTAACCCTATCATGGTTGATAACTATGCTGCCTTCTTTATTTGCACGCCGGTGGGTCGGGCGTCAGACTCTATGATAGCCCCGACTTAAAACTATTCATTTTAGTTGGTTGGGGCCGGAGCTTCTTGTCTTTTGCTTGGCCCACCGGGGTCCAACTGGCATTTTTCTTTTGCTCCGGAGTTAGTAAGTTATTCGGCGCACAGAGATCTCCATCGTCGGGCAGCTTACTGAATCTGTGAGTCCTGGTTTTTGATTCATCAGGATGTTTATCACAATTTATTTGTTTGTTCTTGATGATTCATTGACTCGTTAGAGATTCACCACGAGGACCGAAGAACTAACTAAATGTTATGAATCACTGCAGAAGCTGAGGGTGAGGTTATGGCCATGTAAAACGGATTTAAGCCCGCCAGTAATTTTGTGTTACTGATCGTTCCAAGTCGATACTTCTGTGGTGGATCTTTTTGTTTTATGTCTTGGTGTTTAGTTAGGTTAAGGTAACTGAGTGACCACCTATTGGGAAAATAGCTGCTCATTCGGCTTAAGAAATGATTTCATGGTATCAGTACCAGATTATTAGTTTGTTTTTTTCCCACCTCGGTTTTTGGAGTGGGAATCTTTTTTTCTGATTGCGATTTTTCCTGATCTTTGCCTACTTGTACCTTTTTAAGGGGACATTTGTTTCCTGTTTTCATGTTTGTACGAACAAGTTTTCCTGATGGTTTGCTTTTTTGCTTTGGTTTGAGGTTTGACAAGCAATTTGGTATTCATGTCGAGATGGAGCCACCGCTCCCTGTGTTTTAACCAGTATTATGTGGTATTAATGTGTATATGTCAGATAAACAATGTCCCAGTGTTGACCGAAACCGACCTCTACCACTAAGGCCAATTGTTCCCAAGTATTGCTTTTCATCAGCTAAACATGTCCTTGTAACGTATACCTCAATTATATAGTACAACTTGGGAGAGGGGTGCATCTATTGTTGTTATTATTGATCCAAAACCTTAATTGTTGGTACGTGTATTCCGTAATAATGTTAAAACGTTGAATCAGTCAACTTACTATAAACGGGTTAGGGAATGCAAAAATGGCCTGGGGACGAAGCTTAAAATAACCATTGGGATAGCATCGCATAGACCATCAACGTTAGAGTTGTACTTGTACAAAGGATATTCGAATGTCTTTACGATGCCTTACATGTAATAAGATTTTAAAATGAACTTGAATTCGACAAATATCCACACACTACAGATTTAAGCAAACTTCGAGAGCACTTCTATCCACAGTGGGAGCGATACACTCGAGAACCCACAATGGACAACCATTATGACAAGTTGCCCATGCAATATGAAGAGATTTGTTTTCAGTTTAAAAAAAATAAATTCCATTAGCAAATGTTCAATACTTTCTATATGTTTCCTCAAAACAATGATATTGTGTACACTTTAGAACCGTCTCGGCAATGCTCTTCTAACGAGTACCCACAAGCTAGGTTTGGATAAAAAATACCCCTGCAAACCAAAGTTTTATTTTCTATATAAAAGTGGAGTGTGAGGAGGTATACATTGTACGGATACGTTTTCCTGATAACAACACAGACCGGCCGATCCCATTTAATTAAGGTTTTTCGTCTTCTGTACGTATTACATCGTATAATCTCATTACGAAAACACACCCATGCAATATAAAGAGATTTTTTAATTTGTAAAAATTGAAAAATTTAATTGGAAAATTTTTGATATTTTTCTTATTTTTGCTGAAAACATAGATTGTGAGTACACATTAGAACCGCCTCGCCGAGGCGGTTCTAACGAGTACCCACAATCTATGTTTTGGAGCAAAAATAAGAAAAATAGGTATACCCCTGCATACCCCAGTTTTGCTATATAAAAGTGGAGTTGCAGGGGGTACACATGCCACGGACATATTTTCCTGATGTCATTGTTGATAACAGATTCATAGTGCAAAGTTATTGAACTCTAGGCATAAAACACAACCTCTCTAATCGTCTGTCTCAAGGAAGACATAATGTGCTTTTACTGTCCCGTAAAATAGGATTTTAACGCATTTGCTCCTACTTCTTTTGTTACAAATCTCATTATATAATCTGTAATGTCAGTATGAATGTCTTTAGCGAAATTGATTGCAGTACACTGGAGAAATTTGTTCGCGTCAATCTGCTCTGTTCAGCCATTAATACAAGCCATATGCGCAGTTACACGTCGCAATTTTATCGTTGCAAATGTTGATGCTTAGGTAGCCGAAACCGCAATATGACCCGTCCTTTTTCTCATTTATATGCTCACTGCTCTTAAAAAGCTATAAAGAGTCAATGATCAGGAAAATGCGCAATCAAAGAGAAATTCCCACTCCAATTTTTAATTAAATTGACAATCAATTAGATACTAACGTGGGTTGGGATTTAAGTTCGTAGACTTTCTTTGTAAAAGAGCAGATGCCTGCCCCACTGAAATTAAAATGCTATACGGAGAACGTCTGTATGGGAAACTGCTAATAGAAAGGGCAAAAAAAATGTTTTTATTTCAAAAAGCACTTTTTTGTCCAGTGAATTAAATAGTTTGAATATACCTTCATTGATTCCTAGAATGTTTTCCTCCAGGAAAATTTACTAATTACAATTTTAGGTGTGAAAACATAGTTTCTGCAAATAACCTTAATGGAAATTGAAAAAGTTTTTTTCAGGTGTGTTCCCCACGAGCCAAGAAAATCCCTTTGCACACAGTTGTAGTTTTACATTACAGACATCATAAAAATGGCATGTTTGGTTCCGGGGAGGGGAGGCTGTCAAAATGCTCAAAAACAATCTATAATGCTAGCCCATCAAATCAAGTGACTTCAATAATTTTGTTTACGACTGTAGCTTGTTCGTATACAAATTTCTACCTGGCTGAACATGACCTAGTGTTTTTAAAGTAGCCACACCAGGTGAAAGTCTGTCCTCTGTTCTTCAACCAGACACACTTGTGGTTAACTTTGATGATCATCACTTGTTAGGTTTTAGAAATTAGAGTGTCTCTACCTATGTGTTTGTTTATGGTTACCCGTACCTTTGTTTTGCTTAGTAACATGTAAGCTTGTGTTAGCATATTTGACGCAAGTCATGGTATTCATCGGGTTCTTTGTTTTGCTAAATGTTATGTCATACGAACTGTGTTGCTCAAAATAAGTGGGCAAATATTTACAAGCCTTAGAGCATAAATAGTCGATTTTCTTTTTGTTGTTTGCATGTATAAGAAGGTACATTTATCAGGCATGTATTCACCTTGAATTTCATGTTGACATTATGTATTTATGACACACCTGAATGATGACAGTGTATGATATAGGCATTACAGGCAATATTTAAAAGTTATAGATAAAATAATTATTTGACAAACACATTGAAATATTTTTACACGCTTTTTTATCAAAATGTGACCATTTGCAGCATCGTTTTACGCTACAAATATTACTTTTCCATGTATTTCTATCAATACTTGAGAAAATCTTGGTTCACGGTATGAAAATGTTTTGTCAAAAAAATTACCCCTGCCTCCAAAAAACTAAAGTTATGGCGAGTATATGTAAAATTTTCAAATCAAACTTGTTTTATTGTGTGCACAGGATGTCAGGCTTCAACAAAAACATTGTTACGTGCATTATTTATAATTCATGTTTCTCAATGCAGGCTTTGAAAATCTAGGCAAACTGAATACCGGTTTTGACGTTCTCCTTTGAAAATACAGTCTTTTACCTATCGTATAAGTTGTAAAGCACAGTTCTATTCAAAATAGTATTCGCACAACAATGAATTAAACACAATGACCTTTCATCACCCGGGGCACGTCGTGGAAATTCTGATGTCAAAACTACGTCAAATTTTAATAAGTGTCAGCATTAAAACGCCTTGTTTGGAACCAAACAGCAAGCCATATCTTTACTTATTAGCAAGATTTCCATTAGTGATTTCTTAATTATTATTGCAGAAATACTGCGATCATCACATATAGTTCTTATACATAACTTCCAATGTGTACCATGTATATCAGTGTTTTAAACCAAGAAAGCTGTCCGTAGCATTTGAAGACTAATCGTAGATGAGCGTAGTTCCCATCGTTAAAATTCAAGTACCTCCATCTGAAATCACACATACCATTTTAAAAATACCACTGCACGATCTGTTCCACAACTGTACAACACATCCCTATTATTTTGAATGTTTCTGTGGTTATTTTGGCTTATCAATCATAAAATTTGATCAATGCTGTTGTTTCGACGTTGCATGTAAACGCCATTTTTCTTTTTCAAGCAGGGCGACTGGCCATACATTTTCTCCAATAACAAATCAAGTCGTCGACATAATGCTTGAAAATTTAAACTGAGATAACAACATGATACTGCAATGCCTTAAACTGACTTAGCTCAAGTTTTGATTTACAATATGATAATTATTGGTGTGTCCTTCAACGCAACATAACTTCAGAATTGTAAAAAATTGGACGTGCCCCGGGTAGCGAAACCTTGTTTGCTATGGAGACCATTTAATGAGCACTGCGCAAGATGTCTTGAAAAATATTGTAAACACGAAACAAGGACTAGGTGTTGTTTCTTTATAATAATGCATCAAATATTGGATTAATGCTGTAATATTCAATCAGTAGCCAAAGTCTACGAACTTAAATCCCAAACCTCGTATACTTAGTGTTATGTCCTATTGCACAAATCATACATTCGAGATTATCTGCCGTCGTTGAAATGTCGGGTTGGCAGATCACATGATGCGTAGCTTCTACAAATAGCACAGTTATTCGATATAATGTTTCATATTAGTACAATCTCTGACATACTGGGAGACGACTCTTTGGCTCAGTGGTTAGAGCATATGATACAATGTATCATATCAGTACAATCTTTGACATACTGCGTCAAGGCGTCGACTCTTAAAGCTTTGGATTTCTGTCCCGGCGGTCCGGGTTCGAATCCCATCAAGGGCGTGGGATTAACTATTCATTGTGTCTTCGTTACGAATTTTCATATTCGTAAGATGGGGGCTCGTCGGAAATGGCCATACAGTCCTACAATGACATTATCGTAATCATAAATGAAATGATTACTCTCTCGAAATTGGGGTGCGCTATGTCCCATTGCATGACTCATACATTCGAGATTATCTGCCGTAGTTGGAAGGTCGGGTTTGCAGATCACATGGTGCGTAGCTTCTATAAATAGCACAGCTATTCGATACAATGTATCATATAAGTAAAATCTTTGACATACTGCGTCAGTGCATCGACTCTTTGACTAAATGGTTAGAGCATTGGATTTATATCCCGACGGTCCGGTTTCGAATCCCATCAGGGACGTGGGATATTTTCAAACTATGCATCGTGTCTTCGTTACAAATTTTTATTCTTTAGATTAGAAAACATATCGTTAGCCGAATGAGCAGCTATTTCCCAATAAAAAGAAAGGAAAGAAACACGATATAACGCCACCTAACGTTTTTCTGCATGCTCCTTAACCATTTGATATCACGGTACACAATGCAAAAAAATTCAGTTTGATGGAAAAATAATTTAATTATTCTTGTCGGCCAAAAATAATACATGCAAGGAACAGTTTTCACTACGCATGCGCACATGTTTTTATCTTAACATTATTAGGGAACGATATTATTTGCACCCTAAAGACAATACACAAAAATGCACTTCTAACAAACCCGTAATTGAAAACAACAAAATCACTATATGTTTAATTGAAAGGGGGATAATTTGAATTTTATTTGCTTAATTTCTTGCAGTCGTGAGTTAACTGCTGTACTGTGCGGTAAATAATAATTTTGAATGGGTCTACATAGCCAATTTTAATCGAGTCATTATTTTGATGTTTGCGTAATGGCATGATTTTCTGCGTTTAGCACGTCTATGATTGGCAATGAATATATCGAATAACTTGGGCTACAGACGTCAGAATGAAAATCGGTTTCTCGCATTCAGGTGTCTAATATTTAAACAACATGTACACAATGCATTTCTTATCAACAATATCATAGTTTGTACAGCATTAAGAGCAAACTAATTGTGGCGTTTCTATTTTTCGTTCAGTATAGAACACTAACGTTAAGAGATACAATTGTTGGATAAAACGTTATGTTACATACTGCAAATCGAAAATAAGCCATCTAATAGGATGAGATAGGACGCAATGATTAATCGAATATAAAGAAAAATAATTATAATTTTGCTTTTAATATTTCACACTAAATCTTTTAAATCAATTGCCCGACAATTATTCGAATACAATTTAACCAATATTTGACGAATGGATTCTCCCATCGTTATTATTCGGGTGAGTCCACTTTCATTCTTAGGGGTGTTAGGAGTGATTTTTATTTTTTATCTAGTTGTTTGATGAAATTTCTCTGTGCAAACAGAAAAGCCCCAGATGGGACGCCGCGTCCTGTGGCGTCTCATCTGGGGCTATACTGTTTGTCTATGTCCCACAAAAGGGACGCCAAGCTTATATGAGTTAATAAGAATTGTAACTTGGGATACATAACGGAAACAAAACCATGCACTGTACAATTACCATTCCGAACAATGTACATGTAGAGGGATTTTTTCAGCATTACAAATGTAAATTTCTTTAGAAAATTGTGATAATTTCGCTTAAAACATCAATTGTGGCGGTTCTAACGACTACCCACAATCTATTTTTGGAGCAAAATACGAAAAGTAGGTATGCACTTGTAAATCCGATTATTGTTATATAAAAGTGCTTATAAGGGGGTATACTTTTCATGGACATGTTTTCCTGATGACAAGGCTGGTTTCAATTGAGGCAACTAAAGCTGCTTTACTTAGCGTTTCCCTATTTTAGATTTTGGGATGAGAAGTTCTTATCTAATTGCCCCGTTTCCTGATCATTGCCTACCTCTAATTTTTTAGCTCACCTGAGCCGAAGGCTCACAGGTGAGCTTATAGTATACCCATGCTCCGTCGTCCATCGTTGTGGTCGTTGTCGTAGTCGTTGTCGTTTACACTTTTCAATCATCTTCTTCTCTGACACCGCTTGGCCAATCAAATTCAAATTTCATGTGGAGCATCCTTAGGAAGAGGGAACCAAAGTTTGTATAAATGATACAGGTCGCTTATGCATTTGAATGGGAAAAAATAGTGAAATGTAATTAAATGGGTGAAAACTTGCTGGGAGTATGCAAATGGACAAAAAAAATATGTTTATGAAAACATTTTGACCCCGGGGGGTTGTCTGTCCCTGCCCCGGGGCTATATACATGTATATGACCATAATATTCAAACATCTATTTCTCTGACACCGCTTGGCCAATTAAAGTCAAACATTATGTGGAGCATTGTTAGGAAGGGGGAATGAAAATTTGTATAAAAGATCAAGGTCACATGATCAAGATGGCCGCCATGGCTATTAATAGCAAAATCCTTTTACAATCTTCAACTCCAGAACCAGAAAGCCTATAATATTGAAACTTGGCATGAAGCAGCAGGCAATGGAGCTCTACAGAGTTTGTATAAATCATGACCCCGGGATGACCTTGACCTATTTTACGGCAAGGTCAACTTAGGTCGCTAATGCATTTGAATGGGAAAAAATAGTAAAATGGGGGCGGGGGAACATGCTGGGAGTATGCAAATAGACAGAAGATTTATGTTTATGAGAAAAAAATTGACCCCAGGGGGTTGAGTGCACCTGTGCCGGGACTATATACATTTATATGATCATAATATTCAAACATCTTCTCTGAAACCGCTAGACCAATTAAAGCCAAATTTTATATGAATCATTGTAAGGAAGGGGGGGAATGAAAATTTATATAAAAGGTCAAGGTCACTTGACCAAGATGGCCGTCATGGCTATAGATAGCAAAAACCTTTGAAAATCTTCTCCTCCAGAACCAGAAGGTCTATGATTTTGAAACTTGGCATTAAGCATCAGGCAATGGAGCTCTATAAAGTTTATATAAATTGTGACCCTGGAAAGAACTTGACCTTTACGAAAACGTATTAGCCTGCCAAATAAATTAAACAAAATACAGAGAAGACAGTCGTTGGAAATAAAATAGGAAGATATTATATGGTCTGTATAACGCTAAATGGCTATCGTTAAGCAACGAATTTGCATTATGAAAACTAGGATATGAATATTGCCCATTGCAAGCAATATCCGGTTGCCAAAGCAATATATGGATATTATTTCAGCTGTAAAAAAATGAAAAATTATGGCCCATCCCTTTTCTTATTAATATGCTCACTGGTCTTAAAGGATATCAGTTTCATTTTTATTAATTGATAGAAAAAAAAAAAGAATTTTAAAGATTTGTGCTTCAAACAAGATTGAGGGTACTCGTTAGAATCGCCTCGCCGAGGCGGTTCTAACGAGTACCCGTAGATTGTCGATACACGTTAGACCCGCCTGGCCAAGGCGGTTCTAACGAGTACCCATAATCTTTGTTTTGGATCAAAAATAAGAAAATAGGTACATCCCTACAAACCCCAGTTTTTTCTTTATAAAGCTGGGATTCGAGGGGGTAAACTTTTCATGGACATCATGTAAAAACGTAATTAAACGTGGAAACTATCACGCGTGTTATTGTAGAAAATAAATATGCAACCAAATCTCATTTACGACAGATTCCAGGAATTACGAAAACGTATTAGCCAGCCAAATAAATTAAACAGAATACACAGAAGACAGCCGTTTGAAATAAAATAGGAAGATATTATTGTCTGTATAACGCTAAATGGCTATCGTTAAGCAACGAACTTGCATTATGAAAACCAAAGATATAAATATTGCCCAAGCAATTTATGTTTGCCAAAGCAATATACGGATATTATTTCAGCTATTAAAAAAATGAAATTTATGGCCCATCTCTTTTCTTATTGATATGCTCACTGGTCTTAAAGGATCTCAGTTTTATTTTTATTAATTGATAGAAAATAATGTATTTTAAAGATTTTTGCTTAAAACAAGATTGTGGGTACTCGTAAGAATCGCCTCGCCGAGGCGGTTCTAACGAGTACCCGTAGATTGTCGACACACGTTAAGCCCGCCTGGCCGAGGCGGTTCTAACAAGTACCCACAATCTTTGTTTCGGATCAAACATAAGAAAAATAGGTATATCCCTACAAACCCCAGTTTTTTTTTCTTTATAAAGGTGAGAATCAAGGGGGTATACTTTTCATGGACATGTTTTCCTGATGTAAAAACGCGATTAAACGTGGAAACTGTCACGCGTGTTATTGTAGAAAATAAATATGCAACCAAATCTCAGTTCCGACAGACTCCAGGAATTACGAAAACGTATTAACCAGCCAAATAAATTAAACAGGATACACAGAAGACAGCCGTTTGAAATAAAATACATGTAGGAAGATATTATTGTCTGTATAACGCTAAATGGCTATCGTTAAAGCCTAGGTTACATTTGCCCCGATCATCGTACGATTTTTCGGTCTGCGATTTTCTCTACGATTTTTAGACATTGTAGGAGATCGTGGGCTACGACGTATGTGTTTACATTTCATATGGGCATCGTGCGATTTTTTTGATCTGCCATTTGTCGACGTTCTCATACAAAAACGCAAGGCGATCGTACGGCAGTCGTATGTCTCTGCAGATAGTACGTAGATATCGTACGGATCCTGTGCGTTGTCCGTACGGAGTCCCTATACGTTTTGAAACAAAAGGCAAGGAGGTCGCACGGTAGTCGTAGGGTCTCCGCAGACTGTTAGTGGATATCGTATGGAGTCCCTTGGACTTCTGACTGATGCCTCAGTTACATTTGGCCTAGGATTAGCTTGCGATGATCGTACGATGCCATTTTTTGCATTTTCGTGCGGCCTCCGCAGGGTGACCTTACGATGTCCCTACGATTCTACGACTTCCTACGATCTCCGTAGCCTCTACGATATTGTAATAGTCTGCACTATTACAAATTTTAAAATCGTAAGACCGTAGACCGTAGACACGTCGTAGGGCATCATACGGGCACCGTCCGGATACCTTGCGATAATCGAGCGGTCACCGCACGATTTTTTTTTATGATAACCTGGGAACAAAAATCGTACAGCGATCGTAGGGAGGCCGCAAGGGGTCATGCCTAGTAGGTTACATTTGCCCCGATCATTGTACGATTTTTCGGTCCGCGATTTCCCTACGATTTTTTAAAAATCGAATGTGATCATAGGCTACGACGTAGGTGTTTACAATTCATACGGGCATCGTTCGATTTCTTGTTCTAGCTTTCTTCGATGTCCTGTGTCGGAACTGTTTGGAGATCGTAGGGAAATCAAAGGGTCTCCGCACACTTTAAGTTGAAATCGTACGGAGCCCGTGCGATGACCGTGAGGAGTCCTTACGATTTCTTGCGGTCTCCCTACGATAGCCGTACGATGTTAGGTGTCCGTACGATTTTAATAAACTTGTGATATAACCGTACGGATGCCACACGATCACCCTAAAGGTCTACAATTATCTTAGGCTATTTTAGTCCCCAAATTATCATAAAACCGTGCGGTGACCGCACGATCATAGCAGGGTTTCCGTAAGGCACCCGTACGATGATGTTACCTATGACGTGTCTACGGGCTACGGTCTTACGATTTTTAAAATTTGTAAAAGTGCAGACTATTACAAAATTGTAGAGTGTACGGAGATCGTAGGAAGCCGTAGGAAGCCGTAGAATCGTAGGGGCATCGTAGGGTCACCCTGCGGAGACCGCACACTGAAAATGCAAAAAATGGCATCGTACGATCATCGCAAGTTAATCGTAGGGCAAATGTAACCTAGGCTTAAGCAACGAACTTGCATTATAAAAACTAAGATATAAATTTTGCCCAAGCAATGCGGTTGCCAAAGCAAAATACGGATATTATTTCAGCTGTAAAAAATGAAAAATTGTGACGCCGCCATATTTGATCAGCTGTAAAGCGGTGCTTGGGTAGAAAAGCGTCTCAAATGTGACGGGATAGCCTCCCTTTGAAATTTGCATATTTCCAAGGGATGCTATCCCGTCACAAAAGTATGGCCCATCCCTTTTCTTATTAATATGCTCACTGGTCTTAAATGTTATTTTTATTAATTGATAGTGAAAAGAAGTTTTTTTACAGATTTTTGCTTAAAACAAGCAATATACGGATATTATTTCAGCTGTAAAAAAAATGAAAAAGTATGGCTCATCCCATTTCTTATTAATATTCTCACTGGTCTTACAGGTTATTTTTATTAATTTATAGAAAAAAAAAGTTTTTTAAAGATTTTTGCTTAAAACAAGAATGTGGGTACTCGTTAGAATCGCCTCGCCGAAGCGGTTTTAACGACTAGACACAATCTTTGTTTTGGTTCAAAATAAGAAAAAATAGGTATATCCCTGCAAACACCAGTTTTTCATTATAAAAGTGGAATTCAAGGGGGTATACCTTTCATGGACATGTATTCCTGATGTAAAAACGTAATTAAACGTAGAAACGATCACGCGTGTTATTGTAGAAAATAAATATGCAACCAAATCTAATCTATGACATATTCAAGGAATTACGAAAGCGTATTAGCCAGCCAAATAAATGAACTCATATAAGCCTGGTGTCCCTTTTGTGGGACATATGCAAACAGTAAAGCTCCAGATGTGACGCCGCAGAACGCGGCGTCCCATCTGGGGCTATACTGTTTGCACAGAGAAATTGCATCGGAAATGAGATTAAAAATTAAAAATCACACCTAAACCCCCTAAAAATGAAAGTGGACTCATCCAATTGATAATGATGGGAGAATCCATTCGTCAAATATGGGTTAATTAAACAGCGTTCACAGAAGACAGCCGTTTAATATGAAATAGGAGTTATCATTGTCCGTATAACGCAAAATGGCCACAGTTAACCCATATTTTACGAATGGATTCTCCCATCATTATCATTTGGAAGAGTCCACTTTCATTTTTAGAGGCGTTAGGAAAGGTTTTTAATTTTTATCCCATTTTTCGATGAATTTTCGTTAAGCAAACTGAATAGCCCTAGATGGGACGCCGCGTTTTGCGGCGTCACATCTGGGGCTATGCTGTTTGCCTATGTCCCACAAAAAGGACGCCAGGCTTAAATGAGTTAAACAAAAATTTTGCTTGGAATCCTGTACCATTAAAACCAACGCGTAGATTGTGGGTACTCGTTAGAAACGCCTTGGCGTGGCGGTTCTTACGTGTACACACAATCTGAATTTTGAACAAAAATAAGAAAAAGCATAATTTTTTTCTGATGAAATTTTAATTTTTACAGCTGAAATATTGCATGGGCAAGTTTTCGTAATCTGATTCAGATTCAGACCAGTAAAACCTTGCATTATCTCTTTTTCATGAATTTCAATTGCGATTTATTTCATCAGGAAAACATGTCCGTGCAATGAATACCCCCTTGAACCCCACTTTTATATAGAAAAATTGGGGTATGCAGGGGTATACCTATTTTTCTTATTTTTGCTCCAAAACATAGATTGTGGGTACACGTTAGAACCGCCTCGGCGAGGCGGTTCTAGCGTGTACCCACAATCTATGTTTTGAGCAAAAATAAGAAAAATATGAAAACTTTTCAGCTGAAAATTTTCAATTTTTAAAGCTCAAAAAATCTCTGTTTATTGCATGGGCAAGTTTTCGCAATGTGACAAAAGTGAACGAAGAATGGTTCCACTGGTCCTTGAATTAAAGGATCATGAACTTCATTAGAAAAACATGTCCATGTGATTTATATTTTTTTAATGTGAAAATTAAAAAACTTTCATCAGAAAATCGTTGATATTTTTCTTATCTTTGCTCAAAACATTGATTGTGGGTACACATTAGAACCGCCTCGCCGATGCGGTTCTAACGAGTACCTACAATCTATTTTTTGGATAAAAAAATAAGAACAATAGGTATACCCCTGCAAACCCCAGTTTTACTATATAAAGTGGGGTATAAGGGGATATATACTACACGGACATGTTATGAAGATAGGGTGAGCAAAATATGCCGACTATCAAAACAGCTATTTAATGAAGTGTTCATCGTAGTGTAGTAGTCGCATTGAATACGGTTAGGTACTGAAATACCAAATTCCGAAGGGAAACCACTTAATGAAGTATTTCTCTTGACAGCATTAATATGAATACAAATTACATAAAGTGTAAATTGTATTCATTTAAGCTTCATAAAGAGAAAGTTTCTCGACGCGTAGTGGAAGTTATAATCGTCATACTAATAAGTATCCATTATGAAAACTTGCCCATGCAATTAACAGAGATTTTTTTAGCTTTAAAAATTGAAAAAATTCAGATGAAATTTTTTTTATATATTTCTTATTTTTGCTCCACAACATAAATTGCGGGTACTCGTTGAAATCGCCTCGTCGAGTCGGTTCTCACGTGTACCCACAATCTATGTTTTTAGCAAAAATAAGAAAACTATCATTTTTTTTTTTTACGAAAATTTTAATTTTCTACAACTTTAAAAATCTCTGTATATTGCATGGGCATGTTTTCGTAATTAATACCAAAATCCCATTACGAAAACACGCCTATGCAATATAAAGAAAATTTTTTGGTTGTAAAAATCAAAACTTTCATTGGAAAAAATTTGATATTTTTCTTTTTTTTGCTCAAAACATAGATTGTGGGTACACGTTAGAACCGCCTCGCCGAGGCGGTTCTAACGAGTACCCACAATCTATGTTTTGGAGCAAAAATAAGAAAAATAGGTATACCCCTGCATACCCCAGTTTTACTATATAAAAGTGGGGTTTAAGGGGGTATTCATCGCACGGGCATGTTTTCCTGATGGGATAGATGTTTATCTGTGGCCGTAATAGATACCATTCTGTAGTCAATAGGTCGGAGATAACACCAAGTCAATTCTGGAAATTATGTCCAGAAGTCAATTTTACTGCATTAAAATTCTAAAAACATTGTTACAGAATAATGCTACGACAAAATCTTATGTGTTTCGCTTGATTGCATCAGGAAAACATGTCCTTGAAACGTTTACCCCTTAATCTCCGATTTTATTTAGCAAAACTGCAGGGGCATACCTATTTTTCTGATTTTTGTTCCAAAACATAGATTGTGGGTACTCGTTAGAACCACCTCGCCGATGCGGTTCTAACGTGTACCGTACCCACAATCTATGTTTTGGGCAAAAATAGGAACATGTCCGTGCAATGTATAACCCCACTTTTATATAGCAAAACTAAGGTATGCAGGGGTATACCTATTTTTTCTTATTTTTGCTCCAAAACATAGATTTGGGTATTCGTTAGAAACGCCTCGGAGAGGCGGTTCTAATGTGAACCCACAACCTATGTTTTGTGCAAAAATTAAGAAAAATGACATATTTTTTTCTACTGAAAATTTTAATTTTCACAACCAAAACATTTTCTGTATATGACATGGGCTTGTTTTCATAATGTATCAAAAATTTTGCGCTGAAATTTTTCAATTTTTAAAGCTACAAAAATCTCTGAATATTGTATGGGCAAGTTTTCGTAATGTTTGCGGTACTGGATCATGGTTACTGTTGAGTGTCATAAAATGCTATATATTACGAAAGTAAACAACATGAAAATTATGTGGCCTTGAAAATGAATAATAATAATAATAATAATAATAATAATAATAATAATTTTTAAATATATGTTTTACTGTTGCTCAAAATGTTACTCGGTTGAACCGCCTCTGCGGGAACAACTTTATATTTAATATTGGTTCGTTTTAAGATAAATCCCTTGCTGAATGAAAACACTGTTTGATAAACCCAATTCCAATAAGCATTTTAATTATAATGTGCATTATTTTTATTATTCGGCATAAATGTGCCTCTTCTTCAATTAGCCAGCTTAATTTATATATGTTGTATTAATTAAACTGTTTATAAAGCCTTTTGTGGCAGGCCAAATTTATGTACATTGATTCTTTTAACATAGATTTGAAACCACGGTTTGAAACTCAAATGCACATTAATTCTCCAAACCCGGGTTTAAACTTTCACACCTCGGTTTGCGCCTTTTCCTGACCTTTGCCTACTTGTACCTTTTCAACTATCCAAATGCACATTTATGCTCTGAACCTTGGTTTGAATTTCAAACTTCTAAAGCTTATCTACAATCAAATATTAAAAATATCGAAATTTCTCTAATGAAATCGCCATTTTCCTCAGCGAAAAAAATAAGTCTGTATACTGAATAGGCAAGATTGCGTAAATTAATAAACTACTTACCAAATAATGATTCATTGAATGTAACTATACACAATGGAATTTTCCAAACTTATGAATAACATTTACCGCTGAAGCCACTTTTATAATGTCCTGAAAGTGAATAAATTGGAATAAATCATACATATTTATTTATGAGCTCCCATAAAAAGCTATGGTTTGCGTGTAACGTTTATTCGATCAACTATCCGTGTTATATAGCAAGCTTGTACATCATTATAACCCACAATTTATTCAACGTTTAATATTTATTGCATAAAAATACTATATTCAAGTGAATGGTTTGTCCTACGCCAGAATGCGACACTGATTAAATGAAACTCTTTCATAGAAATACCAATACTGACTATCTAGCAAGTTCTCCTTTAAGCTATCATTACGAAACCTTGCCCATGCAAAAAAAAACATATATTTTTTTAAGGTTTAAAAATTGAAAATTTTCAGCTGAAAAAAAAAGTTGATATTTTTCTTATTTTTGCTCGAAACATAGATTGTGGGTACACGTTAGAACCGCCTCGGCGAGGCGGTTCTAACGAGTACCCACAATGTTTCGGAGCAGAAATAAGAAAAATAGGTATACCCCTGCATACCTCAGTTTTGCTATATAAAAGTGGGGTTCAAGGGGGTATTAATTACACGGACATGTTTTCCTAATGGCAATATATGCAGAGAATTGTTTTTTCGTTCATAAAAATCGAAAATTTCATTGGGAAAATTGATAGTTTTAATATGTTTACTCACGTAAAAACGGCCTCGCTGAGGCGGTTCTAAAACGGGTACATACAATCTATGCTTTGGAGCAAATATAAGAAAATATAGGTAAACCCCTGCAAACCCCAGTTTTTCTATATAAAAGAGGGTATAAGGGGGTATACATTCCATACACATGTTTTCCTAATGTAAAGAAGAAACAGGTTTAGAAGTTTCCAAAACGTTCTACAAAGGCATGGAAGTTGACTAGAATCATAACAGTCAAACTTAAAACAGGACAGATGGCAAAAGTATTAATGATGAAAAGACACCGCTCAGTTTCGAGGTTGTGCGAGGGCTAAATCAGGTTACTTCTTGACTTGGTATATTTGAGCCACCTCGTGAGAAAACCAACAATCTGCATAGGCGAAAACAAAGACGCAGAACAGCTTCGCGGTAACCGCGAAGCTGATCAGCGCCTTTGTTTTCGCTACTCGGATAGTACAATTCCTCCTCTACTTAACTCCAAAATTTCAAGCTTCTAGCCTGCTTCTGTAGCTGTACAGGCTGGTTTGTGTCAGACCTGTTCGGAAACCACATTGTTGGTTTTCCCACGAGGCGGCTCATTTGTTCTGTAATATTAAGCCACAGCTAAACACTATGTACCAACCAATTTTCCTGAGATATAAGAGAAAAGTCTTATCATCTAGACGTTCAGGATGTCGTTTGAAGCAAGATAAAACCGAAAGATAAAAAGTAGCCAATGGTCAGAAAGTTTTTTTCATAAATTATAACAACCTTACATTGGTCGTTGGCAAACGATTTTGCAGCTTTATAATGTTCTTTGCCGATTGTCGAGATTTTCCAATAAATGTGTTTGAAATAACTCTGTAAGCAGATTATCTAAACCCAATATCATCAGGAAAACATGTCCGTGTAATGTTTACCCCCTTATACCCCACTTTTATATAGAAAAAACTGGGGTTTGCATGGGTATACCTATTTTTCTTAATTTTTCTCCAAAACATAGATTGTGGGTACTCGTTAGAACCGCCTCGCCGACGTTAGAACCACCTCAACGAGGAGGTTCTAACGTGTACCCACAATCTATGTTTTGAGCAAAAATAAGAAAAATATCAAAAATTTTCAGCTGAAAATTTTCATTTTTTAAGCTAAAATAATCTCTGTTTATTGCATGGACAAGTTTTCGTAATGTCATAGTCCTGAACCGAGGCCTGATGATCCTCTAATCACGTAAACATGTCCGTGAAACGTATACCCCCTTAAACCCCACTTTTATATAGCAAAACTGGGGTATGCGGGGGTATACCTATTTTTCTTATTTTTGCTCCAAAACATAGATTGTGGGTACTCGTTAGAACCGCCTCAGTGAGGCGGTTCTAACGTGTACCCGCAATCTATGTTTTGAGCAAAGATTAGAAAAATATCAAAATTTTTCCAGTGAAATATTTCATTTTTACAAACAAAACATTTTCTGTATACTGCATGGGCGTGTTTTCGTAATGCAAGTCCCGCTGCTTCGTATGGAGTCGTACGATTGTATAATCATTAGATTTGTGATAAGGACTGCCAATGTAAATCATGTACAATGTTTTCCAACTTGTTTATGCTTTCTTAATTTACATATCCGGGCAAACGAAATGACCCCCCCTCCCCCCCCCCCCCCCCCCAAATTAATATTAAGACAAACGTATAGCGATCTTAAGCAATCTTAAGCGCAGTGGGACCGGTACTTTAACTGCTTTAACGCATATTTGACGAATGGATTCTCCGATCATTATCATTTGGGTGAGTCCACTTCCATTTTTAGGGGCGTCAGGAGTGATTTTTAAATTTTATTCAATTTTTCGATGAAAATTCTCTAACTTAAAGCAAACAGAATAGCCCCAGATGGGACGCCGCGTTCTGCGGCGTCACATCTGGGGCTATGCTGTTTGCCTTTGTCCCATAAAAGGGACGCCAGGCTTAAATGAGTTAAATGTCAGATTCATAGTTATGTATGGGCAAGACAGGCTTAAATCTTTAATATGCTGTAATGCGAATCGCCGAACTTTGTGAGACTCCCAGCTGTTACTAAAACGTGCATCCCCTCGAATGAAAGCTCAGCCAGTGACTAGTTCTTTCTTCATGTCCGTGCAACATCTCTTACACACATCAACAGAGAAGCAGAATGTTGAATAAGAGATTGAAAGTATGAAACGCAACGCTTTAATTGCAAAGGGTTTTCCTTAGAACTCATCATATCTACCACTGAAAAACGAAGACAAGACTGTAATTGACACAATGGTTCTAGTTTTGGTCCTAATTGGCTCTTATAGTATTTTTATATACTGATCTATCCAAGGCGATACTTCGGTGGTAATTTCAAATTGTTTTATGTTTTGGTGTTTGATTTTTTGGGTTGTGTGCAATTTCATATGACAAGCGTAAGGCGACCAGTGATCGATCAGGGACCAGTGATCGATCAACTAGTGGTTATCGGCTATTTATTCTTAAAGGATACCTGCTAGTCTCAACTTAAAGCACATTATATTACCTTACAAACACTAATATAAATTTATTTGGAAAGCTTTTCTATCTTGCATTTTCTGGCACTTCACGAAGAGGGGGTTTTACTTGTACTGCTTAAAAGCGGTAATTGTTCAATAAATTCTTCAAGATGAAACAACCTGCATTTGTTACGACTATCTTTTTTAACGTAACTGAATACTAAACCAATCTGATCCACATTCCAAATTGTAAAGGATAACGCTGCGATTAATGGACGATTTCTGTGATTTTCGAGCTATTTTTTCAACAGTTTTCCATTGTTTCTATGGACATTTATACTTTCCGACCACCTCATTTCGCTGCTTTATTTCTTTTAACTCACTGAACATTTCCAAACTGTGTTTCGTGGCTAGAGGTAAACAATAATTATTCTTTCTAAAAATGTACATACCTCCCAAGTTAGCCGCGGTTTTGGAGAGAAAAAGAAGGTGATCGATCACTGGCCCACCTGACCCTGATTAACGCTGCATGATGGTGATCATTGCCTACTTTTACTTTTCTTTTCTTGTTACTTAGTTATTAGTAATAATTCTTCATTGGCTGGAACCGGACGTTTGTTCAATCATTACATGATGAGTTTATTTCCTTGTGTCAGTTGTTATGACTTATTTGACATACTACTCATTTCCTTGTGTAAACATCACGAAATCATGCCCATCGATTATACATAGATTTTTTTTCAGCTGTAACAAATGAAAATTCCATCAGCAAAAAAAAAAAAAAAAATATGTTTTCAATATTTTTGTACATATCATTGATGTATGTACACGTTAGAACCGCTTCGGTTAGGCGGTGCTAACGAGTGACCACAGTCTATGTTTTGGATCAAAAGTAAGAAAAATAGATATACCCCTAAAACCTCATTTTGTCTATTTAAAAGTGTATAGGTGGTATATAGTTTACGAAAATGTAATCCAGATGGCATGTGTTAACTTTACCTATAAAATCTGTACAACTACGCCCTAAGAAAATCTTGTATTGTCATATAGAGCGAAAACAAAATTCAAACAAGTATCATGATGATATTCTTATCATATTATAGAATTGTTGCCCTTGAGTGAGGGTGACATGACGAACTGTTCACCAGAGGCAGATGATATTGCCCGAGGGCGAAGCCCAAGGGCAATATTACCTGTCAAGGGTGAATAAATCGTCATGTCACCCTCACTCAAGGGCAGCAACTGTTTTATTATACCGAACCCTTTTTGAAACAAATTAGCGATGTACCACAGCACAAACACAAGTGACTACAAAAGCAACTGCGCAGTTAGGAGAATATGACGCCAGAGGGTAATATGATCATGCGACATGACAGAATAGCACCCTCCACGTGCGCTGTAAGCAAACGCATGTGACTACAAGACGATGAGTGCAGCTGCACGATTTTAGGCAGATATGACGTCAGAGGGTATGCGACATGACAGAATAGCACCCTCCGCGTGACCTGCTCTGGACCAATCAAAATTCACACTCAGCCAATGAATATTAATGAGGTATAATAAAGTACAACAGTTACCTCTAAAAGCAGTTTTGTTTTGGTATCTTGTTATATATAATTGATTCAATAATATTGATTCTTTTAAAAGCTATTACTTATAATTTATATATATATATAATCAAAGGAAGCTATTACTTATAATTTATATATATATAATCAAAGGGGAGTAACCCAATTAATTAATATATATTTCTTTTTATGTTTCTACAATTTATTATCTAGAACTTTGTAGAAGAATGTCATTGATTATTTTTATCACTGTTATATAATTTAGAAGTATAGAAAATTCTATGAGCACTTTGTGGATAATTCCAGATGAAAATGGAGTGAGTGTTTTTTTTACCATATGTTAAAAATATATTTGGACTATGTATACTACTGAGATCAAGAAGGGTCTAGTGGACTTTCGTTTAGTCTTGATGGTCGTTGCGGCCTTGAGTTCTCCCTGGAGAATTCTAAATTCTCTTTGTAGAATTTAAAAGAACTTTCTTTTAGTTCTTTTCGTTTCTAGAGAAGGGTTTATTATATCATTCTCTAGAAGCTTGGAGAATTTCCTTAGATGTATAAATATAGGTCCCAATTCAGTCGTAGGTATTCAGAAATTTGAAGTGATTTAAAGTATATAATTTTGGTTGTTTCACTAGTGTTTTGTGTGGATTAAAATATACATGTGCTCATATTCTGGTTACTGGATTGTGGACTTACATTTGAGGGACAAGGACTTATTTGACATTAACTTTGTAAGTTATTTATTTATATATTTACTTATCTGTTTGTTTGTTTTTATGTATTTGCAGCATTTATTTGTTTGATTAAATATTGTTAAGTTTAAATTACTTGGTTGTTTTTCGCTGTACCTGTCTAGTTACGCTAGGTCGTAACAATCTAGATAACAATACACTTACATATCAAAATTAAAACCCTAACGTTTTAGGGTTATCTTATGTTTAAAGATGATATGTATTATCTTTTATGATAATGGTATTTGTAGTTGAATGTATTATATTGATATGGAGTCGGTAAATAGCTATTCATAGCTAATGTAAAATATGTTAAACTACCCGACTTAAAATAAATTTTGTATTTGACTGACTTTGACTTTGACTATCTGTACACACTTGTTTAGTGTCTAAAAGCAAAGTCGCTTATGGTACAGCTGCAATATCTTTTCCCTGATGATAGTGTATTGGCAATAGTCAGTCATATTTAGTTTGATAAGAACTAATATAAATAAATATTCAGCATCAGACATCAGCGATCACACAGTTCCTCACTCAACAATTATTATGTCTTTGATCAAATGCGCTATACAGGAGAAAATCTGTTTTGATTTGATTATCTCATATATTTTACGCGTCAATAATATTAGTAGGACTGCAAAACTGAATAACAATGGTTGCCTTTAAACGCGATCGACATAGAATATCCCTGCTTCTATTTCGCTTTGGTATTATAGCTAAGTTCTTTTCTTTTATATACTAGCATCAATTTGAAATGGCCACTTACAGTCAAAACTAAAGGTATTCCAAGATTCTCTAATATTAAAGACAGACTTTACATCACAAAAACATGTCCGTGTAATATTTACCCCCCTGAACCCCACTTGTAGTATAGCAAAACTGGGGTATGAAGGGGTATACCTATTTGTTTTTTATTTTTGCTCCATAACATAGATTGTGGGTACTCGTAGGAACCGCCGCAATCTATGTTTTTAGCAAAAATAAGAAACATATCAAAACTTTTCAGCTGAAAACTTACAATTTTTAAAGCTCGAAAAATCTCTGTTAATTGCATGGGCAAGTTTTCGTAATGAAGCTATTCATTTTAGTTGGTTGGGCGGGAGCTTCTTGTTTGTTGCTTGGACCACCTGGATTCAACTGGTATTTTTTTCTTTTGCTTTCGACTTTCAGTAAGTTATTTGGCACCCAGGGATCTCCATCGTCGGACAGCTTACTGAATCTTTGAGTCCTCGTTTTTTTATTCATCATGGTGGTTATAATGATTTGTTTGTTTGTCCTTGATGATTCAATGACTAGTTAGAGATTCCCCACGAGGACCAAACAACTAACTATGTGTTGTGAACCACAGCAGAAGCTGAGGTTGAGGTTATGACGTTTAAGCCCGCCAGTAATTTTCTATTACTGATAGTTCCATGGCGATACTTCTATTGTGGATCTTCTTGTTTAATGTCTTGTTGTTGAATTTTTGTTTTGAGCTGTTTGCAACTTATGTGCGTTTTCATATTTTTGTTGGGTTTGGATGTCTGGGTGGTCACCTATTGGGAAATAGCTGTTCGCTCGGCTTACGATATGTTTTCTTAGTATAAGTACCTAATTGTCAATTTAGTTTTCCCAATTTTCGGAGTGAGATTTTCTTTCTGATTGCAAAATGTCTACCCTCTCGCCTACTTCTGTACAGTACAGCCCGGTTTGTGTCGGACCTGGTCGGAACCCAAATTGTTGGTGTTCTCACGCAGAGGTTCTTTACAAAATTTCCTCATAGCTGCAGGTTGCCGCACTGAATATCGGTACTCGCATATGAGTCTACATGTGCGTGAGAAAACCGACAATTTTGGTCCGACAAAAACCGGCCTGAACAGTCACAGAAGATGGTAAGAGGCTGGAAATTTTGGATTTAGAAAGAAGAGGAATTTTACTCAAAATAAAATTTTAGGCAAAATAAACAAAAGGAATTTTACTCAAAATATTTTTTAGGCAAAATAAACAAAAGGAATTTTACTACCTGTACTGCGAAGCTGATCTGCGCCTTTATTTTTGCCTATGCAGATTGTTGGTTTTCCCATGCGTCGGTTCATATTTTGTTATGCGTTGAGACAACTATATGAGCCTGTGCGTGAGAAAACCAACAATTTTGTTTCCGATCAGGTCTGACATAAGCCAGCTTGTACAGTCACATGAGCAGGCTAGAGGCTTGAACTTTTTACGATTTAACAAGAAGAAGATTTGTAGTCTATCCTAGTAGCGTAAACAACGGCGCTGATCAGCATCGCAGTTACTGCGAAGCTGATCTGCGTTTTTATTTTCGCATATGCAGATTGTTTGTTTTCTCACGCGGCGGCTCATATTTTTCATTCCATACCTTTTCATTTCTAACAATTCACTCATTTTGAGAAAGATAAATTGTGGAAAAAACTCCTCACCACCTAATGCATTTTTTTCATCATGTTTAGCTGTCTAGTGGGTACCTTTACGGATATGTCAGTGTGTTAAATAAACCAAGAATAACTGGCTTTGGAGTAAATTGAGAGTTATCCGTCAAACCACCCATCATTAATATTTTAACTCGCCTGTAAGAAAGTACAGGAAGAGCTATTGCAGTCACCCCGGCGTCGGCGTCAGCGTCGGCGTTTCTCAAAATGTTAAAGTTTTTGGTTAAAGTTTTTATGAGTATATATCTCTTGCAGTTGTGGATGCACCAAGTTGATACGTTGCATGTTGGTAGATATTGGTCTGAAGTTTTATGCTGTACCTTCATAACCCACCTTGGTGACCTTGGGGTCAAGGTCACGGACTTAGAAATTTTGTGTTACAGTTTTTGGTAAAAGTCTATATCTCTTGAAGTTGTCGATGGATCAAGTTGATACTTTGTATGTTGGTAGATATTGGTCTGATATTTATGCTGTACCATCATGACCCACCTGGGTAACCTTGAGGTCAAGGTTACGGACTTAGAAATTTTGTATTAAAGTTTTTGGTTAAAGTTTTTATACCGTACTTCGCAATGTATTGCGCGCACTCGTGCATAACACGCACTCAGATTTTGGGGGTAAGTCTGTATCTCTTGGATATGTAAATTGATCAAGTTGATACTTTGCATGTTGGTAGATATTGGTCTGAAGTTTTATGCTGTACCATCATGACCCACCTAAGTGACCTTTAGTTCAAGGTCATAGACTTTGAAATTTTATGTTAAAGCTTTTGCTTAAAGTGTTTTGAACTGTTATATTGCTGGAACAGATGGATGGATCTAGTTGATATTTTGCTGTTAGATATTATTCTTAAGTTTTATGCTGTAGCATCTTGACTCACCTAAGGTCAAGGTCACAGACTTAGAAATGTTATGTTTTAAGTCTATATCAAATATGTAGATGGATCAAGTTGAACTTAGCAAGTTGGTAGATAATGGTCTGACGTTTTATGCTGTACCATCACGACCCATCTGAGTGACATTTAGGTCAATGTCTTAGGTCATAGATTTTAATAATTTTAGTGGCAAAGCACAAATCAGGCGAGCTACGCTGTCCTGCGACAGCTCTTATTATATTGACCATTCAAATCAGCACATTAGCTGACGGTCAATGGCGGTTAGACAACACGTTGGTTAGACAAACAAACCAACACGTGCTTTTTACAGGTAAATATAGGTGCAAAAACACAATGTTTGTCTAAGGAAATAGGGGTGGCGGAGGAGTAAATCGATAAAAAAAAAAAACTTTTTATGACCCAAAAGGTAGCATATAAAAGCCTTATGATAGCGGGGGTCCATGCCAATTTCTAAAGTTGCAGGAGTGAGATTTTTGCGTGACATTGTGCCTATCGTCAGTAATTGGATAAACAGAAGTTTTCAGAAGCCAATTCACTGATTGGGTTTCTGACCAATAAGCTCATTCACGGATAAGCCTATCCTCGGGCTTTCAAAGTTGTTTTACACACACAATAAGGGCATGACAGTATAAAAATAGCTTAATGCATGGAATGCCAGATTCAACATGTTAAGATATGTTTTGTTTCTGCATGATAAAAATAAGGATGAAGATCCAGTGCGTTGTGTTGCATCGCAGGCGCTCGGTGTATTTATTTGACACACAGGTAACCAGTTTACTAAAGATGCGGACCATGTGCTCACGTAAAAAGTGTTAATATCAAAAGCTTTTAATTTCGTTAATGAAACGTATTGCGTATTTATTTGTATTTCACTTATAGACAGAAGCGCAGCTAATGGGCATGATTTTATCATATTTATTCTGTGTCGGACAGTCGCAATTCAGACACAATGCATTTCAAAGTGGAGTGGCATAATTTGCAATGGCACAATAGAAATGAAAGTATTGGACATCTCTCATGTACCATTCAGAGATTTCTCGAATAGAATAACTATTACTTGATTAACTAATCAATCCCAGAGATTCGGATCCCGGGAAATGACAGCCCCCGTGACTGAGTGGTTAAGAACGCTGACTTTTTTTTCGGGAGGGGGAGGGTGGGGGGAGCCAAGTTGCTTGCCGGTGTGGCATGTGGATTTTTTCTCGGGATTACCCGTTTTTCACCCCACCTGCCAATTGTCCAATGAGCTGCAGTAAGCATGTAAGGGACGCACGACTAAATAAAACAAAAATTGCTCTAAAATGAAGTTATAATTTTGATTATATACGGTCATTACAAAAACAAGCAGATAACAATGCAAAAAAATTCAGTAGAAGTAATCTGACACGCAGTTTACTTATTTCTACTCAAACCATTAATTTCAATAGGTACACGTTAGAACCGCCTTCGAGGACTGGTCATAACGAGGAACCACAATCTATCTTTTTCGAGCACATAGCGTACACATCTCTTATAAAAATTTTGTGCATTTTTTCTTCACTGAACCATGAATCTGGCATATGGTTTCAACTATAAAACTGGGCAATAAAGTGTCCATGATGCTGCAGCTCACTGCAGGGGGTGTGTAATTAGCTGATCATGTCAGATACAAAAGTATTTTCATCAAGGTGCAAAATCGTTAATATTTCATGTAGAAAACGGATTAAAAATGCTATGTTATTCAAAAGATTCTGATTATTATGAATTTTTACTTTGTTTTTGTCTAAAATGTACAATTAAATATTTTGATTTTTTTATAGATATATCAATTATCAACAGATAATTAATCACGAGATAGCCATACGAAAATGTGCATAATGACCGCAGTAGCACTGGGGGAGCTAAATATTTTATTACCTTATAATTTGCACTATCTGTACCCGAGATACCTTTCATCTCAGGCAGAGTGAAAGGTATCTAGGGGTCCAAAACAATAAGACATACAATACAACAAATGTATGCCACAGTACATCCAAGTTTATACGGAATGTTTTCATCGGTATTACGTTAGACCTCTCCACACGAGAGTCATGAGAGTGGAGCGAGGTCATGATTCAACCTCAGTTAAACTGGATAAAATTGTGAGGAAGGGGATGTTTATTTCACGGACATGTTATCCTAATAAATGATGCCACTTCTGTCTAAAATCACCAACGGCATGCTGCTCCCTTATGCAAATCTGAAATAAAATCGTCTCAGATCTACATTATAACTGCTATTTTGGTTGACAAAGCCTATGTAAATTAGGAGAAAAAATGTGTTCAATATCAGTAGTTTAAAGAACAGAAACACGCAAATGTCTTACGAAAAAGTACAAGTAGGCAAGATCAGGAAATGGTGCAATCAGAAAGATATCTCCACTCCATAAACCGAGTGGTGGGAAAAAAAACTAAATTGACACTTAGGTACGTATACCAAGAAAACATATCGTAAGCCGAGTGAGCAGCTATTACCCAATAGGCGGCCACTCAGTTACCCGAACAGCAGTTACATTTTTTTCATTTAAATGGTATGCTATCATCAGGAAAACATGTATATGTAATGTATGCCTCCATATACCCCACTTATATATAGAAAAACTGGGGTTTGTTGGGGTATACTTTTTTTTTTTTTTTTTTTTATTAAAAACAGGGTACTCGTTAGAACTGCCTCGCCGAGGCGGTTCCAACGTGTACCCACAATGTATGTTTTAAGTGGGAATATTTTTTATTTTTATTTTTATTTTTTTTTTATTTTTTTTTTATTTTTTTTTTTTTTTATTTTTTTTTTTTATTTTTTTTTTTTTTTTTCAAATTAAATTTTCAATTTTTGCTTTTGAAAAAAAATTCTATTGTATATATTGCATGGGCGTGTTTACGTAAAGAAAAAGTTGTGCGTATGTGTAAAATGCCTGAAAAACTAGCTAAATGCTGTGAACCACTGCAGAAGATGAGGATGAAGTTATGGCCCTGTAAAATCGATTTAAGCTCCCAGTAATTTCATATTACTGATCTTTCCAGGGCGATACTTCTGCTTTCACAGTGGATCTATTTGTGTTATGTTTAAGAGTCGAATTTTTGTGTTGTTTAATCTTTTGTGCGTTTCCATATTTTTTTAAGATCGAATAACTGAGTGGCCACCTGTTCGGAAATAATTGCTCACTCGGTTTACGATATGCTTTCTAAGTAGAAAAACCTAATTATCTATTTACTTTTTCCCACCTCGTTGTTTTATTACGAAAACTTGCACATGCAATAAACAGAAATTTTTAAGCTTTAACAATTGATAATTTTCAGCTGAAAATTTTGCAGAGACGGGTCTAACGTGTGCCCACAATCTATGTTTTGGAGAAAAATAAGATCAATAGGTATATCCCTGCATACCTAAGTTTTTTTTTATATATAAAAGTGGGGTTCAAAGGGGTATACATTACACGGACATGTTTTCCTGATGTTTGGAGTGGGAATTTCTTTCTGATTGCGCTTTTTACTGATCATTGCCTACTTGTACCGTTTTTTTATGAAAACAAATTATCTCCGGAAATAGCGTGCAACTTCAAGCATGAGAAAAAAAATAACAATGGGGACTGAAGTAAAATGCCATTTAAGGAGCTATCGATTTTCGATGATGTCAAGCTTAAAGTGGTCGGAACACAAAGACATACGATTACAGCGCCCAAAAGGTACGGTAATTTTTACACAAGTCCATGTCTATTATTGTGTTTGAAAACATTCGAATTCGTTTTACTTTACATGCAAAAACTAAAGTTTTCTTTATAAATGTTATATGGACATAATCACCACAGTTTTCGTGCAAATGAAAGACAACTCACATCATTTGCTTGGTGTTTAGTGTTTCTTTTCAGAAATTATGAAGCCCTGATAAACATTTCTCACCACATAGTTTGTTTTTTGTTAATGTTTGAAATCATACTGTATGACGTTGATCACTGGCGTTGACCTTTCGGTTTTGGTATGGAATTAAGTATTAAAGTTCAAATGTGTATCCACAATCTTATAACAATGTTATGAGCAAAAAACTTCAAAAAAAAAATAAAAAAAAATCAGAATTTTTCAAACGATTTATTTTTATTTTTTATTTTTTTTTATTTTTATTTTTTATTTATTTATTTATTTATTTTTTTTTTTTTTCACCTGAATTTTTTTTTTTTTTTTTCGCTTGATAAAAAAAATATATATATTGTAAATTGCATGGGCAAATTTTCAAATTGAACTGTTTTGGTTGTCTACGAGCGAACGTTCTGCATCCAATAGTTTGTGTGTCATCATCGGTTTCCGCCACAGGCGCTCTGACTCTTGTACCTGTACATTCTGATGTATATAGGATATGTAAATACTCTTAAAGTGCATATCTTATGGTTTTTATTTTGTAAAATTGAAGTAAACATTGATGAAATGAACTGATAGCAGAAAACCTCACCAAATTATCATGACTAATTCCGAAGATAGCTTGATTCGAAATAGTATTCATTTGTTTTATATGTATATATGTATAATGCTAAATGTTTAGATAATTGCCAACGATAATCTCTTGTAATTCTATATAGAATGGGTTAATATCATTCATATTGTTTTATGTCTATATATATTGTATATCAACATGAGACTTAAATAAAGTATTGAATTGAATTGAATTGAATTGAATTGCATACTTATGATTGTTCAAGTCGGGATGTTCAAGTCTGAAATAATCAGGGATTTTTAGCTTACAAATATAGCAAGAACTTGTAATTCCAAATGGTAATATTTCTATATGAGTGTTGAAATGAAAGACAACACTTATGTGTGTCGTGTGATCTCTCAACAGCTCTGCGAACGTATGTTGTACACATGTCTCGCCCCATTTATTAACGTAGAAAGAATGTAAATATCAAAAGCTTTTAATTTCGTTAATGAAACCTATGACGTATTTATTTATATTTCACTTATAGACAGAAGTGCATCTGATGAGCATGATTTTATCATATTTGTTTTGTGTCAGATATTTTCAAATCAGACGCACTTTGAGTGCCTTTATTTACAAAATATAATCACTTTTGTTGACAAATGTTCTTTCTCTACATACCTTTTAAGTATTGAATAAAAATAAAACCGAGATCCTTTAAGAGCAGTGAAAGTTAGCTTGTTTTAAGCAAGCCCTGTATTAGGCAAGCACCAGTCTTATGCGAACACTTCGATTTTACATGTAAATGAACCACTTTTAAACAAGCACATGTCTTATGTGGCCAGAGTTTACTAGTTTCCGTCCCAATTTTGGCTTTAAGCAGCCACTCATTTCATCAATAACATAAAAAAATGAAATATTTTTCATGGATATTTAAACTCCGACAAGTGACACAATTGTCTTCACACCTTCTAGATGCCTGTATTTCATTTTTATCATCTCCAAAGGTAATCTTTAACAACTTGTCAGGGTGAACTTAGAGACAATTACCACTGACAGAAAAATAACAGTACTTTATTATAACAGACCATGCATTCATTTGCAGCACCTTCTCATAAAGATTTTATCTTTACTGTGTCAGTTCCATCCTTTTACTGTTTACTTTTCAATCAAAGCAAACACAAGTCTAAACTGTTTATTTTAATATTAGATAAACTTTCTTATTCAATAATATTTACTGATAAAAAAACTGCTTTGTCAAAAAGTCTAAATTATTAATGATTTATAACTCTTATAACATTTTACAATATGCTACCACTTTTAATAGGGAAACATTATACAGAGATAACCAGGATGTTGGCGCCTTATATGTTATAATATTTTTTAATTAAGTTTAGGTAACTGAGTGGCCACCTATTGGGCAAATAGCTGCTCATTCGGCTTACGAAATGTTTTCATGGTATAAGTACCTTATTGTTAGTTTGGGTTTTTCCCGCCTCGGTTTTTGGAGTGGGAATCTTTTTTTCTGATCGCGCCTTTTCCTGATCGTTGCCTACTTGTACCTTTTTAATGTTTTCCTTGGCCGCTTGCTTAAGACAGGTTTGACTGTATCTGAAAACAGTAATGAATAAAAACCAAGTAGTGTGTTTATGATATTTCATTTGTATGCGCTACAAACGTGATAATTACATTTTTTTCTAATACTAAGAAGGTAAAAGTACTATGAAATCTATATTAGAAAGCTATATGTCTGGCGTTAAGAAATACCTATTTGAAATTCATAGTTTGTGACTTAATCTATTTTTATCAGTCACCACTATGAAAACACGTCCATGCAATATATTGAGATTTTTCAAAAGCAAAGCAAAGCAAAGCAAAGCAAAAAAAAAAAAAAAAAAAAAAAAAAAATCATTTAAAAAATATATATAGATATATGTGTTTAAATATTTTCACTCAAAACACACATTGTGGGTTCACGCATGTACCCACAATATATGATTTGGATCAAAGATAACAAAAAAATATGTACACCCCTGAAACCCCAGTTTTTCTATATAAAAGTGGGGTATTATGGGGAATACATTTTACGGACATGATTTCATGATGACGCAGGCGTATGCACACAGAAGCAATTTTAACCGCCATTTTACTATACTGATGGACTTTACGTCGGTTATCATTTGCTTAAAACTGATTTTAAGTTCAACTGAAGCAAATTTAAACATAATATCTCAAATCTTAACAACATACACAATTTTTTATCCATAAATATTTATTCACTGAAGTCTTTGCTAAATGTCAGAATGTGTGTGACGCCTTGTCCTATCTCCTTGATAATATTTATATTAGATTTGGGACCAAGTTATACAGACAAATTGTTGGAATTACGATGGGTACAAATTGCGCACCTCTCGTAGCTGATTTATTTTTATACTGCTACGAAAGAGATTTCATGGATTCTCTTAACCATGATAATCAGGCTGATGTTATCGAGGCTTTCAATTCCACATTAAGGTACCTCGATGACCTTTTGAACATTGACAATCCTTATTTTGAAGGTATGGTCAATCAAATTTATCCACCTGAACTACAGTTGGACAAAGCCAATATCTCAGATACCGAAGCCCCCTTTTAAGATCTACATCATTCTGTTGCAAATGGATTTGTTTCTTCTAAAATTTATGATAAGCGCGATGACTTTGATTTTGATATAGTAAATTTTCCTTTTTTCGATGGTGACGTTCCTCGCCGTGCTTCTTATGGTGTATACATTTCGCAACTTATTAGGTTTGCTAGAGTCTGCAATCATGTTACAGACTTCAACGATCGAAATAAATGTTTAACGGCAAAACTTCTTCAACAGGGCTATCGGTATCATAAACTTCGAAAAACCTTTTCTAAATTTTATCGTAGACACTATGAATTGATTTCCAAATATAATGTTGGGTTACAGACGCTTTTAAGTGAGGGCCTTTCGGAACTTGAATTTTATGGTGACTTGGTTTACAAATTTAAGAAACTTATAGAAATTAATGATTTTTCCTTTCAGTTCAGCAAAATCATAACACGTTACAGACGTATAGGTTATAACTTGAATGTTATGCGACAGTCTGCATGCTTAGTTTTTAACCCAATCATGGTTAATAACTATGCTGCCTTCTTTAATTGCACGCCGGTGGGTCGGGCGTCAGACTCGACCGGTTTAAGCCCGCCAGTAACTTTGTGTTACTGGTCGTTCCAAGGCGATACTTCTGTGGTGGTTCGTTTTGTTTTATGTATTGGTGTTTAAATTTTTTGTGCTGTTGGCGCCTTATGTATGTTTTCATATTTTTAATTAAGTTAAGGTAACTGAGTGGCCACCTATTGGGAAAATAGCTGCTCATTCGGCTTACGATATGTTTTATGGTATAAGTGCCTGATTGTTAGTTTGGTTTTTTCCCACCTCGGTTTTTGGAGTGGGAATCTCTTTCTGATTGCGCCTTTTCCTGAACTTTGCCTACTTGTACCTTTCTATTATGGCCCCGACTTAAAGCTATTCATTTTAGTTGGTTGGGGCCGGAGCTTCTTGTCTGTTGCTTGGCCCACCGGGGTCCAACTGGTGTTTTTCTTTTGCTCCGGAGTTAGTAGGTTATTCGGCGCCCAGGGATCTCCATCGTCGGGCAGCTTACTCAATCTGTGAGTCCTGGTTTTTGATTCATCAGGATATTTATCATGATTTATTTGTTTGTTCTTGATGATTCATTGACTAGTTGGAGATTCATCACGAGGACCGAAGAACTATCTAAATGTTATGAACCACTGCAGAAGCTGAGGGTGAGGTTAGGCGCTTGTAAAACCGGTTTAAGCCCCCGAGTCAACTGACCGTTCCAAGGCGGTACTTCTGTTGTGGTTCAAATTTTTCAAAGTTATTCCAATGTTTTATGTGGCATGACTTTGTGGCCACCCGAATATCATTTGGCTGTTCACTTAGCCCTCTGCATTTACTTGTTCTGCCCAAGCTAGCACTGTGACCACCTGACCTTCAACAGCTGCTCACTCTGCTTTCCGTTATATATGTTTTACGTTGGTACCTATGTATATTTTTTAACATGGTTTTCCTTATTTCTTGTTTATATTTGTTTATAACAGAACCACTGCAGAAGCTGAGGGCGAGGTTTGGCGCCTATAAAACTGTTTTAAGCCCTCCAGTAACTTTGTGTTACTGATCGTTCCAAGACGATACTTCTGTGGTGGTTCTTTTTGTTTTATGTCTTGGTGTTTTAAAAAAAAATTGTGCTGTTGGCGCCTTATGTGTGTTTTTTAGTTTTAGTTAAGTTAAGGTAACTGAATGGCCACCCATTGGGAAAATAGCTGCTCATTCGGCTTACGATATGTTTCATGGTATAAGTGCCTGATTGTTAGTTTGTTTTTTTCCCACCTCGGTTTTTGGAGTGGGAACCTTTGTCTGACTGCGCCTTTTCCTGATCTTTGCCTTCTTGTACCTTTTTCTCTTCAGCGTCATCGAGATGTAAACTTTTCTGACCATTATGAAAATTTGCCCATGCAATATACAGGGATTTTTTTTAAGTTGTAAAAAATGAAAATTTTCAGTAGAAAACTTTCGATATTTTTCTTATTTTTGCTCAAATCATAGATTGTGGGTACAAGTTAGAACCGCCTCGCGGTTCTAACGAGTACCCACAATCTATGTTTTGGAGCAAAAATAAGAAAAATAGGTATACCCCTGCATACTCCAGTTTTTCTGTATAAAAGTGGGGTTTAAGGGGGTATATATTGCACGGACATGTTTTCCTGATGTAAACTTTTCTGAAGAATATCGATTAGTGGCTATAAGAAAGGAATTTTGTGAAAGTTATCTCCGCGGATAACTTACCACCTAAATCAAAAGTAGAAGCAAAATGAACATTTGCGCTTTCTTTCAATATCGTTTAAGGCGCTAGCGCATTTCGCTGACGTCAAACGTAAAATGCTCAAAGCATAGAGTCATTCGATTACAGCGTCAAAACGTATGAGTATCTTATGATGGCAGCATGTGTATATATTGTGTTTGAAAAATTTTGAAGCTGTTACAGTTTTACACGCAAAAATGTTCATACATGTAATAAACTTCAAACTGGCGCAATTACCACGTTTTTGATGCAAATGAAAGTCAACCAACAGCATATTTGGTGTTTGTGTTTCTTTCCAGAAATCATGTTGGACTTGAAGATTTTTTCCGTTCCCACTGAACTATTATGCAATTTGTTTTTGTTGATTTATTGATTCCGCTTGAAATCATGCTGTGTTACGTTAATCACGGACACTTGCATTTCGATTTTGGTATAAGCTTTAAGCAGACTGATTGTACTTTTCAGAAAGAATTGCTGTAATACTGCAAAACTCCTTATATAAGATATAATAAATCTGACTGTCTGTTAACATTTTAAGCTTCACAAAGATGAATCCTTTATGCGAAGAACTCGATCTTATATGCGAATAGCTCGATCTTTTATGCGAATATCTCGATCTTTTATGCGAATATCTCGATCTTTTATGCGAATATCTCGATCTTTGTAAAGTGCGTGATACTGGAGTTTCAATATGGCAGGGCTTTCAGAAAGGCTGTTGTCTTTTAGATGACTTCGAGCGTATATTTTACTACACTTAAAGACACATTTTGCATTGCATAACACCCTAATGACCTTCAGCAGACAACTGATAAGAAATCACAGGTAAGACATGGGCTGCTTTACAGATAGGGGCCACTGAAAGGGGAATTAAAGTCAATAGCAGTGAAATACAGAGCTCTAAAGAAGATGATTATTGTCATTATTTGATAGTTTAACTTTGGGGCAAATACAGGAATAAAGAATTATCGCTCGTTAGTTTTAAAATGGTTCAGTTCATGCCATTAGAAGTAATTTTTGGAGACGCCTCATTTGTGTCTCGTTCTGTAAAAGTTATCAATGAAGATCATCAGGAAAACATGTCCGTGCAATAAATACCCCCCTAAACCCCACTTTTATATACTAAAACTGGGGTTTGCAGGGGTAAACCTATTTTCTTATTTTTGCTCCAAAACATAGATTGTGGGTACTCGTTAGAACCGCCTCGCCAAATATCAACATTTTTCTCATGAAATTTTCAATTTTTACCGGTGAAAAAAATCCCTGTATATTGCATGGACAAGTTTTCGTAATGAGCTGAATGTAACAAATGTGCCAGTGTGAGGAATTAATTATCCTCTATGTTTTACAAAATCAAAATTGCTGAGTATAGCCTTTGATGTCGCAGAACAAAACGCTGAAATTCTGTTGACAAGACACATTTACAGTACATTTACAGTACGATGACCTAAGTTCTATAATAACGTCTTAAAGTCACGTTCTTTCATCATCATGACACCCTTCATGTAGAGTCCTGATTTTAGGCTTAGGACATATTAATCAAACAACCTTAAACACCATTATCATTTCCGAACCCTTAGGCTTCGGTTGATTACATATTCGTTCAATGTACATCCCGCTACATCCCACGTTGTTTACAGTTAAAACGATGTGTACAGGAATCTTAAAGATGTCATATCCGAGCCGGTTCTTGCGGGTACCTACAACCTACTTTAAAAACAAAACTAATAAGAAAATGAATACCCTACACACAGGTAAAAGAAGGCAATGATCAGGAAATGGCGCAATCAGGAAGAAATTCCCACTCCCATCCTGTATACCGTTGATGCAACCAAATATGTTACGGTACAGACTGATGCAACATTTCACGAAGGTAGGGGGAAATAGAGAACGGTAAGTCGACCATTAATTCAATTTTACAGGCATTAATGTAAGGATGTCTGGGCCGTGCCTTTGTGGGAAAACAAAGTAAGGATACTTTCAGTTTTTGTTATAAGTAGTTTCTTTAAAAAACTTACCTTGTGACAGAAATTATATATTCCATTGAAGAAATATGTCACCAGATAAACGAAAATTGATTATGTTTACTAATTGCTCAAATCCTTCATCATCGTTTGTCATTATCAAAGTTTCAATATAAACCGGAATCATTCCTTGTTTCATACCACCAAACAACAATCATGTATTCGAGCCGACTTTTGCACAATATGGTGTTAATACACCTCGGTTGGATCGTTTGGGAAGAAACGTACGTCAATGAGTTCATTGCCTGGATACTACCTACGTACTAGAGATGCTTATGAAAAATGATGCTAACTACGGTGGATCGTTAGGCCAAAAATGATATTTCTTACGGCGGACACTTTGATGTTTAATTTTTTAGCTCACCTGAGCCGTCAGGCTCACAAGGTGAGCTTATAGTATACCCATGCTCCGTCGTCCGTCCGTCCGTCCGTCGTCCGTCGTCCGTCCGTCCGTCGTCCACAATTTTCAAAGATCTTCTTCTCTGAAACCGCTTGGCCAATCAAAGCCAAATTTTACATGAAGCATATATGGGAAGGGGGAACCAATGTGTATATAAATAATCCAGGTCACATGACCAAGATGGCCGCCATGCCCATATATGGTAAAAACCCTTTAAAAATATTCTACTCCGGAACCACTGGACCGATTTCAACCAAACTTGGCATGAAGCATCGATGACTCAAGCACTACAATGTGTATATAAATCATGACCTTGCGGTGACCTTGACCTATTTTACGGCAAGGTCAACATAGGTCGCCTTTGCATTTGAATGGGAAAATTCGTTAAATTGTCATTTAAAGGAAAAATCTTGCAGAAAATGAGCAGTAGGACTGAATATTAATAATTCTGAAAAAAATTGGGCACCAGGGGCTCATCCGCCCTCACCCCGGGGCAATATACATGTATATTATCATAATATTCAAACATCTTCTTCTCTGAAACCGCTTGGCCAATCAAAGCCAAATTTTACATGAAGCATCTATGGGAAGGGGGAACCAATGTGTATATAAATCGTCCAGGTCACATGACCAAGATGGCCGTCATGCCCATATATGGTAAAAACCCTTCAAAAATCTTCTTCTCCAGAACCGGTGGACCGATTTCAACAAAACTTGGCATGAAGCATTGATGGCTCAAGCACTACAATGTGTATATAAATCATGACCCTGTGATGACCTTGACCTATTTTACGGCAAGGTCAACATAGGTCACCAATGCATTGGAATGGGGAAAACTTTTAAAATGTAATTTAAAGTGAAAGTCTTGCAGGAAATGGGAAGTAGGACTGAATATTAACGATTCTGAAAAAAATTGGACCCCAGGGGCTCATGTGCCCCCACCCCGCGGCAATATACATGTATATTTCCATAATATTCAAACGTCTTCTCCTCTGAAACCGCTTGGCCAATCAAAGCCAAATTTTTTGTGAAGCATCTATAGAATGGGTGAATCAATGTGCATATAAATAATCTAGGTCACATGACAAAGATGGCCGCCATGCCCATATATGGTAAAAACCCATCAAAAACCTTCTTCTCTGAAACCAATAGACTGATTTCAAGGAAACTTGGCATGAAGCATCGATGGCTAAAGTACTTTAATGCATATATAAATCAGGACCCTGTGATGACCTTGACCAAGTTTATGGCAAGGTCAACATGGGTTGCCTATGCATTTGAATTGGGAAAACTGTTAAAATGTCATTTGAAGGGAAAAGCCAGCAGGAAATTGGCAAATGGACAGAATATTGAAGATTCAGAAAAAAGAAAATGGCCCAAGGGCTTCATCTGCCCCTGCACTGGAATAAAATACCATAATATTCAAACATGTTTATTGGTATATGCAGCAGATCTCAGGTGAGCGTTTACAGGACCATTGGTCCTCTGGTTTTACATTTTGTGCTGTGACTTGACAGCTTTAGAATCAATTTGGATAAAAATATTTGATTTTTAAAATTAATCTGCATGTGTATGCAAATATCTGCATGTGTATGCAAATATTGTGAAAAGTGTATAAGCTTATACATGTTCTCCATAATGCAGCAAGTAAAGCTTCCGATATTATTGCCCGTTGGTATGGGCGATTTATTGCACAACGTGAATGTTTTTTGTTGTTGTTTTTTCACCTTGCTTTTGATCTAGAAATCTTTTCTGGAATATATTGATATTCATGAATATAAGTAAATTCAGTTATGTCAATATTAGTCATGAAGGTTAAATTGCTATGCCAATGCGATACTATCAGACCAATCATAGTATTCTAAAGTATGCTTGAATGTGCTCACTGCTCTTAAAGGATCTCAGTTCTATTTTATTGAGGTGCATAGCGTACACATCTCTTATAAAATTTTTGTGCATTTTTTCTTCACTGAACCATGAATCTGGCATATGGTTTCAACTATAAAACTGGGCAATAAAGTGTTCTTGATGCTGCAGCTCACTGCAGGGGGTGTGTAATTAGCTGATCATGTCAGATACAAAAATATTTTCATCAAGGTGCAAAATCGTTAATATTTCATGTAGAAAACGGATTAAAAATGCTATATTATTCAAAAGATTCTGATTATTATGAATTTTTACTTTGTTTTCGTCTAATATGGACAATTAAATATTTTGATTTTTATATAGATATATCAATTATCAACAGATAATTAATCACGAGATAACCATACGAAAATTTGCATAATGACCGCAGTAGCACTGGGGGAGTTAATTATTTTATTGCCTTATAATTTGCACCATCTGTACCCGAGATACCTTTCACCTCAGGCAGAGTGAAAGGTATCTCGGGGTCCAAAACAATAAGACATGTGTACGCCATGGGGACATGGGTATTTTTGTAAGTTCATCCCATTCTATAGAATCACTTTAGGAGTAGTTGTGGAAACAATGTGATGTATACATCATGCGAGTGTGTTCATTGTTGAAAACAACTTTTTATTGTATTTAATTGGTCCATCTGACCAAACTGGCAGTCATTAAAAATTTGTCCTAAAATGCAAGAACGATCATATAACGCACCAAAAACATTTCAATGGCACTGGCTCTTTCCCTGGTTTTCGCCACTATTTTTAACATTTCAATTAATATTCATGAATATGCTAATGAGAAGAGTTTCATATTGACCCTTGACACCAATATATTTCTAATATATGGTATTTCTGGTGCAATAACAAGTTGTCATAATGATAGCTTCGGCCTAAAATTTGTATGGATCTTAAATCCATTTTTCAGCCATTTTTAATGTTTTCATTAAAATTCATGAATATGCAAATTAGATGATTTGCATTACTTACCAAAGGATCCAAAGGCTATATATATGCTTTACAGTGAGACAAGGTGCAGTTGTCTAGGACTTGTTACAGTGGAAATATGATCACTTTTGTAGGTACAAGTAGAAAAGCCCACACCCCTGCCCCCTCGGCACCCCCACCTCAGCCTTTTAACTTTGATAATTTTCTTTTATTCATTGAAGACCTTATAATCATTATAAAATGTTATTTCTATTATTTTATAGCAGTTTGGAATCCTCAACATATACCAATTTGCAGCAATTGATGTTTTTCTTAATCTTGGCGGCCATCTTGGAAATATGCAAATTAGATGGTAAAGGAGCCATTTCTCAGCTTGCCAACATTGGTTTTTGGATTCAGCATACACGAATACCCTTAAAAATGATCTCAAACCCTTTTCCTCACAAAATGCCTGTACCTTCATAACGAAGCGTCTTTTCTCATTTTCTGTCTTAACTAATATGACTGATGCTAATGGTCCTGCATACATACTCTCCTCCCGTTTCTAGGTAGTGCATTCGTGATAATTTGTGGGAAGTTACAGAGCAAACACTTTAAAGGTGAGGGTGGGGTGTTTTGAGCATGTGCAAAATACTTTTTAGGGAGACGGAGTTGGCAATGGCCGGGGGAGTCAATCCATTAATTTCAGGTGTAGGGAGTCCACCTGGAGGGACCTTCTGTAGACTTTACATCGTGCGCTAGTTCACTACAAGTAAGAACAAAATAAGTAAACATATTTCAGACGTACATTAAGTGCTATCACGAAAAAATGCGCAACGAAAAATTTTAATGAGTACCGAGTGAAACTTGGATCTGTGCATGGGACCCTCACTGATACCCCCTCTCCTTTCACCCGAGGGTCTGGTACGAAATTTAGAACGTGCCTTTTCAGCAAGATTTAGCAACTTAAACTTATAGCTATTAGAACTAAACACGAAACAATGCTAAGATACACAACCCTATTGCATGGAAACAAACAGTGTTGATCAGCGAGAACACACACACACACACACACACACACACACACACACACACACACTAAACGCCCGGTTGTCCAGATGCTGATGCCGATAGTGACACACATGTATCATTGCACACAACACATACGTCACATTTGTCGAGTGTCTGCGTATGTGTGGTAACCGTTTTAAGCTTATAATGTCAACATTTCTGACGAAAACAGTCATACTGCATTATAAGACTTATTAGGGCTTACAGACAACCATTTGATGGAAAATCTAATTCGATTTTGGGAAGTGGGGAGCGCGATGGCGTGATGGTCATGATGGTAGAGCGAGAGGTTCTGGATTTGATACATACCTTCACCGTGTAGTTTGATTGAGAAAAACACTTAAGTCCCCACAGTGCCGATAAACAACTAGGAATCGTTGGCTCTGTCCGACATGACTAAAATGTTGATTGGGACGTTTGAAGTCACTGCAACACGAAACAGAAAGTTTTGGAAGCAAGTGGAAGACGTATACAAGAAACACTGCCAGCAAAAATATGCAAAATCACTTAGCCCCGCTCACTCAATTTTTAACGGTCACAGGATTTTCCATTTTGCAAGTGTCCGCCTAAGAAATATCATTTTTGGCCCAAAGATCCGCCGTAGATAGCATTATTTTTAAAAAGAACTCATTGGACGTACGTTGCAACAAGGCAATGAACTCTTTGACGTACCTTGCTTCCCAAACGATCCAACCGAGGTGTGTTAGCACCATATTGTGCAAAAGTTTGCTTTAGTTCAGGATTGTCATTTTGTGGTATGAAACAAGGAATGATTCCGGTATATACAGAAACTTTGATATTGACAAACGATGATGAAGGATTCGAATAATTAGCAAACGTAATCAATTTTCGTGTTTCTGGTGGCATATTCCTTCAATGGAATTTATAATTTCTGACAAAAGGTAAGCTTTTGTTACAAATTTATTATGACAAAACCTGAAGGCATCCCTACTTTGTTTTCCCACAAAGTCATGACCCAGACATCCTCGCATTAATGCCTATAAAACTGACATGATCGTCAACTTACCGCTCTCCATTTACCCCTACCTTCGTGAAATGTTGCATCAATCTGTGCCGTAACATATTCAATTGCATCAACGGTATACAGGGTGACTCCACAAACCGAGGAGTGGGAAAAAAATGACATTTAGGTACTTGTACCAAGAAAAACATATCGTAAGCCGAGTGAGCAGCTATTTCCCAATAGATGGCCACTTAGTTACCCAAACTTAACTAAAAACATGAAAACATAGATAAGGCTCAAACATCACAAAAATCGACTCCAAAACATAAAACAATAAGAACCACAACAGAAGTATCGCCTTGGAACGATCAGTAAATAAAATTACTGTGGGACTTAAACCTGTTTTACAAGTGGGATGTGCGTTTGTTAACATAACACCAACAGGCAATCCTGGTACCGCCAATATGTGTTCCTCTCCATTATGCAAATTTGAAATAAAACAGCCTCAAATCTATTTTATAATAGCTATTTTGTTTGACACAGACTATGTAAATTAGGGGAAAAATTGAAAAAATGTGCACCATCGGATGGGTTATGGACAAAACACACGCAAATCTGTAAATACTAATTGACACTGCCATGCGATATAGTGGATTTATTTATATGTTTCTTGTGTCAGAGATATATCTATATGTTTCGTGTAAGCAGCTGCTACCGCTAATTGTTTTATACTTAGAATAAAAAGAGGCCCACAATAGATCAGTTGGCCTACCCCTAATCTATTTCACTGTGTGACTTCGCTCTTCGTCTGTCACAGCTAAGCATTAGGCTGGATGAGAAAATGAGCCTCCACACATTTTTAATTCAGTTTAACGTCCCTTTCAAGATTATTTCAGCTCATATGAGACGGGCCAATCAGTAGGTGGGCGAAAACGGGAGAACCCCGAGAAAAACCACCTGGCACACCCGCAAGCAGAACTTGGCTTGTCTCACGTGTGGCCAGAGCGGGGCTCGAACCCACACCAAACACAGCGGTGAAATGATCTTGTGATTAAGAAGCAGCGCTCTTAACCGCTCGGCCACGGGGGCCGCTTCCACAGATTTTGGCTGTACAATATATTGCGTCTCCAGACAAACTTCATAATTTTCTGACCGACTGGGTAACTGCTCAGATTGTCTGAGCCTGGCGAGGAAAACGTGATTCAAGTTCACCCATCCTTAAAAATCAGTCTGATTTGTGTACATACATACATTCTCAAGTAAATTTTGGGTGTAATGACACCTTTATGTTAGGTAAAATTCCCATAAGAAACTGAGACGACTTTCCGACATGATCATTGCTTTTGACACACGCTTTTCTTTTGAACCTAATGCATCTCAAAATAAAGATATCGCGTGCTACTCTGGAATCTGACCACCATTCCATTACAAAAACTTGGCCATTCAATACATGGACACAAATTAGCTGTAAAAATGAAAATTTCGTTCGAGGATTTTTTTTATATTTTTCATATATTTGCTCAAAATATTGATTGAGGGCACATGTTAGAGCTGCCTCGCCGAGTACCCACACTCTACGTATAGGACCAAAATAAGAAAATTAGGTGTACCCCTGCCTACCCCAGATTTTCTATATCAAAGAGGGGTTCAAGGGGAGTATTCATTGTATGGATATGTTATCCTGATGTTGGCGTTGATTTAATTTGCTTCAATCGCAGAAAATGTGTCTAAGCAACATTGGAAACTCATTTTGGCTTCTTTGTTCGTCTAGAGGATTTTAATTAACAGGAAAACATGTCCGTGAAATGTGTACCCCCTCAAACCCCACTTTTATATATAAAAAATGGGGTACGCAGGGGTATGCCTATTTTTCTTATTTTTGGTCCAAAACATAGATTGTGGGTACTCGTTAGAACCGCCTTGCCGAGGCGGTTCTAACGTGTACCCACAATCTATGTTTTGAGCAAAAATAAGACAACTATCAAAATTTTTCCACTGAAAATTTTCATTTTTTACAACTTTAAAAATCTCTGTATATAGCATGGGCATGTTTTCGTAATGTAAGGAGGGGCTGACCAAATTCATAACGGTGGAGTATTCAGTTTCACAAAAAGCGCATGACTGTGTACATCCCTTGTTCAGAATAATAATTAGATAAGAAGCATTTTGCTACATAGAATGTATTTTATTTTCTCGAAAATAAAAATGTAAATCAATATAGATAAAATGAAACATCTTATTATTGCGAGACTTTGGTTTTTGGCAAATGCTTTCAGACATATTGTTAAATGCTTTTTGTTAAATGGCATCAGGAAAACATGTCCGTGTAATGTATACCCCCTTAAACCCTACTTTTATATAGCAAAACTGGGGTATGCATGGGTATAACTACTTTTCTTATTTTTGCTCCAAAACATAGATTGTGGATACTCGTTAGAACCGCCTCGTCGAGGCTGTTCTAACGTGTAACCACAATCTATGTTTTGAGCAGCAAGAAAAATCGGGGAGCTGTAACCGTGTTAACAGAATCTGTCTGACTAGTCGAAACCTCTCGTAGAAAGTGATTTGTCAACAGTATGTATTTGGATTAAATTCAGTGTATTACAAAAAACATACCCATGCAATATTAAATATTTTTGGCAGTAGAAACATTTTTATAGTTCCGCAATTTCGCTCAAGACAGTGATTGTGAGTACCCAAAATCTATATTGTGGATTCTAACACACCTCGCCAATATAGCCAATGGTAAAAAACGCGTTATATTAAAGAAATAGATCAGCTCTAGCAGTGAATTGTTGACTAATAATTAACTGTTTGGAAGTCAGTTGTAAAGAAGATCAAATCACGAGCGCGTAGCGCGAGTGATTTATTTTCTTACAACTGACCGACAAACAGTGAATTATTACTCAACAATTCACGCACTTGAGCTGATCTATTTCGATTCTAATACACAATAAACGGAATAAATGTTGCTAAAACCGTCGATATCGTTCAGCTTTCCGCCATTGTATTGCAAATATCCCGCCAAATATTTGACTGTAATGCTGGTATTTACACACACTTATTACGTTTGTTGTGCGCTGAAACGACGTTTCACCGTCTAACGCTGCTTTTTGGGATAGCTGACGTCACAAATGCCGCAAAGTAACGTCACTCTTATTCGCCCAGTGAAATTGTTGCACAATATAACACGTTTTTTACCATTGGCTATATAGGTTAGGTGTGTTAGAATGTGCAACAATTTCACTGGGCGAATAAGAGTGAATTTAAAATGTGTCAAATATGTGGCGTCAACAGTCAAATATGTGGCGGGATATCTGCAATGCAATGGCGGAAAGCTGAACGATATCGACGGTTTCAGCAACATTTATTCCGTTTATTGTGTGTTAGAATCGAAAAAGATCAGCTCAAGTGCGTGAATTGTTGAGTAATAATTCACTGTTTGTCGGTCAGTTGTAAGAAGATAAATCACTAACGCTACGCGCTCGTGATTTGATCTTCTTTACAACTGACCTCCAAACAGTGAATTATCACTCAACAATTCACTGCTAGAGCTGATCTATTTCTTAATCAAAACTAAGGAAAATCGTATATGACATATACCTAAATTATAAACATGTTAAAGGGGGGGTATAGTTTTCTTGGAAATGTAATCCTGATGAAAGCGGCGCGTGCCAATACGGCATTAAGAAACAAAGTAAAAGTAAATGTCTCTTAAACCACCTTGGAAATGGAGTCTCAGAGTCGACTTGTCTTTAAAGGAACCAAGCTTTGACAGTTTCTGTGAGTGATAAGTATTAGTAACGATACTGAGCAAGTCTCAGCGTTGCGTTACAAAAACATGCCTTTGTAATATGAAAATCTTTCCTCTTGTCATGAAAAGACCACGATGCGCCGTCATAGGACGAAACGACTTTGCAGAAAGCAAGCGTCGTAATGATATTGATTTTTTTCTTCCTAATTTACCAATTAAAACCGAATTAACTGACTGATTAGTAATGCAAATCACTTTGATTTTTGTGAACAGAGATGCAGTTTATTTCTATAATCACGATTCTGTTTCGTTGTAAGCTTTATTTGTTACTTTACGTGCAAAACGATGCATAAATCCAGTTGATTAGCAGACGCTTATTATGATATAAAGTTACTAATCTGATACCGGAAATTGCAGGCGCTCCAACCATTTCGCCTTTGTAATCCGGGAACCAGCACAGCTCTCACGGGTATATAAGGCGGATTTTCAAGCGAAAACGACACAATTGCTTTTGTCACTGCAGAGTGAACATCGTAGCAAACTGCAATAGTACGCGAGTACTGGCGAGTCTTAAGTAGCTCAGCTTCTTTTGCTCTATTGCCGAAACCTGGCTTTTGCATAGAGGACTGAAGCAGCAGTTACTTATAGACAGAGACCTTAGTTGTAACTTGGGTTGCAACTGCACATAGCTCTGGTGAGCTGCGACTTGGGGTTCAAGCCTAGCTAGTTCTCTCAAGTTAAGGTTCTGCAACCAGAGCTGCAACTCTCGGAGTTGAAACCATAAATCCTGGTGAGTGGCGACGTTGGGTACGAGCACAGCTTGTTCTTCAAAGTCAAAGCTCTGGACTGGGGAAGAATAGAGTTGGAACACTGCTGATTAAAACGTGAAAGTGCAGTGCTGGAAACTTGATTGTGTTAAATAATAGTTGATTTGTCTTGATTCTTATACTTGTACCAATCATTTTCGAAATCATTTGTAGCTAATCATATGGCAAAGCAGCCAACTGTAAAATTGTTTACTGTGTTCTTTTTCTCTGCAATGAATTGATGATTTCAGAACCTTTTTAACTTGTAAAAATTTGTACGCTCGGCTACACGTTACACTCTGTATTGAAATTGACAATTTTCGGTAGATATATGTTGATATAGTTTTTCTTATTTCGTTCAATCGGTTCAATCGAGCAAACAAGCACCCACAATCTATGGTTTGTAGCAAACAAAAAGAACTTTAACCCTATCAACATCAATTTCACTTATAAAATGAAAATGAAACAGATCCTTTAAGGGCAGTGACCAATAGCTGGGTCCATGGGTTTATACATTACACGAAAATATTATCGTTATGGTTACGCGGGGCTGCTGGGTCATGATACAAATATGTTTTTTTTTCTGCTTTTGTATTAACATTCTTTTTCTGAAACATTTTAACAATTTCCCTGGAGCTATGTTTGCTGCTACAATATTATTCAGTTGTATTACTAAATTCATTTCATCATAAAATGAATTTAAAGTACAAAAACATTATTGACATTTAAATATTCTCCAATAAGTATTCCGAGAAAATCATTGACCAAAGCATATAGTGCCATTGACCAAATTTAGTCAGAAACAAATTTGGCCAGTCAGAAATAAAGGTAAAAGTAGGCAATGATCAGGAAATGGCGCAATCAGAAAGAAATTCCATTCAAAAAAAAACGAGGTGGGAAACAACATAATACAAAAGGCGCTAACGTAACGTACATAAGGTGCTAACAACACAAATATTCAACACCGAGACAAACAACAAAAAGAACCACCACATATACATTGCCTTGTAATATAAAATGACTGGAGAGCTTAAACTAGGTTTACAGGCATAACTTCACCCTAAGCTATTGCAGTGGTTCACAACATTTAGTTTTTTGTTCGGTCCTCGTGGTGAATCTCTAACTCGTCATTGAATCATCAAGGACGAACAAATAAATCATGATAATGTCCAAGATGAATAAAAATTGGACTCACATATACAATAAGCTGCTCGGCGATGGAATACCCTGGGCGCCAAACTACATCACTGAAAGTATTTTTGTATCGGGACACATAGTGCAAGACTTAAACATAAAGTAATAAATAAATACATTGATAACAAAATGAGTTATATAGTTTATTGGGACCAATGTTCTGTATTCTATGGCACCATTTAGCAACACATCATTTCTGCGGACCCTGTCTTCTGAGCTGAAAATTCGTAATTTATGTTACAAGGCAATGTATCTGTGGTGGTAAAAACTAAGCATGCAGACTGTCGCATAACATTCAAGTTATAACCTACACGCCTGTAACGCTTGTCCCAAGTTTAAAAAAGACATTGCTGTTGACATTAAGAAATACTTCGGGATTATCTGCCGTGATTGAAAGTTCGGGTTGGCAATCACATGATGCGTATAAATGCCACAGCTATTCGATACAATGCATCGTATATGTACAATACCTTTGGTTAGAGCATTGGATTTCTACCCTGACGATTCGGAATCGAATCCAAACAGGGACGTTGGATTTTTTCAATCAATGCATCATCTCTTGATTAATTTTTATCGTGGTTGATAACTATGCTGCCTTCTTTAATTGCACGTCGGTGAGTCGGGCGTCGGACTCTATGATGGCCCCGACTTAAAGCTTTTCATTTTAGTTGGTTAGGACCGGGGCTTCTTGTCTCTTGCTTAGCCCAACGGGGTTCAACTGGTGTTTTTCTTTTGATCCGGGTTCAGTAAATTATTCGGCGCCCAGGGACCTCCATCGTCGGACCGCTTACTAATTCTGTTGAGTTCTCGTTTGTTTTATTCATCTGGATGTCAATCATGATTCATTTGTTTGTCCTTGATGATTCATTGACTAGTTAGAGACTCACCACGAGGACCGAAGAAGCTGAGGATGAGGTTATGGCCATGTAAAATCGAGTTAAGCCCGTCACTTATTTTTGTTACTGATCGTTCCAATGCGATACTTCTGTGGTGATTCTTATTGTTTTATGTATTTGTGTTGAAATATTTTGCTGTTCGCACCTTTATTTTAGTCAAGTTTGGGTGGCTGAGTGGCCACCTATTGTGAAAATGGCTGCCCAGTCGGCTTACCATAATATTATGTTTTCTCAGTACAAGTACCTGAGTGTTAATTTGGTTTTCCCCTCTCGGTTTTTTGAGTTTGAATTTATTTCTGATTGCGCGATTTCCTGATCATTGCCTACTTTTACTTTTGAATACAATTTCAATGCAATAGATTTTGTAACAGAAAATGTTATGTGCATAGTTTCCTTTAATTGCAGTGAAAATGTCGACATCTTTACTTATATTATATGAAGCCATATTTATCGAAAGAATTTATCTGCAAATAGTTTTGCTTTAAATGAGTCGTTTCACGAAGTAACTTGTCTTCAATGTCTCCCAACCCTGACATAAATCAGATTATATTTGTTTTATGTTTTGGAGTCGATTTTTTTTGCTGTTTGAACATTATTTACGGTTTTTATTTTTTCATATTTTATTTATGTTCGGGTAACTGATTGGCCGCCTATTGGGAAATAGCTGCTCACTCGGCGTACGATATGTTTTCTAAGTATATGTGCCTAATTTTCAATTATTTTTTTCCCACCTGGGTTTTTTGGAGAGGGAATTTCTTTCCGATCGCGCCTTTTCTTGATCATTGCCTACTTGTTCGGTTTTGAAACACGGCCTATTAGATTGATGTTCCTTCTCATGGAATACATGCATGTAAAGAAAAGGAACTGTTCGAAATCTGTCGATCGCTTTATATAAAAGAGGTACAAGTAGGCAAAGATCAGGAAAAGGCGCAATCAGAAAAAGATTCCCTACTCCAAAAACCGAGGTGGGAAAAACAAACTAACAATCAGGTAGGCAAAAATCAGGAAAAGGCGCAATCAGAAAAAGATTCCCACTCCAAAAATCGCTTTATATAAACCGCTTAGTAGCTGAGCTTTTTTTAACATTCGATTTTCACGTTGTGTCTAAAGATTGATGAATTGAGCAACAGTTGTTGTAATTGTCTGTTAGTCACAGCGTGAAAATGCTGATTGATCGCTATGAATAGCATACTTTGATTGCTTATTCCTTGTGCTAAGGTATTTTCGACCCGACGACTAAGCACTCCTTTAATAGCTACACGCATGTTGCGCATTGGAACTTAATGCAAAATTTACGAATGCAAAACAAGTATTTGAGCCGCCTCGTGGGAAAACCAACAATGTGGTTTCCGAACAGGTCCGACATGAACCGGCCTGTACAGCTACAGAAAAGAGCTAGAAGCTTGAAATTTCGTCGGATTTAAGTAGAAGAGGAATTGTACTATTCGAGCAGCGAAAACAAAGGCGCTGATCAGCTTCGCGGTTACCGCGAAGCTGATCTGCGCCTTTGTTTTCGCCTATGCAGATTGTTGGTTTTCCCATGGGGCGGCTCATTTAAGTATGACAGCTCGTATACGAGTGTGGCATTTGTAATCTAATAATATCAACGTCTTTGTCTTTATAGACAATCTTGGCCTTTACAAAGTGCCAGAAATTGCATTTAATTGATGCCAATACACGTATTTGTGAAGCCGAACATTTTAATTGGCACGGTCTGTCTAACGGCTTATAGTCCATTTAATTTGATCAGCTCATGTATTAGACTAGGTCGTGCCACGAGGGCACCTCGTCTCCAATATTTTGAGAACAAAGTGTATCAAAGTTTGTTTATACTTTTGAGGAAGGAGAATGTCTTTCATCTCGTATGGGATGTTTGTAGCCTTTGAAGCCATGTTTGTGTTTTCTCTGTGGGATATTTTATATTCAGAATATGAAGTTAGAAGACAATGTAGTTTTGCGTTATTGGCTTAAACTACAACAACATAATTTGCGTCTTCGGCAGCCTGTGCTGTACAACAATGACTGCCGAAAATGAAAATGCTTTGCATAACGACAATTTATGCACATTTCAGCTATGCTTTTCATTGACTAGTTAGAGATTCACCACGAGGACCAAACAACTAACTAAATGTTATGAACCACTGCAGAAGCTGAGGGTGAGGTTAGGTACCTGTAAAACCGGTTTAAGCCCGCCAGTAACTTTGTGTTACTGATCGTTCCAAGTCGATACTTCTGTGGTGGTTCTTTTTGTTTTATGTCTTGGTGTTTAAAAAAAAATTGTGCTGTTGGCGCCTTATGTATATTTTCATATTTTTAGTAAAGGTAAGGTAACTGAGTGGCCACCTATTGGGAAAATAGCTGCTCATTCGGCTTACGTTATGTTTCATGGTATAAGTACCTGATTGTTAGTTTGGTTTTTTCCCACCTCGGTTTTTGGAGTGGGAATCTTTTTCTGATTGCGCCTTTTCCTGATCTTTGCCTACTTGTACCTTTTTACACTGCTCAGCTGGTAAGCGCCTTTTTTGCTCTAAGCGATGATCTTCTACTCCCGAAATCGCAAATGTGTCCTGTGCCTTCACAGCCTGTGTTTACACAGAAGCCATTTTATCGACACATGGCTGCAATAATTCTTGGCAAATTGAGAGTCTATGCCCACATTGCAAGACTAGACAGAATATGGCTTCATTCCAATTGAGTTATGAGATCAAAATCACTGGCCCCGTTTTTTATGAATACATGACCTCGGCCAATTAGTTGAGGTCAACTTGTTCATGTGATATAATTTGAGTTTGCTGGTGAATATTTTTTATTTAAATCTAAAACAGAAAACGTTTCACCAGGAGGTTTACTAAACAATCTCGGATTTTTAACCATTGTTCGTTTTTCTACGAAATCAAAAAGATTGATTCACTCGCAGACGGTTTATTTTCAAAATATTGTTTTATGTTTTACTATAGTGGTATGTCTTTATTGTTGAAAGTTTATCATTATAAAAAATATAATTTGTTGTTTCCAGGCAATTTTTAACGGGTTTTTATATTTCTTAGATATCGTGAAAATATACATTGGATCGATGCAAATGTCTTAATCGACAGTTTGGTCACCTCCTAGCGTTCAAATGGATACCATTGAATACATCTTAAACAGTACCTCTAGTTTAACTCATTTAAGCCTGGCGTCCCTTTTATGAGACAAAAGCAAACAACATAGCCCCAGATGGGACGCCGCAGAACCCCATCTGGGGCTATTCTGTTTGCTCAGAGGAATTTCATAGAAAAATGAGATAAAAAATAAAAATGACACCTGAAGCCCCTAATAATGAAAGTGGACTCACCCAATTGATAATGATGGGAAAATCCATTCGTCAAATATGTGTTAAGTAGCATTCAAGATTGATAGCAGAGAGGAAAATCCTAGCAATTGTAAACCTCAACCTTGCGGAAACTAATGATCGAGAATCAATTGGTTTCTCAGTGTGAGAAAGTACAAGGAGGCAAAGATCAGGAAAAGGCGCAATCAGAAAAAGATTCCCACTCCCACAGAGATACTGTGAGAAATATGCCCGCTTCAATATTTTGTCCAATCTTAGCCAAGTCATAAGAAGATAGTCGTTTGATTAGTCAGTAGACGACGCATTGCTACAAGGTAGCCAAAATATATATTTAATATAACACAAACCGAGCAAACGTTTCCTAAATAGAAAAAAAAATAAAAAAATCAATAAATAAATAAGAAAAAAATAAACAAAAAAATAAAAAATAAAAAAACAATGATAACTAGAATCCAAAACGTTTTAACACTTTCCGTTTAATGTGAAACTTGTAATTTTACAGCATTTTTGAGACATTCCAATTTAATTGTAATTTAGTGTCCTGTCATCTCTAAAGATAGAGGAAAAAAAGAATGGGGAAAGATGGGTTATCCCCATTATCAATTAATTCTAAAAGTTGATTAATGCATTTACCACGAGGACCGAACAACTAAATATTATGAACCACTGCAGAAGATGAGAGTGAGGTGAGGCGACTGTAAAACTGGTTTGTGTTACTGATCGTTCCAAGTCGATACTTCTGTGGTGGTTCTTTTTGTTTCATGTCTTGGTGTTTAAATTATTTTGTGCTGTTGGCGCCTTATGTGTGTTTTCATATTTTTAGTTAAGTTAAGGTAACTGAGTGGCCATCTTTTGGGAAAATAGCTGCTCATTCGGCTTACGAAATGTTTTAATGGTATAAGTACCTGATTGTTACTTTGGTTTTTTCCCACCTCGGTTTTTTGAGTGGGAATCTTTCTCCGATTGCGCCTTTTCCTGATGTTTGCCTACTTGTACCTTTTTTTAAGCCCCCCCCCCCCAGTTATTTTATATTACTGATCGTCCAAAGACGCTACTTCTGTTGTGGTTCTGGTTGTTTTGTGTTTTGGAGTCGAATTTTTGTGCTGTTTGAGCCTTATGTGCGTGTTCATATTTTCATTCAGTTCGGGTAACTGAGTGGCCACCTATTGGGGAATAGCTGCTCACTCTGCGTACGATATGTTTTCTTGGTATAAGTACCTAAGTGTCATTTTAGTTTTTTTCCCACCCCGCGGTTTATTGAGTTGGAATGTCTTTCTGATTGCGCCGTTTCTTGATCATTGCCTACTTGTACCTTTTTATGAGGATTAACATTTCATGGAAATGTTTTCCTGGTGCTGGCATTCTATGAAAGTGATTTTCAACATATCGTATTCGCAATGCAAATTTTAAGTCTGTTAAATTTTCATATTCAGCTTTTCTTATGATAATTCTAGTCTATATTTAAAAAAAAGTGTTGTATTAATTTTACTGTGTCTGTTCATATTACGAATACATGCCAGTAAAATATACAGTATTTTTTCTGCTCAAAAATCGAAAATTTTCAGTGGAAAAAATGCTGATGTTTTTTACTAATTTTCGCTCAAAACATAGATTGTTGGTGCACGTTAGAACCGCACTGGCGATGCGGTTCTAACGAGTACCCATAATCTATGTTTTGGATCATAAATAAATAAATAAGGTATACCCCTGTGTACCCAAGTTTAACTATATAAAAGTGGGGTTTAAGGGGGTATTTATTTCACGGACATGTTTTCCTGATGGTCTGTTAAAATCCTAATAGAACGAACAGTTGAATGCTTGAAATGGTAGTTCCAAATAAAATGTAAAATTATAAGTGTCGTAAATATTTTTTCTACCCTTTCTGATGCAAATATATGTCTGCGCATTTTGAGCTGTATTATTTATCACTACTACTAAGTTATTATAATATTATTAAAGTTTGAAAAATTATAAAATGTGTGACAGGTTTAATTCATATCTTCTATTATATGACATAAAGCGTCCAAATAAATGCAATATGCTTAAACAGATATGAAATTATGGAATGAAAATAAAGTGAGCCGCTGCATGGGAAAACCAACAATCTGCATAGGCGAAAACAAAGGCGCAGATCAGCTGATCAGAGCCTTTGTTATCGCTACACGGATAGTACAATCCCTAATACACAAAATTTTAAGCCTCTAACCATCTTCTGTGACTGTACAACCCGGTTTGTGTAGGACCTGGTCGGAACCCAAATTGTTGGTTTTCTCACGCACAGGCTCAAAAAATCAATTTGTTTACCAACGCAAACCTATATGTATGTCTTTCAGATATATTGAGTGTCGCCCAATTAATTTCAATGTGTTTTTCAGTTTCCATAAAAATGAATTTGATATACTTATTGAAAGGTTTGGGGCGGGGATAATGTATTGGTTATCACGCCTCCCTTGTGATCCGTGTTAGCTCCGGGTACCACATTACGAAAACATGGCCATGCAATATACAGATTTTTTTTTTAAATTGTAAAACAAAAAAAAAACTGAAAATTTTCAATATAAAAAAATATACTTTTTTTTTTCTTATTTTTGCTCAAAAAATAGATTGTAGGTGAAGATTATTATAGAACCGCCTCGGTGAGGCGATTCTAACGAGTATCCACAATATATGTTTTGTAACAAAAATAGGTATACTTCTGCATACCCCAGTTTGGGGATATAAGGGGTACAAGAAGGCAATGACCAGGCAAATGCGCAATCAAAAAGAAGTTCCCACTCCAAAACCCGAGGCGGGAAAAAGACAAACTAACAATTAGGTATTTATACTTAGAAAACATATCGTAAGCCGAGTGAGCAGCTATTTCCCAATAGGCGGACTATTTATTTTACGGACTTGTTTTCCTGATAAATCCGGACAAGTGCATCAGACCAGTTGTAAGTCAGTGTTTCGTCCTGGTTTTTCCTAGTGCTCTTCCAATTACGGCAAAATAATATTAACACCTAAATCGCTTTTTGACATTTCTGTGTAATTTAAGTAAAATTGATTATTGGACGGTGTAAAATACCGTATTCGTTCTAATTAGCACACATGCTCCAAAAAGCGCACACCCTAGTCGTTTCTGAAAATCATGTGCATAAGCGCACACCGCTCGACTAGCAAATCGTCATTAATACCAATTTTACACATTAATACCGTATAAGCCACATTAAAACTTAACCTGAGGTGACCAAATACTATTTTGCAACGATTGGAACACTTTTAAAATGACATTATCATTATATTTTGACATGGTAATTTCAGCAGCGTATGTGTTATTTGCGTTCCTAGTGTGCTTATTAGAACGATATTGTGTTACCTTAACTTGAAGTTATTCTGAAAAGTTAAAGACACAGTTTGCTGCTTCTTTACCTGGGGTGGCCTGGTCTAATGACCCCTAATAAACAGTCCAGGAGGCATAGCGCACATCAAAGGCTTATCTTATCTAAGTGATTATGGGTTCATTGGCCTCTGCCTTGAGGGGGCCACTTGGAGGGAACTTTAAATGAGCCTGTCCGTGAGAAAAGGTACAAGTTGGCACAAATTCTAATTTTCTGGAAAATTCATTTCAAAAGATTTAATGTCATTTATTGGTCATATATTTATCAAAACTACCTTTCAGCCTTTGAAATTAATTCGCATTGATGCAGATATTGTTCAGCATATCAATCTGAGTGAGATTAGGTCTGTTACTAATAGCAACACAAGATCATTTGTGTTGCCATGGCAACCAGTAGCACAATTTTAGAAGTGAAATCGCAAATAGTAAACTGTGATATCTATACTTGTACTTAATGTATTTTCTTAAAAATAGTATCAAATGAAAGGTCAGTGAATGCCCTTTATTATTTTGATAGTAACGTTGGATTAGCTCATTTACATATTCATGAATATTCATTGATAATTCATTTTTATTTTAACTTTTTCATATCATTTTGACTTTAGACTTAAAGGCAATGTCAAATACAAGGCATCAGTACTTAAATACCAGCTATAAATATTTTAGAACATTGTCCATTGCAAAATACAAGAAAATCAAGATAGGTTATATACCATATTTAAAGAATTATGTTTCCATGGTAACCAATTTATCAAAGACAGAGCTGACATAGCAAATGATTATTCAACCATAACTTACTTAATACTCAACTCACTTTAGCAAAACTGGTGTCAGATTAAAGAGAATAAATTTTTTATATCATTAAGTCACCATAAACAAATAAACTCATTTGCATAATCATGAATATTCATTGCAATATAGCACTTCACCATTTTTAGTCATAAGTTGAACATAAATATTATTAAAATGCAAATATCATACCAAAATGTTATAGGTAATCGTCTAAATACCTAAGATGTAAAAGTTGCTTATGGTGCAAAACACAGTAAGTATATTTGTGTTAGCAGTGTTAAAGCATTTCTGTTTCCATGGCAACCAATGTTTCATAATATATGCTTACGATACAAACGGCTACTTGCTATTGTCATTTGTATTACAAAGCAGATACAATATCAAATTTTAATGAGGTTTTTTTTTTTTTCAATAGATTATCCAACTAAGTGAACTTACTGTTTCCTGAATTTTCAAAGACAAACATTTTATCTTTAATTCCTATGTATTTGTGTATAGATACTACGGCATCCTTATCTCTGAGTATTATATGCTGTTATGTGTGCAAGAGAGTATGTAAATTAAAAATTGCCAGAGGGGCATGGCAACCATGTCTGTAACTGATACCTTTTCACATCAGATTATAACAAGATGTGTTTTATAAATGAGCTGATCTAAGCAATAATAATAATAATAATAATAATAATAATAATAATAATAATAATAATAACAATAATAATAATGATAATAATAATAATAATGATAAAAGCAAGACAGTTAATACCAACATAAGACCTAGCCGATCCTGATCTATATACATGTCTGTTGATGCACAAACCTAACATAGATTTGCAAACATTCAGAAAAAATGTTTTACCGGTTCATCAAATTTCCAAATTTGTGTTTGCTGTCCTTTTTGCTTTTGAAAACAAACATTGGTTGAATTTTCATTTTCGCATACAATGTTAGGTATTGCACCTCTGTGACTTTTAAAACATCCAAGTTTTGATGTTTTCTCGGCAACCGTAAGTCACACCGTTCTGAGTATCATGTTGTATGCAAGGCAAAGAACTGGATTTGTCAATCGTAATTACACCGAAAGAAAATGTTTCAGTCAATAAGAAGAAATTTGCATTGTATAACATTAAGTGGCTATCGTTCAATGCCGTTATATGAAAACGTACATACATGTAAGGTGCAAACAGCACAGCAATTAAACACCAGAGCATAAAGCAATGAGAACCACAAAAGAAGTATCGCCTTGGAACGATCAATAATATAAAATAACAGGGGGATTAAACCAGTTTCACAGGCCCTGACCTCACCCTCATCCTCTGCAATGGTTCACAACATTTAGTCACTTGTTCAGTCCTCATTGTGAATCTCTAACTAGTCAATGAATCATCAAGGACAAACAAATCAATTATGAAAACCACCATGATGAATCAAAAACGATTGACTCACAGATACAAAAAGCTGACCGGCGATGGAGATCTCTGGCTGCCAAACTACATCACTAAAAATTTGAAGTTGCATTTTAATTTGTCAATTTTAATACATTATATCTGCTTTGTAATCAATTTGGACCTGAGAAATCACACAACAAAACGAATTGCGACAAATAATGCATGTTACACGTATAAACACATCTAAATGTTTATCAATTATTCGCTTGTATATGCAAGAGCACAGAGAATTAAGAAGTATACCAAGCACGCAAAAAAGCAACGCAAGTGATATTGGCTTTGTGAAACACCATTCCTTTAGATTCTGGTGCGCATTAGACACTCAACATAAGCCATATATGTTTGGTTTATATTTCTAACAGATTAACACCACATGCAAATAATGATCAAGAATGAGTGTCACGTAAAACAAGCACCAGAAAAGTGCAAATTTCAGATTATATGTGTTGCTGACCTATGCTACCAGAGTTTTGTATATTAATGATGAAAACTCTAGCCTTTTTCTGAGGTCAAGTTGGATTTATCTATCTATTTTTGGGAGATTATCAATCATCTCCGTGATAGGCAAAAGTCCAACAAAGTTATAGCCGGCTGGCCTGACATGACCTGATCTGTATCGGTGATGTTTAAGCAGCACCTCGCTATAACATTGATTGCCATGGTAATGATGAGATGATGTAAAAAGAAAAAGAAAAAAAAAAACTGGGATACTTTTAACAATAATGACAATATACATTTTTGGCCACAAATCTCCATTAATTCAGTAGGACGAATGTTCTTCCAGTGCGTTTTGCATGTTCATATAATCTTTTCGTTACTATTTTTACATTTTTACATTGTGATTTGTGTTAGTTCTTAAATACATGTACTTAAGCACTTATATATGAATATTCAAATGAGCTCATTTACATATCTGTATTTGCATATCTTGATTTTGAGAGCATTATTAGCTTAAGTTTGGTATTAGTCTTGTAACTAAATACTAAGGGTGCTTTAAAATTAGATACATTGTGGTACATTTACAACTTTCGTGAGATTTTATTTTGAATAATGACAATCTAAGGTAACCATGGTGACAGCCAGGTAGAAAAACTATAAGTTAACCTTGTTGGAGTTGTTGCCTTCTTTCTTCATGCGTGCAGATAAAATAAACACAAAAGTGTGCGCTCATGTGATCCAAGTGTGATGTCATTTGTCAGAAAAACTGAGGTCGGAAAATGAATGTAATGAATATTAATGACATTACCTTTATGAATATTCAAATGAGTGTATTTGCGTAAACAGAAATATCAACTGTGACAGTGGTGATGTTTGTGCAAATCGCTTTAATTCAATTCAAACGATGCTTAAGTATTGAATAGACACATAGATACCGATTAACTAACTAAATGTTATGAACCACTGCAGAAGCTGAGGGTGAGGTTATGGCCATGTAAAACCGGTTTAAGCCCGCCAGTAACTGTGTGTTACTGATCGTTCCAAGTCGATACTTCTGTGGTGGTTCTTTTTGTTTTATGTTTTGGTGTATAAAAATTTTTTGTGCTGTTGGCGCCTTATGTATGTTTTCATATTTTTAGTTAAGTTAAGGTAACTGAGTGGCCACCTATTGGGAAAATAGCTGCTCATTCGGCTTACGATATGTTTCATGGTATAAGTACCTGATTGTTAGTTTGGTTTTTTCCCACCTCGGTTTTTGGAGTGGGAATCTTTTTCTGATTGCGCCTTTTCCTGATCTTTGCCTACTTGTACCTTTTTATATCAAAACTCATACCAATTTCCCCAAATTAACCAGTGTTGCCATGGAAACGATACAATTTCAAATGAAATTGTCAAATATGTCAATAGCTAATCGGTTCCAGCATCCATCTTGACATTCATAATACATCTTCTATGGTTTCAATGAAGTCACTGACACCTAAAATGCACTATTTATAAGTATTCTTTAACATTTCATAAAATATTGTAAAACACGTCACCATGGTGTTCTCGTATGATGACGTCATTTACTAGTTATATTGAAAATATGGTTATAAAATTACCTAAAAATTAATCTTATGATATCTTAATACTGTTTTATGCAAAAAACTCAATTTTGAATTTTGTGACCAACTTGTACCTTTTCTCACGGACAGGCTCAAATATAATTGAGAAGTGTCTAACATGAAATTTTAGAACATCTTTTATTTTCTTACAGTTTCTATTCTGATTTGCAGTTTTGCATTTAAAATCATCTAATTTTCTGAATTGAGACAATACTGAAGCATAACTGTTCTATGTCAGAAAGAGCAGGCCTAGACCAATGATCATTTTCTCAACAGTTCATTGAATGCTGATATACTTCCTAAAAAAGATTTAACTGAAGAAAAGTTTCAGAATAAATTATTATAATAACGTCCATATTCCAAATAGAAATAAATGTGTCATGTCACACTGTCACACTGCACATATAGGTTCCGGTTTTGTATCACTAGAATGATATCCAATTTGAAACATTTGTGTCATAAATCTCAGAGAGACTTGAAACTTTAAAGGTCTAACTAGAAATGAATGAAGTGTCATTAAAGTGTATTACATTGATGAAGTGGTCATCTGTTTTTCACACCTTCAACAAACCAACATAATTTCATGTACTCACTGTCTTCCACTACGTCTGTGTTTGTTTTGTATCTGTCAAAACGTGTGAAAACCCTTCTTTCAATGTAAATTGGTTTTATGACAGTTTTCGTTTTCAATTATGCATGCAACATTCATTATGTAACAAGCAAACTGTACAAACTGGATTAAGGAACCCTCTAAACTGTGAACAGTGCTATTAGACACAAGACTTTCAAGTGTATGCCAATTATTCAATGAAAATGCTTTGTTGAAAAAAAATAAAAACAAATAAATAAATAAATAAATAAATAAATATTTCTGAATTAGACCCAAAGGGACAGATCATCTAAATTACCAAAATGATGATCATATATAAAAAAATCTCTGTTATACAATACATATTTCACAGGTATTGACTTCAGGTTCCCTTTCATGGCCCCTACCTGTAAAGCCACCCTTGCATTACCTGTGATTTCTTATCAGTTGTCTGCTTAATGTCATTAGGGTGTTATGCAATGCAAAATGTGTCTTTAAGCGCACTGTGCGCTAATTAGAACGAATACGGTAATTCAATTTCCAGACACTTAATCAAACGGCCGTTAAACATCATGGCCTTAATACATTAAGGCATTAACAAACATCACCATGATACTAATATTTAACAAAATAATAAGAAAATGGACAAATTAAATAACAATAATTGATAAACAAAATTACGAAAACACGCCCATGCAATATAAAGGGATTTTTAAAGTTGTAAAACATGACAATTTTTAGCAGAAATGTTTCGATATTTTTCTTATTTTTGCTCAAAACATAGATTGTGTGTACATGTTAGAACCGCCTCTCCGAAGCGGTTCTAACGAGTACCCACAATCTATGTTTTGGAGCAAAAATAAGAAAAATAGGTATACCCCTGCATACCCCAGTTTTACAGCATAAAAATGGGGTTGAAGGGGGTATATATTTCACGGACATGTTTTCCTGATGGGAAACTACAATAATTTAGGAAAACATATCCATGTGAGTTATACCCCCTCGAGCCCCACTTTTAGACTGTAAAACTGGGGTAAGCAGGGGTATATCTATTTTTCTTATTTTTTGCTCCAAAACATAGATTGTGTGTACTCGTTAGTGTACCTTTGAGCAAAAATAGATAAAATATCTTTTTTTTTTCTGGTGAAAATTTCAACTTTTTTACAGCTGAAACAAAATGTCTCTGTATATTGCATGGGCGTGTTTGCATAATGATAAATCGTTATTTTAATTCAGACGATTTCAGACAATTGATAATATTACGCTTAATAACACCATTAGATTTGCTTATTAATGTAACGTGCAAACAAGGATAGCTTTTAAAAAAGCTAGAAGCGGCTCGTTTAGCATTTTGTATTATGACCACACCATTTTGAAAATCTATTCATTTTTTAAACAAATAAACTTGTATGCTAGTGGTTTCTGAGAAAACAAATTTCTTATTTTGATGTGCATGAGCTCAAGATTACTCTCACACTGATCTCATGCCCCCGGAGAATTGGTCGTAAAGTAAATGTGTGTGTGTGTGTGTGTGTGTGTGTGTGTGTGTGTGTGTGTGTGTGTGTGTGCGAGAGAGAGAGACAGAGAGAGAGAGAGAGAGAGAGAGAGAGAGAGAGAGAGAGAGATTCCGTTACACTTTTATAGGCTAGAAACGGCTCTGTGTGCATAAACATAATGGACAAGTGGGATAAAAAATATGTTGATTTCCGACCCACACTAATCAGTCATTAAGTAGGCATAAGTCACAGTACTGCTTGCAATGAAATAGCTATAGAAATTAGAGGTGTTTCGGAGGCGAACAGACACGGTCCAATGTATGGAAGTCGTGTACATGGTTTACTTGGTGTGAATTGTGTCAGTGAAAGTGGGGCCCCTTTGATCACGGTGCGAGACCTTCTGTTTGCCAGATGTTTTTTCTTGTGGACCTCCCGTTTTCGTACCACCCACTTATATGAGCTGAAATTATCTTAAAAGGGACATAAAATTGAATTAAAAAAGAAAAAAAGGCCGAGTGGACTTGGTAAGACCGAGAAGTAAAAAGGCAGAGATGACCTGCTTCCTGGATTTCCTGTTCGGTAATTAGTCAACCCTTACGGCCCCGATATCAGCATACGCAAAATGGTCTACATCCGAACTTTGCTTAAAAGAAAAATGATGATTGGCTGGATTTCATTAAACCAATCACAGCTAACGTTTAAAACATCACATGTTTTCGGCTTACCGGGTGATTTATTAGTGTAGATCGGAAACTAACCTGTGTAGTCATGCGGAGTGTTCGGTATTTTTCGTAGGTTCCCAGCCAAAATCCTATCGTTTATTCGGCTCGTCGAGACGAGCCGAAATAAAACGCCATTATTGCATTGACAACCGCAACGTTTTACGAAAGCGCGAATAGATATATACGACTGCTCGTAAAGTGCGCTAAATATCTTTTTACGCATGTGCGAATGTTAGTTGCTTTTTTATGTATTTCCAAGCGTGGTAGCAGGCGAACAAATGGTAGAAAAAACTAAGAAAATCAACGCCAATACTTTATTTTTCCATTCATAAAGAACGGTGCTAAAGGTGTTTGAATATTGAATAGAAACAAACAAACATGACATTCATTGTATACTTTAGGTTAGAGACTTCCAAAGTAAAAGTCGATCTGAATAGACATTTGGTAACTATAAAACAATATGCGATGACAATTAAAATAAGCTTTCTTATACTGTGTAGTGACCTTCAATGAGATTATATTCCCGGGATTATATTGTGTGTTAAGGTTATACTTACATATACTTGGATTTTTTTCAATGTGCAGGGCAGGGCTTAGCTAAGCCCAGCCTTGGATGATTTCATTGTTGAGAAAGGGTCCCAGAGCTGACAATGTATAAATTGAGGTAAAGGGTGACTATGCTTGTTGTCTTTGTGCTATACCTGTGTTTCACCTGAATGATTTCAAAATAGGTGAAGTGTATGGTAGACACACAAAAACATAAACATTTGTTTCTTATATATAACCATACAGCTACATTCAAATATTGCTATCAAGTTAGCCAATGCCTCTATCTTTGTCAACAACTCTTTGCTTTACTGATGATACATGACCGCAGTAGAAGGTCGATAAAATACCATTCGAAAAAAAATTAAGTAATTCAGAGAACCAGCTGATTTTACTTATTTTCCTACAAGGTCAGCTCGGTCAAATTAGCAGCAATCTTGCATCGAAAACGGTCAAGTTAGCATCAGTTTTATAGCAGCAAAGTCGGTCATGTTAATGTAGCAGCAATTTCGCTACAGCAAGAGCAGTCAAGTTAATGGTGAGTTTGCTTGCAGCGTTAGAATTAACTTTGCTGCAGCAAAATAGAAAATACAGTCAAGTTAGCGGCAATTTTGCTGCTGTCAAGTTAACGGCAATTTTGCTGCAGCGAAATTGGCCAAGTGAGCAGCTATTTGCCACAGCGAAAAAAAAAGAACAAAAAAAATAGTCAAGTAAGCAGCTATTTCACTTGCAGCAAACAGTTTTGTCGCAGATTGTTTTGGCTTTAATCTAGGTGATAGCAAATAAGAAAATGACAATTAATGACACAATCACATCTTTTCGACGTCACCTACGACCAACGTTCAACAAAAAGTTCCATGTAAGTTGAAATTTTTGTATGTTTGTCGCCATTTTTTTATTAAATTATTATTTTTCTTTCTTTTTCGTCAGGCTGTGATCGCTATGTAGAAAATAATGATGAATGCTGCAACAGAACTTTTCAAGACCACATAATTATTACCAACGTTATGGAAAATGTTCCCGATTTTTTACAGTTTCGTCTGGCTGTGAGCGCTATTGGAAACGAATACATATGCCGCAAACAAGACTTTTTTATCCCGTCTGGACAAAAGTACTGAGAAATAGGTGGGATATAAAGTGAAAACAAGAGACCAAATTGTGTCGTAGCTTACCTTAGTGATTTGCTTATCAGTGTAAGCTTTAAGATAGATACTCTGGAGCCTTGTCTGTATGGATCCCATGGGCACAATTGAAAGTATTTATAAAGAGGAGTACTGTACACTGATTTGCACTAAATATGAAAGTTATGGGCCTTGCGGTTTATAAAAAAAAAATTCAATCTAATGCAATCATTCCCCCACCTCAATGATGCTTCAGATAAAATTTGGTCGCATTTGCTAGTCATATTTGAGAGTGTAAACGGATGAACGCACAAACGGATGCACGGACGCCGGCTCATGTACCGTTATCCTATAAGCTCACCTTGTGAGGGCATAGGTGAGCTAAACTATCGGCCACAAAAAATCCTCTTTTAATGCTAGTACTAGACAGAGAACTTTTGTCCAGAACTTGGGTCACAGGCAGCATAGAAAAAAAACATGTTTGCAACATTCATCATTGTTTTCTAATGCGCTCACAGTCATATGATGTTAGTTGTCAATTTTAGCCATGTTTGTCATTGTAAATTTATTTTGTAGGGGGCGGGCTGTAACTAATGTTGTCAGAACTTGGAGCCCAACCCCTTTGTCTTTGAGATGACAATAAAATATGTTTAAACTAAACAGTCATACAAAAAAAAAAAAAATGTTGTCGAGGAAAATTTTCCTCTTTTAATGATGACAGAGAACTTTTGTCGATAAATCGTTTTTTTTTTTTTTTTTTTTTTTTTTTTTTTTTTTTTTTTTTCGTTGCTGCGTAGCAGCACTGCAGCAACAGATTAGCAGCAGCAACAGATTTGCTGATAGCTTGACTGAGCTGTCAGTCAAATTCAACAAATCGGTAGTAATGACAGAACAACACTTTACAGATCCGTACTGTGACTTCCAGTAAGAAGTTAGTGCACTTTTTTCTGCCGCCTTCATTAGTAAATGTAAGCCTGCATCTTTGATACTTATTTTGTATCAGAATTAAAGTTTTAAACTTGAAAAGAAAACAGAGAGTCATACAACAAGAATGTTTACCAGGCATTTACTAAGGGAATTTTCAATATGGTCATACATAAATACAGTCATGTAGTACAGAATATTTTTCTGTGACAGTATGTGTTTACCCATCATTTTCGGTGAATGAGGTTAAATTTGACACTGATTGGTTCAACAATAACAAGTGAACAAGTGGGTCAAAATAACAGTCCAAGTAAGAACTACCTATTTTTAAATGTAATGGTCAACTTTGTCATTGTCAATCAAAAATTGACAGGCTCCGCCCTACACATTGAAAAAAATCAGACTATACATGTACGAAGACGTATAAAAAAATAGAGAGACCAGGAATCGATGCAATTAGATTTAAAGTCCCAACATAGACACCAGGTGGGAAAGAAAATACATAAAACATTTCAAAACATTTTCCGACAACACACACGAAGAGCAGAATAACTAGCTCTCTCCCAACATAACATGATGAAGATAATAAAATATAAATGTTTGATCCTTTGGAAGCAGTAAAAATATTCAAAGGGATAATTGAACCTCAACGCGACAAAATGTACCTTCGGACATACTGACATTACTGGTAGAAAGAGGCAAAAAAAATGAAAAATCATCTATTTCATGTTTTAGAAATAACACTGTATTTGTAACCTTTGAACACCGGGCTACCAAATGAATGAGTTATGCAACAATTTTATTTTCAATATTTGGAGTTATCTGCCCTTGTTTTAGCCCATAATATACATAATTTTCCTATATCTATCGTTAAACGGTAACCATAGCAACCACATCGTCATAACATACACAAAATAATTTCGACGGATTGACTGCATTGATGATATGCTTCCATCTTAACTAGAGATTCGGATCCATGCTTAAACAATTTTAAGCAAATGCATCGAGTTTTAAAGGCACTGCTAACATGCAGAAATGCATTACGCAACTTTGACGTCATTTTTCAGGACAATAACGTCTGTAGGGTTCATATAGTAAATTGGTCATAACTCACAAACTAAGTTGAATAACCCAGCCAAATAAAGACTAACATATTCTAGAAACATTATACCATTCAAAGTAACATTGTTTTTCTAATACTAAAAAATTGTCCGACGGTACTTTTTCTCACGTTGTGGCCCAATTATAGTATGGACTATATTGCACAATTTCGGGTAATGAACCCTCATCAGTAGCCCTTTCAAAACCGGCAACGAAAGCCAGACTGTCGTACTGTAATTTCGAAAATGTACAAGAGAAGTCTAAATCAAAGACACATTCCTATACGGGGTCAAATAATGTAAAATTGCTTAGAAGTATGTTTCTAAACGTGAGTGGTTTGAACTCTCTGAATATCTTTACTGATCTCAAAGGACCTAAATAAAAATATAATCTGCACTATGGATGATGTACGGGGAGACTTTTAGGGCCGCCACACGGCACAACACCAGCTGCAGTAATAGCAAATAAAATATAAATGTTTGATCCTTTGGAAGCAGTAAAAATACTCAAAGGGAGATAGTATGGACTTTTATAAACCACTTTTCCTGGGATTCCAATTCACACTGATTACCGTTAATGTTGGAGCAACACCCAAAACCATTTTTTTTGGCGAATGTCCTCGATTTTATAAAGAAAATTAAATAAAAACAAACATGGTGTTCAACTGGCGAACACATGTTAAAAAGAAGAAAATTAATTAAGCTAAAATCTCATCTGATGACACCAGAAATACAGAGAGTATTATTATCAATAATAGTTCAGCCATTTTTAATAGGACAAAGAAATTACCATTTCTACCAGTCCAGCAAAAATGTATTAGCGATAAGACCTTATTATAGTCTTTTTGGCTGAGACTTGTCCTATTATTTTGAACATTCATATAATCATCTTGCACAATTAGATAGAGCCAAGGCATGTGCAGAGTTCTCATCTCAATATGTAAACAACAAAGACAAGTACAGTAGATGATCAAAGCTCTGCATTTGCTTCTATAGAATAACCCCTTTGGCGATTTTAATCCGCATTTTCTAGCATCTAGCATCATGTTTGTCATAGCTAGGACTGATTGTTTTTTACATAAATCATCAGACAATTTACAGACAGTTTTTCTTGGAATATTTGCTAGAATGACAAAAAAAATGGATTCTTCGTTTGGTTTTCTTGGAATATTTGCTAGAATGACAAAACAATTTGGATTCCTCGTTTGTTTGTGTTGGACAGAATAAGAATAAAACTGAGATCCTTTAAAAGCAGTGAACATATTAATAAACCAGAGGACCAATGGTCCTGTAACAGCCCCCTCAGGACATTTTTCTATAAACATCAATTTTCTATCTATTTGCATACTCCCAGCAGGTTGCCTCCCATTAAATTACATTTAACTAATTTTCCCCATTCAAATGCATGGGCAACCTATGTCGGCCTTGCCGTAAAATAGGTCAAGTTCATCCCAAGGTCATGATTTATATAAACTGTGTGAGCTGTTTTCTTGATGTTTCATGCCAAGGTTCAAAATCATAGGCCTTCTGGTTCTGGAGAAGCATTTTTTTAAGAATTCTGCTATTTATAGCCATGGTAGCCATCTTGGTCATGTGACCTTGACCATTTCTATAAACGTTCACTCTCCCTTCCAAAGTATGCGCCACATGACGTTTGGCTTAGATTGGCCAAACTGTTTCAGAGAAGAAGATCTTTGAATATTATGGTAATATACATGTATATTGTCCCGGGGTGGGAGCTGACCTGCCACTGGGGTCCATTTACTTCAGAATCATAAATCGTCTGTTCATTGGTCCATTTCCATAAAGTTTTTCCCTTCAAATGACATTTTGACAATGTTCTTCATTCTTATGCATGGGCGACCTATGTTGACCTTGTCGTAAAATAGGTCAAGGTCATCCCAAGGTCATCGTTTATACAAACTTTTAGAGCTTCTCCTCCTGATGCTTCATGCCAAGTTTCAAAATCTTAGGCCTTCTGGTTCTGAAAAAAATTTGACAGGTACTTTGCTATTTATAGCCATGGCGGCCATCTTTGTCATGTGACCTAGACGATTTATATAAACTTTTGTTCCTCCATCCATAGGATACTATATATAAAATTTGGCTTTGATTGGTCGATTGGTTATTGATCAGGAGCCTATAATCTCTCACGGGGCTATCACCTGGTGTAAGGGTTAGGCTTAGGAAGACAGGGGTCTATTGGCTGTTGTTCCCAGCAGAGATTGCAATGTATCTGTCAGTTTGTTATATTTTAGCATGCTCATTTCAAAGAAAGCCTTATCCTGGGAATTTTTTCAGCACTTAATTCACAGTGTATTCTAATAATTATGGATGAGTACTGGTGTATTCCTCAATTTTAATCCACCTTATGTAAAAGGTGATGTAAATAGTGTATTTTGGTGCTTTTCTGTTCTTGACAGTTCTAACACATGAAATTTGTTTTGCTTGACTGTGACCAGTAAAGTGCCGCGGCTGTGGATTATCCATTAAAATATGTTTACACTAGTCATGTCATGAACTTGAAAATGCCTAATAAAACAAATGATACTGATAGTGAGCTGATAAACTTTTCTCTAGAAATCCAATGCTGGGGAGTTTGCCATCACACTAGGCTTTCACAATACTATAGAGAAAGCTACTAGCTCCATGAGAGATTATATGCTCCTGTTATTGATAAAATTAAGTTTTACATTTAATTTGTAAATGACCTTTGGCCAAGGTCAAAAAATGGCATTGACCTTTTAAACTGAAGTTACTTCATTAGCTTAACATGTTGTCTGTATCTACCAACTTTCAGATCACAGGCTATAAAACTGCCTAACTTATTTGACCCAGTTTAGGAATGTGCTTTTGATTATGACTTTTCAAGTAAAATTTTCTAAATTTCAGTACAATAATCTGGCTTTCGTTGCCGGTTTTAAAAGGGCGAATGATGAGGGTTCATTACCCGAAATTGTGCAATATAGTCCATACTATCTCCCTTTGAATGGTTTTACTGCTTCCAAAGGATCAAACATTCATATTTTATTTCCCGAAAAATTCAATGTTTTCATTTGTTTTCAATTGAAAAACCTATGTAAACAAAATTGAGTTTGCCGTAAAATAGGTCAAGGTCAACCAAATGTCATTATTTATATAAACTATAATGGGCCAGAGTCCTCAATGGTACGTACCTGTAAAACCGGTTTAAGCCCGCCAGTAACTTTGTGTTACTGATCGTTCCAAGTCGATATTTCTGTGGTGGTTCTTTTTGTTTTATGTCTTGGTGTTTAAATTTTTTGTGCTGTTGGCGCCTTATGTATGGTTTCATATTTTTAGTTAAGTTAAGGTAACTGAGTGGCCACCTGTTGGGAAAATAGCTGCCCATTCGGCTTACGATATGTTTCATGGTATAAGTACTTGATTGTAAGTTTGTTTTTTTCCCACCTCGGTTTTTGGAGTGGGAAACTTTTTCTGGTTGCGCCTTTTCCTGATCTTTGCCTACTTGTACCTTTCCACATGAAGTTTGGCTTTGATTGGCCAAGCGGTTTCAGGGGAGAAGATTTTTGAAAATGTGAAAGACGGACGACGGCGGATGCCGGACCATGGCCATCCTATAAGCTCACCTTTTGAGCTTTAGTCTCCGGTGAGCTAAAAAAGGGATGGGTCATATCGCGGTTACGCCTCTTTAGTGACCCTATAGATTTGGCAACATGGAGACAATTAAAACGTTGGTTAGAAAATGAATCTTAACCCATAATATTTTTCTTATTTCTCCGAATACTCTGTCTCAAAATATAATCTGCACTATGAATGATATAAGGGGACACTTTTTTACGGCCGCCACATGGCACCATCCCAGCTGCAGTAAAACAAGCCACCTCGAGAGTAACAAATATATTCATATAAGCGAAATAAATTGCGCTATTCAAATGCATAACCAATACACAGATGCAAATTTGACTATGATTTGTTTTTTTACACTAATCGGAAGTGCGCAAAATAAATGTTTAACAGCCAAACTTCTCCAGAAGGGTTATTGGTATCATAAACTTCGAAAAACATGTTTTCTAAATTTTATCGCAGATACTATTGATTTCCAAATTTAATGTTGGACTAAAGACCCTTTTACGCGAGGACCTTTTGGAACCAGAAATAATGGTGACTTGGTTTATAAATTAAAGAAACCTATAGGAATGGATGATTTTTCTTTTCAGTTCAGTAAAGAATCATTACACGTTACAGACGAATAGGATATAACTTAAATGTCATGCTTAAATTTTAACCCTATCACGGTTGATAAATATGCTACCTTCTTTAATTACACATGGCTGGGACGGGCGTCAGACTCTATGATGGCCCAAACTTAAGGCTATTCATATAAGTTGGTTGGGACCGGAGCTTCTTGTCTGTTGCTTGGCCCACCGGGGTTCAACTGGTGTGTTTTTTATTTTTCGTTTGCTCCGTAGGTAGCTAGTTATTTTGCGCCCAGGGATCTCCATCGTCGGGCAGCTTACTCAATCTGTGAGTCCTCGTTTTCGATTCACCATGGTGGTTATCATGATTTATTTGTTTGTCCTTGGTGATTCATTGACGAGTTTCACCACTAGGACCGAACAACTAATGAAATATTGTGAACCACTGCAGACGCTGAGGGTGAGGTTAGGTACCTGTAAAATCGATTTAAGCCCGCCTTAAATTTTATTTTACTGATCGTTCCAAGGCGATACTTCTGTGGTGGGTCTTATTGTTTTATGTCTTGGTGTTAAAACTTTTTGTGCTGTTGGCGCCTTGTGTATGTTTGCATATTTTAGGTAAGTTTAGGTAACTGAGTGGCCACCTATTCGGAAAATAGCTGCTCATTCGGCTTACGATATGTTTTCATGGTGAAAGTGCCTGATTGTTAATTTAGTTTTTCCCACCTCGGTTTTTAGAGAGGGATTCTCTTTCTAATTGCGTTTTTTCTGATCGTTGCCTACTTGTATCTCTCTTCCGTCTGAATTCAAATCTGCAAATTTCTAGCGTTAGATTTTGGCTTTGAACTACCTGGCCTAAAGACGACACAAGACTTTTAATTCTTGGATAAATTGAGATTTGAGCCGCGTAATGACAAAACCGGATTTTTGCCTATGCGACAACAAAGGCGCAGATCAGCTTCGCAGTAACTGCGATGCTGATCAGCGCCTTATGCCAAGGTCACACTAGCACTTACGTACGCTGCGGAAAGGGCCTCTGTATTTATCCGTCCTATCCGTAACGATTTGTATCTTATCCGTAATGTCCGTACCTGTACGTGTATTATTCACAGGACCCGGAAGATCCGCAGCCAAGCTTTGATAATTGTCAAAAAGCAGGTACGGATGAAAAATCCGTAATGATAGGTAATAGTATTCGTAATAGGTATTAAAACCGTATCTGTTCCGTAACTAAACGTATCTTTCCGCATGCTTTTGTTGCGGATCGATACTGTGTCATATGTGTTGTTTCGTTCGATTACTGGCTACGTTCGTGGTTTTCCCAATGGTAAAATCTGCAAATCTACTAATGGTACCATTAGTACCAGTTTTACCAATGGCAACCAGAAAACCTTGAACGTTTTTTTCTGCCAATGGTACCATTGGTACCAATAGTTCCATTATTGGTATATGCAGCAAATCTCAGGTGAGCGTTTACAAGACCATTGGTCCTCTGGTTATATGCCTGTTTCATTTTCTGCTAAAGATCCCCCAAACTAACAGAATAGTCCTGCGATATGTTTCACCGCATCTGCGTATACTACGAAAACATGTCCATGCATCATACAGAGAGTTTTATAATTGTAAAAATGAACATTTTCATTAGATAAATTTTGATTTTTTGTTGTTTTTGCTCAAAACATAGATTGTGGGTACACGTTACAACCGCCTCAAACGAGTACCCACAATATATGTCTTTGAGCAAAAATAAGAAAAATAGGAATACCCCTGCATACCCCAGTTTTACTATATAAGCGTGGGGTATAAGGGGGTATTAATTTCACGGACATGTTTTCCTGATGTATACTTGCTTGCATGTGTTTCATAAAAGGATGTGAGGAGTATATGATTGATTTAATCTCTTTCCGTTTTTGTCATGAAGTGCTTGTAAGACCAGGACATGTCTGAGTATTTGTGAGTGCTTCTAAGTATCTCAGGCATATCAATATTTGTCAGTAAGTGAAAGGGCGTAACGCGTGCAACTTTAGGAAGTTTAGAAGTGTTTCTAATCAACATGATCAATTATCAATGATTTGAGCCTGTGCATGAGAAAACCAGCAATTTGAGTTCTGACCAGGTCTGACACAAAGCAGCTTGTACAGTCACAGAAGCAGGCTAGAAGCTTGAAATTTCGGATTTAAGAAGAAGAAGAATTGTACTATCCGTGCAGCGAAAACAAAGGCGCTGATCAGCTTCGCGGTTACCGCGAAGCTGATCTGCGCCTTTGTTTTCGCCCAAGCATTTTGTTGGTTTTCTTATGCAGTGGCTCATTTCTCATCCTGCATAATATGACAACACGGATCCCTTCATCTTATCTTCATATTTCAACGATGTCCACTTGATATTAAACTTCAATAACTGATATTATCTTACTTTGTCACCGTCATTGAGGTTGATCCAATTACCATAAATGATGTGCTTCTTATAGTATGTTTATAATTATAATAGATTATAAAAATAAATTGAGATACTTTAAGAGCAGTGAGCATATCAATGAGAAAATGGATGGACCATACCACGGATTCGACTACAAAAGTCTCTTCAGTGACCCTCTAGATTTGGCAAAATGGAGCCAAAGAGAAATACTGTAATTTTCAACTTTCAACTGGCTTCAAAGACTAGTATTATCCAAACAAAGCCAAATATATAAACGTTGGTTAGAAAATGAATCTAAACCGATAATTAATTTCTCTCAGAATACCCTCGCTGATCTCAAAGGACCAAAAGGACAGTATAATCTGCACTATTATAATCATAATAGAGTCTATATACATCGCATTTTCCTTTGCACGTTCGTGACAAAAACACCATTAATTATTCATGAGCCTCGTCTAGTGAAATCATTGTCATGCAGACTTAAATAAGTCTAACAGAAGCAGAGACATGATGGTTCGTTTAGTCCATAACAGGTGAAACTCTTGATTCAAGTTTTGCCCAAGAGGGTTAAAATTTAGTATCGTTCACTCCTGTATTTACTGTTGAGTTTTGTTTTTGCTTAGCTACAAGCTCATAGCAAACGTCTCCACAGTTCAGGGTCATTAAGCATTTCTAAAGCAAAGCCGTTATATTTGGATGCACAACTACAGTTTTCTTTTTTTTTTTTTTTTTTTTTTTTAAACCATTACGAAAACATGCCCATGCAACATACAGAGACTTTTAAAGCTGTTAACAAATGCAAAGTTTCGGTAGAAAATTGTTGATATTTTTCTTAATTTTGCTCATAACATAGATTATGGGTACACGTAAGTACGGTTCTAGCGAGTACCCACAACCTATGTTTTGGAGCAAAAATAAGGAAAATAGGTATACCCCTGCAAACCCCAGTTTTTCTATATAAAAGTGGGGTTCAAGGGGGTATACGTTTCATCATGCGAAGTCGCTTTTTATTTGAATACCAAGAAAAGACCAATGGGATCCTGTTTGTGGTGTTGTGACGTCGCTTACAAACATTTATGTCTTATAGAGTGAGTTCAATGGAAAATAAAGGAACGCAACACATACTTTATGTCAGTAAAAGCATGCTTTGTGCGTGTAAGCCCAGTCTAAAATTTTGAAATTGCAGTGTATTTATCTGGCTATCGTCACCAACGTATAAAAGGTCACTGATGAGCGCTCATTACCCGCGACGCGCAATATGGCCCATACTACCTCACTTTGAACGTTTTCACTGCTTCCAAAGGATCTAGCTTTTATATTTTATTTGCTATTACTGCAGCTGGTGTAGTGCCATGTGGCGGCCCTGAACAGTCACCCCGTACATCATCCATAATGCAGATTATACTTTTCTTTCGGTCCTTTGAGATCAGTAAGAAGATTCAGAACATCAAACTAAATTGTACGTTAAGAACAATCTTCTAAACAATATTTTAATTATTTGACCCCGTTTAGACAATGCGTCTTTGATTAAGGTTCCCTTACTATAAAATTTTGAAATTCGCAGTGCATTTATTTGGCTATCGTCGCCGATGTTTAAAGGGTCACTGATGAGGGTTCATTACCCGAAATTGCGCAACGTTTCCATTGCTCCCAAAGGATCTAGCTTTTATATTTTATTTTGATGCAAGTCTGTGGTGCTACTTAATTCATTGTATGAAAGCAATATCTAATCGTCAAATTGTTCTTTGGCGTGGGCATGACCGCACTTTAATAATAATAATAATAATAATAATAATAATTATTATTATTATTATTATTATTATTATTATTATTATTATTATTATTATTATTATATATGCAAAATATTACCATATCAATTAATAATTAAATCTTATCAATTAATAATTAAAATATAATAAATAATTAAAATATATAAGTAGCCCAAAGGGCAACGATCGCTCACCTGAGTCAACAAGTACACATACTGGACAAAAGAAGAAATTTTTCTTTTCTTTTCTTGTTTACTCTTCTGGACCCCAGGGCCACGGTTGGCAGGACTAATTAAGGGTATACTAGTCAATGCTTAACACAAAACACTCTTACACGGCCTTGTGCTTTCAGGGAACGGGTTTTTGTCTGTGCTTCTCTGTATTACATGGGTTTGATTTTTGTAAGGTTTCCCTAAATTTACCCCCACTTGCTTTAAATTACTTAATATTTTCTTGGAAAGAGCCGGTCATCTTCCTCTTCACGAGTATTGTAACGAGATGTTTAGTTTCTTCCAATTAAAATTTCCGCTGGATGTATTGGAAGTTTTTTTTTTTATTTATTTGTATCTTTCCCATTAATTTCTATTCTTATGTTTCATGCTAAAGATCTTTTTTCCACGTAAAAACGATCGTTTACTTTGAAAGACAATCCCTATAAACTACGGACTATGGTTAAGATTAAAGGTCCTGGAGTCTTAGCTTAAGAAACCCAACCAAATGGGTTTCTAACCAGATCTGACACAAACCGTCCTGTACTTCACATCTTGATCGTTTAATGATCGGTCAATAAGTACTTGTACTATCCGCTAAGCAAACCAATAAGCGCTAATCAGCTGTGCCGTTACTGCACTGATGATCTGCGTTTTTGTTTTCGCATAGGCGAAAATCCGGTTTTCTCATCACTCGGCTTAATTAAGACACTCACGAATCGTGATCACTTAAGTGTTACACAAGTGCTTGTAATGAAGTTGCAATTATTGTAAAACTTAAAATCTACCAGAGTGAGGCTCAATTGAACACAGTGACTAAATGTTTATTGATGCGTTATAAGAAATACTTACAAAGATCCTGTTTTAACAATTGCGTCAACCATCAGAAAAACATGTCCGTGTAATGTATACCCCCTTGCACCCCACTTTTATATAGCAAAACTGGGGTATGCAGGGGTATACCTATTTTTCTTATTTTTGCTCCGAAACATAGATTGTGGGTACTCGTTAGAACCGCCTCGTCGCAATCACAATTTTTCCAATGAAATTTTCAATTTTTAATGCTGAAAAAAATCTCTGTATATTGCATGGGCGTGTTTTCGTAATGTGTTTTAACAATTGCGTCAACAATCACCGAGAGGGCTTGTGAAAAGTTGGGATTTACTCATTAAATTTCCTGCTATAACAGTCGAATAATAAGACAAATGAAAACACGAATTGTATATTTAACTCATTTAAGCATGGCGTCTCTTTTATGGGACATAGGCAAACAGCATAGCCCCAGATGTGACGCCGCAGAACGGAGATTTTCTGTTTGCTTAGAGAAAATATATCGAAAAAGTGAATAGAATCTAAAATCACACCTGATGTCCCCAAAGATGAAAGTGGCCTCGTCCAATTAATAATGATGGGACAAACCATTCGTCAAATATGGGTTAAAGGTCAAGTAGGAAGATGTTTCGAATATTGTTTGAATATCTTGTTCTATTATAGAACTTTCATTTTATGCATTACGAAAACATGCCCATGCAATATACAGAGATTTTTTAGCTATAAAATGTTGAAAATTTAAACAGAAGAAAAATTAATATTTTTAATATTTTTACTCAAAACATAAATTGTGGGTACGGCGAGGCGTTTCTTACGAGTAACCACAATCTATGTTTTGGAGCAAAAAAATAAGAAAAAATAGGCATACCCCTGCATATCCCAGTTTGCTATATAAAAGTGGGGTTTACAGGGGCATACATTTCACGGACACGTTTTTTTTTTCAAGATGACTTTCATTTTATGAGAATAATAAAAATCAACGCCATGCAAACTGATTTGAGCTAAGGGTATTGATTTAGACTTTACATTGTTTCAAAAGATTTGTTGAAGGAATGAACATTTTTTCAAAGGAAATTTGCATTATATGATTCATCAGGATAACATGTCCTTTTATTGAATACCCACTTAAACCCCACGTTTAAATAGTGAATCTGGGGTATGCAGGGGTATACCTATTGTCTTATCTTTTGCTCCAAAATAAAGATTGCGGATACTCGTTAGAACCGCCTCGCATCGTAAGTTTCCCTGCTTACGATGGCCCCAAGATGACCGCCTTAAAATTTACGCCCTTTCTATTCCAGTTACCCCGAGATATTGTAACTTTTTCAAATGAAGGTGTCACTTGGTAAGATAAGACGGCTCTAAGACCGGAAAAGTACGATGCTGTTAAGTTGTAACCGTAGTTTAAAATCTTTTGCAGTTATTCACCATACTCCCAAAGTGATACTTAAGTTTGATGTAAGTTGACCTTTATGCACCACAAGGACCGGGGATATCGGGATCACAATGGGATGGAAGTGCCGTGATTTAACCGCTGATAAGTCCCGGCAGTGTCGGGGATGTGCTGAGGGTCTAAAGTCACCTTCAATATAGTCAATTAATTCTTATTCAATTTGCAAATTATGTACCTGTACATTTACATGCAGAAATGCAAGCCACTCCATAAAATTATTTATTCCATTAGAACAACTCCCAGCTGTTGTTCCACGTAACTTCCTGCCTCCGTGGAGGCGGGGATTTTATCAGGGATTTTCCCAAAACTCTGACCCGGCAGTGTCGAACTTGTAGCAGGACTTTAAATACGGTCTCCTAGAAAGGTACAAGTAAGCAACGATCAGGAAAAGGCGCAATCAGAAAAAAGATTACCACTCCAAAACCCGAGGCGGGAAAAACCAAACCAACAATAAGGCACCCACACCACGAAAACACCCCGTTAGCCGAATGAGCAGCTATTTTCCCAATAGGTACCTAAACTTAACTAAAATGTGATAACCTACACAGGGTGCCAACAGCACAAAAAAAATAAACACCAGGACATAAAACATTAAGAACCACCACAGAAGTATCGCCTTGGAAAAGTTTAATGCCCCGCTATTCCCCGGATCCAGAGGTGCCGTGGATACAAATGGTGCAAAAGTTGTCTTTTAGTTACCAACATCAGGTTCTTATACTAAGAAATCATTTCGTAAGCCGAGTTAGCAGCTATTTCCCCATAGGCGACCACTCAGTTACCCAAGCTTAACTAAGTATATGAACACATAAGATGCAAACGGCTACAATGTCAGGAATACGATGCCAGAATACGATATCCATATAATGTATACCCCATATACCCCCTTACTACTTTTATATAACTGGGCTATACAGGGGTATACATTATATCCTTTTTCTGCACAAAAACGTAGATTGCATGTACTTGTTGAGCTAAGGGAGAGGTATGGCGCCTGTACAGCCGGTTCAAGCCCGCAATCATTTATAAATAACTAACCGTTTCAAGACATAACTGTAATTTTAGCTCACCTGAATAGTTGTTGTCGTTATTGTCCACAATGTTGAAACATCTTCCCGTTTGAAACTGCAGGGCCAGTCAAAGCCAAACTTCATGTGGAACATCCTCAGGAAGTGGGAATCCAAAGTTTGTACAAATGATCCAGGTGACATGGCTAAGACGGCCGCCAGGGCTGTTTCATAGCAAACGCCTTAAAAATCTTCCGCTCTATAACCGGTCTACTGATTTTAAGAAAACTTGATTTGTAGTATCGGTTTCACTTGGTCTATTTTACGGCAAGGTCAAATCGGCAACAAAGGCATTTGAATGAAAAAAAAAATGAAAAAAAAAAAAATAAAAAAATGAAGGAAGACATTTAGACTGTGACCAGAAAGTTGGAAGATACATACAACTTATGGAATTTAAGAAGTTATGTGTGTATTCAAGGTCAAGGTCATTGCTTACCCTTGACCAAAGGTCATTTACCTGCTGGTGAGGTTCGGCTGTTAAAACTTTTTTTCGTGTGTTAACGTCTGTAACATTGTTGCAGACTCTGGCCATCAGGAAAACATGTCCGTGCAATATATACCCCCTTATACCCCACTTTTATACAGAAAAACTGGGGTATGCAGGGGTAAACTTATTTTTCTTATTTTTGCTCCAAAACATAGATTGTGGGTACTCGTTAGAACCGCCTCGGCGAGGCATAACACAAAGTTACTGGCGGGCTTAAACCGGTTTTACATGGCCATAACCTCACCCTCAGCTTATGCAGTGGCTCATAACATTTAGTTAGTTTTTTGGTCTTCGTGGTGAATCTTTAACTAGTCAATGAATCATCAAGAACAAACAAATAAATCACGATAAACATTATGATGAATCAAAAACCAGGACTCACATATTGAGTAAGCTGCCCGACGATAGATATCCCTGGGCGCCGCATAACCTACTAACTCCGGAGCAAATGTAAAACATCTATATCATGAGTTGACGTCTGTAGCATGATTGCAGACTCTGACAAACCTAATAATCTGCGAAAGGTATACACCACAACAAACTAGGCGATGAAAGGCACCATACAGACAGGGAAAAATACTTTCTTGCACACCAGACAGAAATTGCCACACTTTTTGCCTGGGTGATAAAATTGCATCTCACCCAGGTGTTCTCACCCAGGCTAAAAAAAAATACGCAAAACCTTGAAATAAACCAGATTTTGGGGGTTGTTGTGCAAGAAAAAGAATCTAATATGGTGTTCTGTTCTAGATGGAAGTTTCCAACCCTCGGGATGACCGTGCTGAGCGGAACCTCGGCGGAGCCTCGGTTCCGCTCAGCACGGTCATCCCTTGGGTTGGAAACTTCCATCTAGAACAGAACCCCATATAAGATTCTTATAATATCAAAATCAAAGTCCTCGCGCTTATCACAAATTTTAAATGAAGCAAATCCATTAGCCATAAAGAAAGGTTATTTCTAAAATGGGGCTTCGGTATTATTGTTGTTGGCTTTTTAATGACCAATTTTGAAAAACACATTGAGTTTTATTTGACGTTTCATAAACCGTCTCTCATTTTCTTAGAACATGATATTTGAAGGCAACCAGAATTCTCATGAAATTTTGATTTTTCTAAGCATTGAGGTTCCACAAAAAATTTCACTTGCATAGGCCTAGTGATTTCTGAGAAAACTATTATCTTAATTTTGATATTTAAACGTCCTTGGGTCAAAGTTAAGAATTGACATTGACCTTAATTAATCAGACACCTTTATTGACACCATTAGTTGTTTGCATCTTGCAACTTTCAAGTCTCAGGTTGAAATAGTTTCCAAAGTAGCCATAGTTTTCACCTTTTCCTATGGAAAAGCCTGTGCTTCGAAAATTGACCTTGCCGTAAAATAGGTCAAGATCACCCTAGGGTCATCATTTGAACAAACTTTATTCAGCTGGAAGCCCCAATGCTATATACTACATTTCGTGGAAATCGGCCCAGCGGTTCTGAAGAAGAAGATTTTTGAACGGTTAATATCGTGTAAAGGCGTGGCGGCCATCTTGCTCATGTGATCCCGGGAACAAACTTTCAGTCCGCTCCGCATAAAATTTGGCTTTCATCGGCCCAGCGAATAATATTGGAAACTGTTAGCATAATGAGGAATCCGTACACAAGACGCGGCCAAAGTTCACATCTCAGATCCATGTTTTATACAGGTAACGTATAACGTATAGAAACGTTAGGATCGCTCATACAGCAATATAAGAGTGACGATTAGTCAATGACCTTCAATACGGTATCGAAGATGTAGTTAGAGATAGGAAAAGATACAAATAGGCAAAGATCAAGAAATGCGGCCATTTACATTAAAAAAAACCGAGGTGGGAAAAACTAAATAGACGATTAGGTACTAATAAACAACCCAAACATCCGCTTCTGAGATCGACAATAATATCCGCGTGTTCTTGCGTAAACAGTCTGTCTCAGTCGCTCACAAGGCTCCAAGTCTTTGCCTACTTGTACTTTATTTTTCCATAGCCTTAAATATGCACTATTGTTTGGGTTTCATGTATTTCCAAGTGTTTGTAGGGGCCATACCTGCTTCTATACTTGATTACCGCGTGCTGCTCCGTACGTTCCCACATTTTATGCTGGCAATTTCAACAATGTGTGTCTCAAAACCTTGTCAAATTTTTATTTAGTAACGCTTTGTTTCTGTAATTGAATCAAAATCATATTGATGTGACATAAGGCACAAATTTACGCCGTTGTGGTGGAGTTTTATAATGGAATCGACAGTGTTTCAAAACATCCTTAACCTTTCCGAGCGTTTCATGAATTTCCAAGAGTTTGCTGGGATCATGAGAGATTTTTCAAAATGCCCCGTACCCTCTTATATGCCGTATGTTAATCGACACTTTATAAAACAATTACTGCATTTTTTTTTCATTTTTTTATCCGCAAAATATGGAGAAAAAAATAAAACTGGTGGGATTTTTCAAAATTTCAATAGCAATTAGACGTCAAATATCTTTTGAAATGAAAATTTATAAGTAGACAATGATCAGGAAATGGTGTAATCAAAATGAAATTCCCATTCCAGAAACTGAGGTGGGACTAAGGCAATAAAGTACTTATACTAAGGGAACATATCTTAAGCCGAGTGAGAAGATTTTACCGAATAAGCGGCCACTCATTTTCTTGAAATTTACTTAACATATGGAAAAGAACATGGGATGCAAACAGTGCAAACATTAAACACCCAAACATAAAACACTAAGACCCACAACAAAAGTGTCGCCTTGGAACGATTACTGGTGGGCTTTCATCGGTTTTTACATGACCGTAACCTCACTCGCAGCTCCCGCAGTGGTTCACAGCATTAAGGTAGTTGTTCGGTCCTCGTGGAGAAAATCTAACTAGTTAATGAATCATCACGCATAAACAAATAAATCATAATAAACGTCATGATGAACCAGTCGCTGAATTTTCCTTCAGCACCCCGTAATAAAAGTAGCATGTGTATTTGCTAGTGATTTGTTCCTTTCTTACCTTACGTATCTCAGGTGAGCGATGGCTGCCCTCGTGGGGGCTACTTTGATGGGAAAAGGGGGCCTATAATAATGACATTTCCTGGTCTCTGCCTATACGAGCGTATGTACAAATGAAGTAACGTTAGAGACTGAAATGACTTAACGGGTGGCTCCCGTAGTCGTGTGTTTCGTTCAGACCACTGATTCCATTGACACGGTCAATCATTCGAACAGCTCACTACAGTGTCTCATCAGGAAAACGTACGTCCGTTTAGAGTATAACCCCTTTAACCCCAATGATAAATAGTAAAAAGGTATAAGTAGCCAGATCAGGAAAAGGCGCAATCAGAAAGAGATTCCCACTCCAAAAACAGAGATGTGGAAAAAAAACAAATTAACAATCAGGCACTTACGTATACCACGAAAACACATCGTAAGCCAAATGGGCAGCTATTTTCCCAATAGGTGGCCACTCAGTTACCTAAACTTAACTAAAAATATGAAAACATACATAAAGCGCCAACAGCACAAAAATTCTTTAAACACCAATACATAAAACGAAAGAACCACCACAGACTTATCGCCTTGGAACGATGAGTAATAAAAATTACTGGGGTATGCAGGGGCTGTTCTATTTTGGCTATTTTTTGTCCAAAGCATAGATTGCGGGTACGCGTTATAACCAACTCGGCGAGGCGGTTCTAACGTGTACTCACAATATATGTTTTGAGCAAAAATAAGAAAAAGGTACAAGTAGGCAAAGATCAGGAAAAGGCGCAATCAGAAAAAGATTCCCACTCCAAAAACCGAGGTGGGAAAAAACCAAACCAACAATCAAACATTTGTACAATTTGTACAGCTGAAAAAAAAGTCTTTATATTGCATTGACAAGTTTTCGTAATGTGTTGTCAACATGAGTCAAACTAAGTTACGCTTGCTGGTATGTCTGGTTGCATTTCAAAGGGTTCTCCTGTTTTTGCATCTCCGTTTTTGCATCTCCCGTGAATTGGCCAGGATCATAATAAATTATGAGATAAAACTACAAATTTGAAATTGGCCAAACAATAAAATAAAAAAAAGAAATAAGAAAGCAAAAGGAAGAAAAGTGAGTATAAAATGATAAACTCGCACTGACTACAATTGAAGAAGGAAGATTTCCCCTTTTCCAAGATGTTGAATGACAATAATATTCTTTCACCCATTTGTCACGGTTTGAACTGTACACTGTATACCGTTTTCTTTTGGCTGAAAATGTTTTCATTTTTAGGGAGTCAGGTGTATCACGAGTTTTTTATTTTATTTTTCCGTTGACGTTCTTCTAAACAAAAATAATAGTCGCAAATTGGACGCAGCGTTCCGACTGTTCGTCTGTGTCCCACAAGGAAGACACCATGTTTATATGAGTCAGGAACTTGAAAACTTATCATTACGAAAACTTGCCCATGCAATATACAGAAGTTTTAAAACTTGTAGAAATTGAAATTTTTCAGTGAAAAAAAAATTTGATACTTTCAATAATTTTGCTCAAAACAGAGATTGTTGGTACACGTTAGCCGAGGCGGTTCTAACAAGTACCCACAATCTATGTTTTGGAAATAAGAAAAAAAGTATAACCCTACATACCCCAGTTTTGCAACATAAAAGTGCGGTTTGAGGGGGTATATATTGCATGGACATGTATTCCTGATACATTGTTTAACCCGGACAAATTGAAAGCGTCACGTGATCAACCGCTGCAATACATTTCATAACTTGCGCTGTGCATGTAGTGTTTGGATTGTCAAAGGAAACAAGTAAGTCCTCATAATTGTTTATTATTTATTACTACTGTTAATCATGATTTGTTGTTTATATTTATGGCATTATTATTTAATATTATTATTATTATTATTATTATTGTTATCATTATGATAATGATTATTATTATTATTATTAGTAGTAGTAGTAGTAGTAGTAGTAGTAGTTTGACTATTATTATCATTATTATTATTATTATTATTATTATTATTTATTTATTTATTTATTTATTTATTTATTATTATTATTATTATTATTATTATTATTATTATTATTATATAGGTGACATAAACAAGTAAGTCCATAGAACCGTGTTTTTATTATTATTACTGTTAACCATTTTGTTGCTTTGACATATGACACAATAATTAATAATTATCAGGAGGATCGGTCAAAAAGTTCTGTCACTCCCTTTATTTCTCGGTATTTTACATTGAACACTATTTTAAAGAACCATATCTGAAAGACCATTTTTCTGGCTATAACATGTGACAAAAATTGTGTTTGGCTCTTCGTTAATGAAATCAAATATATCACTCTAAATGACACGACTCTCTCAGACTGGCATTGTTTAGAGAAAACTATGCAATACTTTACAGAAAAGCGACTTCAAAATAATATAATCAATACCATACATTTTTAAACATAGATGAATTTATTATATGGCAAGTGATGAAATATAGAGAAATATGTATTAAATATAACCAATATTTGAAAAGTTATATTTCCACATGTGAAAATATCAGATTTGGGAATACGCAAATTACGATTCCACCATTTCATTTCTAATTTATACATAACTAAATTTTATAATCTATGTACTGGCTGGTACAGATAATGTGGATAGGATAAGCTGACCGCCTCTAATGACTAAAATAATACGCAAGCGTCCCCCGTGGCCGAGCAGTTAAGAGCGCTGTTTCATAATCACTTAATCGTCTCACCGTTGTGTCTGGTGTGAGTTCGAGACCCACAATGGCCACATGTGAGACAGGCCAAGTTCTGCTTGCGGGTGTGCCAGGCGGTTTTTCTCGGGGTACTCCAGTTTTCGCCCCACCTACTGTTTGGTGCTTTTCATATGAGCTGAATAATCTTGAAAGGGACGTAAAACTGAATTTTAACAAATACACAAGACACCAAATCAAAAAGTATAATATACATGTTCAGATATATGTGTATTATTAGATGTAAAACTACAGTTTCACGTGCTATCTTGTGAGCGAACGATGTTTATTTTGTCGATGTCTCGTTTTAAGTCCATTCGACAGTAGGAAGAGCGATGGGGGCAATACCCTACATATAGCTACAATAAGCCTAGCTACACTGTTTATTGTAGACTTTCAACAGTATTTCTGCCATATCGAGTGCGATGGTTACGATGTAGAAAATTAATTTTGCAAGACATAAGCTTTCGTTCTGATCCTCATTTATTCTGTGTGATAGTATGCGTGCTCTTTCACCTGGTTGAATTCAAATAAATAAATTAAGATCAAACTAACACAATTATATTATTTTCATGAGTTTCTAAAGTGTTTCTGTAGAGAACGCATAGTGCTTCAGTCGCCCCGTAAAGCGGGTCGCGCGTCACTTCGCCGCAGTTTACTTTTGATGTTCGCCATTTTCACATACACGTAGAAGCAATTTTGGACACTACATATTCTGTCAAAGTGCACATATTATTCATTTGTTTCACAAATAATGGTGTATACAGTCTTCACATTGACACATGTGTTTTCTTAAGATTATTGCCTCGTGTATTGCCCTTTTGAACAGACTGGACGCTGGTCTTGTTTGGAAAGAGCTAGTAATTTTGTTTTTTTATGCGTGTTGTTAAATTGCTTGTGATGTGTTGCACCGCCATGTCTCTCCCGCCTGGTGTCTAAGTTAGGATGGGAAATTTAATTGTATAGATTCTTGGTCATTCTATTGTTACTCGATTACAGATAAGGGTCTGATTGTGCTCATTTCTGATCATAATGATGCGTTTTTTATACAATTTTCGGCCCGTTCAAGATTATTTTAGTTTATATGAGACGGGTAAATCAGTAACAGGGGGAAAAGGGGGGAACCCTGAGAAAACGAACTTGCACACTCACAAGCAGAACTTGGTTTGTGTCACCCGTGATTGTAAGACTGATAAATTGGGCAGCAAGGCTACGGCGAAGAGTTCATTGTCTTGGTGTTGGTAGTTGCCAAAGCGATATTGCTGCGCTGAAGGTTTTTTAATCCATTTTATCACATGTTGTGTGATGTTGCATCAATCTTTGTTGTAAGGACTTTGACTGTATCGCAAGCATATGCGATGGTGCTGACACTGATAGACAATATCCGAATACACATATTCATGTACAGTATACCACGCAGACATTTCACGTGCTCCATTTACCGACCTTTTATACGAGCCTCCATTCATGATTCTAATATATATACATGTAACAGGGGAAAATTTTTTCCTAGGGCCCATCGACGAAACAAAGATCATATCAAGCCGGATCAGTTATCAAACCACATTGCTGCTTGGCAAGCCGAACGCAGTTGGTGTTAAGGGCATGCGTTCATTTGTCCTTTTTTAACATTTAAAAGTACAATTTCTATCATGATAAAGTTTATACTGAACCTATTAAGCAAGCCTCCATGGTGCAGTGGTTATTTCACGCGCCTTATAAACCAGAGATCGCAGGTTTGATCCGGGTCTTCTTGAGTCTGTCGGATGAGACTATAAACTGAGGTCTCGTTTCCATATGACCTTTGCCGTTGGATTAACGCCCGAATCAACAAACCGATTCAATTTATTATTTATCTAAATTCAGATTGTGTAAGAAGCTTATGTGCTTATATGCTTGCCCGATTCCGGACGCAAAGATGGGCCCTAATGAGTAAGGTTAAGAATGATCAAATGTTGTAGATCTGTCGTCAGCATGTGTTATACATGTGCACTAAAACGGTACCCTGTATCATGACGATATCATTACAAAACCTTAACAAGCAAAATACAGTGTGTGTTTTTAAGTTGAAAAAATGAAAATTTTCAGTTCAACAGTTTTGATATTTTCTTATTTGTTCAAAACATAGATTGTGGACACATGATAGAACGAATACTCACAATCTATGTTTTCAGAAGCATAGGCAACCTAAGTTGACCTTGTCCTATAATAGGTTAATGTCATCCCTGGGTCATATATAGACTTTGTAGATGCTTCATGCCAAGTTTCAAAATCATAGGCCTACTGGTTCTGAAGAAGAACACTTTTAAAGGTTTTTCAATTTATAGCCATGGCGGCCATTTTGGTCAAGTTACCTTGACCATTAATACAAACTTTCGTTCCCCTTCCACGAAGTTTGGCTTTGATCGGCCATGCGGTTGCAGAGAAGATGTTTAAATATTATAGTCATATACATGTATATATCCCCCAGCAGGAGCAGACAACCACCAGGGTCTTAATGTTTTCATAAAAATAAATCTGCCCATTTGTATTATCATAGCAAGTTTCCACCCATTTAATTACATTTAACTTATTTCCCCATTTAAATGCATGGGCGACCTACATGTAAGTTGATCTTACCGTGCGTAAAATAGGTCAAGGTCATCCCAGCGAAATGATTTATACAAACTTTGTAGTGTTTTTAATATTGTCAGATGCTTCATGCCAAGTTACAAAATCATAGGCATTCTGGTTCTGGAGAAGAAAAATTTTAACGTTTTTTGCTATTTATAGCCAAGGCGGCCACCTTGGTCATGTGACCTGGTCCATTTATGCAAATTTCGTTCCCCCTTCCTAAGAATGCACCGCAAACAGTTTTAACTTTGATTGGCCAAGCTGTTTCAGAGAAGAAGAACATGGAAATTGTTGACAGACGACGACGGACGGACGACGGGGCATGGCCATCATATAGGCTCACCTTTTGAGCCGAAGGGCTCATGTGAGCTAAAACTAGGTATACCCCTGCATACTCAAGTTTTGCTTTACAAAAGCGTTGTTCAATGCGGTAAACATGTCACGGACATGTTATCCTGATAAGGATAAGATCAGGATAACAGACCATGCTCGATATTACTTGAAATGTGTCAAAACGTTGTAAGGCGTAGAATAAAAAAAAAAATGCACATAAGATTAAAGATCAACTAAATGTTTCAAATCGTAAATCTTGCCATGTTTACATGTAAAAAGGTTTCTGTGTGTTCACGAAAAACACGTGAAATGTAGCTTAACAGAACCAATGTACGAATATACATGCACCAGTATGTTAAAAGTCACATGGCGATAACAAATAGTTGATTGTTGTTTTCCCACCAACAGTTATCGTCATATGCAGACGGGATCTCGGTTTATAGTGTCACCATAAAGCCATGGGCAGCTCAGAATTGAACTAGCGATCCCTAGTTATACACACGAGTGTCTAAAAAATAATATTCTGCACTGGAAGCTGTTTCATTCGCGCCAAGCATATGTAAGGCCGACTCGCATTGAACGCGTAATGTATCTTTAATGGCAAACATGACGGTTGGTGATGCGATTTTGTAATCATGTCGTGTCAAAGGCCACTTCTGGTTCATTGTTCCAGTAGAATCAGACAGTTAAACAGGAAGACAACAATAATCATTGTTACCATTGCATATGATAACATTGTTTACGATTTAAATGTTTAATTGCTGTCTAGATTTCTTTATTTTTGCATTTTACCAATGCATATAGATTTTAAGTTTTTATTGTTTTTTTGTTTTCTGCGAAAAAGAAATAATAATAATTCCAATTAAAATAGGCGTTACCTACTCGCGCTCAACCTCCTGAGCTAACGAGTCAGATGCTGTTATCAAAATCATTTTTTATTAAGGCTTCATGTCCCAGTCAACATTTTTTTCAGTCATGTCGGGACGGAGCCAACGCTTCCTGGGTTTAACCAGTTAGTAAGGAGTTAATGTGTCTTGCTCAAGGACACAACACGGTGGCACCTGTGGGGATCGAACCCAGGACCTCTCGATTCGAAGTCAGACGCCCTACCACTACTCCACTGCGCTTCCTAAAATAATTTATTTACCAGTCTTATATCAACTACATGTACGTATTTATTCTCGACATGTGACTTAAGAAGCGACTGACTGAACCACTGCGACATGAAGTAATCTACGGAACTTGCGTGCATGCGTGCGTGCGTGCGTGCGTGCGTGCGTGTGTGTGTGTGTGTGTGTGTGTGTGTGTGTGTGTGTGTGCTCGCGTAAAGAATATTGTCATCCTGTTTCAGGGTTAAGGATGGTACGCGGCACGTTATGAAAAAACGAATTGTATGTTTCTTAGTCTATAAACATTCATTTTCTTGAAAATAACATTGTTTTAGTTTGAAGTTTAATTAATATATTTATTTGAATTCAACCACATAAATATCACGCACAATTCAAGAGAATAAATGAGGATCAGAAAGAAAGCCTTTGACTTGGAAAAAATCCCAAAAATCGTAATTATCGCATTCAAAATGCTGAAATACTGTGGAAGGTCTACAAAACCTCAACTTATTTGTATGACTATGCAAAATGTAGCTAGGATATCGCACTTATTGTCTAATGGACTCAAAACGAAACATCACCCAAATAAATAACATCAAGATTTCGAGTATCTGTTTGAAATACATGTATAAACATGCCAAAATAAATTATGTTCTCTCACGAGACAGCACGTGGAACTGTAGGTCTTACACCTAATAAATATACATATATCTTTACATGTACACTATACAGTGTACTATTTGAGTTAGTGCCTACGTCCGCGGAAAACATTTTTAAGTCATTCAGGGTGGCTAACTTTTCCTAGCCACATTATGCCTGTACAAGCCTTCAGTATATTCATATTTTCATGTCACCCAGAAAGAAATATTGACGTGAGGATAGATCAGCTCTTATACCAAAAATAAGATCAAGCTCCCAATGCAAGAGAAAACATACACGTAGGCTGCCGTCTCAAACTTCAATTCCTTTACGATTTAAGAATTTCATGTAGTAATCATGATTTCATGATTCTTGTATTTGCCAAAAAATATAATCAGCTGATAATATATATTTTATTTCCAAAGCTTTTTTGTCACAGGAGAGACAAATAAAGAAAAGAAAAAAGTTATCCGTCCGGGACTCGAACCCAGGACCTTTCGCTTTCAACTCCAAGCACGCTACCTACTGAGCTACACAGATACACGTCCTAGAATATTTCATTTTTTGACTCTCTTTTTTAATTCGTCTTCGTCGGGCTATTGGTAGTTTTGACTAAGTAATTCTTCATGTCGTCCCTCGTCTTCGTCTCAAATATGCCCTCACGAGTCGTCCCCCATCACACGGAAAGTCATAACCGCAAGCGCCAGCAGCATTTACATTCAAAAGTGAAAAATGTCTATTAGTAGATCTGAGTCAAGTGAAGGTCTTAATCGGAAAAGTTTCAATCTATGATGAGGTCAAAATCGTGGCATAGTTCTCAGTCGAAGAAGTCTAAGTAGAGGAAAAGGTCTCAGGCGAGATTGAAGTCACATCGAGGAAAAGATCGCACTCGTTGAAGAGCTGGTTGCAATCGTTAAAGTGGTCTCAGTCGTTTAAAAAGTCGAAGTCGGTGAAGGGATGGTAGTCGAGGAAGATGTCGCAGTCGTTGAAGAGGTCGCAATCGTTAAAGAGGTCTTAGTCGCTAAAGAGGTCGAAGTCGTTGAAGATGTCGAAGTCGAGGAAGAGTTCATAGTTGTTGAAGAGGTCGCAGTCGTTGAAGAGGTCGCAGTCGTTGAAGTGGTCACAGTCGTCGACGAGGTCGTAGTCGTTGAAACGGTCACATTGAAGAGACCGCAGTCGAGGAATAGAACGCGGTCGTTGAAGAGGTCACAGTCGAGGTAGAGGTCACAATCGAGGTAGAGGTCACAGTCGAGGAAGAGGTCACAGTCGGCGAAGAGGTCACAGTCGGCGAAGAGGTTACAATTGGCGAAGAGGTCACAGCCATTGAAGAGGCCGCATTCCTTGAGCAGTTCGCAGTCGTTGGAGAGGTCGCAGTCGCTACTGAGGCCGCATTCGTTGAGCAGTTTGCAGTCGTTGAAGAGGTCCCAGTCGCTGAAGAGATCGCGGTCGCTGACGAGGTTGCAGTTGAGGAAGCGTTCACAGTCGTTAAAAAGGTCACAGTCGTTAAAAAGGTCACAGTCGGAGAAGAGGTCACAACTATTGAAGAGGCCGCATTCGTTGAGCAGTTCTCAGTTGAAGAGGTTGCTGTCGCTGAAGAGGTCACAGTCGAGGAAGAGGTCGCAGTCGCTGACGAGGTCGCAGTCGCTGAAGAGGTCCCAGTAAAGGAAGAGGTCGCAGTCGAGGAAGATATCAAAGTCGCTGAAGAGGTCGCAATCGTTGAAGAAGTCAAAGTCGTTGAATAGGTCTCGGTCGCTGAGGAGATCGCATTCGATGAAGAGGTCGCAATTGTTGATGAGGTCGCAGTCGAGGAAGAGGTCATTGAAAAGTTCTCAGACGTTGAAGTGGTCGTTGAAGAAAGAGGTCGCAGTCGAGGAAGAGGTCGCAGACGTTGAAGAGGTCGCAGTCGTTGACGAGGTCGCGGTCGAGGAAGAGGTTGCAGTCGCTGAGGAGATCGCAGTCGCTGAAGATGTCGCAGTCGAAGAAGAGGTCGCAGTCGAGGAAGAGGTTTAAGTCGAGGAAGAGGTCGCAGTTGCTTATGAGGTCGCAGTCGCTGAAGAGGTCTCAGTCGAGGAAGAGGTCGCCGTCGAGGAAGAGGTCACAGTCGAGGAAGAGGTCACAGTCAAAGAACAGTCACCATCGAGGAAGAGGTCGCAATCTCTGAAGAGGTCGCAGTCGTTGAGGAGGTCAGAGTCGAGGAAGAGGTCGCAGTCGCTGTAGAGGTCGCAGTCGAGGAAGAAGCCGCAGTCGAGGAAGAGGTCGTATTCGTTGAAGAGGTCACAGTTGCTGAAAAGGTCGCAGTCGAGGAAGAGGTCGCAGTCGCTAAAGAGGTCGCAGTCGAGGAAAATGTCGCAGTTGCAGAAGGGGTCGCAGTCGCTGAGGAGGTCGTAGTCGAGGAAGAGGTCGCGGTCGATGAAGAGATCGCAGTCGAGGAATAGGTTGCAGTCGTTGAAGATGTCGCAATCGCTGAAGAGGTCGCGGTCGAGGAAGAGGTTGCAGTCGCTGAGGAGATCGCAGTCGCTGAAGAGGTCGCAGTCGAAGAAAAAGTCGCAGTCGAGGAAGAGGTATCAGTCGAGGAAGAGGTCGCAGTCGCTTATGAGGTCGTAATCGCTGAAGAGGTCTCAGTCGAGGAAAAGGTCGCCGTCGAGGAAGAGGTCTCAGTCGAAGAAGAGGTCACAGTCAAAGAACAGGTCCCCATCGAGGAAGAGGTCACAATCTCTGAAGAGGTCGCTGTCGTTAAGGAGGTCACAGTCGACGAAGAGGTCGCAGTCGCTGAAGAGGTCGCAGTCGAGGAAGAAGTCACAGTCGAGGAAGAGGTATTCGTTGAAGAGGTCACAGTTGCTGGAAAGGTCGCAGTCGAGGAAGAGGTCGCAGTCGCTAAAGAGGTCGCAGTCGAGGAAAAGTTCGCAGTTGCGGAAGGGGTCGCAGTCGCTGAGGAGGTCGTAGTCGAGGAAGAGGTCGCGGTTGATGAAGAGGTCGCAGTCGAGGAATAGGTTGCAGATGTTGAAGAGGTCGCAGTCGACGAAAAAGGTCGCAGTTGTTGAAAAGGTCCCCTTCGTTGAAGAGGTCGCAGTCGAGGAAAACGCCTCAGTCGAAGAAGAGGTCACAGTCATTGAAGAGGTCGCAGTCGAGGAATAGGTCGCAGTCGCTGTTCAAAGAGTTCGCAGTCGTTGAAGAGGTCGCAATCGAGGAAGAGGTCGCAGTCGTTGAAAAGGTTGCAGTCGTTGAAGAGGTCAGAGATCAGAGGAAGAAGTCACAATCGAGGAAGAGGTCACTTTCACTGAAGAGGTTGCAGTCGAGGAAGAGATCGCAGTCGCTCAGGAGGTTGCAGTCGAGGAAGAGGTTGCAGTCAAGGAAGCGGTTGCAGTCAAGGAAGAGGTCGCAGTCGCTTAGGAGGTCACAGTCGAGGAATTAGTCGCAGTCGAGGAAGAGGTCGTAGTCGATAAAGAGTTCAAAATATAATGTTGATTTCCAAATATAATGTTGGATTAAAGACACTTTTAAGTGAGGGCCTTTCGGAACCTGAATTTTATGGTGACTTAGTTTACAAATTTAAGAAACTTATAGGAATTAATGATTTTTCTTTTTTAGTTCAGAAAAAATCATAACACGTTACAGACGTATAGGTTATAACTTGAATGTTATGCGACAGTCTGCATGCTTAATTTTTAACCCAATCATGGTTGATAACTATGCTGCCTTCTTTAATTGCACGCCGGTGGATCGGGCGTCAGACTCTATGATGGCCCCGACTTAAAGCTATTCATTTTAGTTGGTTGGGGCCGGAGCTTCTTGTCTGTTGCTTGGCCCACCGGGGTTCAACTGGTGTTTTTCTTTTGCTCCGGAGTTAGAAGGTTATTCGACCTCTGGCCGAAAATGGCAGATTTCGGTTGATGAGGAGGGAGAGTAGTTGGTGGAAGTTTTCAAAGCCGATTTGCAGCCAGTTTACTACCACCTCCGACAAAAACTATGTCTGCTAGATAACAGAACTCTGGAGCATTCTCAACTTTTTCGTCATCAATCTGAACGTACTTCGCTAGTCTTCCATCTAAAGGGTGCGCCATTCCTAGTCAGCGAGCATATCTGAAGGCAGGATAAGGGCGCAAGGGACCTTTGATTCCACTGCATTTATGATTTCAAACGTTACCCATACTCCAACATAACAATTATGAGGACGAAAAATAATTACAGCATTAGTGTCGCATTGTAACTATGAGTAACGATGTGTAATATAAAATCACTGGATGGCTTAACTTATCTTAACTTTACTGGCGCCAAATCTCACCTTCCGATTCTGCAATGGTTCACAACATTCAGTTAGTAGTTGGGCCACCCAGTGCTATTTAAAATTTCTGTTTCATTTGTTCCCTAAAATCCCCTAAACAACCAGAACTGTCCTGCGCTCTGTAGCGTACCAACTGGGTCTTCATGTGTTTCATAGAAAGGACACCAAGAGTTTGTGATCGATTTAATATTTTTCTGTTTTTCATATAAAGTAATTGTAATACCAGGACATGCATGAGTATTTGTGAGTATTTCTAAGTACCTTTGACATATCAACAGTGATCGGGCGTAACGCGTGCAACGTTAGGAAGTTTTAAAAGTGTTTCCAATAAATTATCAATCCTTTCGTATCCTGCATAACATGACAAACCGGAGACTTTCCATCGTATCTTCGCATACCAACAATGCCCACTTGATATTAAACTGCAAAAATTGATCTTGACTAAATGCGCTACCATCATCGTGAGTCATCTAATTACAATAAAGGATGTTCATCTTATAGTATGTTTATAATGATAATATATACATCGCAGCTTTCCTTCGCACGTTCGTGGCAAAACACCTTTTACATAAATATTCATATATTCATGAATCATGAGCCTCGTCTAGTGGAATCAGTTTTACGTAGACTTAAATTAGTCGAACAGGAGAAGAGAGCTGAGTACGAATTAAGTCCATAGCAGGCGAAACTTTTATCTCAATTGTAGTGCACTAGGGTTAAAACATTTGTTATCGTCTGCTCCAGCATTTACTGCTGCGTCCTCATTACGTAAATATGCCCATGCAATATACAGAGATTTTTAAAGTTGTAAAAAAATGAAACTTTTCAGTAGAAAATATTGGATATGTTTCTTATTTTTTGCTCCAAAACATAGATTGTGGGTACACGTTAGAACCGCTTCGCAGAGGCGGTTCTAATGAGTACCCACAATCTATGTTTTGGAGCAAAAATAAGATAAATAGGTAGACCCCTGCATACCCCAGTTTTGCTATATAAATGTGGGGTTTGAGGGGATACACATTTCACGGACATGTTTTCCTGATCTTAAGCTACAAGTTCATGGCAAATGTCTCCACGGTCCAGGGTCGTCAAGCATTTCTGAAGCGGGAACCGTTATATTCGACATATTTAGATTTATTTTCTTAACGTAGGCGAATTCTTATTTGAAAAACGAGAAAGGAGTAATGGTATCCTGCCGTGTACCCCATTACTTTGGCATAGCAAATCTAAGCCATAAATTGTTTATATATCTGCTCCAAAACGTAGATTGTTAGTACTAGTGAGAACTGAGGCGGTTCTTACGTGCGCTCACTCTCTATGTATAGACAGTGTATATAAGTTTTAACTGATTTGTTTTGTCTGTTACTGCTCCAGAAACAGTTGCGTATCACATGCTTTCGTAATGAAAATTCTTCCCATATTAGCCAAATTCATCATATTACGTCCCATTGGTTGCGCTTCGATTTATTATTCTAATAATTCTAATATTATGACGTTGTCGTTTACTCCATACAACCTAATGAACACGTCACCATGTGCATATTATCTAGTCATACTTTATGTCAGAGCTTTAAGCCATGTAAAGCAGCACTGAGTTTAAAACGTAGCATTTCATAACGAACTATAAAACAGCATAACAAACAGGTTTACGCACATAAAACAGTTTAAGGCCCCCCCCCCCGTGACTGAGCGGCTAGGAGCGCTGTATCTTAATCATTCGATCATCTCAACGCTTTGTCTGGTGTCTGTTCGAGTCCCGCACTGGCCACATGTGAGACAAACCAAGTTCAGCTGGCGGGTGTGCCAGGTCGTTTTCCTTGGGGTTCTCCCGTTTTCGCCCCACCTACCGATTGACCTTTCTCATATGAGCTGTAATAAGTTTGAAAGGGACATAAAACTGAATAAAAAAATATTCTTGCATAGATATCTATGTGCATAGCTGTTTGAGGCCGATTTCGATTGGTCGAAAGCCGTGTTCAAACAGCAAAACCCATGTTCAAAATATGAAATTCACGTGCCGTTTGAACATGGGTTTTGGGCGACGTCATTGGTCAATGCGACGTGACGTCATGTGTTTCGTAGAAACAAAATGGCCGACGTTGAAGAAGCTCCGCTGTTTTCGGTGAGTTTTTACGTTGCTAATGTTATTTTCAAGAGATTTTAAGTGGATTAGTGTGAAAATGCAAGAAAAGCGATCAACCATGGTTTGTTTCAGTGTTCAAACATTCGCTGGATCACTCGGAAGGTGTTTGAACACGCGGCCTGCGGCCTTGTGTTCAAACACCTTCCTCGTGATCCATCGAATGTTTGAACACTGAAAACCATGGTTGATTCCTATACTGACATGTCTTTCTCCACTGTCAGACATGGCGCAGTTACAGCTTGTCCCTCAAATATGCTTACCAGACTCTTGAACTCATGATAGCGTATTGGGATCCTCAGTTCATTGGATTATTAGAATCTTATATTGGATTCTGTTCTAGATGGAAGTTTCAAACCCAAGGGATGACCGTGCTGAGCGGAACCGAGGTTCCGCTCAGCACGGTCATCCCGAGGGTTGGAAACTTCCATCTAGAACAGAACACCATATTAGATTCTTTTTCTTGCACAACAACCCCCAAAATCTGGTTTATTTCAAGGTTTTGCGTAATTTTTTGGCGCACTTAGCCTGGGTGAGAACACCTGGGTGAGATGCAATTTTATCACCCAGGCAAAAAGTGTGGCAATTTCTGTCTGGTGTGCAAGAAAAGCTTTTCCGCGCGTAAACTCGTACCTGAATGACTGCCCATAGTTGACAGTTCTGATTGTAGGTATTTAGGCTATAGGTATTTTGTACCAGAAAGAATACTGAGATTTTAGTCGCAATAAGAACCCGGAGTTATACCAGGGATAAATTGGTTATATACTAATAGCTTGTTCACAAGGATTGTTGGGAGATTACCCTTCAGAGTACTAAACATGGTACGTTTATAGCCATTTTAAGAATAATTTGTTTGTCCTTGTTTTGACTAGTTAGAGATTCACAACCAGGACAAAATGTTGTGAACCACTACAGAAGCTGTGGGTGAGGTTAGGTACCTGTTAAATCGAATTAAGCCCGCCAGTAATTTTATATTACTGATCGTTCCAAGGCGATACTTCTGTGGTGGTTCTGATTGTTTCATGTCTTGGTGTTTAAATTTTTGTGCTGTTTGCGCCTTACGTACGTTTTCAAATTTTTAATTAAGTTTATGTAGCCGAGTGGCCTTTTATTGGCAAAATAGCTGCTAATCGGCTTACGATATGTTTTTATGATATAAGTACCTGATTGTTAATTTAGTTTTTTTCCCACCTTTTTTGGAGTGGGAATCTTTTTTCTGATTGCAATTTTTCCTGATCGTTGCCGACTTGTAACTTTCTAAAGAGTGTTCAAAATTATTTGACCCTGTTAAGGTTTGTGTCTTTTATTTAGACTTCCCTTGGGTAAAAGTTTGAAATTGCTGCATGCACATATTTATCTGGCTACCGTGGGCGGTTTCTAAAAGGTCACTGATGAGGGTTCATTCCCCGAAATCGCGCAATATGGCTCATGCTATCTATCTTTGAACGTTTTCACTGCTTCCAAAGGATCTGACTTTTATATTTTATTTAGAATACCATTAATTAAGCTAGAGGAATGGTCATTCAATGATTGATAACAATCCTGAGAGCTCTATATTGCAGGTTTAGTAAAGCTATTCAGTGTTCAAAACATTCACGTTTTGAAACATACCTCTAAGCAATGTTTGAATTATTTGACCCCGTTTAGGAATACGTCTTTGATTTAGACTTCTCGTGTAAATTTTCGAAATTACAGTACAATAGTCTGGCTTTCGTTGCCGGTTTTAAAAAGGCTACTGATGAGGGTTCATTACCCGAAATCCATACTGTATCTCCATTTGAATGTTTTTTCTGCTTCAAAAGAACCAATCATTTATATTTTCTTCAAGTTTCAATTTCTCTGAATTTGCCTTGCTACATAAAATTCCATGTAAGGGAGCAATGTCACCAGTCGTCGTGCAGCTAATTGTATCTGTGAGTCCTCGTTTTTGATTCATCATGGTACTTATCATAGTTAATTTTGTGTGCCTTGATGATTCATTGACTTATTGGATATATGCCAAGAGGACAGAACAAATATTTAAGTGTTGTAAAGCACTGCAGAATCCGAGGATGAAGTTTCAACTTCAATCACACAGAAAACTCAAGGAACTTATAGACGCATATTGCCCTGTAAAACTGGTCTTAGCCTTACCTCTAACTTTATATAACTGATCTTTCCAAGACGGTACTTCTGTTGTTTATATTTTCATGTTTTGGTGTTAAATTTTTGTGCTGTTTGCACCTTATGTACTGTACTGTACGTTAACATATATTTAGTTAAATTCGGGTAATTGAGTTAACACATATTGGGAACAGAGGCTCACTCGACTTACGATGTGTTGGCACCTGATTGTATATTATATTTTTCATACCTCAGTTTTCAAAAGATGCTTTTTGTTCTGATTACTCAATTTCCTGATCATGGCTTACATTTACCTTTCTGCTTGCACCTGATTAGAGTAGATGCGTTTTTTTCTCTCTTTCAGGCATATAAAAACATTCTAAGATGGCGTCTTTTCGCATGTCAGCACGTTCAGTGGCGGATAACGACGCTATAAGTTGGGCCAATCACGACGATGCAGGTAAACCACATGCCTATGCTATGAATGGCACTTAGTTTTGTTCAAAACATTGATTCTTGGTACACATAAGAACCGCCTCGGCGAGGCGTCTAACGAGTATATACAATCTCTGTGATGGAGCAAACATAAGAAAAAAAAGTAAACCCCTGTTAATCCCAGGATCTAACAATTATATTTTATTTGCTATTACTGCAGCTGGTGTTGTGCCGTGTGGCGGCCCTAAAAAGTATCCCCGTACATCATCCATAGTGCAGATTATATTTTTCTTTTGATCCTTTGGGATCAGTGAGAATATTTGGAGTATTTCAAATTTATTGTACGCTAAGAACAATCTTCTTAACAGTATTTTGATTATTTGGCGCCTTTGGGAATAAGAGTCTTTGATTTAGACTACACTGGTATAAATTCTTGAAATTGCAGCAATAATGTCTGGCTTTCGCTGCCGGTTTTGTAAAGGGTCACTATTGAAGGTTCATTACCCGAAATTGTACAATATGGCCCACCTTTTCACTTTTAATGCTTTTACTGATTTCAAAGGATCTAACAATTATATTTTATTTTCTAAAGACAAGTTGGGTTTGATTAGGTTTACATTACATGGACATGTTATCATGATGATCATTCTTGCACAAATACTATTCGCAAACTGCTCGAATCGATTTTTATTTTGATCAGGGTAGTGTTTCAATCAGCAAAACCCCACCCTATAGATTCACTGTACACCGTAGAATCAGTAGAAGACACTGTACCTGTACCAGTGATTGAACACATTTTTAGGGCAAAATATGTGAGATAGTGGTAAGTATTTGCATGTTTTTGTGTTATAAGCTTTGTTTCTGTGCCATAGTTTTCAGTTGATCACTTTGGTACATGTTCTTGTTTCATCTTATGGTATACAAACCGCAAAAGGTGTTCGTTGGAGCTTATGGGGGCATTTGTTTTGGACGAGAGTTGTAAAACTGTTAAAAGTCGCTGCATTTTCTCATCTAGTTTTAAAATCAAACAATTTTGAGAAAATAAAATACGCCCAAAAGAAAGAAATACTTCGGAACGTTCAATATAAGAAAACTCGTGCAGATCCGCTTCATCGATTCCGAAATTTCGTACAATAAAGGACTGTACGTTCGAAATTCAGTGAAAGGAACTACTGTCCCAGTGAAAGAGAGGTATTGTACGAAGTAAAAGCCACACAATGTTAGAGTTTCTGTACCCAGTGATAGGTACAGTCGTTCAAAATTTTGTTAATTAGGATGTGAGCAATGCGAACGAGGCACTTGAAAAATGTGTAAATGTGTATTTTATCCTTACCTTATGTTGATAAACGATATATTTGAAAATGTTTTTAATATAATAATCAATTTTCTTTTCTGAACTTATTTTGATTCCCTCTTTGTACCTATTAGATTAACATCACATTCTATGTATAACTGTCTTCATGAGAGGTATCCGGAGCAATATACGTGTCTAAGAACAACCATTGCAGATGGAATCAATTAGCAAAAAGTGTGATTAAGCGCCTATATTTGATTTGTTTGCATACAGTACATGCAGTGGTCAAAACAGCTATTCTGGTGTGAACATTGTTCGGACAATGCTTTTGCACGAGTGGTCATAATAGCTACGCTGGCACGAGTATGGAACGCCAAAGCTGTCTGATGGTAAAGAATAAAAAACATTTGATTCATCATCGTCATTTTATCCTGCTCACATTTGATTATATGTTGTATAGTGTGCACTATATTATGAGAAAAGTCCATTAAATGTTGGACCAGGTCCTTTATAGTATGAAAAGTTTCATTATATGATGAGTAAATATCTTTATATTATGGTAAACTTACATTATATGATGAGTAAACATCTTTATATTATGGTAGACGTACATTATATGCTGATACAACCTCATTATATTATGTATGTTTCTAATTATATTATGGGCTATTGTCTTTATATGCAACAAGTTGATTATATCGTTCGATAACTTCATTATACGCGCAAACTTCATTATATGCGCAAACTTCATTATATGAAGTGACAACTACATTATATGATGTGGACGATGTTGCGAGAAGAAGAATTACATTGACACCGTTTAGATAGTTATTGTATACATGCCAGGACTACCGGAAATACTGTTGATTCTATCTATCTATCTATCTATCTATCTATCTATCTATCTATCTATCTATCTATCTATCTATCTATCTATCTATCTATCTATCTATCTATCTATCTATCTATCTATCTATCTATCTATCATCATGATCATGATCGATATTCATCATCATCATCATCTTCATCATCATCGTCATCATTATGATCTATCATCATCAATATCGATCATCATCATAATCATCATCATCATCACCATTATCATCATCATCATCAATATGATCGAACATCATCATCATCATCACCATGATCGATCATCATGATCCATCATCATCAACATCGATCATCAGAATGACGATCATCATAATGATCGATCATCATCGTCGATCATGATGATGATGATCGATCATCATGATCGATCATCACAATGCTGATCGATCATTATCATCATGATCGATCACAATCATCATAATCGATCAACATGATTATCGAACATCATTATCTTGATCGATCATCACGATCGAGTATCATCGTCGATCATCATAATCGATCATCATCATCATGATCGATCATCATCATGATCGATCATCATAATCGATCATCATAATCGATCATCATAATCGATCATCATAATCGATTATCATCATCATGATCGATCATCATCATCATCATCGATCATCATCATCATGATCGATCATCATCACGATCGATCATCATGATCGATATCGATCATCATGATCGATCATCATAATCGATTTTCATCATCATGATCGACCACAATCACCAACATCATCATCAACATTATCATCATCGATCATCATGATCGATCATCAATATTGATCAAAATGATCGATCATCATCATGAACGATCATCATTATCATGATCGATCATCATCATCATAATCGATCATCATCATGATCGATCATCATTACGATCGATCATCATAATCGATCATCATAATCGATCATCATCATCATGATCGCTCATCATGATCGATCACAATCATCATGATCGATCAGCAACATCATCATCATCGATCATCATGATCGCTTATCATCATGATCGATCATCATCATGATCGATCATCATGATCGATCAAAATGATCGATCATCATCATGATGTATTAACATTATGATCGATCATCATCATCTTGATCGACAATGACGATGATCGATCATGATGATGATGATGATGATCGATCATGATGATGATCGATTATGATGATGATGATCGATTATGATGATTGATTATGATGATGATGATCGATCACGATGATGATCGATTATGATGATGATGATGATCGATCATAATAATTATGATCGATCATCATGGCGATGATCGATAATGATGATAATCGATGATGATGATGATGATCGATCGATCTTCCTCATCATGATCGACAATTATGATGTGGATAAGATGATTAAGATCGATCATGATGATGAGGATGATCGATCATGATGATGATAATCGATCTTCATGGTGATGATCGATGATGATGATCGATCATGATGATGATGATGATGATGATGATGATGATGATGATATTCGATCATGATGATGATGATGATGATAGATAGATAGATAGATAGATAGATAGATAGATAGATAGATAGATAGATAGATAGATAGATAGATAGATAGATAGAAAGATAGATAGAAAGGTAGATAGATAGATAGATAGAAAGAGCGATACATACATACATACATTACATTACATTACATTACATACATACATTCATAGAAGTATGTCCGGTAGTCCCGGCATGTTTAAAATAACTTACTAAACGGTGTCAATGTAATTCAATATTGTCCACATCATATAATATTATATATATAATGTACATGTAGTTGTCACATCATAAAATAAAGTTTGCACAAACAATGAAGTTTGCGCATATAATGAATTTATCGAACCATATAATCAACTTGATGCATATAAAGACAATTGCCCATAATATAATGAGAAACATACATAATATCATGAAGTTGTATCAGCATATAATGTAAGTCTACCATAATATAAAGATGTTTACTCATCATATAATGAAAATTTTCTTAATATAAAGAACCTGGTCCAACATATAATGGACTTTTCTCATTATATAATGCACACTATACAACATATAATCAAATGAGAGCAGGATATATTGACGATGATGAATCAAATGTTTTTATTCCTTACCATCAGACAGCTTTGGCGTTCCATACACGAGCGTTATAGTACTTTTTTTCGCTAACTGTTTTTGCACTAAATGGGGTTGACAAAATGCAAAGGTAAATTGAGAAGATGTAATATACTAATATGGTTTACAAACTGTCCCATTATTCCTAAATAGGGCATATTTCTTCGCTTACAAGGCAATTTTACTCGCTAGCAGTTTCAATAACTTCGTACAGCCAATTGATATAACTGGGTACAAAAAATAAATCGACCTCTCTTTCACTGGGCCAGTAGTTCCTTTCACTGAATTTTGAACGTACAGTCCTTTATGGTTAGAAATTTCGATATCGATGGAGCGGATCAGCATGCGCTTTCTTATATTGAAAGTTCCGAAGTATTTCTTTCCTCTGCGCGTACTTTATTTTCTCAAAAATGTTTATTGCCTCCTGTATGCTCCCACAAACACCTTTAGCGGTTTGTCGACCATAAGGTGAAACAAGAACATGTACCGAAGTGATCAACTGAAAACTATGGCACAGAAACAAAACGGATAACACGAAAACATGCAAAATACTAACCACTATCTTGCATTTTTTTGCCCCAAAAATGTGTTCAATCACTGGTACAGTGTCTTTCACTGATTCTACGGTGTACAGTGAATCTATAGGGTGAAACCCGTGTTCAGATAATAAAATCAACGTACTATTTGAGCATGGGTTATGGCAAATGTTAATGCATGAAAAGGCGTGTTCAATCTTGCCAATGTCCTATTCTGCCTTTCAAGATTTAAATAAAAACGCATCAAACTTTTTAAGCTTTCCCTCAGCGATTTTTATAACCAATGGGCATTCTCTTCTGTACAGGTTCTGCCATTCTGGCATTTAGAATGTGCAAGGGATGTTATCCTAAACTTAAAATTTAAAATTCTAACTATTCTGTTGAACATTTTATGAGTGTGATGTTTCTTATGCATACTTTGCTTTGGTGCATTTTGAACGACAGATGTCTAATTTTTTGCATGTTGTATTACTCCAGATAATGTTTTAAAAGATATTACGAAAACATGCCCATGTAATAAAAAGAGATTTAAAAAAAAATGAAATTTCACCAGAAATATTTTGATATTTTTCTTATTTTGCTCAAAACATAGATTGTGGGTACACGTTAGGACCGCCTCGCCGAGGCGATTCTAACGCGTACACACAATCTATGTTTTAGTGCAAAATAAGAAAAATAGGTATACCCCTGCATATTCCAGTTTTGCTATATAAACGTGGGGTTTAAGGTGGTACACATTACACGGACATGTTTTCCTTATGATATTGGCAATAGACATGATTGATTGTCAATTTTGGAAACTCCATATACTTTACAAGAAATATTATCCCGCCTCTTCTGGCCAACATATTTTGATATTGGTATTATCTGAAAGTTGAATTAATAAAGCAATTATTACTATTGTCTAAAGCTTGTTACAAGGCTTGGCATTTGTAATGAGCAAGCAAACATGTCACATGATTGTCACATGATTGTAAATTTAGTTAAAATACTGTTGACAACTTTGTATGACAAGCGACATCCGTTAAAAGTATGATGACATCACATAGCATAGACTTTTTACAGAAAAGAACGCATTGAATTGGGGATGTACAAAATATGAAAAATTTTAGCAAACCCGATTAATTTTGGTACCAAAATCCCTTATGTTATAACTAAGAAAATAAATACCCACACTTTATGTTTTCTTTCACAAATAAGAAAGTAATAGGTGTTCGATATACTGAAGTGGTGTGCAGTAAGTAAACGGAAAAGGCAGAAGCAATCCAAAATGTTATTTTTTTCACATGCGACATATAAAATATAACTTTTTTCACATGTGAAAATATAACATTTCAAATATATGTTATATCTGATAAATGTTTCTCTATATTTCATGACTTAGTATAATAATAAAAGAGACTGAAGTCGCCCGAAAATTGTCAAAACACCTCTTATAACTTTTTTTTTTCTAAAAATGGGTGGCCTCAAACTGCATGCACAGTAATCAATGAAATAAAGTTTGTTTTTTTTTTATTGCTCTATTCATCTACCGTTCAGATAAAATATGTTGACCATTAGAAACAAGATAATTTTTCTTGCAAACATGAGGGTACATTGTAGTTTTTCGAAAGTGACTAACAAGTATGTCTATTGACTGTAATACATACAATTTTCTTAAGCAAGGGCTATAAATGTTTGTTTTGAGACTTTACGTCCCAGTCAACAATTTTTCAGTCATGTCGGGACGGGCCAACGGTTCCTGAGTTTAACCTGTACTGTGTAGAGTCACTGTGTCTTGTTCAGGGACACAATACTGGGCTGCTTGTGGGGATCGAACCAAATACCTCTCGATTCAGAGTCCGATTCTCTACCACTACGCAACCGCGCTGGCCTGTCATTTTAAATGATAACATTTACTAATCTATCACAGGGTCGCCCCAATTATCGGTTGTCGTTGCCAATAGAAGCCGATTGTCATTGCTGGTTCCGTCCTTAACCCATATTTGACGAATGGACTCTCCCATCATTATCAATTGGATGAGTCCACTTCATTTTTAGGGGTGTTAGTAGTGATTTATATTTTTATAACATTTTTCGATGAAAATTCTCTGTGCAAACAGAATGGCCCCAGATGGGACGCCGCGTTCTGCGGCGTCACATCTGGGGCTATTCTGTTTGCCTATGTCCCATAAAAGGGACGCCAGGCTTAAAAGAGTTAAGTGTTTGTGTGTAGTAATTACACCAGATTACGTTGGTCGCGTTGAAAGTGCTGGTAGAGGTCTTTGTTGGACAAGAGGGTCGCTGGCGCTCTTATGGGTGACATATTGTATTTTATCTATTGTAGGGTCATCCTCGTCATCGTCAACAAGTTTCTTTAGGCGCCACTTGAAACTGATTGCCCTTATAGTGTTGATTGTCGCCGCCCTAATAGGTGCTATTGTGGTGGTGGTGGTGGTGGTGGTGGTTCCAGCGAAAGCGTCAGTTTCGACGGTGAGTCTTGTAAATAAAACACGATTCTTGTATATAAGTGTTTCTTTTTCCAATCAGGAAAACATGTCCGTGCAATGAATACCCCCGTAAACCCCACTTTTATATAGTAAAACTGGGGTATGCAGGGGTATACCTATTTTTCTTATTTTTGCTCCAAAACATAGATTGTGGGTACTCGTTAGAACCGCCTCGGCGAAGCGATTCTAACGTGTACCCACAATCTATGTTTTGAGCAAAAATAATAAAAATATCAAATTTTTTCAGCATAAAATTTTCAATTTTTAAAGCTTAAAAGATATTTGTATATTAACATGGGCAAGTTTTCGTAATGTTGTGTTTCTTTTTCCTCCCTCCGATACTGGTATTCAAAGCGTGTTTTTTACGTTTTTACCTGATTCATCTATAATTCAGAAATGCTAGTACTAACACACAACTCTGATCGCGTTGCATATTAAGGATATCTAAAGAACGGTGGTCTTTCAGCTATCTCATCTTAGTCGTTACAAAAACATGCCAATGCAAATAACACGTAACATGGGCAAGTTTTCGTAATGTTGTGTTTCTTTTTCTTACCTCCGCTATTGGTATTCAAAACGTGTGTTTGCGTTTTTACCTGATTCTTCTATAGTTCAGAAATGCTAGTACTAACACACAACTATGATTATGTTGCACATTAAGGGTATCTTAAGAACGGTGGTCTTTCAGCTATCACACCCTAGTCATTACGAAGACATGCCAATGCAAATTACATATATTTTACCTATAAAGTTTGAAAAAAATCATTTGAATACAAGCATGCATATGATACCATGGTATCCTGATCTGCAATTCTTCTATTGATTATCATCTTGACGCGACGCCATAAGTGATTGTTCATTTTTCCATAACAGTTTATTTTACAGTTTGTTGCAGCAGTTCTAAGTTATGAGGTTTTGCTCTTTATTTCAGAAACAAGAAGTAGGTAAGTATTCTTTAAATAAAGTTTTATATTGAGTTATTTATATGTATTTGCTCTCTGATAAGCGCCCTTTAACGAATATATGCTGAACAAAAGTGAAAACGCTACACATTATTTCTTACACGAATGTTCACCCCAGATTTAATTTTATTGCATATGATATTAGAATATTCCAGTTTTTGCTGATTCGTCAAACCAAATAACCCGTACTATAGGCATTTTAAGAAGTTGATGGTAAGAAAACAAAAAGTGCAATATACTAATGATAAACTGTAGATAAACTTGTATTTGAGAACTTCTATTAGACTACCTACAAATCAATAATGCTACATCTCCCTCCTTAAGTTTAAATTTTATAATGTTTGAGTAATTTTTACAATTCAAATTAGTCTTGAAAATGTTTGTGCTTCTGGCTAGTCTATACAATGATTATAAGTTTTTGTTTGTGTTCATGTTCCCACACAATTTCCGATTACTTACAGCCCCTTACACTCGAGTTTGCCGTTTGAGCATTTGCATTACACAAAAAGACCATGCGTTCTAAAGATGTGAGTTTCTTTTCATGTTGTCCACAAAGACATCTGGATTGATCTGCTGATTTGAATGGCAGTGTCAAACTAAATGACATTTAAAACGGCAAGCTCAAGTGAAAGTTTTATCTTACTATGTAGAATTTCGGCCATGTAGAAACAGATAGGTAACTGCTAAAGTTGATATAATTCTGCTTTTGTCCATATCCTATTTCAAATGTGTGTTCTTTGTATGCATTGTATATGTATATGTTGTGCAAACAATTTTGAAATAAAAATGTGCTTTAACCAAAAAATTACAATGTTTTTATCAGAAGAGATGACAACATTACCTTAACATAAAGGCCGAATAGATTTTAAGAACATCTGGCACCTGGAACACTGTTTCATTTTTAGCTCAACTGCACGAAGTGCATAGAGCTATTGCAGTCACCCCGGTCGTCCACGTTCCCGTTCCCGTGTGCGTTCCCGTTCCCGTTCCCGTTCCCGTGCGCGTCACACTTGCGTTAAAGTTTTCTAGAAGTCCATATCTTGACAACCACTCATCAGAAAGCATTCAAACTTGGACGATAGATACCCTGTAGGGTTAGCTTTCATTCCATGGCATCGGGCCCCTGAGTCCAGCCTGGGGGTGGGGCTGGAGGTTAAAATCTAGAACACCTTAAAATATAGCTATTATTGTGTTAAAGTTTTCTAGAAGTCCATATCTTGACAACCACTCATCAGAAAGCATTGATACTTGGGCCATTAACACCCTGTAGGGTCGGCTTTCATTCCATAGCATCAGGTCCCTGGGTCCATGCCAGGGGGGGGGGGGGCTAGAGGTTAAAATCTAGAACACCATTAATAATAATGGCTTTTCTGTGATATTGTATTCTAGAAGTCTATATGTTGAAAACATTTTATCAGAGGGCTTTCATACTGGGACCATAGGTACCCTGTAGGGTTGAGTTTCATTTCATGGCATCGGCTCTCTGGGTCCATGCCTGGGGGGTGGGGCTGGAGGTTAAAAACTAGAACACTGTAAAAATAGATGTACTGCTGTGTAACTTTTACAAGGAGTCAATATCTTGACAACAACTTAATATCATAAAGCATCAAAAGTAGATGAATAGGAGAAAGTCTGCATCTACTGTCAATAGGTATTGGAAAGGCACAGTACTAATTTCCCCCATACCGATAACATGTGATGACGTAGCAGGGCTGAAACGGTGTTACTATAAATAGAAACGGCTCATGGGATAGGTAAATCGCACCTCAGTAGCGCCATCTGTATCGCACAGCAGGCATAAAATTGGCGATAATTGATCCTGTTGTTAGATTAATTAATGTTGTGTCCAGGCCGTTATCATAAATCCTAAACGTAGCATAGAAATGCACTGCAATTTAATTCGTTTTGAGAAAAATGAAGGTATTGTTAAAACAAGTGTGGCTTGGACAGATATCTAAACGTCCACCGCCAAGAGTAAGCAATCCTCTCTCATTTTCTTGTTTAATCATGCATTCAGTTTCAGTCTCTTTTCCCGTTTTATCTATCTGGGCTGTTGTTGCGCTTCCTATTGACTTGATCTGTTTTTCAGAGAAAAAAAAAAACACAAAAAAACATTGCACAGTAAATATGAAAAACGCAAGCAAATCGCACATTTTCACCTTCCGCCATACATTTGTATATTGTGTAATTTGCATTTCCTTTGAAAATGTCAAGCAGTGTTTCCCACAATGCAAATGAAAGTTGAACAGAAAAGCGGAGATTGTTTCTTGCTTCTTTTACATTGCAAGCATACATTTCACCAAAAGTAGTCACAATCTCACTAAAACTGTTTTGATTAAATAATAACTTTGTCATAATGCAACATTCTTTCATTGATTATATGCATCTCTTTAGACAGATGCTCACTCATATACGCCCTTAAATCTTCCGCCATTTGTGATTACATGTAGTTATTTAAATGCAGTTGCAAAGATTTATCGTGCTCCGAAGTTTTGGGGTGCGTTAGTTGATATTTAAATATTTTATTAACATTCATTTATATATCGAGCCATACCACCACGAGCGCTGATTATCAGGTACATGTTAATTATTATTTATACGAGTCCATGTAATCGTTGATTAACTCCTGCTGCTAAGTCGACATGTTCTCTTCGCAATGACTGCTCTAATTATAGAACAAATATCTGCGCGGGAAGCCGGGGAAATTAGTCACATGTGTTTCCGAAAACTATTGCCGATGCAGGCTTTCGCCTTCATAGGCTTTTGAAAGCATTCATACTTCGTACACTTTAGGTTCCTTGGCATCCAACCGGGTAGGAGTCAGGGGGGCGGGGCTAGAGGTCAAAATCTAGAACACCGATTTTTTTTTTCTTTTTATTTCTTAATAGAAACAACTTAGGAAGATGGTTGGTCATTCATCTTTTGTCTTTTTGACACTGTCTTGTGTGTCACGACGGTAAGGGTCGGTTGACCTACTTTCCATGGTTCAGTGATTTTGCCTTATATCTTGACACTCAATTAGTATATTTTCATACTTTTTTCAGATTATGAGTGAGTATGACCAGACCTTTGACCCCAATATACTTATAGGTCATTGTGACCTAATTTCACGGTTCAGTGATTTTGCCTTATATCTCGGTACTCAAATGGTTTATGAACAAACTTCTTTCAAAGTATGTTTGCTTATGACAAGACCTTTCACCCTGAAGTAGTCCTAGGTCACTGTGACCTAATTTCACGGTTCAGTGATTTTGCCTTATATCTTGACACTCAATTAGTATATTTTCATACTTTTTTCAGATTATGAGTGAGTATGACCAGACCTTTGACCCCAATATACTTATAGGTCACTGTGACCTGATTTCACGGTTCAGTGATTTTGCCTTATATCTCGGTACTCAAATGGTTTATGAACAAACTTCTTTCAAAGTATGTTTGCGTATGACAAGACCTTTGACCCTGAAGTAGTCCTAGGTCACTATGACATAATTTCACGGTTCAGTGATTTTGCCTTATATCTTGACACTCAATTAGTATATTTTCATACTTTTTTCAGATTATGAGTGAGTATGACCAGATCTTTGACCCCAATATACTTATAGGTCACTGTGACCTAATTTCATGGTTCAGTGACTTTGCCTTTTATCTCAGCACTCAAGTGGTTTAAGAACAAACTTCGTTCACACTATGTTTGCGTGTAAAGTAGTCCTAGGTCAATATGACCTGATTTCACGGTTCAGTGATTTTCCTTTATATCTCGGTACTCAATTGGTATATGGACATACTGCTTTCAGGATATGTATGAGTATGACAAGACCTTTGACTGTAAAGTATTCCTGGGTCACTGTGACTTAATTTCATGGTTCAGTGATTTTGCCTTTTATCTCGACACTCAGTTGGTATTTTTCATACTTCTTTCTGATTATGAATGAGTATGACCAGACCATTAACCCAAACATACTTATAGGTCACTATGACCTAATTTCATGGTTCAGTGATTTTGCTTTATATATCAACACTAAATAGGTATATGATCATATTTCTTTCACATTATGAGTAAGTATCACTAGACCTTTGACCCTGAAATACTTATAGGTCAGTGTGACCTTATTTCACGGTTCAGTGATTTTGCCTTGTGTCTTGGCACTCAGTTGATATATGAACACACTTCTTTCACAATATGAGTGAGACCTCTAAATCTTAGGTAGTTATAGTTAACTTCCATGGTTTAGTGATTTTCCCATATTGCATCAAGGCAAAAAGATGTATGGGTTACTGGTCGGGTTTGGCCTTATGTTTGACAAAGGTCAGAAGCAGTCGAGCACGCTGTCCTGCGACAGCTCTTATTAAAATAGAATTAGAATTTACCTGATTTACACACCAACTCCATTGGCCTAAATGCTGAAACGGCAAACTCGAATGAAAGGGGCTGTATCTGATTACAAGTTTAGTATTCGTTTTACTACACTAGGATTCTGAAATCATCGGCCTTGATCATAAATCCAAATATTCATTTTTTTTAACATTTGAGAATGTATCATTCCATTAACTGTTTAATAAGAAATAACCGTCATGATTTCTAAATGCTTTTAATACAATATTTACACTACATAATCAGAAAAACATTGAAGAAACAGAGATATGTTACATGACTTTGTTGCCACCCGAATATCAATGGCCGTTTACTAAGTCCTCGCCTGTACTTGCTCTGTCGAAGCTAGTACTGTTAGAACAGCCTCAAAGAGGTGACCCACACGATTACCACCAATTTATGGTTTGGATTACAAATTAGAATATAGTTGTATCCCTGTACACAAAAGTGTTACGATATCATTCAAGAATTTACGACAATGATTCAATTACACTTTATTCTTAACACCTATAATAATCACTAAAGCTCTGCCCATCACGAAACCATACCCCATTGAACCCAACTTTTACATAAGAAAACTTGGGTATGCAGGGTAAACCTATTTTTTTCTTATTTTGAAAAAAAAAATAGATTGTTTGTACCCACAATCTACGTTTAGAGCGAAAATATTAAAAATATAATTTTTTTTTTTCCTAGTTTTTTTTCTGGTGATTTTTTACAGCAGGAAAAATCTCTGAATATTGCTAGACAAGTTTTCGTAATGTCTGCCTATGTTTTCTTCACTTACATAGATACGGGTGAATGGGGAGAATGGGGCCTCTGGTCCAACTGTTCTGCAGTCTGTAACGGAGGTCACCAACATCGAAGCAGGTCATGTGTCAGTGACGCATTCAACTGTGAGGGTGATAAAGATGAAAATAGGACATGCGATTTAGAACCTTGTCCTGGTAAGTCACCAGATGAGGAACAGAGGAAATTACATGTAACAGAGAAAATTGCCCTAGTTGGTTGGTTGGTTGGTTGGTTGATTGGGGTTTAACGTCCCACCAACAGCTAAGGTCATATGGAGACGAGACCTCGGTTTATAGTCCCATCCGACGGACTGGAGAAGCCCGGGATCGAACCTGCGACCCCTGGTTTACAAGGCGAGTGACACAACCACTGCACCACGGAGGCTTCTGAAAAATGCCCTAGTAAGTCACCGCATTAGAACAGATATTAGGGCATGTCACGGAGAAAATTGTTCTAGTTAGTATATATAAATGGTCTATGATAAAGATAGCCACCATGCCCATATATGGTAAAATCTCAAAAAAAAAGAAAGAAAAAAAAAAGAAAAAAAAAGAAAACTGAGATCCTTTAATATATGAGTCATACCGCGGTTTCGTCTACTCAAGCTTCATTAGTGGCCGTTTTGATATGGCAACATGGAGCCAAAGTGAATTACTATAATTTAGCAATTTTCAACAGGATAGCCACTACAAAGACAAGAATTATCCAAATTGAACCAGACATATTAAACATTGGTTAGAAAATGCATTTAAATCGATGATAATTTTCTGATTTCGTAAAATATCTCCACTGACTTGAAAGGATAAAAGGAAAATATAATCTGCACTATGGATGATGTACGGGAAGATGTTTTAGGGCGGCCACTCCGCACAACAACGTAAAACTGAGATCCTTTTTTATGGAACCGATGGACCGATTTCAATGACACTTTTTATGTAGCATAAGGGACTCTCATCCATCGTATTATTTATAAATCATGACCGTGGGTTGACCTTGACCTATTGAAAAGCAAGGTTAAATAGTGTTACATTGGCTTTTAAATGGGAAAATTTGAAATCATGGGATTTTCCAGAAACTGCTGTAAACTGTGACCTGAAAATAAGAAGATACACACATTTTACAGTATTAATAGATATGTGCTTATTTGAGGTCAAGTCTCTTTCTGATTACGCCTTTTCCTGATCATTGCCTACTAGTTCTTATATTTATAATTGATCCACAAAGGAGAGGCCTATTTATAATAGGCCATCGTTCTGATTGACTTTTGTTGCTTCAAGACGAAACCACAACAGGCGTAATACTCACATGTATCTTAATTATTTGACATTGAAAGAAAGTTGAACCAATAAAATAAAAAAAAATATCCTTTCTTTTTGCTCAAATTCCTTATTTGTTTCATTTGATGCTTCACTTCAACAATGAACAGATTAGATTGTGTCTGGACCCTAGGTTATGCTAATCACATTGCCTCTAGGCAAGCCTTCATGGGACGTATTACTAGTACAGAGTGAATATATAGTGACTGGCAGTAACTGTTCATCTTAAATCAGCGGAAGAGGAAGAATAACTGCAGAAATATTGCCTTTCTTATACTTCAGGAAATAAATAAGACATAAGAAAGAAAATGTCTAGCAATGACCATGATCTGGTGCATTCAGAATCAAATTCTTACATGAAAAACAAAAATGCAAATAGGCACTGAAGAAAGAGAACACCTGGTTAACTTGAGTGAGCAGCTTGAGATGATGAGCAGCTTGAGATGATTTAGCAACTATCTATTCTTAAAACTACCCATAAGCATTGTCCAGGAAATTGAACAATCACAACCAACATCATATCATTCTGTCAAATGGGAAATAACCAATGTTTTCTTCACTTACATAGATACGGGTGAATGGGGAGAATGGGGCCTCTGGTCCAACTGTTCTGCAGTCTGTAACGGAGGTCACCAACATCGAAGCAGGTCATGTGTCAGTGACGCATTCAACTGTGAGGGTGATAAAGATGAAAATAGGACATGCAATTTAGAACCTTGTCCTGGTAAGTCACCAGATGAGGAACAGAGGAAATTACATGTAACAGAGAAAATTGCCCTAGTTGGTTGGTTGGTTGGTTGGTTGATTGGGGTTTAACGTCCCACCAACAGCTAAGGTCATATGGAGACGATACCTCGGTTTATAGTCCCATCCGACGGACTGGAGAAGCCCGGGATCGAACCTGCGACCCCTGGTTTACAAGGCGAGTGACACAACCACTGCACCACGGAGGCTTCTGAAAAATGCCCTAGTAAGTCACCGCATTAGAACAGATATTAGGGCATGTCACGGAGAAAATTGTTCTAGTTAGTATATATAAATGGTCTATGATAAAGATAGCCACCATGCCCATATATGGTAAAATCTCAAAAAAAAGAAAGAAAAAAAAAGAAAAAAAAAAGAAAACTGAGATCCTTTAATATATGAGTCATACCGCGGTTTCGTCTACTCAAGCTTCATTAGTGGCCGTTTTGATATGACAACATGGAGCCAAAGTGAATTACTATAATTTAGCAATTTTCAACAGGATAGCCACTACAAAGACAAGAATTATCCAAATTGAACCAGACATATTAAACATTGGTTAGAAAATGCATTTAAATCGATGATAATTTTCTGATTTCGTAAAATATCTCCACTGACTTGAAAGGATAAAAGGAAAATATAATCTGCACTATGGATGATGTACGGGAAGATGTTTTAGGGCGGCCACTCCGCACAACAACGTAAAACTGAGATCCTTTTTATGGAACAGATGGACCGATTTCAATGACACTTTTTATGTAGCATAAGGGACTCTCATCCATCGTATTATTTATAAATCATGACCGCTGGTTGACCTTGACCTATTGAAAAGCAAGGTTAAATAGTGTTACATTGGCTTTTAAATGGGAAAATTTGAAATCATGGGATTTTCCAGAAACTGCTGTAAACTGTGACCTGAAAATAAGAAGATACACACATTTTACAGTATAAATAGATATGTGCTTATTTGAGGTCAAGTCTCTTTCTGATTACGCCTTTTCCTGATCATTGCCTACTAGTTCTTATATTTATAATTGATCCACAAAGGAGAGGCCTATTTATAATAGGCCATCGTTCTGATTGACTTTTGTTGCTTCAAGACGAAACCACAACAGACGTAATACTCACATGTATCTTAATTATTTGACATTGAAAGAAAGTTAAATCAATAAAATAAAAAAAAAAAATCCTTTCTTTTTGCTCAAATTCCTTATTTGTTTCATTTGATGCTTCACTTCAACAATGAACAGATTAGATTGTGTCTGGACCCTAGGTTATGCTAATCACATTGCCACTAGGCAAGCCTTCATGGGACGTATTACTAGTACAGAGTGAATATATAGTGACTGGCGGTAACTGTTCATCTTAAATCAGCGGAAGAGGAAGAATAACTGCAGAAATATTGCCTTTCTTATACTTCAGGAAATAAATAAGACATAAGAAAGAAAATGTCTAGCAATGACCATGATCTGGTGCATTCAGAATCAAATTCTTACATGAAAAACAAAAATGCAAATAGGCACTGAAGAAAGAGAACACCTGGTTAACTTGAGTGAGCAGCTTGAGATGATGAGCAGCTTGAGATGATTTAGCAACTATCTATTCTTAAAACTACCCATAAGCATTGTCCAGGAAATTGAACAATCACAACCAACATCATATCATTCTGTCAAATGGGAAATAACCAAAATTTGAAATATGCATAATACTATAGCCACATATTGTTATTCGAGATAGCATTATGAACAAGATAGTGGCGCATGACGGCAGAGTGGTAAAGCATTAGACTGGAAATCGAGAGGGCATTGGTTTGATCCCGGATGGCGGCACCTTGTCGTGTCTTTGAACAAGACATATTAGCCCCAGAGTAGTTGTTAATGCCCATGAAGAGGTGGCTTTTTCCCGACATGGCTGAAAAATTGTTGACTGGGATGTTAAACTTCAATACAAACAAACATATGATTATTATGAATAACAGATAACATATTGACATCAAATGAGAAACTGAAAGAAACATTAATGAAACGGGGACCTAAACTCACTCAAGGCCTGTTTGATAATTTTTGGTTAGTTCTAAAATCAGCTTAATTTAATTTTTGAACTTCACAAACAACAGCAGAAAAAACTACTTTTCATTCGGTCAGTGACTGTTATTCTTGACTATCAGGTGAGCGATCGTTTCCCTTGGGCTACTTGTTTGCTTAAAGTGTTCACGGTACTTATCTGAAGAATTAAGTTTTGTTCCCATGAATGGTACTTATCTGAGGAATTATGTTTTGTTTCCGTGAATGAGTTTTAGTGCGATTTCAGGTTGACGGGCGTGCTTGCCAGTTCAATTTCATGATTCAACGTTTTTTTTTTTTTTTTTTTTTTTTTTTTTTTTTTTTTTTTTTTGGGGGGGGGGGATGCGGCTGTGTGTGTGTGTGTGTGTGTGTGTGTGTGTGTGTGTGTGTGTGTGTGTCTTATTACAGTTTTTTTCTGGAGGAAACGACTTTTTTCTCTATTCCAGGAGACTGCTCTGATGCCACAACTAAACATCATATCAGCGGAGTTTATATAATTTACCCCTGGGCAAACCTGACAATGCCTAAACAAGTATACTGCGAGATCTCTGATGATGGTGCATGGACGGTATGTACGCTTGTATTACACTTAACAAAGCTGTATAAGCTCCATTCCAGTGGTACCACCTTCCATCAACAGCAATATGTATAAAAGTTTTGGTATCATGGAAGACTCCTTCCTTATTAATATGGATTTTAAAACAATTTCAATTCTTTATTCAGATTGCCAAATACATTTTAGCGCATCTACAAAACATTCAATACAAATACACAAATACACTATCTTGACATACGTTATCGTGAGTACTGAATGACCGCAAAGCAAATGTTGAGGAATGAAACACATCAAATAGAATCAAGTCAGTTTCCAAGCCCTGCTTTAGATCATTGCGCCATTATATATTGAACACACGTTGAAAGGCTATGTATTGTTTTGTTCTTGTTTTGCACGAATAATTATCCAAAATCCGATTTTATCGCAACATATTTAAAATACACATATGAATGTCCTTATTTGTCTATTACTTACACATTGAATCCTTTTCTCGCAAAGTGAATTTAGCGGGCCAAAAGACATTTCAAGAAAATTGGAGCCAGAAAACAACGTGACAAACCAGTAGCACATGAAACAGATCTCGCCTAAATAAGCGCTTGAAATCGGTTGTTGTTTCCGTGCACTGACGATATCGTGCACTCCATTTTTGTATCAACAGACATACTGTGGTCATTTTTCTGACCCCTAACCTTTAAATCAAAGTGCAAGTTTAGAGGACAATTTTAATATATATGTTATTTAATGGTTTGCAATAAATTGGAATGCAAACATCAATTTAGGTTAGAATATATGTGCAGAGTTTTCATTTTTCTTCAGTATAGTTTGTCAACGTTTCAAAATTGCTTCCGTTAATTTATTTGTAGTTGGTGTTATACACTATACTGCACTGGTAATTTTGTTGTTTTTATGTAGCTTGTAGACCATTGTGGATTAATTTCATTTTAGAGAAAGGTTTAGAGCATCTTCTAATTGCAGCAAAAATGTCTGGCTTTCGCTGCCAGTTTTGTAAAGGGTCCCTGGCGAAGGTTCATTACCCGAAATTGTACAATATGGCCCATCTTCTCGCTTTCAATGTTTTACTGCTTCCAAAGGATCTAACAATTATTTTTATTTTCAATTCTTAAAAGTTACAGTGTATATATAGCAAACCTTGGGTTTCAATATGTGCGCATCACAACAAGGGTTTTGATAATGCCATTGCAGGATAACAAATACAGGAAAGAATAACTAGGACTACAACGTGATGTACGATTTTCATATCATTGTCCAATTATAAAGCAAAACATGCATTAATTAAATATACTAACATGCTAATTAAATATACTTAAGGAATTAAAATACGCAACACATTACATTTCAATCTTTATGTATGTATTTGATGTTTTGATAAAATCCTTTTACGAACTGACCTACTGACTTCTTTTTGTACGTAGTGAAATAAGAAAATGTCATTTTATTGACAAAATTAACGACAAAACGTCAAAAACTATGAAAAACGCAAATTGTGACGTAAACGTCGGGGCGAAGGTGAAGATGCCAAATTCCTTGCATGTGGGCTACGTGACGTCGACTTGATAATTTGCAATGAATAAAATTAAAACTGAGATCCTTTAAGAGCAGTGAACATATTAATGAGAAAGGGGATGGGCCATACCGCGGTTTCGACTATTAAAGTCTCGTCAGTGACCCTTTAGAATTTGGCAACATGGAGCCAAAGAGAATAACTGAAATTCTGCAACGTTCAGCAAGGTAGTCGATACAAAGACTAGTATTATCTAAATGAGACCAAATATATTAAACATGGGTTAAAAATGAACTTAACTGATAATAAATTTCTGATTTCTCATAATATCCTCGCTGATCTCAAAGAACCAAAAGGAAAATATGACATGCACTATGGATGATGTACGGGGAGACTTTTTAGGGCCGCCACACGGCACAACACCAGCTGCAGTAATAGCAAATAAAATTACAACTGAGATCCTTTAAGAGCAGTGAACATATTAATGAGAAAGGGGATGGGCCATACCGCGGTTTCGACTATTAAAGTCTCGTCAGTGACCCTTTAGAATTTGGCAACATGGAGCCAAAGAGAATAACTGAAATTCTGCAACGTTCAGCAAGGTAGTCGATACAAAGACTAGTATTATCTAAATGAGACCAAATATATTAAACATTGGTTAAAAATGAACTTAACTGATAATAAATTTCTGATTTCTCATAATATCCTCGCTGATCTCAAAGAACCAAAAGGAAAATATAACCTGCACTATGGATGATGTACGGGGAGACTTTTTAGGGCCGCCACAATGATGAAGACTAACATCATTGTATACTTAGGTGCCGTCCCATGTTGCGTTAAATCTTGTTAGCGGAATGCTGAAGTTAACAATAACAAAGAATGAGTTGTAAACGTCATTTAAATTATTCGATTTTGGTCATTTGTACCTAAACGGTGTATATCGAACCGACATACGACACGACATGGTTTTTAATCAACATTGACGTCACAGGCACCGAAGAAATGGGTCATCGGGGCGTTTGTTTTGTCGTTCGTTAGACAGAATATCACGTTATGTAAAGAAGCGAAACGGATTGTATGCTTTGAGCATAACACTCGATGTACGCACTCTAATCAAACGTCTGGCAATTGATCCTTTTGAAATCCGAAAATTTGAAAAAACATAATGGTAGTCATTGAAATGCAGGATGTTGGATTTTGACGTTATTATGGACGTTTTATTGACGTCTGAAGTTCAAAGGTCATAATGTTTACATAAATAATCATTTTATTGAATATAACGCATGCCGAAGGAAATTTTACTGGCTTTTGACTCATTTTTACGATTGACGTTGGTGACGTTAACCATCCCACGACATAACCAAATGTGACCAACTGATCAATGGTTACATCTGCAATCACTTTTAGGGGCTTTTGAAACAAAATATTGGTTTGGGTTTCAAATTTCACATTAACTTTTCATGGTAACATGTTGTGCTAAAGTAGGTCAATGTGGTTACGCGTACGCCATTAAGCATCCGTAACCGAAATTGTGGCTCAATCTGTTGCAATTTTACGTTTAGATATTGCTTTTATATAATAAGCTCAGTAACACCACAGACTTGCATTACAAAGCATGCTTTTAGTGACCCAAAGTGTTTGTTGCGTTTCTTTATTCCTTAAGTATATGTAAAGTAAGCAGATAATCATTGACTTTCATACTGTTCAGTTATCTTAATTTGCTCATCTCCTTACACCTATAGGTAATACAGAGACGAATTGATGGCAGTGTCAATTTTTATAGAAACTGGACGGATTACAAAGCCGGATTTGGTGAAGCAAGTGGCGAATACTGGCTGGGTAAATAACATTTAAATGCACATAACACGTATTGCCCTACCATCGAGATGTATACACTGGGTGGTAAATTGTTTGGAAAGTACGAGTAGAGGGACCAGAAATACAATTGAAATTAAGGTCGTAACATAGACACCAGGTGGGAAAGAAAATACATCATTTAACATCACAAAACATTTATTTCGACAATACACTCGAATCATTTATATGATTTTCCAAATGTTTTCAAACACCATAGACATAATACTTAATAATACTTTGTGCAACCAGTATTCTATTCAAATTTGGATGACCATCTCTGTGTGTTGTTTACTTTTCCAATATGTCGCGGTGTATCACTACTGTACCTCATTTAATGAGCTTTTAAAAGCAATGTAAATAACCGTGACTCAGAATGACTTACTTTTGCACCGTTTAAAATTCCTCGGTATCAATGACTACTATAAACCTTACACAAGAATCGTCCAGCCACATTTCATGAATCGGAATTCTTCTTATACTGACTGTCACTGAAGCTCAAATTGAATTTTCGCAGATTCTTAGACATGCAGAAATTGCCATGATATCATCTTTATTAAGTCTGGACTTTCACAAACCATTTTCTGTGTCAAATTGCTTGAAGTTCATATCGATAAGGCAGAATGCAAATGATGCGGACGGTCTGTATACTTACCGATTGTCATTCAAAGCGGGAACAAATGATATGCAATGTCCTGGATATACGAAGGGTGGCCCAGTAAATCGTGGACTGTGTTTGCTGTATAAAAACTATTTAATGCACAGGCTTCCAATTAACAAGTATGTTACGTACACGTGTTCTGGGTATGCATACAAAATTTCAGAAAAATACACCTAAGAATAAAATCTCAGTACACAATACAAAACTACTAGTCATGCCGACCCGGCGCACACTGACGACGTCGTCTACTGTTAAGCATCAATTTCATATACTGCATGTACTTACCGTTTACTCTTTATAGAGGTACACTCCATTCTGTGTGATACAAAAGCAATGTTTGTATCAACTTTTAAAACATTTCACTGAACCATAGACTATAAACGACCTGTTGAATTGCTTACATGAACTTCTCTCTGCCCTGAAAACGTTTACACCGATGATGCGATTTCATCTGCGGAAAGTATGTTACGGACATTCATGTTTCCGTTCATGCTGTGTACCCCTCTCTAAATCGACCATGCTATTTAAAAACAAGGTTTCTCGATATATCACTGTATATGCTTTCCAGATACTTAAATGAATCATTTGATGTCATAACGGTCTGCACACAGAACTGGATTGCCGTTCGTCGCGCTTTCTCTTCCTCTAACGTCGCCATTTTCTTTAGGTTGTAAGTTTACTAGACAACATTTGAATGTTTGCCATTTCCAAACAGATGATATGTAACATTCAAAATTTTCGCTGGTGATGTTAAAAGAAAGTTGCTATGAGCAGACAGCTCGTTTTGGCGCTGAATAATATTACTTTATTGAACACACAGAAGATTATGTAAATGTGTCTGTTTGGGTTGCGCCGGGTTCGCATACACTGACCTTATCAATCATGCACATTTTACAAGTTGTACATAAAAATATACCTTTTATGCACCTCTTTTTACTGAATTTGAATGGCGGAAGGTTTTTGAAACGTTTAATGGCAATAGGGTGTCAAATAATGTAAATATCAGCAAATTACACGATTTACCGGTTCACCCCTCGTACTATCGAAATGCGTGCTATCGGGATGAGTGTCTGAGTAGTAAAATATCATGCCAAGGTCCTTTGAACTGAAAAGGAAAGCACAATAATTACTACGATAAATTCTTCATATCTAACCCAGGCAACATGCTGTAAAGGAAAAAACACTGCAAATGACCATATTAAATACAGCGAGTATTTACCAAACCAACTAGAAAAAGTGCCTTGAGAGGCACGCATACCAGGCTGGTACACCCCCTCCAGCCAACCGTCCTCAACCCAGTCATGCTCACCGCTGACATATTGAATCTCCATTTCCGAATCAAACAAGTACAAATGCAAGAAGCACTGCCTACAAACAAAGGGGAAGTGTAGTAGAAAGACAGATCTATTTTAGTGCAGTATACAGAGCTGACTTATACGAGGGTCATTGAAGAATTAATGTCAATGATTCGATAAAACTTAGTTCTTAACACTTGTGTGATACTATAAACCCTCAACCAAATTTAAAGATGAATGCTATTCAATTGTTCCCCCAAACGTTTGCTACGATGCCCGTTCTGTAGTTGCTAAGCAACCAAAAATTGCAATGTAAATGACTCGACACACTGTTACTTGCCTGGATGGAAGACCAGTATCTTGAATCTGTTGACAGCTTTTCAAGAGGATTAAATATATGTATGTTATAATCATTAACATCAATGGTATTGTTCACAGTGACACTGTACACAGAGTTTCAAAATGAATCAGCACCGTTTCCTGCTCAAATTTATTTGTATCAAATCAAGCTAGTATTTTTAAAATCTAGTACATGTTCCATAACAGTCTAAGATTATTTTATTTTTATTTTTGTTGTTTTTGTTCAGAAGCTATTTGAATATCTTTAAGATTAAACATATTATTAGCTGTTTGAAATTATTTGATTTTCTCATTATGTGATTTAAAACACACTGTTAGGCTCAGAATGGGTTTATTTTGTCCCTTTTGGCTGTTGCTTACCAACCCAATCACGTGCATTGCAAATCAGGAAATTGACATAAACGATAGTGTTCTTGTTGGCATCCGGTACTCCGGTACAAGACACTATGAATTGATTTCCAAATATAATGTTGGGTCAAAGACGCTTTTAGGTGAGGGCCTTTCAGAACCAGAATTTTATGGTGACTTGGTTTACAAATTTAAGGAATGAGTTTTCTTTTCAGTTCAGAAAAATCATCACACGTTACAGACGTATAAGTTATAACTTGAATGTTATGCGACAGTCTGCATGCTAAGTTTTTAACCCAATCATGGTTGATAACTATGCTGCCTTCTTTAATTGCACGCCGGTGGGTCGGGCGTCAGACTCTATGATGGCCTCGACATAACGCTATTCATTTTAGTTGGTTGGGCCAGAGCTTCTTGTCTGATGCTTGGCACACCGGGGTCCAACTGGTGTTTTATTTTTGCTCCGGAGTTATTAAGTTATTCGGCGCCCAGGGATCTCCAACGTCGGGCAGCTTACTGAATCTGCCGAGTCCTCGTTTTTGATTCATCAGGGTGGTAATCACGATTTATCTGTTAGTTCTTGATGATTCATTGACTAGTAAGAGATTCACCACGAGGACCGAAGAACTAACTAAATGTTATGAACCACAGCAGAAGCTGAGGGTGAGGTTATGGCCATGTAAAATCGATATAGGCCCGTCAGTATTTTTATATTACTGATCGTTCCAAGGCGATACTTCTGTGGTGGTTCTTTTTGTTTTATGTACTGGTGTTTAAAATTTTTGTGCTGTCGGCTCCTCATGAATGTTTTCATATTTTTAGTTTAGTTTAGGTAACTGTGTGGCCACCTATTAGGAAAATAGCTGCTCATTCGGCTTACGATATGTTTTCATGGTATAAGTACCTGATCGTTAATTTAGTTTTTTCCCATCTCGGTGTTTGGAATGGGAATCTTTTTCTGAATGCGCCTTTTCCTGATCTTTGCCTACTTGTACCTTTCCATACAAAAATGTGTAAAAGTTGACTTTTTCGCGTCCATTGACGCTTCAGGGGTCATATTCAAATTAATATAGCGTCAAATCTGACCATGGTAAAATCACACAATTTTCTACACGAATGCACATTATATGTGTCCACATTTAACATATCATATAAAACCTAGTCTAAATATACTTTCCGAGATACATATCCGTTGTCATTAATTCTTGAATGAGCTGTATACTCAGTCTAGGCCTTGATCGCGGACATTGACGATCAGGGCCCAGAATTACAATCCTCCCTTTAAGTTAAGGAAGACTTTAGTTAAGGTGACAAATTTGACCCGATATTTCACCGTTAAATCAATAACGGTGTTTACAAACATATACAGGTGTGTACAATAAAATGTCATTTACATCGCAAATTCATAAATTTGATTTTCCTACAATTTAGATGCATCTTTTTGGGTGTTGAAATTCGCTACTTTAACTAAGGTCTTCCTTAACCTTAAAGGAAGGGAGGATTGTAATTCTGGACCCAGGTCCTCCGTCCTAAATTGAATATAGAATGCTATCCGTCAATGATAATAGTAAAACAATAAATAAAACAAAAATAAAACAAAAACAATCCAAATGACCTAGATCTAGACGTCTAGCCCAACTCTGGACATGGACCCTAGAGTCTAATATCATGAAGAACAAAGCAAACCTTATGGAGTACCTTTGGTCCTAGAATTATAGATTGTGACCTCTAGTTCCACCCCCTACACATGGACGCTTACGCGGTACCTATAGTCTGAGTATGGATGCTTTCTGATAAGACTTTGTGAATGTTAAGATGAAGAATTTATCATCAAAGTTTATCATGGTATCTATCGCATTATAAATGTGTCCTAGATCTTGACCTCTAGTCCCACCCCTGTGAATGGCATCAAGGATTTGGTGCCACGGAATGAAGGCAAACCCTACATGGTATCTATAAACTATAAAGAACCCAACACTGTTAGTTTATTAAGATATGGACTAAGAGAAGAAATATCAACATTGTAAATAGCACATTTTAAATGTGACCTAGATTTTGACCTCTATCCCCACCGCCGGGTCCTAACTCATGGAAACAAAGCAAACCATATAGGGTACCTATGCTACATAATTGCAGCAGTGTAAATACAGACTTATGCAGAGAGAAAAAATGTTTCTAGTGCAATGTGCAGTTGCGGAGAATCAAGCGAAACATCAGGACACTACTTTTGTTTCTATTTGGATAGTGTTATTCTTTGTATCGACTAACTTGTTGAAAGTTGCAAAATTATAGTACAGTGTTTTTCTTTTTGACGCCATTTTTGCCAAATCTAAAGGGTCACTGAAGAGGCTTAAGTTGCCGAAACTGCGGTTTGGCCCATTCCTTTTCTCATTAATATTAAAGAGTTAATTTAGTAGTCTAGATTGTTCTATAGTTTTAGCGTGGACTTAAACTACTTTTCAACATCCTAGCTATATTATCGCGAACCGTCTAACTAGTTCTTTCAAAGGTGGCCCGTTCAAACTCGAAGCATAAATGTTTAACATAAACGTCAAAACTACAAGTGACACACTTTGTGCTCACCATTCTTTATTTGTACTACGTTATACAACTTCTGACCACAGGCGCTCGACCAACGGACTCATTTTTTTTTTTTTTTTTTTTTTTTTTTTTTTTTTTTTTTTTTTTTGCATTTTCACCCGTTTGAAGACCCTTACGATATGTTCATGCAATTATTTTACCTTTAAAACCTTTTCTATCACTCCTCAATCAACCCTCGTCTATGGGCTACTATAGCCCATTTCCGCGTTTCCGACCTTGTCTATATAGTAGCCCATAGACGAGGGTTGATTGAGGATTGATAGAAAAGGTTTTAAAGGTAAAATAATTGCATGAACATATCGTGAGGGTTTTCAAACGGGTGAAAATGCAAAAAAAAAAAAAAAAAAAAAAAAAAAAAAAAAAAAAAAACGAGTCCAGTCGTCGAGCGCCTGTGCTTCTGACAAGTACATTAATGCGTTAAGTTTCGTCGTTTACGTTGTATATATGCATATTATACTAATCTTAAAGGATCTGCATCAATGCATCATACTTTTATTTGCCGTTCTAAATGCACTGATATTTTTGTAGGTAACGGCGCCATACATGCCATCACAATCCGTGGCAATTACAAACTAAGAATCCGTGTGATGGACTGGGACAGTGTCATCAAGTTTGCCAATTACAGTACGTTTCAAATCGCCAATGAGTCAGATAGATATCGTCTCAATATCGGAAGATATTCTGGTGACGCTTCTTTTTGGGGTAAATATAACACAAACATAACACTGTAAATTGTAGTATATCGGCTCTACCATTGACAACCCGTATGCTGATGATATGTCATTTAATTTATGCGATGGTTTGGAATGATAAATATAAACTCGTTTTCCCTTATTCCATCGAGTTTTTTTTATTTCTCTGCCATGCCACGGTTGGCTGTCCTTGTTGATTCCATATCAAAATACCATTAGTGAAACCGAACCAACGATATACCTGCTAGTTAGAAAGGAGTCAAATAAACATATTCAATATGTTTTTGCAAGGCGATCAATGGATTAAAGTGCAGTTTATTTGCTATGATGCTTGGGCTTTGTGTTCAGTTTGTTGCAATATTTAAGAGTCGTTTACTAATTAAGCCTGTATAAGTTAAATAGCCACACAAATTGATGTTTTATGCGATGTGTCATATAGTTGTCAGTCCATTTGATAACTTTTACATCTTGCCACTACAAGTGGAAACAAATGATAATCTGGTGGCCATCTTGGAAAAAGGCACAAGTAGGCAAAGACCAGGAAAAGGCGCAATCAGAAAGAGATTCCCACTCCAAAAACCGAGGTGGGAAAAAAAACAAACTAACAATCAGGCACTTATACCATGAAACATATCGTAAGCCGAATGAGCTATTTTCCCAATAGGTGGCCACTATTTTGGACACTATTTTGAATATTTCAGGCATATGATTTCGTTACACTGTATGTATTGTCACATGTTGTTTATTTGCTTTTAAATGCAAATGTAGATCTCGGATTATCACCGGAAGAAAAAGAAACACCACAATAATTCTCTAAATTCAGAACAAACTGTGATATAATTAGACAATGACATTTCTGCATGGGTTTTAGATATCAGACGGAGAAGTGCATTCTGATGAGTATAGCCTGAGTTATTTGATGCCATTCGAAGGCAAGCTAAAAGAGGTGAAACGTGCATTACACCTTAGTAAACATTAAAAATAGCACAATTATATTAATTTGCTATGAACCTTCATTCTGTCACCCTGGAAACAAGGGCGTCTAGTAAAACTAACTCTTTGGTAGTAAAGACTATAAAAGGTGCCCTAAACAATTACCTTCTTCAAACCCCCTGGCAGGCTAACCGCCATCAGTAGGGATACATTCTAGCGTTCGAAATAAAAATAAAACAAGTAGCCCAAGGGCAACGATCGCTCACATGAGAGTCAACAAGTACCGTCACTGGACAAAGTGATTTTTAGAATATATTCAAGGGCAGCTAACTCCACAGTCAAGAGTCGAATCCAGCTAAAACTTAACTCATCCAAGATGTTATTGTTATCCTTGCTACTTCAAACATGGAGAAGATCCGATCAAAATTGAAAGTGCTAGAGTGCCCACAACACTAAAAATTGATTTTTCCGACACTCAAGGGCAGCTAACTCCGCAGTCTTGGGTAAATTCGAACTCATCCGAGATGTTATGAAAGTTCTTGTTACTTCCACGAATGAAGATGCAATCAAAATTGAAGGTGCTAAAGTGGCCAAAACACTAAATATTACTCAAGGGCAGCTAACTCTGCAGTCAAGGGTTGGATCTGGCTGAAATTCAAATCATCCAAGATGTTATAGTTATCCTGAATGAAGAAAATCTGATCAAAATTGAAGACACTGGAGTGGCAACAACACTATAAATTGATTTTTCAAACATTCAAGGGCAGCTAACTCCGCAGTCGAATCTGGCTCAAATTCGAACTCATCCAAGATGTTATGGTTATCCTTGTTACTTCCAAGAAGATCCGATCAAATTGAGACGCTAGAGTGGCAACGATGCAAAATATTGATTTTTCAAACACTAAAGGGCAGATAACTCCGCAGTCAGAGGTCGGATCTGGTTGAAATTCGAATTGATCCGAGATATTGCAGTTATCCTTGTTACCTGCACGAATGAAAAAGATCCACTGAAAAAACAAAAATTCTAGAGTGGCCACAACACAAAATATTGATTTTTCAAACACTCAAGGGCAAATAACTCCGCAGTTCGGATCTGGTCGAAATTCGAACTCTACCGAGATGTCATAGATGCCCTTGTGACTTCCAAGAATAAAGAAGATCCGAATAAAAATGGAGGCGCTAGAGTGGCCATAACACTAAATATAGATTTTTCAAACACTCAAGGGCAGATAACTCCGCGGTCAGAGGTTGGATCTGGTCGAAATTCGAACTTATCCGAGAAGTTACGGATGCCCTGGTAACTTCCAAGAATAAAGAAGATACGAATAAAAATGAAGGCGCTAGAGTGGCCACAGCACTAAATATTGATTTTTCACACAATCAGGGGCAGATAACTCTGCAGTCAAGGGTCGGATCTGGCTGAAATTCTAACTCATCCGAGATGTTATGGCTAACCTTGTTATTCAAAGTATGAAGAAGATCCGATCAAAATTGAAGGCGCTTGAGTGGCCACAACACAAAATAATGATTTTTCAAATACTCAATGGCAGCTAACTCCACAATCAGAGGTCGGATCTAGCTGAAATTCGAACCCATCCGAGATATTATAATTGTCCTTGTTACCTGCCAGAATGAAGAAGATCAACTGGAAAATAATGGCGCTGGAGTGGCCACAATATTTTCCCATTATAAGTCTATGGGGATTTTTCCAGACGTTCAAGGGCAGCTACCTCCGCAATCTGAAATTCTAACTCATCCGAGATGTTATGGTTGTCCTTGTTACTTCGAAGTATGAAGTGGATCCGATCAAAATTTACCGCCTTTAAAGTGGACATAATTCCATAGAAAATTAACATTAATTGTTGTAACGGACGTCGTCAATGACGTTACATATTCCCGCAAAAGTGTTAATACGCGTGTGGTCATAACACTTTAATCAGCGACGTCATATGATAAATGAAGTATAATTTGTTGTCTATTTGGAAGCTGGAGCAAACGTTGAGGATATTACAAAATATATCTTTTAAAATACCTACAGTAGATGTTTTGGTTAAAAATGCAAATGTATCATTGTCCATGTAGCAGGATAAATGTGCTTGTTAAGGCGGATATTACATTTAGAGTCAGTTGGCCGTATTGACCGTCTTTTTGGTATCGATTCGGCAGTCCCACATAGCACTTGGCACGCAAACACTTCTAGAGATGACGGGGTTAACAAACACATTTTGATCTTAAATTGACGTATTTGATAAATAGAGTTGAACAATCAGAAACTAGAGGTATCAGAACCAAAGTCTCACACAAAAACGAGTCTGGAAAACACAAACCTGACAATTACATATACTGCAATAAAAAGTACCCTTACTTTGAATCCAATATTTCCGTCAAAAATAATCTTAAGTGTATTCTGGTAACTTATGGCAGAGCCAAAGTTCCTTTTAACGGCCATGTTTGATGTCCGTTTGAAAGAAAGTGAACGTTTTTGGAAAAGTCGATACAAACAATTTCAAACATCGCTCCACGGACTTTCAAAAGCAAGATATTTTCCCTATCACATGTATGTATTTGGGTCTGGATGGGGGATCCTGGTATTCACTAATCACTAAAAATTTAGTCACTGTCATTAAAATTTTGGCTTATTCATTAAGATTAGCTCAATTATTCATTAAAATATGATAATTACTAGTCACGCCTTCTTCACCCAGCTAATATCCATAAGCAAATAGGTGTTCCCCACCTAAGGCATCCCCTATCTCAAGCCACAAGGACTAGTTCTATGATATTAAATTGTAGACTGCTGAGTGCAACCTTGATATTAACATCATGAGAAAAGCATATATACTCTGCTAGACCACAAAGCCTCATATAATCTTTCCGAAATAGTATACCGATTTATTTTAGCAAATGCCCTATTAAATCTGCTGGGAGTATAATCCCCTCCACCTTAAATACTGAATACGCCCTAAGTTTTACCCTGAATCTTTCTCTTCAATTATGAATACCAAAGGTTATTTAAGAAAAAAATGTAACTTCAGGGGTAAAAGTTATAATAAAATGCTGTTGTTTTTTATGTAGTAAACTATGTGATGTATGGATTTATGCTTGTGCCTGATTGAACAATACATTTCATTATTTATTAATGTCTTAAATACCTAGCGAGCGAAGCGAGCGAGGCAAAAAATATGTAGCGCCATATAACTTGCCAGATAGATTTGCATTAACGTTCTTAGTGCTGCCTTGTTTCTGATTGCAAAAGACACTATAATTATGTTCTGTCCTATAAAAAAGCAAGATGATGTCCATCCACAGAAAAGATTATCATTATAGGATTTGAACATACATAATAAGGACAAAGTGGGGGTAATAGAATAAAAAGAAAATACTTATAACACAAGCAAACAAAACAGTGAAATAGTATCTGGCTCAGTAAACATTCAGAATGATTTAATATATTTTTTCTCTGCCTTCAAATGACACATTTCTTTTTCAATTGGTCCATGAGGTGAGTCCCTACATGCTTGGCTTCCAGACATATGTTTTTCCAAACATTCAAGGATTTCTGAAATATGAATACAACATTTGAACTAAATCGGAGGTGTCCAGACCCCAGAAAAAAATGAAATTCTGGAATGTCAGGGAGGCCAGCTAAGACAATTCCATAGCCAAATTTAGCATATTCCTTATTCTTTAAAATGTTATTATTCACTATTTATTATATTACTCTGCTATTCATTAAAAATTTACATTTATGGTCCAATATTATTTTTATCTGTGTTGGTTGTTCTCAGTCGCGTTCGTCGGCTCGAAAGATGTTAACAAAAATTAGTTTAAATACGTGGTAAATTTACAAATAACGTATTAAGTTTTATTCGAATGATTGACAGTTAAAAATAAAAATAATAAATGACGATCATAAATTCTCTCAACAATACAGCATCGCCAACATCGCATGTCTGAATAATTATAAACGGTCCGTTGATAATTAATGTCTGTTTTCACAAGAGGACCGTATTGAAGACTGGCTTGTTTGCTTAATGCGTTATCCTCCTTAAATATAGAGATTACTTTTATGTCATAATTGATCAATGCAGCATTGTTTTGTTTGGGGTTACGTTTACTTCCTGATTCTCTCCTCATATTTATAGATGACCTTTTGTGGTTTTACAGTGAGGCGAAGTTCAAAGCAAATCCGACACAAACCAACCTGTACAAGCACGGAAATGAGCTAAAAGCTTCAAATTTTGGATTTAGTTACTGCGAAGCTCATCTGCGCCTTTGTTTTCGCCAATGCAGATTGTTGGTTTTTCCATGCGGTGGCTCAAATGATGTACATAATAACATGATGTCGTCCGGGAACTATGCTTTTGTAACGTTTTTCCGAGCGGTATATGAAGGTTTAAACTTGATTAACAAAGATATATAAATTTTGCGTGAGACTACTGGTCTGATGATTTGCAATGCATATAAAGATACAAAATATTAGACTGCTTTGTCTTTCAATCTTTGATTAGGATTTCATTGGACATATATTAATCAAACTATAATCACTATGAGACATATATGGGTTCAACCTGAGCCCGTCTGATTCGTTTGGCTTCACACTTAAAACTATTTCCTATAGTTCAACTGATCTCCCAGGTTCAGCCTACCCCTAGCTCAAACCCTATGGCTTGCAAGGCTGAACAATATCAGGCTATTCCTAAAGCCTATAGCTCTGGCTTCCCAGGAACCTGTGTCTGAAACCCCTATTCCAATTATCGCAATGATAATTTAGAACAAGGCCCAGCTATCGCAATGATCTCTGTGGCCAAAGATTCCAAACACTGGGTTCAGCACTAAGAGTTAAACACTATAGGACAACAGCTATCGCAATGATCTCTGTATGTCCAAAGGCCTAACTCCGCACCACGAAGCCTAATTTATTTTATTACCTTCTTGCTGCTAACTGTCGAACTTATCGCACTGAAGCCGAATTGCAGAATTGAATTTGCCGCCGCAAACACCTCCTTTTATACCTATGGACTAGTCTATTACAAGCGGCGAAAGGGGTGTGCAGGTTGAAACCAAATATGTAATTATTGCATTGATTGTGTATATCTTCCTGATTTATATATGAAATGATTAATTAATATTAATTTCCATGGTAATGGAACGATCTAACCCTCAACCAAAATGTTGCGGTCCATTCTGGTGCATTGTGGTCGAATGTGTCTACATGACCTTGTGACCTAAAGAAAATGGCTGCGCCCAGGAGAAAATATTTCCAGGTTGAAATTGAAGTGATTTATGTGATTTCTAGCTCTGTTTATGACTAAATTGGATTAATTTATGGCTGATTATAGACAATGCGAGTAGCGGAGGCTGATCATCCTTTTCGAAACAGGTGACAAGGCTGGTATTTTCATTTTTTACAGCTTGTTTACATTCTTTGCCTGCAATTTCGTCACACTACCCACGCCTCCGACTACATGCGTCCTCGCATGAATTACATTAAGAATAAATCTTACAATGATCAACATCTTTATTGACATACTTGTTCAACATTGATTGAGCAAAAGAAGACATGTATGAGTGTATCCATTACCTATGGTCACTTTTAAAATAATGTCAATTTTAATATTGTTTTTTAGGTTCATGATAAGTACTCTTAATTAGTACTTAGTCTCTCTGACATTCCTAGTAAAGCTGATTATTATAAATTTTCTTGACTACTTGTCAGATATTTCTGTCCATTATTTTCCCAGATTACTTTGTGTGAAATCTGCTGAGGTGGCAGTAGAACCCATGTCTGCTGGAACATTCCTCGCCACACATATTACAGATGGAGGGGTTTGAATGATTGTGCCAACCCCTGTGAATTGAGAACACTATCTCATCATCGAAACTGACTCCGCAATAGCCACATCTTAGGACAAGTTCCGGCTGAACCTGTGTCTCCCTATCCATTGTTTCTATGGTACTCGCTTTACCAACCATGGCAGTGCAGAGTTTCTTGGCTGGCACTTCGGGTTGTTCAGCACTCTTTTCTTTTACTGGGGCATACACACGGTTCGGAACCGTTGGCTTCCTATGGGTCCTACCCAATGTCAAGTCCGATTTAGGTTCTATCTCAACCGCGACCTTTGAGGCTGACTTTGGCTTCTCCTGAAGAAGGACTGTTTTCTCAGGATCTGAATCTTCTGATTCTGAACAGTCCAGGTCCAGTTCAACTAGAGGATCTCTGTCCCATTCTTCCTTCTCACTTGATGAACTACTCAACTTCCTTGTCTCAGCCGCCTTGGTAGATGTCTCTGATGCCTCAGATGACGTCACTGTTTCCTCTACTGGATGAAACCTCTTCATATGCTTTTTCATGTAAGCCTGCTTACTGAACGGTGCCTTGCATACACTGCAGGTTATCACTGTAGGTGGCTTTGTCTGTCTGCATTCCTGAACATGCTTGATGTAGTCCTCAAGCTTAACGTCCTTCTTGCAGTTTGGACAGGCAGCCCTTTTCCTTGGCGTTTTCTTAGTGTTCATAGTCCTGCAAACAGAAAGCGCAGATACATAATCACGCAACCATCTAGGCCTTCTAACTACCCGTTTAGACCTAGTTTCAACAAAAGCTTCCTGGTCATTGCTATCTGACTCAGACTCAGTTCTTTCTACAGCATGAATGTCACTGGGTTCTACATTCAACTCTTCTGGCTCAGACAATGCTGTAACCTCTATTTCTCTAGGAAGGTTTTGCGTTCTTACTTTCCGTACCCTATCAATATGAATGACCGATAATGTACCGTTTCGGCCACAGTTGATCTTAAGCAGGACATCTGACATTTTCTCAACTACCTTAAATGGACCTCTCCAAAAGAAGACAAATTTGATGGACTGTCCAGTCTTCTTAACAGGGAAGAGGACATATACATTATCACCTACATTGAAGTTTTCAAATGCCAACCTTTTGTCATATACCTTCTTCTGCCTTTGCACTGACATGCCGGTATGTTCCCTAACAAATGTATGTACTGACTCAAGCCTATCTTGCAATTCCCACACCCAGGTATTGCTAGGAGCAGTCTTAACGTTAGGGGGCATTTGGTATACAAGGTCAAGAGGAGTTCTGGTATCATGACCAAACACTGACATGTTTGGGCTGGTACCTGTACTTTCATGACAAGTGGCCCGATAAGCCATCGTTACATATGGTAAGAGCCCATCCCAGTTCTCATGATTTTCATCAATGTATGCTCGCAGCATAGCACAGAGGGTTTTGTTGAAGCGCTCCACCATACCATCTGATTGCGGATGATATGGTGTAGTGCGGGTTTTGTCTATCTGGAGCAGCTTACACATCTCAGCGAACAGGTTGCTCTCGAATTGGCGTCCCTGATCAGAATGGATCTGCTCTGGGACTCCAAATCGTGTAAAAAGCTGTTCAACCAGTAACTTTGCCACTGTCGCCGCTTCCATGTTTGGCATTGGATAGCACTCAGTCCACTTTGTGAAATAGTCACTGACAACGAGCACATATTTGTTGCCTCTTTCTGTCTCTGGTAGTTCACCCATTATGTCAACTGCGATCCTCTCCATAGGGTATCCACTACGAGCTACTTGCATGGGTGCCCTTTTCGATGGTATTGGTTCTTTACCTTTCTGGCAGATCTCGCATCCTGATACATAGATTTTTACATCCTGTGATACACCTGGCCAATAATAGTTCTGTCTAACTTTGCTCAACGTTTTCTTCATTCCCAGGTGACCTGATGTTTGAACATCATGTGAGAACTTGAGCACTTCCCTTCTCTTTGATTGAGGTACTATTGCCTGTCTTATGGTTCTGTTCGTGTCAGAATCTTCATATCTACGAACAAGCAACCCATCATGCAGTTCCAGATTCTTCCATTGTCCCAACAGAGCTTTCACCACATAGCTCTCACTAGACGTATCCTTAGAATCTGGTCTGACACCACTTTCTAACCATCCCTTTAACAGTGCAATGTCTCTATCTTCATCCTGCAATTTCTTGAGGTCCAAGTTCGTTGAATCTGAGCAATCAAGCACATTCACTCTTTCTTTTCCATCACGTCTGCCACACTGAGTGCACGGGATTCGACTGACTCCGTCGGCATTGCCATGCTGGCGTCCAGGTCGATGCTGTACCTTCATGTCGTAGGATGCCAAAACCTCGATCCACCGAGCAATCTGGCCCTCTGGATTCTTGAAGTTCATTAGCCACTTCAGGGAGCTATGGTCAGTCCTGACCAGGAATTTCCTTCCGTAAAGGTAATGTTTGAAATGCTTCACAAAATTGACCAGTGCCAGCATTTCTTTTCTAGTCACACAGTATGAACGCTCAGTCTTGGTCAAAGTTCTGCTAGCAAGGGCTACTGGGCGTTCTTCTCCATTGATTACTTGAGAAATTACTCCACCGATGCTTTGGTCACAAGCATCAACGTCTAAAATGAAGCTCCGGCTGAAATCTGGGTGTGCCAATATTGGTGCATTGATCAGCTTGGACTTCAGGTTTCGAAATGCTTCCAGGCACTCTTCTGTCCATTTGAACCGTTCCGACTTTTCCGTCAGCTTATGTAATGGCTTTGCTATTTCTGCAAACCTGAATATGAAGCGGCGGTAGTAACTGCAGAACCCTAAGAATGAACGGACTTCCTTCACAGTAGATGGAATAGGCCAATTCCGAATGCACTCCGTCTTCTTCGGGTCTGTGCTAACCCCTTCCTCTGATATTATGTGCCCTAGGAACTCAACTCTCTGGGCAAAAAGGTGACATTTTCTGGCTTTAAGTTTCAGTCCAGCCTGTTGTAGTCTTGAAAACACCTCATCCAAGTTTTTTACCATATCTTCAAATGTCTTCCCGCACACGATAATATCGTCTAGGTATACTAGACAAGTTTCCCAGTGAAGGCCTGCCAACACAATTTCAATAAGTCTTTCAAATGTGGCGGGTGAATTGCATAATCCGAAGGGTAACACTTTGAACTCATACAATCCTTTCCTACTAATGAATGCACTCTTCTCTCTATCCTGGGGGTCCAACTCGACCTGCCAATAGCCGGAATTCATGTCCAAGCATGAGAACCATTTCGATCCAGCCAACTGGTCAAGCGACTCGTCTATCCTAGGTAGAGGATAGGCATCTTTAATGGTTACCTCATTCAGACGTCGGTAGTCCACACAAAATCTCTTGCTCCCATCTTTCTTCTTCACAAGAACAATGCCACTAGCCCATGGGCTTTTTGATGGCGTTATGACATCTTTCTTCAGCATGTTGTCGATCTGTTCATCCATCTCCTTTTGCATGTGGTAGGGTACACGTCTTAGAGGTTGCCTTATTGGTTGGGCCTCGCCAGTTGGAATCCTGTGTTTCAGAACACCAGTTCTTCCTATGTCATCATCAGTTTCTGAAAACACGTTAGAATACTTATTCAGCAATTTTGCTACCTGTCTTTGTTGACCTTTGTTCATTCCTTCCACAGTTTTCTGATACAGATCTTTGAGATGGTCTGGGACCTGTCTGTTGTTTTCACATGCGCTAGTCTTCACTTTCTGGACTTCAGTTACAGGACTGGCTCTTGCTATGTTGGTGCCGGAGTAAATATTGCAATATTCATCTGTCACATTCATCACACGTATGGGCACTTTTCCTTGACTGTGTATTAATGTCTTGGCAACTAGGGCTCCGTTCTCCATAAACCTTTCTGAGGGCTCTATGATGCATAGACCACCATCCTCTATCGAAGAGTCAACCATTGTTGCTTTGATGATCTTCTCTGATCTTGGAGGAATATGAATGGTCTCACTTACAATTATCCTGCTGCAACCTACATAGCTTACTGAATCCAATTTCATGGTCTGGCCTTGAATCGTCAATGTACATTTCCCAACGTCAATTTTACAGTTCATTTCTCTCATGAAGTCAAGCCCCAAGATTGCTTCATTCTCTATGTCCGCTACTGTAACCTCCATAACACAATGGGTTTCAGCAATTCTGAGCCTAACTGTAGTCCTGCCACAAACATCTATGGGATTCCCGGACGCTGTAGATATGACCTGACCGAAAGAGGTCAATTCTGATGTTCGACGCACCATGCCTTTCCAAACCTTGCGTGAAATTATTGTCAGTGTAGCTCCTGTGTCTATCAAGCATGTCACAGGCTGACCATTCATAAAGGCTGTCACAAACAAGCCAGAGTTTTGCACTCCCGAGACTTTGACACTCTTGTCCGGTTCCTTTTTATCCTGCTCCACCTTTTGTTTCTTCTCTGTTTCATCCTTATTTTGGTCACAGTCCCTAGCCATATGGTTGGTTGAGCCACATGTGAAACATCTCCTGAGATTAGTTCTCCTATCAGGTATTTGGTATGGCCTACCTCTGCCCCGTTGCTGTTGTTGGTAATACCTTGGACCAGTCCCTGACCTCTGTGTTTTGAGAGATTTAAGTTCATCTTGAATAAGCTTAAGTGTGCTTGTCAATGTCTCCATACTATCGGCTTTTTGGCTTTCTGTTTCCATTTCCTTAGTGTTGGTCGAGCATAGGTACCCTTGGCCATCTTGTTTTCTGCGCTCAGCCCTGTTGTATGCCTCAAGCTCTACGGCATGCCGAACTGCGTCGTTCAGATCGCTGGGCCTGGCTTGCTTCACTCTCAATCTCATGTCTGAACTGTGCAGAGCGTCTATGAATTGCTCCTTTGCGAGGGTGTCCCGTACATCATTAGGTGCTGTTGGGTACGCCAAGTTTGTCAGTCTTCGAATGTCCTGCCCTAATGCTGACAGGGTCTCCGATGCAGTCTGTCGTCTTTCTCTTAGCTGAACTCTATACAGCTCTGTCTGATTCGGTGGAGCAAACCGTTGCTCCAAAGCTTGTACCAACATATCATAGTCTTTGGACTGTGTTGAGAGGTTCCCAAACACACCCTGGGCTTGTCCCCTCAACGACACAGCCAAGTATAATCCTTTCTCTATCTGGTTCCACCTATTGATTTCTGCTACTGCATCAAAATGAGCCCTATAGTCCAACCAAGAGCCTGTGCCATCAAATGTAGCTGGCTTCACTTTGATGCTTCCACCTGCTTGTGGGCTTGGCTGGGCTACATTTGGGGTTGAGGTAATTGGCATATGCCCAGCCTCCTGCACATGTGCAGTCCTTGGTTGTGGTCTCGGCAATGGCGTATAAGTGCCCCCTATACTACTATCATCGAAGAGGTTCAGCTGTGGTGGTTCCTCTGCATCAAACTGAACTCTCTGGCTCCTAGGTACCTCCGGTAGAACCCTCCTTGGCCTCTGTTCACCACCCTGCTCTTCATGCATGTCCATGTCCCCCTGTTGTATTTCTAGCTGTCTCAGCTCACTTTCCAAGTTGAGAATTTCATTCTGAAGAAGGCTGGCCTCACTCTTTTTTCTCATGACTTGCAGCCGCTTTTCTATCATCATTACTGAAGTCTGAAGCCTACCTGGCCTATCCTGACTATCCATGTCCATGTTAAATAAATATATGCTTGGATTCGTGATAACTGTGTGCTACCAGTATCCCACCGCTAGTGCCACCACTGTAACGTTTTTCCGAGCGGTATATGAAGGTTTAAACTTGATTAACAAAGATATATAAATTTTGCGTGAGACTACTGGTCTGATGATTTGCAATGCATATAAAGATACAAAATATTAGACTGCTTTGTCTTTCAATCTTTGATTAGGATTTCATTGGACATATATTAATCAAACTATAATCACTATGAGACATATATGGGTTCAACCTGAGCCCGTCTGATTCGTTTGGCTTCACACTTAAAACTATTTCCTATAGTTCAACTGATCTCCCAGGTTCAGCCTACCCCTAGCTCAAACCCTATGGCTTGCAAGGCTGAACAATATCAGGCTATTCCTAAAGCCTATAGCTCTGGCTTCCCAGGAACCTGTGTCTGAAACCCCTATTCCAATTATCGCAATGATAATTTAGAACAAGGCCCAGCTATCGCAATGATCTCTGTGGCCAAAGATTCCAAACACTGGGTTCAGCACTAAGAGTTAAACACTATAGGACAACAGCTATCGCAATGATCTCTGTATGTCCAAAGGCCTAACTCCGCACCACGAAGCCTAATTTATTTTATTACCTTCTTGCTGCTAACTGTCGAACTTATCGCACTGAAGCCGAATTGCAGAATTGAATTTGCCGCCGCAAACACCTCCTTTTATACCTATGGACTAGTCTATTACAAGCGGCGAAAGGGGTGTGCAGGTTGAAACCAAATATGTAATTATTGCATTGATTGTGTATATCTTCCTGATTTATATATGAAATGATTAATTAATATTAATTTCCATGGTAATGGAACGATCTAACCCTCAACCAAAATGTTGCGGTCCATTCTGGTGCATTGTGGTCGAATGTGTCTACATGACCTTGTGACCTAAAGAAAATGGCTGCGCCCAGGAGAAAATATTTCCAGGTTGAAATTGAAGTGATTTATGTGATTTCTAGCTCTGTTTATGACCAAATTGGATTAATTTATGGCTGATTATAGACAATGCGAGTAGCGGAGGCTGATCATCCTTTTCGAAACAGGTGACAAGGCTGGTATTTTCATTTTTTACAGCTTGTTTACATTCTTTGCCTGCAATTTCGTCACACTTTGGTGCTATGAGTAGCTGCATCCAAGTATCGCCATGCGCCTCATAGCACCAAAGCATAGTTCCCGGACGACATAATGTCATAATGTACATCATTTGAGCCACCGCATGGGAAAACAAACAATCTGCATTGGCGAAAACAAAGGCACATATCAGCTTCACAGTATCTCAACGGATATCACCACCAGTCTACAATTGTTGTGGATATTCAGATCACAATGGTGTTGTTTCTTAGTGGTCAGTCACTGAGTCTCACTTATCTTTTAAGATGACTGTATGCGGCACAACAATGGCTCGATGTTCTCAACTGTAGATGTGGACAACGACTTGTTGTCAGATATCAGCTGTGCTGAAGCACGAAGAGGAGCCTGGTGGTACAGGCGGTGCAGCTGCTCCAATCTCAATGGAGCGTACCACCCGTCCGCCAGAGCTAGGGATGGGACTGGTGTATTTTGGATGTATTGGCATGGTCCTGACTACTCCCTGAAGGCCACGACTATGATGATACAACGTCACTAGTCTGGCCCAGGGAGGTCCAAAACAGCTTTGTAAAGGGGTCACTGATGGAGGTTCATTACCCGAAATTGTACAATATGACCCATCTTCTCGCTGCTTTCAAAGGGTCTAACAATTATTTTTATTTATTGTGTTTATTATTTATAACTGTGCATGTATTTATTTATTGTTTGCTGTTGTTATGTTTTTGTATTGTTTGTATTGAGAATAATGATGCTTTTTTGTATTGTGGTTTAACGTCAAAGTCAAAATGTTGCAGTCATGTCGGGACGTGCCTTGTGCTTACTGACTGGACATTATTTAGTTCTTTAGTGAGTTGATATGTCTTGCTCAAAGACAAAATCCAGTCTCCAGTGGTGCCCGTGAGGATCGAACCCCGACCTCTTGATCCAGATTACGACACAAAAATCACCAGACCAGAGGATTACTTTGGAAACAATCTGGTTTTATATACATGTGAACTTAAGACTTCAACTTTATACACATATGGACTGTAGCCTTGATTTAAGTATATAGATTGTTCCATACATCTACACTTTCATCAGGAAAACATGCCCGTGTTATGTTTACCCCCTTGAACCCCACTTGTATATAGCAAAACTGGGGTTTGCAGAGGTATACCTATTTTTCTTATTTTTGCTCCAAAACATAGATTGTGGGTACTCGTTAGAACCGCCTCGGCAAGGCGGTTCTAACATGTACCCACAATCTATGTTTTGAGCAAAAATAAGAAAAATATCAAAGATTTTCTACTGAAATTTTTCAATTTTTACAACTTAAAAAATCTCTGTATATTGCATGGGTGTGTTTTCGAAATGATACTCGTATCTTCTCCTCACCGCACTATTCATCTTTTCTGGAGTAAGAGTCTAGCTTGTGCCGGACCTAATAGACAAGTTTTCTCTTGACACGGTTAGCTCAGGCAGACCAGTTGTGAAGTAATGTTGCTTAGTTAACATGTAACATCTCCATTATAGGGCCGCATTGCGAGAAAACCCGTTTTCGGGACTTCCTACATTGTCCGACACAAACAGATCCGTACAGTTACAGCTAGCAGCTTGAACTTTTGGATATTAGTAAAAGAGGAATTGTACTATCTGTATACAGTTGTGGGTATAAAACAAAGGTGCTGATCAGCTACTGCACAGCTGATCTGCGTCTTTGTGTCCGCTTAGGCAACATCCCGTTTTCTCATGATGCGGCTCAACTAATATGAGTGTGCCGTATTCATGCTTATAACTGTCTATGATCAAACGTATTGAAGAAAGTATTAGGGGGAGCGCGGTGGCGAAGTGGTAGATCATTTGACCCTGGATCGAAAGGTCATGGGCTCGAGCTCGACTGGTGGTACATGTTGTGTCCTTGAGCAAGGCACATTAACTCCCCATAGTACTGGTTAATACCCAAGGAGCGGTTAATACCCAGCTTGGCTCCGTCTTGACATGACTGAAAATTGTTGACTATGACGTTAAACCGCAATACAAACAAACAACCAAACCAAGTATTCCCTGGACATCCGATGCATATTGTGCGTCTCTCATATTGTGAACTTCGATCTTGTCTCAGGTGATGTATTATATGAACCGCATCGTCAGAAAACCAGTCTTTGGCGTTTCCGACAAGGTCCGACACAAATTGGCCTGAGGATGTAAAGTCACAGAAACTTGCAGTTTCAGATATAAAAAGAAAAGATATTGTTTTATATGTTTAGTGAAAACAGTAACTGCACAGCTGTTCTGCGTCTTTGTTTTGCGCATATGCAAAAATCCGGTTTTCTTTTGATGCGTCTCAATTAAATCTTATTATATGAGCCACCTCGTTGGAAAACCAACAATGTTGTTTCCGACCAGGTCCGACACAAACCGGCCTGTACAGTCTCAGAAAAGAGCTAGAAGCTTGAAATTTCGGATTTAAGTAGAAGAGGAATTGTACTATCCGAGTAGCGAAAACAAAGGCGCTGATCAGCTTCGAGGTAACCGCGAAGCTGATCTGCGTCTTTGTTTTCGCCTATGCAGATTGTTGGTTTTCCCATGAGGCGGCTCATACCAAAGATGGGATCACTGCAAACCATCCTCGGTGGGTGAGTAGGCGTTTTCGCTGATAGTGTTGCTGTTGCGACACAGTTTATGTTACATGTCGAAATATATAATTGAGCCGCGACGCGAGAAAACCGGTCTTCGGGGTTTCCGACCAGGTCTGACACAAGCCGGTCTGTACAGCCACAGAAAAGAGTTAGAATCTTCAAATTTCGGATATAAGAAGAGGAGGCATTGTACTATCCTTGTAGCGAAAACAAAGGCGCTGATCAGCTTCGTAGTTACTGCGAAGCTGATCTGCGCTTTTGTTTTCGCCCAGGCAAAATCCAGTTGTCTCCTGACGCGGCACTTATTATGCATGTATGACTGAATCATGTTTACATGTGACCAGGATACCATGGAAACAACAAATGAGCCACCTCGTGGGAAAACCAACATTGTGGTTTCCGAACAGGTCTGACACAAACCGACCTGTACAGCTACAGAAGCAGGCTAGAAGCTTGAAAATTTGGAGTTAAGTAGAGGAGAAATTGTACTATCCGAGTAGCGAAAACAAAGGCGCTGATCAGCTTCGCGGTAACCGCGAAGCTGATCTGCGCCTTTGTTTTCGCCTATGTAGATTGTTGGTTTTCCCATGGGGCGGCTCAAATATATCTTCTAGAATGAGCCATCGCATAAGAAAACACAATCTGCAAATGCGAAAACAAAGGCGTAGATCAGCTACTGCAAAACTTATCAGCGTCTTTCTCTTCGCTACACGGATAGTACAATTCTTCTTCTTTCTTAATCTAAATTCCAAGTCTCTAGCCATCTTCTGTGCTTGCACAGCTCGGTTTCTGTGGAACCTTTTCGGAAACAACATTGTTTGTTTTCTCATGACGCGGTTCAAATTCTGCTAATGAGTTATTTAGATAATTGATATGAAATAGACAGTAGAAAATGATTATGAGTAAGCCACTTGTAAAATTAATCATAACATTGCTTCACAACAAAATTGAATTATTCCATTATTGTACTATTGTGTCAAGTGAAATAATTATGGCCAAATTTATAGTGGCAGACTTTTCGATTAGATAAGATTATCATAATCGTTCTAATTAACGCACTGTGCGCTTAACTTTTCAAAATACTTGAAAGTTAAGGTAACAAAAATATCGTTTTAGTACGCGTACACTACTTACGAAAACACCTCAAAAACTGCTTTAATAATCGTGTTAAATATATAAATGATGATGTCATTAGTCTGTTCTAAATGTCGGAGTGATTGATCATTCAAGGATTAAATTAAAGTTTTAAATGCGGCTAATACGGTATAATTAATCTGTAAACTTATCCAAAATATTAATATTCTAGTAGAGCACTGTCCGCTCAAAGCTAGTATGTATCGCATTGGCATGCGTAACCCTCGCGACTGTTTCGTACGAGTGTCGCGAGAATTTTCATGTATCCCTAACTAGTCGTCAAAGCCTCTATCTCACAAGAATGCGACAACTGGAAACTGGTCCGCGACTTGTTCGTGACTATTTCGGGACAAAGATTAACGATATTAACACAACTTTTACGTTGCAGTCTCATTGAATGGATATTTATGCGACAAATTCGCGAATTTTCGTTTAATTTTGAACATCGTACGACAGTCGCGAGACATTCGTGTGAGTGTCTTACGACGTTCCCACAAGTTTAGCTAAAAAAATACGGTTTCGTTTTCATTGGTACGACAGTCGCGAGACAATCGTGAGAGTATCTCACGACATTCGAATGAATGTCGCTTAGAAAGTGACTGCTCATTTAAGGATTAAATTTAAGTTTTAATGCGGCTGATATGGTATAATCTATGTGTAAACTTAGTACAAAATATCAATATGCTAATCGAGCAGTGTCCGCTTATCTCATTGGCATGCGAATCCTTCCAGCTCGTTTTTAGAATTTTGTTGCTGAACTTTTGCACGACATTCGTGCGAGTGTAGCGAGAATTTTCATGTGTCGCGAACTAGTCGTTAAGGTTTTGAAAATGTTCAACTTGAATATTTTATGCATTTATTTTTGAAAAAAAGAAAAATGCGAACCCGTTGCAAGACTATCACGCGACTGTCATGCGGGTTTTGAGTGAGTGACATTCGTACAAATGTCACGAGACACTCTCACGAATGTGTCGCGACTGTCGTGCGAGTGAAAATGAGACTAGCCTATAATTGTGAAAAAGGTCGTGAGACTCTCAAGAATGTCTCGCAACTGTCGCACGAATGTCTAGCGACTATCGTGCGCCAGTCGTGAAATATGTTTGCATCATTAAGCCGCACTGCGCGAAAGTGTTGCATGAATGCTCATTCAATGAGACTGCCATGTGAAAGTTGCGTTTATATCATAAGTCGTTGTCGCTAGTCTGCAGTTGTCGCAGTCCAGTGAGATAGGGGCTTTATGTACATTTGATTTCGGAAATGACCAACAAGTGCGCGTTTTGGTGCATGTGTGCTAGTTAGAACGAATACGATATATTGTTCCCTTGGTCATGTTTACACCATTTTGGACAGTCTTCAATTTTCATATCACAATTTGTTGTATGTTTAATCTGGTCAATCGCTTGCTTGTAAGACGTCTCAGGGAAATAACCAGAGTGACGATTATAAAAACGGTTGCTGTCAGACAGTTTTTCATAAAAAAGGAAAAGCCTAATATAATATAATATAAGGAAAGCCTAATACATTACGACAACTTACACATGCAATATACAGAGATTTTTTTCAGCTGTAAAAAGTGAAAATTTCCTTCGAAAAATTTTGATATTTTTACCGTTTTTGCGCAAAACATATATGGTGGGTACCCCAGTTTTGCTATATAAAAATGGGGTATAGCTCGGCAAATAGGTCACTGTATGGGCGTTACCTCATGAATACCTTATTGGGTATGGTCTACTTTTGACTTGGGTAAAAGCTAAAGGCGTACAGTTAAAAGATTCAACTCACATGTTTTCCGTTATGAAATAAGAATGAAATATGAGTTTGTCTAATTCACTGGATTGGACAAAATACAGGTAGCTGATTTCTAACGGTAAATATGTGACAGCGGTCCAGGCTGTCTGAGTTCGATTTTTCCTATAATCTACCTACTTGGACAGATGGACTAGCCGACCACGCCCAGATATGAATATTAAAGTTGCCGCCCATACAGTGACCTATTTGCCGAGCTATAAGGGTATATATTTTACATGGACATGTTTTCCTGATGAAAATTGTTCAAATTCTCTATAGTTTGCCATTTCAATATATTGCTTATTTCAGGCAGGTGTAAGTTTGCCGTAATTGAAAAAGAAAAAAAGTGGGAAACAAAATTATCATTTTGTCTTCATGCAAAGATGTCTCTGTATAATTCGGCAAATTAGGTCACTGTATAGGCGGCAACTTTAATATTCATATCTGGGCGTGGTCGACTTGTAGGGAGATAATAGGGAGATTATAGGAAAGGCGAACTCAGTCAGCCTAGAGTGTTGTCACATATTTACCGTTAGAGATCAGCTACCAGTACTTTGTCAAATCAGTCGTATTTCATTCGTACTTTCTAACGGAAAATATGTGAGTTGAATCTTTTCAACTGTATAGCTCGGCAAATAGGTCACTGTATGGGCGTTACCTCATGAATACGTTATTGGGTATGGTCTACTTTTGACCTAGGTAAAAGCCAAAGGTATACAGTTGAAAGACTCAACTCACATGTTGTCCGTTAGAATGAAAATCCGAGTTTGTCTAGTTTACTGGATTGGACAAAATAGGTAGCTGATCTTTAACGGTAAAATATGTGACAGCGCTCTAGGCTGACTGAATTCAACTTTTCTATTATCTCCCTACTTGAACCGATGGACTAGCCGACCACGCCCAGATATGAATATTAAAGTTGCCGCCCATACAGTGACCCATTTGCCGAACTATATACATGTAGCTTTTTCCTACCAAACCCAATAACGTATTCATGAGGTAACGCCCATACAGTAACCTATTTGCCGAATTATACGTGTGTTTTATTTCATTGCGTCTTAACATGTCTAGTTTTCTTCTTATTTTCTTTTAAAAGTAATTTGCTAGTTCGAATAATTTACATGAAACACACTTTTCATTCGACAACAGATTTCAACATTCATGTGAAACTTTTGATGATGTATTTTGGCCTTGTTGAGAAACCAGATACATATGCAAGAAAAGGAGATTCTCCAAAATGGTGTAAATAATATCAGCTGTAGTTTTATCATTGAGATATATACTTAACCGCAAAAGAAACTTGACACGTTTTGTTTGTGTGCCACTAGTACAGAACCAACTTTAGAGCTAGAGTCAAATGTTTATTAGGACATCAAGACAACGACAATATTTCTGAAGAAAATCAATAAAGCTCCAAACATATGAGCCGCCACATGGGACAACCAACAATCTGCATAGGCGAAAACAAAGGCGCAGATCAGCTTCGCAGTGACTGCGAAGCTGATCTGCGCCTTTGTGTTTGTTACATGGATAGTATAATCCCTATTCTTCCTAAATACGAAATCTCATACTTCTAGCTGTCTTCTGTGCTTCTACAGCCCGGTTTGTGTCAGGCCTGTTCGGAAATCACAAGTTTGGTTTTCCACGAGGTGGCTCATATGTTAAAACTTCAAAAAATAGCATTTTTGGCATTTTTGTCCCTGGAGTTAAAGTCTGTTGAAATTTTGAAAATGCTTTCACGTCTACCCGTATAATGCCAATAACAATGCCGACAAAGTTGTAATTTTAAACTTTGCAATTGCTCATTGTAACGTTTGACTAAATATCTATCATCGAAATTCGATTGAAAAAGGCAAAGTTATGCTAATAACGTAAAACGGACGTTAATAAAACGTCAAATAATAACTTCTGACGAGACTCGAAACCGCGGTATGGCCCATCCCCTTTCTCATTAATGTGTTCACTGCTCTTAAAGGATCTCAGTTTTAATTTTTATTTGCTATTACTGCAGCTGGTGTTGTGTCGTGTGGCGGCCCTAAAAAGTCTCCCCGTACATCATCCATAGTGCAGGTTATATTTTCTGTTTGGTCCTTTGAGATCAGCGAGGATATTCTGAGCACTCAGAAATTTATTATCGGTTAAGATTCATTTTCTAACCAATGTTTAATATATTTGGCCCCATTTACATAAAACTAGTCTTTGTATTGACTACCCTGTTGAAAGTTGCAAAAGTTCAGTAATTCTCTTTGGCTCCATGTTGCTAAGACTTAAGGGTCACTGACGAGACTTCAATAGTCGAAACCGCGGTATGGCCCATCCCCTTTCTCATTAATGTGTTCACTGCTCTTAAAGGATCTAAGTTTTATTTTTTATTCTTTACCTAAACGACTTGATTGCAGTTTAACGTCTATACAAAGCAGATCATCAGGATAACTAAAATAGCTGCGTGAGAGTTTTTTTTTTTTTTTTTTTTTTTTTTTTTTTTTTTTTTTTTTTTGAAATTTCCTTCATTTTGCGAATGAAAAAAAAATGGACAGCGACTTTATTTTATCGAAAAGTCGGCAAAAAGTAAGTGTAAAGTTTCTTTAGTATTTAAGTATATGTACAGAGTGTCCAAGTAATCATGATAGAGTTTATTTGAGCCGCCTCGTGGGAAAACCAACAATGTGGTTTCCGAACAGGTCCGACACAAACCGGCCTGTACAAGCACAGAAAATAGCTAGAAGCTTGAAATTTCGGATTTAAGTAGAAGAGGAATTGTACTATCCGAGTAGCGAAAACAAAGGCGCTGATCAGCCTCGCCGTTACCGCGAAGCTGATCTGCGTCTTTGTTTTCGCCTATGCAGATTGTTGGTTTTCCCACGAGGCGGCTTATTTCTTTGATAAGAAGCCGTTTTTCTTAGATTGATATATAAATATGTCTTTAAATGAACAATGATCATTATGAGAAAAAATAAATATATTTTGATTAACTTTGGACGACTGCTTGCTTCCACAACTACATATTAATCTGTAAAAAGGCGACGAGTGTTATTAGGAATTTAAAATGTATCATATTTTCCCTGGACACACGACTGGGTTTATATGATACATAACAAAGTGTTGATATGTTGTTTCATGAATTGTTGTTTTCTTCTTTATTGTCGATACTTTGTTAATTTGTATATAGAAACTAGTTAATAGTAACTGCACAATATACCAAAACTTACATGTCAATTATGTTAAAAAATGTGTGGCATATTTTGTTTCAGAAGATTTACATACAAGTTTTGCCATACACATGTATGTGAGTACCCTGTGGCTCATTTTATCTGGACTAGCTGGGGCGTAGTTTTGGTAAAAAGCTTTCTAGTTAGAAAGTAACTTTCCTCTGGGATCTTGACACAATCTGCCTTTCCACATCCAAACATTTCCATGTCATCTACGTATCTAGACATCTACTCATATCCACATTCAAACATTTCCACGTCATCTACGAATCTAGACATCTACTCATATCCACATCCTAACATTTCCACGTCATCTACGTATCTAGACATCTACTCTTATCCACATCCTAACATACGTATCTAGACATCTACTCTTTTGTCGGTTTTTGGAGTGGGAATCTCTTTCTGATTGCGCCTTTTCCTGATCTTTGCCTACTTGTACCTTCTTATCCACATCCTAACATTTCCACGTCATCTACGTATCTAGACATCTACTCATATCCACATCCTAACATTTCCACGTCATCTACGTATCTAGACATCTACTCATATCTTGACACATCCATGTCCCCATATTCCCGCCAGTCCAGATCAACCTAATTCCGCATCAATCGCTACAAATTGATGGACTGTTTTAGCCTACTTGCAAACCTTATAATCGAACGACCGACCACATGGACATAAATATTTTGTATGACCGAACACATTTTGTAACAGACGAACACGTTTTTTAAGAGGCTATGCAGATTCCAATCATTTCGACTGGAATCGTGTTTTCTTAGACTTTATGATCTTAATTTCAACAGTGTCCAATAACTCTGGTGTTAGTATGTGTCTTATTTCGTCTCAGATTTGGCCTCTGAGCCATTCGATTATCAGTTGATTGGTTCTTGTTCGCCAACATTTCATTAGTACTTTGATGACTGGGCTTTCACTTCAAGAAGTGTTCAGTCTTTTCCAACTCACTGGTATTTTCGTAGATTTCTCTGGGGCGGCTTAAATTTCAACAGTGTTCAATAACTCTGGTGTTAGGCTGTGTTTTCTTTCTTCTCAGATTTGGCTTCTGTCTCATTCGATTAACAGTTAATTGCTTCTTGTTTGCCAAAATTTCGTTAGTACTTTGATGACTGAGAATTCACTTCAAATAGTGTTCAGTCTTTCCTATGTGTTTCTGAATAGTACTTTGATGACTGAGAATTCACTTCAGATAGTGTTCAGTCTTTCCTATGTGTTTCTGAATAGTACTTTGATGACTGAGAATTCACTTCAAATAGTGTTCAGTCTTTCCTATGTGTTTCTGAATAGTACTTTGATGACTGAGAATTCACTTCAAATAGTGTTCAGTCTTTCCTATGTGTTTCTGAATAGTACTTTGATGACTGAGAATTCACTTCAAATAGTGTTCAGTCTTTCCTATGTGTTTCTGAATAGTACTTTGATGACTGAGAATTCACTTCAAATAGTGTTCAGTCTTTCCTATGTGTTTCTGAATAGTACTTTGATGACTGAGAATTCACTTCAAATAGTGTTCAGTCTTTCCTATCTGTTTCTGAATAGTACTTTGATGACTGAGAATTCACTTCAAATAGTGTTCAGTCTTTCCTATGTGTTTCTGAATAGTACTTTGATGACTGAGAATTCACTTCAGATAGTGTTCAGTCTTTCCTATGTGTTTCTGAATAGTACTTTGATGACTGAGAATTCACTTCAGATAGTGTTCAGTCTTTCCTATCTGTTTCTGAATTCTTCATCATTACCATAAAAATCATCTTTATTTCTAAGTCACTGGTATTTTCGTAGATTTCTTTGGGCCTCGCAGGTTTCGAAAGTTTCGTATCTTCATCATTTTGTTTTACAACCCGTAAATCATATCTAATACTTCAGATCTATAAACGTGTGCATGAGCTGTAGTATTTGTAAATCAGATACACTCATGTCTATTTCTACATGATTGTGTGTACGATTCTGTAAACGTATACCTTTGATTAGTATGTGTCTTGAGAAACAAGATAAAGGCTGAAGTCAAACGCATGCAACTTTACAACCTCTTTGATGTGGCGGAAATAAAAAGTTTTGCAGTGGAGATTTGGAGATATGGAGACGTAATGCTGTTGATAATAGTGAATGTATAGATCTATAGATGAGGGATTGTGGATATTTTGTTTTTGTTGTTTAATGTCCCAGTCAACAATTTTCAGTCATGTTTGGACGTAGCCATCGCTTTCTAGGTATCTTGTTTGTTTCTTTGTATTGAGGTTTAACGTCCCAGTCAACAAGTTTTCAGTCATGTCGGGACGGAGCCAACGCTTCCTTGGATTAACCAGTACTGTCGGGAGTAAACGAGTCTTGCTCAAGGGCACATCACGGTGCCGCCTGTGGGGATCGAACCCAGGACTTCTCGTTTCTAAGTCTGGTGCCCTTCCACTACACCACCACGCGCCTTTTCTTGGTATCAACCAATACACTTGGGAGTTTAGAGTGTGCCTTGCTCAAGGACACAGCACGATGTCGCATTCTCTCACCTATACATGTAGACTTTAATATATACTACTCAAAATTTGATAAGCATCAAGGTATTATTTTCCATATAGCACAGTGTAAAACACCCGGAGTCTGACCCAAATTTAAAGACAATACCAAAGGATCAATGATGACTTTCTTAATTGTTTTTGTTAGAAAATGTCTCAAAGCTACCGACTAAAAGAAATTTGAATCAAAAATGTCCTACCAAAGTCCATCGAAAATTTCTTCTAAAATTTGAATTTTAAGAAAAACAGTGTTTCTCTTGAAAATTAGCCCACGCATGGTCATTGCAAGTAACCTTTTATCCCGCACTGCCTGCATCTGCCAGAATGCATTTCAGACTGACTTTCACAAACAAATCAATGTTAAGTCGAATTTTCGTGCATCTGTAGACTTTTAGAAAAAAATGCCATATTTTCAGGATTTTTAGAAAAATGCAAATAATGCTCAATGGGCTAAGGTAGGACATTCGCTGTTTCAAATTTCTTGTAGTCAGAAATTTCAAGGCATTATCTAAGAAAAGCAAATAACACCGACATTCATGCTCCTTGGACATTGTCATTAAATTTGAATCAAACTCGAGGTGTGTTACACTGTGCGGTATGGAAAATAATACCCTGATGCTTATCAAATTTTGAGTAGTATATATGTAGATATTGGCAGACGTGTATATTTGAGGTTGCGGATTTGTGTAGAAGTGTAGATGTGATAATGTGAATATGGGTAGGTGTATGTTAGGAAGTGGATAGTAGTAGATGTCGAGATGTGGAGTTGTTGACCGTGTCAAGATACCATAGGATCCAACACTTCAACTCAACTTAGTCTAAGGGTGTGAAAATATACTGAAAATAAAAAACCTTGCACCACCCTGTTTTCGCATAAATTTTGTGATAAACTTGAATTTTGTTTTTCTAACATTATATTTGGTTGCTACCAATATCATTTTTTAACTTTGCGGGAAATTCAAGAGCGTTGACGAGAATGCAAACTTTTGGGACAAAAAGTGTAAAACTAATTGTTCGGAAATAGAATGCCAATGGAAATTTTCAATAAGGTTTCATTGTACATGCGATCTTAGACGAAATATTTCCATCGGTATTCCGTTAAACCTTTGTCAGGGAAGTGGAACGAGGTACCGAAGTGGAGCGGAGTGACAGTTAGCCAGCTGATCTAATGCGATCTGCATAATGTTAGTGTCAGAAAAACAATCAACAAATCATTTTGAAATTTCGAGTATATTTACTTTTAACAAAATTTTGAAAATTTGCATTTTCAGAAAATCAATCTGCGATTTTGATCCTTTAAAAAACGAAGAATTCAACGAAAATGTATTCTGTGGTTATGGCAGATAAGCACATGTACAGCATGACTGGTTTGGCAAGTTTCATAAACACATTTTCAGCATGCTTCGCCTTTAACCCAATCTTGGTTGTTAACTACGCTGCCTTCTTTAATTGCACTTCGGTGGGTCGTGCGTCGGAATCTATGATGGCCCCGAGTTAATTCTATTAATTTTAGTTGGTTGGGGGCGGAGCTTCTTGTATGTTGATTGGCGCACCGGGGTTCAACCGGTGATTTTCTTTTGCTCAGGATTTCAGTAAGTTATTCGGAGCCCTGGTGTTTCCATCGTCGAGCAGCTTACTGAATCTGTGAGATTTCATTTTTGATTCATCATGGTGGTTATCATGATTTCTTTCTTTGCCCATGATGATTCATTGACTAGTTAGAGATTCGCCACGAAAACGAACAACTAAGTAAATGATTTGAACCACTGCAGAAGATTTTGGTGTGGTTAGGGTCCTGTTAAACCGGTTTAAGCCCCAGTAGTTTTATATTACTGATCGTTTTAAGGCGATACTTCTGTTGCGGTTCTATTTGTTTATGTTTTGGAGTCGATTTTTAGTGCTGTTTGAACCTTATGTACCTTTTCATAGTTTTGCTTAAGTTCGGCTGAGTGGCCGCCAGTTGGGAAATAGCTGCTCACTCGGCTTACGATATGTTCTATAAGTGCAAGTGCCTAAAAGTCAATTTAATTTTTGCCCGCCTCGGATTTTTGGAGTGGGAATTTCTTTCTGATTGCACCTTTTCCTGATCATTGCTTACTCGTACCTTTCAAAGTCAAATCCGTTTGCTCTACTTCGGGTTTCGTATACAATAATTTTGATTTTCCAAGTACTGTTTTCTTATTTTTCCATCCTTAACTGCCATTTTAATTAGTGGGCGTTCAACAACTTATCCAAATCAATGAATTGATAGGAACAAAGCAGATTGTCCAAGCTAAGCAGCATTAAGTTGGTACTTTATTTAGTCCATTTAGATTCTGTTTTTAAACTCTTCGAAATAATGCACCAAATTTACGCTGCTTTGCTTGGACAAGTCGCTTTGTTCCCAACAAATTATTGTATGGAACATGCTGTTCGATCTAAAATGAGCACAATAGCACATAAACAAGCGAAAGAAACACTACAGGGTAGTTGTAAAATCAAATTTAAAATTCTTGCATACAAACCGGAAGTACAGAAAACGTATTTGACTTGTGTTTATGAAACTCACAAAAACAGTCTCGCGGGACATGTGCTTATCTACCATAACCTTAGTCATTGTAACATTTGTTGATTAAGGCCTATTTTCAAAACCACTGGTTATTTTTTTTTGAAAAAGCCAATTTTTAAAATTTGTAAAAACTACTAATTTTCTAAAATTCAAAATGTTTCGTTGTTTGTTTGATACTGACATTACACAAATCACATGCACAATCAAAACTTAGTTAAGATTTAATCACTGGGTGCGTCCTTCGTCCCGATACAAAAAGGTTTTGTTTGACTTTTACTATAGGTCCCTATAGGATTTGGTTTTGTTTGATTCTGGTATCAGATTTTTTTCTACAATAATTCCTAGAATTTGGTCAATGATTTGATTTGATTCTCATTTATGACGTCATTGAAAGAATTTAAAGTCATAAAATAGTGCTTTGTATGCAATCTTATAGTAATTCTTTATTTGATCCGTTACAAAGGGATGTAAATTATGAAATTGATGTTATTGGCAACTCTGTTTTGTGGAGATTTCCTCTGTTAACGTAGTAGAAAAAAATCCGGTACCAAAAAGTCAAACAAAACCTTTTTATATCGGGACTAAGGAAGCACCCAGTGTTAATGGACTTTATATAATGTTGGAACTGACAAAAATATAGTTAGAAATTATAGTTGATTTATAATACCAAAAAAACAAGGAGGTGCAAGGCCTTTGATTTAATATAATATTGAAACTGACCAAAAACATAGTTTTCAGAATTTTGTAATAAATAGTGAGTTTTGGTATATATCGTCTTCTATCAATACTTTTGTACAAACATTTACATGTACGTATATCAATTATCGTGAGAAATACAATATTTTTGTTGGTAAAACTTGTTTGTTCTTGTTTTAAAAACCAACACATATCCATATAATTTCGCATCAGGACAATTGTCCATAGCTAGCTTTGGCTGCCGAACAGCTTCCATGGTATAAACCCATATTTGACGAATGGGTTTTCCCATCGTTATCATTTGTGTGAGTCCACTTTCATTTTTAGGGGTCTTAGGGGTAATTTTTAATTAATATCCATTTTTTCGATGACTTTTCGTTAAGCAAACAGAATAGCCCCAGATGTGACGCCGCGTTCTGCGGCGTCACATCTGGGGCTATACTGTTTGCCTATGTCCCACAAAAGGGGCGCCAGGCTTATATGAGATAAGCAGTGGTATGGTAAGTTTAAATGGTCCTGCTAAATAAAGAGATTGTTTTAGGTTGCGAAAAACAAGCAATGAAACTGCTTGACCATTGTGACGCAGTCATTACGTCATTACGAAAATTTGACCATGCAAAATACAGATATTTCAGCAGAAAGCAAAAATAGAAAAGTTCGTTGGAAACAGGTTGATTCTTTTAATATGTTCGCTCAAAACATACATAATGGGTACACGTTAGAGCTTAGAACCGCCTCAGCGAGGCAGTTCTAACGAGTTCCCAAAATGTATGTTTTGGATCAAAAATAAGAAAATTATACATACCCCTTCAAACACCAGTTTTTCAAACTTAAAGTGGGGTTTAAGGGGGTATACATTTCATGGACAACCTGTAGTTCATACAGCGTTTTTATTTCAAGTTGGGTTAACATCTCAGCGACATCCATACCATCTGAAACCCAACTTTTATATATGAGCCGCGACGCGAGAAAATCAGTCTTGGGGGTTTCCGACCAGGTGCGACACAAATCAGCCTGCACAGGCACAGAAGCAGGCTATGTGCTTAAAATTTTGGCTATGTGTAGAAGAATTGTACTATCCGAGCAGTTACTGCACAGCTCATCTGCGCCATTGTTTTCGTATATGCAAAAATCCATTCATTTTAGTCATGATGCGGCGCATATATGGAAAGATAAAAGCAGACAATGACCAGGAAAAGGCGCAATCAGAAAGAAATTCCCACTCCAAAACTCGAGGTGGGAGAAAAAATAAATCAATAATGTGGTACTTATACTAAGGAAAGGTACAAGTAGGCAAATATCAGGAAAAGGCGCAATCAGAAAAAGATTCCCACTCCAAAAACCGAGGTGGGAAAAAACAAACTAACAATCAGCTATACCATGAAAACATTTCGTAAGCCGAATGAGCAGCTATTTTCCCAGTAGGTGGCCACTCAGTTACCTTAACTTAACTAAAAATATGAAAACATACATAAGGCGCCAACAGCACAAAAATATTTTAAACACCAAGACATAAAACAAAAAGAACCACCACAGAAGTATCGACTTGGAACGATCAGTAACACAAAGTTACTGGCGGGTTTAAATCGATTTTACATGGCCATAACCTCACCCTCAGCTTCTGCAGTGGTTCATAACATTTAGTTAGTTCTTCGGTCCTCGTGGTGAATCTCTAACTAGTCAATGAATCATCAAGAACAAACAAATAAATCATGATAAACATCCTGATGAATCAAAAACCAGGACTCACAGATTGCCCGACGATGGAGATCCCTGGGCGCCGAATAACTTACTAACTCCGGAGCAAAAGAAACACATCAGTTGGACCCCGGTGGGAACATATCGTAAGCCGAGTGAGCAGCTATTTTCCCAATAGGCGGCAACTCAGTTAGCCAAACTAAACTAAAAATATGAAAACGCACATAAGGCGCAAACAGCACAAAAATCAACACCAAAACAAACATTAAGAACCACCACAGAAGTATCGCCTTGGAACTACCATCAATATATAAAAATTCTGGCGGGCATAAACCATTTTACATGTCCATAACCTCACCCTTGGATTCTGCAGAGGTTCTATTATACACAAATATAAACAAGAAATAAGGCAAAGCATGTTAAGAAAATATACTACATAGGTACCAACGTGTACTAAAACTGTTTTTTTTTAATTCAGTTTTCCGTCCCTTTCAAGATTATTTCAGCTCATATGAGACGGGCAAATCAGCCGGTGGGGCGAAAATGGGAGAACCCAGAGAAAAACCACCTGGCACACCCGCAACAAGAACTTGGCTTGTCTCACATGTGGCCAGAGCGGGGCTCGAACCCGCACCAGACACTGCGGTGAGATGATCGAGTGATTAAGAAACAGCGCCCTTAACCGCTCAGCCACGGGGGTCGCCGACTGGGTTTTCAAGTAGGAGTAAACATTGCTTTCTTATTATTGCATAAGAGGCGGTTCTAACGCGTACATACAATCTTTTTCTTTTTTAGATCAAAACAACGAAACAAATAATTCTACCACTGAAGACCCAGGTTTTACCATACAATACAGAAACCTTTCCAAACAAATGAGCCGCCACATAGGAAAACCAACAATCTGCCTAGGCTTAAACAAAGGCGCAGATCAGCTTCGCAGTAACTGTGAAGCTGATCAGCGTTTTTGTTTTCGCTACTCGGAAAGTACAGTTCCTCTTCTACTTAAATCCGACATTTCAAGATTCTATCTCTTTACTGTGACTGTACAGCCCGGTTTGTGTCAGACCTTGTCAGAAACCCAAATTGTTGGTTTTCTCACGCACAGGCTCATTTATAAGTGAAGCTTCAAATTGTTGTATCTGTGTTTGTAGACCTTACTAATACAATGACAGAGGCGGTCCCCGTGACCGAGTGGTTAAGAGCGCTGTTTCTTAATCACTTGATCATCTCACCAGTGTGTCCGGTGTAGGTTCGAGCCCCACACACTGGCCACATGTGAGACAAGCAAAGTTCTGCTCGCCGGTGTGTCAGGTGTTTTTCTCTGGGTTATTCCCTTTTATGTGCCACCTACTGATTGGTCCGTCTCATAGCGAGCTGAAATAATCTTAAAAGGGACGTAAAACTGAATTAAAAACAAAAGCTAAAGAGAGCTATTAAGCAGAATGACCGGGCCATATTCGAAATTGATTTTTTTCAATCCCAAAATAATTTGGATGTTATGTTGCGCAAAGAGAAAACGGAAGGTTTCAGTGTGATAGAATAAATTACTCGTTTGTGACAAACATAAACTTTCACTTTTCATGTGTTCACCTTCAACCTATGGAAACGGTGTATTAGAAAAACGGTAAGACAACGGGGGTTAATCGGAAAAATGTGAAGCATCGGGCGATGTGTCGGTGAGACATCGGGATTTGCAATGGTGACACGGTACGTAGTTTTAATCTTCTTTTTGTTTTGTTCCGACATGGTTGGGTGACGTTGCATGTTAAAATTATCTTTGCTGCAGGAGCTGTAGAAATCATTATTATTCTTTATTATGTAAACAGTTTGTAAATAAATATTCCAAGAAACGCGTGATTGTGCGCTCCATCTTAGATGGCATGCCTTTAAAGGCCACGAAAACACATTTTCATTTGATTTTCTAGTAAAAGATATGGACCAAGAAGGTCATGTTGGTATTTGCAAATGAATAATAGTATACTTGAAAATTCCCACAAAAAATAAAATCTCGCCAAGCATTGCAAAGGGGTTTAATTCTAGGTGCATTTACATAATGTGAGGCATCGGGCAAGTTGTGTGAGACAACGGGGCGAATTTTGTGAGTCATCGGGCAATCAAAACTGATTGCATTCATTTCCGATTATAAACACTCTAGAGCTATTTTTGATCAAGGTAATTTCATATTCCGTGTCATTTTGACCCGGTAATTTCATATTCGGCATCATCTTCGACCCTTTCTTGCTGGGAAAATTAAAGTGCTGGACCGACAAGTGCAAAACGCTAGCCTTCACCTGAATCATTGCCAGTGCCGGACGCACTTGATTAAAATCGTTCCCAAACGGATTACCGTTGTTTAAAATATGTACATGTATATTCATTTTAAACTCAATCCCAACTGTAGTAATTGTGTAAAGTCCAGTAATATTTTGAGCAATTACATAGCGTCATCACCAAATTGCAATTTTAGTTTCAATGAGCCGTCCATTAACTGCTAACGACATCTGGAAATATTTTCGGAAATATTAGTTTGTTTCTTTGTTTGACTGGTGTTTTACTTCCCACTCAACAACTATCAGGTCATATGGAGAAGGGCCCTAGGTTTAAGACTGGAGAAGCCCGGAATCGAACACACGACCCCTGGTTTACAAGGCCAGTAGCTTGACCACCATGCCACGGAGGCTTCTAAGGAAATATTAGTGATGGCCGTGAAACTAAAATTGCAGTTTTTCAAACATCACTCATATTTCAGAAAAATATGAAGCCTCATTGGCATGTATATAAACGGCCCATGCTAAAGGCGGCCGCCACGTCCATATATATGTATTGGTAAAATACTTTAAAAATATTCTCCAGAACTCAAAGTTCCATGATCTGAAAGTGGTTCAAGTCATAACCTTGTTTTGACGTTGAATTGCGAATATCGAGATTGAATGGTGTTGTTCTTCGACATGTCAGTGGAGGAATGCATGTGAGTTCCCACTATTTATTGAATGTCCCTCGTATGAAAATGAAATGGTATGTTTCTTCTGAAACAATAACACGTGCAACTTTAAAAAAAAAAAAAAACATTGAATCAGATGAACAAATATTTAAAAAAATATATTTGTTCATCTGACTCAATGTCGGTTTTTACTTTGCCAATTAATGTAAGCGAACAGTACGAATAATTCCATTGAATTTCCCCATTAAATTACCCCACCCACTTTCATTTAGAAGAAAATGACGAAAATATAAACAACAACTGTAATAAATTGGTTCTCTGGCATTCTATAAGCCTCAAAATGATACATTCGATGCAACATATCATACAAACGTAAATTTTTCATTCAGAAACAGCTTTTTTTATTGTCTGCAGTATAGAAAAATCATAAAATGAGCGTGGTCTTAAGAAAAAGCCCACAAAATTAGGTCAAGGGGTCGAAAAATGGAACCCCATTATTTTTCAACAATATAACCCATATACAATCATTTAAAGCAAAAATATCAATTTTAGCACAAAAATCGCAAGGGAGCAATATTTCTTACATCTCGACCCTCACTACATGCTATATGTAAAGAGATTTTTATGGAATTTTTTTTTTTTTGTTTTGTTTTTTAATATTTTCGCTCATCACATAAATTGTGGATACACGTTAGGACCGCCTCGCCGAGGCGGTTCTAACGGGTACCCACAATGTATGTTTTAGATGGAAAATAGGTGTACCCCTGCCTACCCCTAATTGTTCTTTATAAACGTGGAGTTTAAGGGGGTATATTTTACATGGCAATGTTTTATAATATTCAATGCTCATATGTACAGCTGTCACAGTTACAAAACACTACTCTCGTGTCGCGGCTCAGTTGAACTCTACAAATACACGTTCTTGTCTTCATTTGCTTGTTGTAGTTTGAACTATCGAAAAAGTCTACAGGTAAATTGTTAATCTCCTTGCAAATAATGATTTGCCTCGGGCACTTTGTCGACCACAGGTAGTCTGACCGCCAGGTACACTATCGAAAAATCACGGAAATTTACGAAGATAACTTTACCTGTCTAGATGCGACTGTCACTAATCCCTTGGTTTGATAAGGCCAATATTGGATGATGAGATTTTTTGGGTATGTGTGTAACGTCCAAGTCAATAACTTTTCATTGTCACCGCTTCCGGGGTAGTTGGCATATACTTTGGGGAGATTAAAGTGCCACGCTCAAGGACACTACAAGATGATCATGGTGTTCGAATTCCTGACTTCTCGCTCTGGAGTCCGACGCGCTACCACATAGCCTCAGTGTACCAGGTATATTCTAGAGGACCAATGGCCATGAGAGCGCTCACCTGAAACTTTATATACTGTCTTATATGTCCTCGTTTATAGGCCCAAAGCTTGGGTAGTAACACCCCCCCGGGGAACTACTTTAAATTTATGAAAATAAACCTTCTGACTGAAACGCATTCTTGCATTCTATGTTATTCGTATCAACACAGGATCTGTTTGTTGTTGTTGTTTTTTTCAGCCTGCTTGTGCGTTAGCCTCGAATTCTGTTAATTCGTGCTAGCAGTGATTCGTTGTTTAAAAACCTGTGACAATGATAGGTGTCGGTCGATTCCCTTTTTGGACTGACCATCGTTAAAATCTGACTTTCTTGATAATTAAAGGTTATTTCTTTACCTTTCGATCCTCACCGGTGGCCCCGGGTTATGTCCTTAAGCAAGGCACATTATCTCTCCATAGTGCTTGTTAAATACCCGGGAAGCGGTGGACCCGTCCAGACATGACTGAATAGTTGTTGACTGGGACGTCAAACCTTACATTCAAACAAACCAACTATGGTACAGCAACGTCCAATTAGGCTAAATTTACCCCGCCGTATACCGCTGGGTGCAATCAAATTCTTACAGCGCAGATTGATGCAGCGACACACGAAACCTGACAAAAATGGAGTTTACTGATCGGTAGTCAGATCGATTGAGCAACAACCTACAGTGAAAAGTTCATTGCTGTGTTGTAGGCTGTTGCCTAATTTATCCGGCTTCCAGTCAAAACCTTCCCTTTCGGCATGTCTCTTGTGATATTGCAACAATCTGCGCTGTAAGAATTTGGTTGCATCCTACAGTATATAGGGTGTATAAATGTATATAGGACAAATGACAGATTTGGTAAAATGATGGTATATACATAAAAATGTGACCAGAGTCTGACGCTCTACCGCTTCAGCTACCGCGCTCTAGCGGGGTCTGTGACTGTGGTATCTTTGTCCCTAGATCTCACAAGAAACGTTAAGCTTCGACACGCAATCATCTGGCACCTCAGCGGTAGACATCAGAGAGGGCATTTCAGGCCCTGAAAATTTTGGGAAAGAAGCTACCCCAATAGATACTATTCCATATAATTTCCAAAGATTGGACCTGCGTTTACTGTTATAATTTTTCCAGTCTTCAATCGGCAACCGACCGGTAACCACTGGTGACATTCCAAAGTGACAACCATCACTCCATTGGGACTGGGGCGTCATTACGAAAACTTGCCCATGCATTATACAGAGATTTTTTTTTTCATCTGTAAAAATTGAAAATTTCATCGGAACAATTTGGACATTTTTCTTATTTTTACTCAAAACATAGATTGCGGGCACACGTTAGAACCGGCTCGACTCGTTTTCCTGATGGTGTTTGTGTGATGGCGAGATTAGTCCTTAAAATTAAGATCTCACAAGAGATGTTTAGATCTCACAAGACCTTTCGTAAATAAAGAAATCCACATTTTATATAATTTTCACATTTTTGGAAAACAGCCACTGCCGTCTATGTGCAATCACTACTTTACTGGAAACATAGCTCCAAATCAAGGAAGCAAAACTAGAATAGAATACACAGTAACGGGGTATTGATGTTTCAGAGTCAGATACTTATCATAATGAAAGTCAGATTCTTAGAATTTATACTTATCATATGAAGAGTCAGATTCCTAGAATTTATACTTATCATATGCAGAGTCAGATTCTTAGAATGTATACTTATCATATGCAGAGTCAGATTCCTAGAATTTATAGCCTTAAATCATACATTTAAATAGTGTACAGTGGCCGCATTGTTTATTGTCGACTCCCCGTGACATTGTCCCTTTTTAACTGTTTTAACTGTTTAGTTAATAGATGACCTTTGATACGACATGCTTACCATTATATATGAACAATTAAAATACAATAAAGAAACACAAACTCAGTTATTGGAAACGTTTTACAGAGAAATATGTACAACATTTTAACAAAATCTGCAAAATTTTCGGCAGTGGACCCTTGCGTAATCTATACGGGAAAAGCAGAAATCCGCTTGCAAGGAGTGGATGAAGGAGCAGTTATCTACCGTATCCAGACAATGACCGCCGCTAGGTGGTGTTGTTTTGTTAGTCGGGGGAGACGAGAACGTAGGGCCTGCAAAGGGGAATAATTAGCGTTTGTTACAAAACAGTTGCCTTTTTTGCCCACTGATAAAGACCGTATCCTCACGAATATAAGTGCATGTTAAAATTGTGCACATATATCTTGTTTATTTGTCCAACACGCATTCTCGATTTGGCGAAACCTTTATAATGTTTAACAAAAAAATCATTTTTATCAACATATGCAGCCCAAGTGAACACTACCCAAATATGCCGCTTCGCTTATGCTCATCAAGTGCACAAAATTATTATATGATTTTACGGTAGCAGCTGGTTACTTGGACAGCCGGGCACGTGACATGTGCGTGGACAGTTGTATGCAATAGTTTTATGCCAACAGCTGTTTTTATACGTCTGACAGTACAGCGTTGAGGGGAAGTCACTGCAGGAGCTAGGAGTTGTTAGTTTCGTATGAATTATCGCTGCTGTTACTTTCGTATAGAATGTCACTGTTGTTGGTTTCGTACTACCTGTGGTTCCTGGGGACGTTCCAGTTTGTGTGTGAGTCAGTGGCAATACACTAGTATGTTCTGCATGGTGTCCTGCAATAAGAGTTAAACTGTTTATGTTTGAATACACTACAGCCACTGCTGGGAATCACGTGATACGCAATGTTTATGATATGTGCAAATTGTAAACAAGAAGCCGCCATTTTTCACCGGGTCTAGGTAAGTCTATCGAGTTTTCTTTCAAATGCTGAGGGATAATGATGGATGAATATGCCCAGTCCATGCAGATACATCAGATTTATTTAACTATGTGCGAGCTAATCTTTCAAAGTGTTTTGTTTGTGTAAACACTTCATTCCCATCATCAAAATTGTTTGTTGCCATGTACACCAAATATTTATTTTGGGCCTTATTCATTCTTCCAGCAACAATGCGTCCTTTCTTAGAGGTAAAATAACATTTTTTTCAAAGGACAATTACCTCCATTTTACAGAAATATGCTAAGTGCCACATGAAAAAAGATAATCAACATCATTGACATTGCATCCCTATACACATGCAATGTGGATTGATACCCTCCACACTAAAACAATAGTCATCATGTTTCTATTCTTTCGTCGATAAATGTATTGATTGCTAATGCACCAGTCCTTTGTAACCATTGCCCCCCGCCCCCTCACACATACCTACGGTGAAGGGTGGGGGATAGCCGGGCTTAAGTGCAGCGCAATTACTTGTCGAGTGTATCTGCAGTGCATGGGGAATGACGATGTTTTTTATGCATTAGGATCCTTACTCCATGGCAATTTTCTATTTCTACGGTGAGACCAAAGAGCAAAGTTTTGACCCCCCCCCCCCCAGTTTGCCCCCTGTGTGTGCGGCTTATAGCAGGGCACTGAAAGCAGAAATGCCACAATCACCGCCCTTCGCCGTAGGTGGATGAGCAGTGGTTACAAATGTCTTGTGCACAATTGCAGCTAAAATATGAGCAAAAAAGAAAAAATAGCCATTCTCGGTTTTGTTCAATATTGAGAACGAATCTTTGAATGCTTTCCTGGCTTTATTATATATCAGCAGTCACCTCGGGTGGGGGGGGGGGGGGTAACTCGGAGGTAATTTTGGTACGGACGTGCCGCCCGATACTTTAAAACATACCCTATTCATATATCTGGTAATCGAAAAAAGGGATATATCATATATCATGCCTTCGAAAACGTGACCCATTCATATATTTGATTGTACAAAATTTTGACCTATACACAATTATATACAAATATTTCTACTTTCTGAGCTGTGTATGTCAGCAAAAAAGTGCTCTTAAACATGGATGTCCGAACAGTTTGGTCATTCATAGACTAAATATGGAAAAATGGGGACATTCATATAATTTGACTTGAAAAGGTAACCTATTCATATATTTTGACTTGAAAAAGGTAACCTATTCATATATCTGGCGAGGCTGAAAAAGGGGGCTATTCGGGCGGCACATCCCAACTACGTCATATATAGGTAGTTACCCCCCCCCCCCCCCCGAGGCAGTCACACATTAGCGTATAACCCAAACGCGCGTCTGGCGTATGAATACTCTCAACATGCTTTAGATTTTGGACGTATAAAAATAATTTGTCCCTTTAACTCGCTTTAGCAGTCACACATAAGCGCCTGACTGAGACGTGTGCCGGACGTACAAAAATCTCAAAGTGTTGAAGTACGTTTGTGTTACTTCCAGGACGCGCTAAGCATGTGCTACAGGCGCACAGCAAACGTTCAACGCGCGTCTCACAAACGCTTAGGGCACGCTTAGGAAGCAATATCTCATAAAATCTGAAAACGCATGTGGCGTACACTAGCGTGCATAGCACGTGCGCCAAATGCGTTCATAGCGTATTCAACGCGCCTGTAACGCGCATGGAACTTATTCGAAACGTAAAAGACATTCGCACAAGACACGCCCAGCTTCTGGAAAAAATCTAAGCATGATATAACACAAACGTGCCTAGAGCGCGCACCGACCTTTAGCGACGTATATCAACGTACACCCAGCGTACACCAAGCGTACACCAAAAACGCACATTTAGCGCGTTTCTAATGTGTCTCCGACGTGCTCCTGACGTAAGTTGAATCATTCAAAGTTTACATTTTTGTCAACACACCGGCGCGCGTTGGCTTATTCTGCTATTTCAAGCAGCAGTCACACATTAGCGTATAATCCAAACGCGCGCCGGGCGTGTCGACAAAAATGTAAAATTCAAAAAACGCCAGGAGCACGTTGGAGACACGTTAGAAGCGCGTTAATTGCTCCCCCCCCCCCCCCAAAAAAAAAAAATCAAACATGCTTAAAAACTTTCTAGAAGGTCGGTGTGTCCCGGGTGTGTGTCTTATACGTTTCGAATAAGTTCCATGCGCGTAACATGCAAATTAAGCATGGCCTGAAACAGACAAGCTACTTTCAAACTAGATGCACTGCGACAGATAAAATGCAGGTTTGTCGGACACGCGCATTTAACATATCGCAAATTTTACACCCCATTAATTTTGAGAAATGTGACATTAATTTGGCATATGCCAGTTTCGATAAGTTTTTGGGTATCATGTATGATACCTTTTCAGTTCAGAAAAAAAACATAACACGTTACAGACGTATAGGTTATAACTTGAATGTTATGCGACAGTCTGCATGCTTAGTTTTTAACCCAATCATGGTTGATAACTATGCTGCCTTCCTTAATTGCACGCCGGTGGGTCGGGCGTCAGACTCTGTGATGGACCCGACTTAAAGCTATTCATTTTAGTTGGTTAGGGCCGGAGCTTCTTGTCTGTTGCTTGGCCCACCGGGGTCCAACTGGTGTTTTTCTTTTGCCCCGGAGTTAGTTGGTTATTCGGCGCCCAGGGATCGTCATCGTCGGGCAGCTTACTCAATCTGTGAGTCCTTGTTTTTGATTCATCAGGATGTGTATCATGATTTATTTGTTTGTTCTTGATGATTCATTGACTAGTTAGAGATTCACCACGAGGACCGAAGAACTTACTAAATGTTATGAACCACTGCAGAAGCTGAGGGTGAGGTTAGGACCCTGTAAAACCGGTTTAAGCCCGCCAGTAACTTTGTGTTACTGATCGTTCCAAGGCGATACTTCTGTGGTGGTTCTTTTTGTTTTATGTCTTGGTGTTTAAAATTTTTTTGTGCTGTTGGCGCCTTATGTATGTTTTCATATTTTTAATTAAGTTAAGGTAACTGAGTGGCCACCTATTGGGAAAATAGCTGCTCATTCGGCTTACGATATGTTTCATGGTATAAGTGCCTGATTGTTAGTTTGGTTTTTCCCACCTCGGTTTTTGTAGTGGGAATCTCTTTCTGATTGCGCATTTTCCTGATCTTTGCCTACTTGTACCTTTTTCCAATTTAATACGTTTTTATCATTGTCGTGTGAAGAATTTGTACGTATTCATCACATTTGTGAAGAACTTTTTTTAATATATAAAAACGGTACTAAGATTCACGTGTGTATTTTTGACATGTGAAGAATTGGTGCGTATTCTGCAAACTTTCTGTCAAGAACTGTTGAATTAAACTGTGCGTATGTTCATTTTCTGGGGCACATGGCGCTCTTGACGGTAGAAAAGCCTATGCTTTTACATGTCAAAAGTGAGTATAAAAAGGTAAGGAGAAGTTTTTGATATGTGTAAAAAGCTAACTGATACTTTTTGCATACTTTTTGCATTAATTAAGAAGCGTGTGAACTTGTCTTTGAGAGACTCTAAACACTGGTTTAAGGCCCCCAGTATTTTTTTTTTGTATTACTGATTGTTCCAAGGCGATACTTCTGTTGTGGTTCTCTTTGTTTTATGTTTTGGAGTCGAATTTTCGTGCTGTTTGAACCTTATAGGCTGCTAGCCAGAGGGTCAATTGCTCCCCCCCCCCTAGGGAATTTTGCAGACATACCCTATCTTAAAGAACAATTCAAGCCGAGTCGAATGAGAGATGTTTGCACCCTGAGCGTTGGGGCGTTATCCTGTAACAGCCTGTTACATATGTTACCTTAACAAAATTAAGAAATTATGATATGGTGTTTTAAGCTACAGAAAAATGACAATAGTTTATCATTTTACTCATTTTTTTCATACTGTCTGCTTGCTGTATGTCTATACTACATATTAAAATTGTTTGAATAAATATTTGACCTACACTAACTGTAACGTATGTAACTTAAATTAAAATACCCCTTGAAAATAACACTTTTGAGTGATATCGTTTACTTATACAGTTGCACTATGCATTTTTCCAAAGATATGATTTGTATTTCCATCAGCATGTTCAATTTGCAGATAGAAAAACCAAGGTTTATTTTCCTTTCATGTATATGTTGCCTTATATGACGTTTTTAGTAGCCCTACCCCCAATTTCAAATGCGAAATGTTCTATTGCAAGTATGTAAAATACTTGAAACTGGTGGATATATATCATAGTTCCATACTTTCTTGCTTATTTTATCATAAACCATGGCTCTGAGGATCTGTAACCAAGTATCTAGGATCAAAAATTTTGATCCAGAATGTAACATATGTAACAAACATAATATAAACAATGAAGGGCATTGTACATAGCAGGAATGCCAGTACATGCCGGTCTAATGTTCTATTTCATAAGGAATTTTGCACCCATATATCTTAAATGAAAATTAAGACATTTGCTTTATACATATTGGAGAATTTTTCTGTTACAGTCTGTTACATATGTTACCATAATATGCTAAAAAAAATAATGATATGCCAGTTTGAGCGTCAAAAATAACTTTTTTATTATTGATTCGCCCTTTTCTATAGTCTGCATGAAACGTCCATTCTACACACTTAAGTTGCTTGAGCAATAATCTGACACCTACAGTGTAATGTCTGTAACATATATTAATATTACCCTTTCAAAATTAGCATTGTGAGTGACATAGTTTGTTTTAGTTACACATTCCAGTTTTTTCCAAATATATGTGAACTTTCCATTACCATGTTCAATGGAGGAGATTGAAAATTCATATACTGTATTTACACATGTATTATACTAAATGGGTTATTTAGCAACCCTACCCCCAGTTTCATAAGCCAAATATTGTATTGCTATTTACGCAAAATGTGTAAATACTCGTTTCTTATGGCTATATCTAATGTTGATAATTATTTGCTTATATTTCAAGCTTATTGAGAACTAAAATTCTGAGTGGCTGTTACCAAGTATGTCTTAATGGGGAATGTAACGCATGTAACATATATGTATGAATAAAGAATGATGGTCTACAGTAGATGTATATGATGCTATTTCAAAAATAGTGTCAACACTTCACGTTTCCCTATGAATAATTAAGTTTTTGATGTAAAACAAAACTAGAAATCTTATCCATGTCTGATAATCAAGTCTTTGGACCCCATAAATACTTTAATAAAACGTTAAGAAATCTCTTAAAAATGCAGAAAAAATAGGGTTTACTACAGAAGCATTTGTACCTGAACTGTTAATAGACCTAGAATGCTGAAAGTGGTATCAAATAAATGCTACGGCAATGGTCTATTGCCCTCAGTTCTCTAGGTACATCATCTGAATTTCAGTTTCATGAATATTAATGAAAGTTTTAGAAATAAGAGAAAATACATAACAAATAAGCAGGTATATCAACAAAATGATTATGTATTACAGCAAGCTAAAGTCTGAATGTGCTGAATATGGCAAGGGCAATTTTCTATCACCCTGCTATAATAACAAGTCATTTGATGAGTATTTATAAAATATAATGGTTAAATTAGATGTTGGCGTTAACCGCCGAAGGATTGAGGCGGTGCCCCTATTAAACCAGATGAATATTGGCTACTAGAAGACATTGACAGCTGAAATCGGTATCAACAGGTTGCTATGACAATGACCTTTAACCATATGATGTTATGAATAAATCATATGAATATTTGTTTCATGAATTGCAATAAGAACTTCAGAAATATAGAAAATTTGCAGAAATGTGAAGGGGTATACCAACAAAATCACTTGTACATGTATCTCCACTGTCAATAGCTGTCGAGTAGTCAAAATGGCATCAAATGTTACTATTTGATCACTTTTATAATGAATTATTGTCATGTTATCACATTATATATGAATAATTGTCAGGTTGTCACGTATACATACCACCATACAACATATCTGTTGCTGGACTTCCTTAATTGTTTGCAATTTACCATTTTTATCGATGTTTTATGAATATCCATGAAAGTAAATATGATATGATATGTATATCTGAGTACTGGGAAATTGTGTATTGTCCAAGCAATTATTTGATACCAATTTCTAAGCACTCTTAGGCAATGGGCAACCGGGATATAAGTTATTTTTTGGTATATCTCTTCATTTTTCTCTTATTTTCTCTTATTTATGAAGTTTTATTAATGTAATACTAATATTAGTGACCTTTGTCAGATAAGACGGTTGATATATCAGGTTACATGGTTATTATACATTGTCATAGCAATCATTTGATACCAGTTTCAGTATAGTAGTGCTATCAGTAACCTAGACACAGGCCATTTTGTAAGGTGTACCCTCTTATTTGCCGTGATTCTTCTCCAGTCTGTAGAGATTTCATTAAATTAATATTCATTAAACTTAAAATAAGTTTATTCATTTAGCAGACAAGATGACAAAGTGCGTAGCCTGAAGCATCATGCTGCTACCACTTTTATCATTCTTGGTCTATTGATATGCCAGACACTAGTAATTATGTAAGTATACATCTTATTTTTCCGTGATTTTACAAATTTTTCATATTCTTTTTATATTAATCATTGAAAAATATGCAAATCGGATAATTTTCAAATAGACCCAATACATCTGTAAAAATGTCAAATGGTATCACTGATGTACAAACTATGAGCAACGATGATAGCTTGGGTCTGAAAGACAATTTTAAAGGTTTTTAATGATTTTTCGGCCATTTTAATGGTTTAATTAAAATTCACAAATATGCAAATAAGATAATTTGCATAACTTACCTTAAGATGAAATGGCTATAGTGAAGAGGCTTTAAAATGAGACCAAGTTCAATAGGCTATGATAATTCATAACGGATATATGATCAATTTTGTAGGTCAAATTAACCCCATGTGGTATTGGTAACATTGTAACATTACATAAAATATAAATATAAACAACTTGGTGTTACACCGTTACAACTGAGGTACATCTAGCAAATGAAAATAACACAAGCATGTCATTCTTACCTTGCACATTGGTGTTTGCAGCTTTGTACGCCACAGAAACTATTACAGGAACCCTCATTTGTTTATAAATGTAAATTGACATATTTTGTTACGTACGTTACACATATTGAGAACCATCTATATCAACTTGATAGAAGTATGTATCCCATATATTGCCCTTGAAGAATTTTGCAGACAAATGGTAGAATTAGGGTAAAACAACATGTTGTTCATTCCCATTCAAAGTATAGTGCAAATATACTTAGCTGGTAACAGTTGCTATTTTTAAATGGCCGTTACACTGTTACGCTCCGGGGTACAAAGTGCAAACATATCTCATTTGAATGCAAATAACACAAACATGGCATTCTGGCCTTGAACATTGGTGTTTGTAGATTTGTACTCAACAGAAACTATTACTGAAAACCTTATTTGTTTATAAATGTAAATTCGCATATTTTTGTTACATACGTTACATATGTTGTACTAATAGAGAACCATCTATCTCAACTTGATAAAATTATGCATCCCACATATTTTCCTCAAGGAATCTTGCAGAAAAATGGTAGAATAATGGTAAAACAACCTATTGTTCATTCCCATTCAAATAATACTACAAATATATACAGCTGGTAACAGTTGTTATTTTTAAATGGCTGTTACACCGTTACGCCCCGGCGTACAAAGTGCAAACATCTCTCATTTGAATCAGAAAAGATTGCTCTTTAAGATAGACTATGTCTGCAAAATTCCCTAGGGGGGGGGGAGCAGGACCTTTTTCAGCCAGAAGTCTATTATGTACGTTTTCAGAGTTTTGGTTAAGTTTGGGTTACTGTTTGGCACTTATTGAGAAATAGCTGCTCATTCGGCTTAAAGAGAAACATAATTATTAAATTCCCGCATATGATTTTCATGAAATTTCACATGCTTCAAGATAATTGTATCCTTGGACTAAAATCTAAATAAAAGTGGGATGTCACCGGCCTCGTTTCCATGGTATCAGAACTTTTTGAATGTTTCTCGTGCATTTCAGAAAAACGCGTTCGTAGCGGACATGTGTTTTAATATATGTGTTATTTTTGCATAAACAACTTAAACATACGATCAGTGTTATTTTCTTAAATTTTGATACTATTTGCTTTTAAACTGAGGAGATTACAAGCAAAATTAACTTTCCCGCCATGTCTTCAAACCTGGAAAAAATATGACATTGTATTTTTGCGATATCTCTTAAACTACGCATATGATTTTAATTAAATTAAACCAATAGATACGAAACGACGTAACCATCCAAAAGTTGAAATAAAAAGTGGGGGCCATCGAATTGCGTTGGAAGATTTAGAGAAAACCCGTTCAATATTCCCGCCTTTTTCGTTTTAATGTCAAACGTTGCACTGACGTCGCGTATATTAATGCGACGTCATCAACAGCGAAATAACCGTTTTCACATGTAATTAACCTTATACACGAATTAGGGTATATCAATTGTCGCATAACTAATTTAAAATAAAAATGAACAATATGTTTACCCGCTTTAGGACTTAATTATGCAGAAACAAACAAAATAAGATTCTACAGCTTGCAACGTCATTGGAAAATCAAAACAAAACGACGCTAAAAGCTACGACTAAACGCCGACATTGCGCAAACAGTGTGCTCATAAACAATAGTAATGTTCTATAAGTATAAGTACCTAATTGTCAATTTGTTTTTCGTTGGAATTTCATTTTGATTGCGCCTTTTCCTGATCATCACCCACTTGAACCGTTCTAATTTGATCGCTCTTGATCGCTACAGCTAATAAAAGTTAGCCCAAAACTTTTCATGGTTTAATTTTGTTCAAATCGGTCAAGGATTAAGTGAGATATTGTGATTTGAAGTTTTGGAACGAAGTGAATATTTAATTAGAAAACTGTAAAACCATAAACAATGAATAAATTCTATATTTCAAATCTTTTATGGAAGTTGAAGGTATATGTCCAAAATTGATAGTAAATCAATAGTACAAAACAGTGTAACAAAAATTAACAGAAAAATATTAATATGGTTTCATTATTATTAATTAGGCATATTTAAGTAGAACTTTATGACGGCATTAAGCCTAATGAATATCCAAGATGGCCGCCTCTTTTAACAGAAATAAATGTATATTCAAACCAAAACAACTTTCTCAATATCCATCTGATTTTAATAAAACTTGTACCAAATTGTTGAGAGGCAACTACTTTCATTTAAGTTTCATTGTGTTTAACCTTGCCTTTCCCTTTAAGAGTCCATGTTAGAACAAAATGAAAATAAAAGATGCAAAGAGTGTGTGTCTGGGGTCGTTGAAGTGTACTCAAAAGATTCTAAACATCTAAAGCAAATACCAAAGTGAGGGTGAAAAAAAGGTGCAATTTTAAAGTGACTTAACATAATAATTATTATGATCCCCACCTGGTTGATGGCCAATTTTTGAAGCACAGTTTTTGCCCTTTGTTCAAAAGTGTGATCGAATAGCATATCTATGAAATGGAATCCATAAAATTGTGTTAATTCTTATGAGCTTTATGTAAAAATTGGATAATGGCATCATTACGTTTCTAATTTTGTCGGGTATAGTAAATAAAGAAATGAAGAAAGAAAAAGGTGAAACATTTAAAAGACCATTGATGGATATGAGTGGTAAAGAGTCAAACAGTTTGTATGATCTAGTACTTTCTGAACTAGCGAAAAACATGGATTTGTCCGTCATAGTATTGGACCTAATCAATTTTAGAGAGCCAAAATTCATCTACTTAAATATTAAACTGACAGAAAATAAGAACACAATTTGTTTGTGTGGAAGGAATCAATTTGGTTTGCTGTGTACATGGTATCTAGCAAAGTAATCTGCTCGTAAAATTGCAGAATTTGGTTTTATCCGTTATGAAACAACTTCCCACGTTTTTATAATACCACAGCAGTATGTAATGAATTTCAATGTCATGATTAACATTTAATATTTAAGATATTGAAGGAAATAAAGCTTATGTGTGTAGGGTAACAGCGTAGTTTAAGTGAACTTTTGAAGTGTTTGAAACACTGGCCAGGTGAAATGCCACAAACTATGGCTCAAATTCTTCCAAATAGGGTTGTCCATGGAATGCACTAGGTGGCATAAAAATCAACAAGCGTATCTTGAAGTTATTTGGAAAGAAAACAAAACTGATGACGTCATTTGTTTACATTTTGGTGTATATGGAAACATTTGCGGTCACATGATTCCCAGCAGTGACAGCTGTTTGTGTGTAAATTTTCAATTTGCTTGTAAATGTGATCGCATTGATAAGACCAGCGATATAGAGAAATGAATGTAAATTCAAGCTGCAATGAGTTTCAAAGCTCACATGAATACCTTCGGGGTTCAGTCACTTTGCACGCAACCTACTGTGGCTCATAGCTCCATGAAGGTTAGAAAAATGAAATTCATTTCTTAAATAAAACGTGTCGAAGTCTGTTATTTATAGGTGACTATACTCCAGCAGACATTTTGTGTATGCATGGAAGACAATCTGTAAAGCTCAATTTTCGAATCAAAATTAATATATTAAATATACTTGTGAATGTTCGATTATGTTATGTTTATAAAAAATGAACAAAGAATAAAAAAATAACATAAGAGACATGTTCTCCTAAATGACAATCTCCTATTAACAATCTAACACTCTAATCAATTAACAAATACAACTACAATAAAGATGGTGCTAACTCAATTAAAACTTCCCAGTGCCGTCCGTAATCACCAACCAGTGGTGTTCTCACAAATTAACTACTCAACCAGATCACAATGGCGCCAAAGTTAACAGCCAAAAGTGGTATCACAAAAAACATGTTACCGAGATCACAATGGCGTCCATACTTACCAACCAGGACCCAGTTGTTCAAAGCATCGTTAGCTTAACGATATCGTTAAGACATAAATTTGTTAAGCAAATATCACCAAAAGTAACAAATACACTGTTATTTTTGTTGAAAAAATGTGAGAATCCTTTGCACTGCAAAGGATTCTCACATTTTTTCAACAAAAAAATAACAGTGTATTTGTAATATTAACGTTTGAAATTTTAACGAAACGTTAACTAACGACGTCGTTAGTTTTGAACAACTGGGCCCAGGGGTGTTCTCACAAATAATCTCTTCTCCCATAGTACAGTGACGTCCATAGTAACTGTTCAGTGGTGTTCGCACAAATAAACTAGTCCCACAGGTCACAATCGCATCAAAGTTACCAACCAGGGGTGGTCTCAGAAATAAACTACTCACCTAGTTCATAATGGCGTCCATAGTGACCAATCAGGGGTGTTCTCACGAATTAACTTCTCACCCATATCACAATGGCGTCAATAGTAACCAGAATGAACACAATTTCGACTGTGTGCACATTCATCCATATATAACGCCGTTACATTAAATTTATGTGTCTGTTTGTGTGACACAATGGTAGATTTAGAAAAGTTGCGATATTTGTATAAAATGCATGTGAATTGATATTTTAAAAAATGAATTATTTGAATTTCCTCTCTCTCTCTCTCTCTCTCTCTCTCTCTCTCTCTCTCTCTCTCTCTTTCATTTTTTACTATAACGTACCTTTTTAAACATAGCTCTTGTGAATCCATGGTAACAGATACAGCGAAAAGATAGAACGAAAAAAAATAGATCAAACGAAAGACAGAAAGAATACTATATTATCAACAAATTATCGACGAAGAAAGAGAAAACAAGAAAAACGAATGGTCAGTTCCAATTCCTATATCATCGCCACATAGAGAGAAAGAAAGAAAGAAATCCTACTGTGTTCACAATATTTCCCCGTGTAACCATGGTGACAAGAGCAGGTAAATCCTCCTATAGTGTTCATACAGTGACCATGGTGACAAGGTTGGAACAGACATTCGTCTTCGTCTGGAATGAAAAGTTATATAAATGTCTTAACAATATCCTATATTAAAACGAGTGCTTCATTTTTCCTATCGGCTGCAACAACGGGCCATCAAAATACGTTTGTAGAGACATCTGTTTATTATTTTATTTAAGGTTCTAAGTTTAACTCCAAAACATTTGTCTTTGGTCCTGTATTATAGACATGTAACCCAAATGTATACATTGATTGCCAATACAGCCCAACCCATTTTTCACTTATCTGTAAAATATTCATCAAATAAAAAATACCAACCCATTTCAAGCATTCTATGACAAAAAATACACCAAAAAGGTAATATGTTTTAGTTTTCATGTCTATTTATCCATTATAGAAGTAGTGACCATTTTGTAAGCAAGACAGGCAAAAACCATAACATAATACATGATCAGTTTAAATGGACATATGAAATATTTCTATTGTGTGCAACCTATAGATGTCTTATGGATGTCATATGAGAGTTAAATTATCGGCTTTAAAGATGACAACAGCAATATAAACCAAACATTTTAAATTAAGAGTGAGCATGCACTGTGCACTGGTATTTAACATTAAATCGTGGGTTTTTTCAAACGGGAGTATAAACGAATTGCATTTTATGACATTTAACGTTCTAAATGCAACAAAACTGTTAGTTTTGTGGATAAAACTATGATTGTTGCTGCTGAAAGGACAATTGTTGTAAAAGAGAGAAAAAGATAAAGAATGAAAACATAATAAGAAAAAGAAATGAAGAAAAATGTACCGTATTCACAATGCGGACCGACAAAACCTCTGTCACACGAGCACCAGTATCCGGTAGTTGTAAAGTTGTCAGAGCTACAGTTACCATGGATACAAGGGCTAGAGCTACAATGATCTGAAGATATATGAGCCGCGTCGTGAGAAAACCAACAATGTGGTTTCTGAACAGATCCGACACGGACCGAGCTGCACAAGCACTGAAGACGACAAGAGGTTGGAAATTTTAGATTTAGAAAGTAGATGAATCGTACTATACGTCGCGGTGTAGCGAAAATAAAGGCGCCGATGAACTTCGCAGTTACTGCACAGCTGATCTGCGCCTTTGTTTTCGAATATGCAAAATGTTTGTTTTCTTATCATGCTTATGACTAGTATTACGAAAACATGCAAATGCAATATACGAGTATTTTTAATGCTGCAAAATTGAAAATTTTCGATTGAAAACCTTGGGTATTATTAATATATTTTGACTGAAAGACTGATTGTGCATTCACGCTAGAACCGCCTCGTCGAGTCATGTCCGTTGAGTACCTACAATCAATTTTTAAATAAAAAAAAATAAGAAAATCACTGTACAACCCAGTTTTACTACATAAAAACTGGGGTGAACAGTGGGGATATCGAAGACCCACACTCAATGGTTGGATGAAAGATAAGAAAAAATAGGTTTACCCATAAAAACAGTTTTGCTATAAAATGTGTGGTATAATTGATTAATGGACATGTTTTCTCGATATGAAGGACAATTTGATATCTCTGAAATCAGATTTTAGTGAAAATTATCGGCTAAAAGTCAGAAAAATTAAGTATTCTAAGCGGTACAATTTTGCATTTATTTGCTAATCAGGACAAATTATGACCCCCCACCTCAATTAGCAGCCTATTATCAGAGTGAGGTATTTCCTTACCTACATGCACATCACCGCAACCATCATTACATAGGTCATTTTCACAGCATCTCGTGCACAGCACGTGACGTTCCACGTGACTGTTCCTTTTCCCTACTACTTGGCTTGCCGAGCTTTGAATAGCAGCGCATATCTGAAAAAAAAACGTATATAAATATGTAAGCAAATCTAAGAGAACGGCAAAATGTCATTTTGTAAACATGTCGTGGCAAAGGTCATATTGGTTCCGTGCTCAATTAATTAAACAGTTTTAAAAAACGGGAACCAGTTGGTCATAGGGAGGTGACAATCACAATGTAAGGATCGTATCTGCTTGCTTTGGACAGCCGTGCAGTGTCATGCGGTGTTCATTTTCTAATTTATGATTTTGAAATCGATTTTTAAACATGTCAGGACATGTCCATTCCAAGCAGTGTCCGTATCCAAATCAACAGCGTATCAGTCAGAAATACGCCGGCTGGTTGAAAGAAAAATTAAAATATTGTGACTTTCACAGAAAGCAACTAATTGCTTTGTGCCAGTATATCTGACAAGACCAAGCTGATGTTAGGTCTATTCCTTAGGATATAAAAACTTTTTTTCCTGCTCAGTTCTGCTGAGACAATAATTTATCCTGCTTATAAATGTTAAAAAGCCACCAACTGTTGGCATTTTAACATTTATAAGCAAGATAAAGTACAGGCTTTGGTGATCTTAACCCTAAATTTATTTGGGCTGTTTTGTCATTTATGAGCAGCTTAAATTTTATGCTCAACTAAGATGAGCATGAAAAACGTTCTATAATCTCGGAACCAGTTTACAAGATTTGTGTCTTTAATGTACAACCCGAGTTCACTTGTCCATGTATGTCTTAACCTGTCCCGTTTTTGCACTGAAAACATATACATGTAATTATACAAATGTTAAGGTTCAGTTTAAGATTTGACTGTATGTTGTTGTTGACTTACCGCTTTCATTTGACAGGTCATATTGTCCTGACTCAAGTTATATCGTCTTGTCTCTCAAGTCATATTGTCCTGACTCAAGCCATACCGTCCTGACTCTCAAGTCATATCGTCCTGACTCTCGAGTCATCTTGTCCTGTTTAAAGTTATATCGTCTTGTCTCTCAAGTCATATTGTTCTGACTCAAGTCATATCGTCCTTACTCTCAAGTCATATCGTCCTGACTCTCAAGTCATATCGCCCTCACTCTCAAGTCATATCGTCCTCACTCTCAAGTCATATCGTCTTGTCTCTCAAGTCATATTGTCCTGACTCAAGTCATATTGTCCTCACTCTCAATCGTATCGTCCTCACTCTCAAGTCATATCATCTTGACTCTCAAGTCATATCATCCTGACTCTCAAGTCATATCGTCCTGACTCTCAAGACATATCGTCCTCACTCTCAAGTCATATCGTCCTCACTCTCAAGTCATATCGTCCTTACTCTCAAGTCATATCGTCATTACTCTCAAGTCATATCGTCCTGACTCTCAAGATCATATCGTCCTGATTCTCAAGACATATAGTCCTCACTCTCAAGTCATATCGTCCTCACTCTCAAGTCATATCGTCCTTACTCTCAAGTCATATCGTCCTGACTCTCAAGTCATATCGTCCTGACTCTCAAGATCATATCGTCCTGATTCTCAAGACATATAGTCCTCACTCTCAAGTCATATCGTCCTCACTCTCAAGTCATATCGTCCTTACTCTCAAGTCATATCGTCCTGACTCTCAAGTCATATCGTCCTCACTCTCAAGTCATATCGTCCTCACTCTCAAGTCATATCGTCCTTACTCTCAAGTCATATCGTCCTGACTCTCAAGTCATATCGTCCTGACTCTCAAGATCATATCGTCCTGACTCTCAAGTCATATCGTCCTGACTCTCAAGTCATATCGTCATTACTCTCAAGATCATATCGTCCTGACTCTCAAGACATATAGTCCTCACTCTCAAGTCATATCGTCCTCACTCTCAAGTCATATCGACCTGATTGTTTAGTCAGATCGTCCTGACTTAAGCCATGTTGTCTTAAATCAGGTCATATGTCCTGACTCAAATCGTATCGTCCTGACACAAGTCATATCGTCCTTACTCTGAAGTCATGGCGTCTTGATTCTCGAGTCATATCGTCCTTACTCTGAAGTCATGGCGTCTTGATTCTCGAGTCATATCGTCCTGACTCAAGTCATATCGGCCTGACTCAAGTCATATCGGCCTGACTTAAGTCATATCGGACTGACTTAAGTCATATCGGCCTGACTCAAGTCATATCGGCCTGACTTAAGTCATATCGGCCTGACTCAAGTCATATCGGCCTGTCTTAAGTCAAATCGGCCTGACTCAAGTCATAACGTCCCGATTCAAGTCATACTGTGTGTGACTTACTGCTTTCATTTGGCAGGACGTAGCATAAAGTTTCCCGCTGGGTAAGATACGGGTTGATAGAAGGCATGCCTGAAACATTACAAAAACTTGCCAATTATGCATTATACAGCCATATGTATATATATATATATATATATATATATATATATATATATATATATATATATATATATATATATATATATATATATATATATATATATATATATATATATATATATATATATATATATATTTTTTTTTTTTTTTTTTTTTTTTTTTTTTTTTTTTGGCTTTGAAAATGAAAGAACCAGTTGAATTTTTTATTCTTTTAATATATTTGCTCAAAACATAGATTACGAGTACGGCGAGGCGGTTCTAAAGAGTACACATAATCTATCTTTTGAGCAAAAATAAGAAACTAGAGGACCATTGGTCCTGTAGCTCACCTGAGAGATTATCACATTGTAAGCTCATGAGATTTAAATTAATTGAGAATCGACCAATGAAAGTCTATGCATGGACACTATTGACCCCCGGGGCATGGCCGAATTTGACCCAGGGGCATGACTGGCGCAATTTATAATGGGGACTACCAAACATTGCTACATACAAAATATAGAAGCTCTGGGCCTTTTGGTTTCTGAGAAGAAGATTTTTTTAGTTTTTCCCATTGTAAGTCTATGGAGACTATCTACCCCCGGGGCGTGGCCAAATTTGACCCCAGGGGCATGGCTGGCACAATTTATGTAGAGGACCATTAGCCATTGCCACATACAAAATATCAAAGCTGTGTGCCCTGTGGTTTCAGAGAAGAAGATTTTTTATTTTTTTCCCATAGCAAGTCTATTGAGACTATCAACCTCCGGGGCCTGGCCAAATTTGACCCCAGGGGCATGAATGGCACAATTTATGTAGAGGACCATTAGCCATTGCTACATACCAAATAACAAAGCTGTGGGCCTAGTGGTTTCAGAGAAGAAGATTTTTTTAGTTTTTCCTATTGTAGGTCTATGGAGACTATCCACCCCCGGGGCGTGGCCAATTTTGACCCCGGGGACATGATTGGCACAATTTATGTAGAGGACCATTAGCCATTGCCACATACAAAATATCAAAGCTGTGGGCCCTGTGGTTTCAGAGAAGAAGATTTTTTTTGATTTTTTTCCCATAGTAAGTCTATGGAGACTATCAACCCCCGGGGCGTGGCCAAATTTGACCCCAGGGGCATGAATGGCACAATTTATGTATTGGACCATTAGCCATTGCTACATACCAAATATCAAAGCTGTTGGCCTAGTGGTTTCAGAGAAGAAGATTTTTTTAGTTTTTTCCTATTGTAGGTCTGTGGAGACTATCGACCCCCGGGGCGTGGCCAAATTTGACCCCAGGGGCATGATTGGCACAATTTATGTAGAGGACCATTAGCCATTGCCACATACAAAATATCAAAGCTGTGGGCCCTGTGGTTTCAGAGAAGAAGATTTTTTAATTTTTTTCCCATAGTAAGTCTATGGAGACTATCAACCCCTGGGGCTTGGCCAAATTTGACCCCAGGGGCATGAATGGCACAATTTATGTAGAGGACCATTAGCCATTGCTACATACCAAATATCAAAGCTGTGGGCCTAGTGGTTTCAGAGAAGAAGATTTTTTTAGTTTTTCCAATTGTAAGTCTATGGAAACTATCCACCCCCGGGGCGTGGCCAAATTTGACCCCAGGGGCATGGCTGGCACAATTTATGTAGAGGACCATTAGCCATTGCTACATACCAAATAACAAAGCTGTGGGCCTAGTGGTTTCAGAGAAGAAGATTTTTTTAGTTTTTCCTATTGTAGGTCTATGGAGACTATCCACCCCCGGGGCGTGGCCAATTTTGACCCCGGGGACATGATTGGCACAATTTATGTAGAGGACCATTAGCCATTGCCACATACAAAATATCAAAGCTGTGGGCCCTGTGGTTTCAGAGAAGAAGATTTTTTTTGATTTTTTTCCCATAGTAAGTCTATGGAGACTATCAACCCCCGGGGCGTGGCCAAATTTGACCCCAGGGGCATGAATGGCACAATTTATGTATTGGACCATTAGCCATTGCTACATACCAAATATCAAAGCTGTTGGCCTAGTGGTTTCAGAGAAGAAGATTTTTTTAGTTTTTTCCTATTGTAGGTCTGTGGAGATTATCGACCCCCGGGGCGTGGCCAAATTTGACCCCAGGGGCATGATTGGCACAATTTATGTAGAGGACCATTAGCCATTGCCACATACAAAATATCAAAGCTGTGGGCCCTGTGGTTTCAGAGAAGAAGATTTTTTAATTTTTTTCCCATAGTAAGTCTATGGAGACTATCAACCCCTGGGGCTTGGCCAAATTTGACCCCAGGGGCATGAATGGCACAATTTATGTAGAGGACCATTAGCCATTGCTACATACCAAATATCAAAGCTGTGGGCCTAGTGGTTTCAGAGAAGAAGATTTTTTTAGTTTTTCCAATTGTAAGTCTATGGAAACTATCCACCCCCGGGGCGTGGCCAAATTTGACCCCAGGGGCATGGCTGGCACAATTTATGTAGAGGACCATTAGCCATTGCCACATACCAAATATCATAGCTGTGGGCCCTGTGGTTTCAGAGAAGAAGATTTTTTAATTTTTTTCCCATAGTAAGTCTATGGAGACTATCGACCCCCGGGGCGTGGCCAAATTTGACCCCAGGGGCATGAATGGCATAATTTACGTAGAGGTCCATTAGCCATTGCTACATACCAAATATCAAAGCTGTGGGCCTAGTGGTTTCAGAGAAGAAGATTTTTTTAGTTTTTTCCCATTGTAAGTCTATGGGACCTATCTGTTGCCATGGAAACCACAATTTTGATACAATCTGCTCCAAAACCTAATGCCATCAATCCCCCAACCCATTTATGGTTCACATTAAATTTGATCAAGATCGGCCTACTAGCTTCAGAAATATTCTTCTTTGAAATTGTGGACGGACGACGGACGACGACGGACGACGACGACGGACGACGACGACGGACGCCGGATGCCTGCCTATCCTATAAGCTCACCTGTGAGCCTTCGGCTCAGGTGAGCTAAAAAAGCTATACCCCTGCAAATCCCAGTTTATTTTCCACATAAAAGTTGGCTTTAAGGAGGCATACAGTTCACGGCCATGTTTTCCTGATGTCTACTACATGTCATAAACATCAAGTCCATGGACTGTAATGTAGATTAAGCGGAGAAAGTGTCATCGTTAATACAATGCGCATCATGGAACGGTTAAATGGTATGCCACTTACGACTTGATAATGGGTTACTATATGTACTCATCAAAAGAAGTTTTGCACCAGTTAATATTTTTCTCATTTTAAAGTAATGTTAAGTATAGAACTTTTTCAAATAAACTTTTAAATCTTAATACCATGTTAAAGGCCTGGACTTCGTCAATAACAAATCAATATTTTTTATTTAAAAGATTAAGTAAAAATGTGCAAAAATGCATCTTTTTGAAAACACCAGAATTTGGGATGCACCAAAAAGCCCACATCTTATTTTCTGGGCTTCCAAACATGAATTTGTTTCACATCCTCACTCAAGATACCGGAAGAAATCATTTAAAGCAAATAACTAAAAACTGATTTTTTTTTGGACAATAAACACTATTTTTGATCAAAAATAACGATTTTTGAGATTTTGTTAAAATTCTCAGATAAAGCTTAGTAACTCATCTCTCCAATAATATGGGTTGCTTTTCCTTCAAACTCCACATGCAACACACCTTAATGTTTAACTGGAGGTGGAGGTACGGCTTTTCAACCCTTCCAAATTCCGACTTTTTAAAAAGCTGCATATCAAAAACATACTTATGCAGCATCTTTGACATGAGATCGCCTTTAACAGAAAGAAAACAAGCGGCAGGTTTTGGTGTCAAACATCTCGTAGTGATCAAAAATTGAAATGAATTTTTATTTTACTCGTTTTCTCCAGTATGTATGATTTTTCTCAAAAATTGCAATTTTGTCAAAAATGCATTTTTACCAAAATTTTGAGATTTTTTAAATTGTTTTAGGCTTAATCATTAACTTTTGGACTCGTGTGCGTAAACTGGGAAACAAATATGTGTTCTTAACTCTGTGTCATTTTTGGTGGATTTTTTCGATTTTCCAATTTTCTGTTTTTACAGAAAATGTGAATTTTCATTTTTTCCTAAAATCGTTTCCGCAACTTGTTTTGGTCTTATCACACACATTTTCAAACTATTTCAGACTGTGCAAATTTAAAAAGCTATGTCAAAAGTTTGTTTGTCAAAATGTCACTTAAAAAAATATGAAAAAAATGTAAATGGTGCAAAACTTCTTTTGATGGGTATATAACATTATCATAAAAAATGAAAAGACGAAACGTGATTATATAATAAATAATCTAAACATATTCTAATGCCTTTTTATGTACAATGCGGTTGGGCTACAAGTTCTATCAACCTTAAGTTCAGCCCGCCTCCTAAAGTACTAAAATTTCCTAAATACAATGAATATCCACCAAGAATACACGTATATGTACACATGTGGAGTACCAAACAAACTGGCGGACGCTCGGACGTTACATACACAAAGTAATGGCGAGGCAGACAGTACATGCACAACATTTTCATGAATAATGAAGTCGGACGCACGAACACAGAGACGGACGAAAACAGTCATATGAATGAGGTACATGCAACGGACAGATAGACGGACATTCAGACAGACTGACAGACAGAGAGAGAGAGAGAGAGGCAAAGACAGATGGGTAGTAGAAGACAGACAGACAGACAGACATAGAGGCAATCAAAGACAGACAGACAGACAGACAGACAGACAGACAGACAGACAGACAGACAGACTGACAGACAGACAGACTGACTGACTGACTGACTGACTGACTGACTGACTGACAGACAGACAGACAGACTGACTGACGGACGGACGGACGGACGGACGGACGGACGGACAGACAGACAGACAGACAGACAGACAGACAGACAGACAGACAGACTGACTGACAGACAGACAGACAGACAGATTGACAGACTAACAGACTGACAGACATACAGACAGACGGACAGACAGACAGACAAACTGACATACAGACTGACAGACAGACATAGAGGCAATCAAAGACAGACAGACAGACAGACAGACATACCAGACAGACAGACAGACTGACAGACAGACAGACAGACATAGAGGCAATCAAAGACAGACAGACAGACAGACTGACAGACATAGAGGCAATCAAAGACAGACAGACAGACTGACAGACATAGAGGCAATCAAAGACAGACAGACAGACTGACAGACAGACAGACATAGTGGCAATCAAAGACAGACAGACAGACTGACAGACTGACAGACATAGAGGCAATTAAAGACAGACAGACAGACAGACAGACAGACAGACATGAAGATGACCAGACAAAATAGCACAAATCAAGCAAACAGACAAACAAACCTCGTCTCTCCCGCATATAGAAATTTGATCACATTCATCAGTGGTCATCATAGAGTCACAGGTATAGCAGATTGGTCCCCGGTCCTGGTGATACGCTGAAATAGTAATATGTCATCATACAGTCATCATACAGTCACAGATTGGTCCCGGTCCTGGTGATACGCTGAAATAGTTATAGGTGTAATTACGAAAACCTGACCATCAGCGAGGTAGTTCTAACGAGTACCCACAATATATGTTTTAGAGCAGAAGTAAGTAAAAAAGATATAGCCTATACACCCCAGTTTACCATACGAAAGTGGGGTTCCTGACAAAGCTTAAACGAAGCCGGTACAATGACTAAAGAACTCATAGTTTCGCATGCCGTCAACAACATTGGGGTGTTTACCAGTCCGTTCAAACACCTCCTTGGATTTTTTAAACAACGGTCGCGATGTAGTGTTTTGGCGTTGAATTTTTGTGCTGTTTGCACCTTATTATGTTTTCATATTTCAGTTAAGTTTGGGTGGCTGAGAAGTGAGTAGCCGCCTATTGGGGAATAGTTGTTCACTGGGCTTACGATATGTTTTCTTAGTATGAGACCTCGGTTTACGGAGTGGGATTTTCATTCTGATTGCGCCATTTCCTGATCATTGCCTATTTTTACCTTTCTGATTTGCGCGGTAAGTGTAACTTAAGTCTCCATATTAAAGTGAAGTACACAACCTTTACGAGAACACACCCATATTTTTTGTTGAACTGTAATAATTGAAAATATTTGGTTGTTTTTTATACTTAATTTATTTTTGTGAGTACGAGTACCCACACTCTATGTTTTAGGACAAAATCGATAAAATAAGTCACATGGCTGCCTTCTTCACCCAAGCTTTACTATACGAAAGTGGAATAAAAGGGGGGTATACATTTCATGGACATGAGCTCCAGATAGCAGACAATCTCGGGACACTCTGTAGACCTCTCTCTGTATCACAAACATCGGACTTCTATACAGCTTACCTGTTTGACCACACCCATCGGCATTACAGAGGTCACCATGGCAACAATGGGTACAATTTCTTACATCTGATTGACTGTGGTGCAGCAATGTGTTGTTTCCATTGCAAGTCTACAAAAAATACATACATCTATTGTCGGCAATGATAATACATTACGAAAACTTGCCCTTGCAATATACACAGATCATTTTCAGCTCTAAAAATGAAAATATCATTGGAAAAATAATGATATTTTTAATATTTTTGCTCAAAACATTGATTGCGGGTACACGTTAGAACCGCTTCGGCGAGGCAGTTCCAAAGAGTACCCACAATCTATGTTTTGGAGCAAAATAAGAAAAATAGGTATACCCCTTCATATCCCAGTTGTGTTATATAAAAGTGGGGTATAAGGGGACAAATAGTATACGGACATGTTATCCTGATGCATTACGAAAATTTTTCCTTACAAACATTTTTCAGTTGTAAAAATCGATTATTTCAGAAGAAAAAAGATTGATACTTTGAATATTTTCCAATACAATATTGATTGTGGGTACACCTTTAACCGCCACTTAACGAGTACCAACAGCCTGTGTTTTGGATCAAAAAATAGGGGGCGCGGTGGCGGAGTGGTAGAGCGTCGGAGCCGTATCGAGAGGTCCTGGGTTCGATCCCAACAGGCGCCATCATGTTGTGCCCTTGAGCAAGACACATTAACTCCCTACAGTACTGGTTAAAATCAGGAAGCGTTGGCTTCGTCCCGACATGACTGAAATAATGCTGACTGGGACGTTAAGCCTCAACACAAACAAACAAAAAATAGGGGAAGGATATTCATTCCTGCAGACCCAAATTTAAATATGTAAAACTTGGGAATAAGGGCGTATACGTTTTACAGACACGCTATCCTCGTGTATTACCATTTGTCTTCTACATCCGAGGGAGTATGTCACGTGTCCACTGATCACGTGTTCGTCAATATAGCAAGCCTGCGGAAGAAAAATCTTCAAGCCATTACTCAAGCACCCTGTATAACCGGGATGCAACAAAATATATTACAGCGCAGATTGATGCAGCCTCACATGACATGTGACAAACTGGAGTGCGGTGAATTGATGCTTAAATTTGGTACGGATCTTCCAGTTGGAGCAGTTCAAATGGATCATTAATATCATACCGAAAATCTTTGAAAATAAATTTTCGAAACTCAATAGCGTGCAGATCTGATTCTGAACAGACCAGTGTGCAGTCTGATTCTGTGTAGTACGAAGTTGAAGGTCGAGAAAAAAAAGGATTTAGAACTGCACATGTCCGGGTTATATTATACCTCATCATCCCGACATCTCTGCACGGTTCTGCAAAATTGCGGATGGCTTACGGAGTTGCAGAGTAAACAAACATCACCACACTCTGAAATGTAACATTACAATCGGAACTGCCTCGTCCTATCTGATATGAGATATGGTTTGGCGAGGAGTTCCGAATGGTAGCATTACTCATTTATTGGTGACAATATATTTGTATTGAAGTTTAACGTCCCAGTCAACAATTTTACAGTCATTTCGGGACGGAGTAAACTAACATCAACATTAATTTATTACTGTCATTGTAAGTTACTATGTAAACTAACATCAGCATTAACTAATTACTATCATTGTAAGTTACTGTGTAAACTAACATCAACATTAATTTATTACTATCACTGTAAGTTACTGTGTTAACTAACATTAACATTAATTTATAACTATCATTGTAAGTTACTGTGTAAACTAACATCAGCATTAATTAATTACTATCATTGTAAGTTACTGTGTAAACTAACATTAACATTAATTTATTACTATCATTGTAAGTTACTGTGTAAACTTACATCAACATTAATTTATCATGATTGTAAGTTACTGTGTAAACTAACATCAGCATTAATTAATTAATACCTTGTAAGTTACTGTGTAAACTAACATCAACATTAATTAATTACTACCTTGTAAGGTACTTTGTAAACTTACATCAACATTATAGAGGCCTCCCAGGGGTTTGGGGTATTCAGGGAGAAGGGCTATTTATTTTCAGGGATTTGTGGAGAAGGGTCATTTATTTTCAGCGATTTGGGGAAAAAGCATAACTTTTTGGGGTTTAAGGGAGCAGGGAGCAGGGGGCTGAGGAAAAACATTTAAGGGAGCTGGGAGAAAGGTCATTTTTCTTTCAGGTAGCAGGGAGCAAAGTCCCCCCCGGGGGGCTTCATTGTATAACAGAACTGGTGAGGACGGACGGAGAATGCCAAAGCTTACCAAACGTCAGCTAATTCAGAAACACAGCTTTAACTCACTGGATAGTGATAGTGTAATCGAATTCACAGGGCAAACATTCACGTACAACATCATAACAAATAAAATTGGGGTATACATGGGTATACGAAATTTCTTATTTTTGATCCAAAGTATAGATTGTGAGAACTCGTTAGAACCGCCGAGGCGAGGCGGTTCTAACGTGTAACCCCCACCTAGGCGAGGCGGTTCTAACGTGTACCCACAATCAATATTAAACACAACATTTTTTATTTTCAGATGAAATGTTCAATTGCTACAGCTGAAAAAAATATCTGTATACTATATGGGCGTGATTTCGTAGTACTACTTACGTACGCTTACAACAGATACAACAGCGAGTAGGAGTCCTGAAACAAATACGTCTCATGTCACAAAGACTGACAAAATGATTTTTCAAAAAATGAATTCTAATGCAACCGTTTTTCGGCCATATATTATTTGCACAACTACCTCGATCACTGCCTAATTGTGTTTGTAAAGGCCTGTTTAAGGATGTTCGCTGCCAATGAAAAAGTATTCAAACTTTTTTTCTAACCACTCTTTTTTGATTCCAAAATACAACACAAGACATTTGAAAACAAAATAAATATAGGGTAGTGTGCATTTTTTCAAGCTACAGGCCTCTGAATGAGACCTCTGAGCACCATGTTTTAAATTTGGTAAAATTAATTTAATTTTTAATTCTTTGAAACATACCTGTCTTGAACAAAAAATCACCTAGAATGCTTTCAACAGTCATAATATTTACGTAGCGCAGACAATGTTGGACCAAAAGCATAGAAAAATTTGCAACTTGGAGTGGGTGACAAAATTTTACGATTCCTTTTCTAACCCTACCCCCATACTTGAAAAGTCGGAAAAAATCAATATTTTGAAATGTACCAAACCCATATTTGTTGATTCAAACTTTTTCTTGTATTTTCACATAACATAGGACTTGGTAATATTGTTCGAATAAAAGAAAGAAATATATAGGGTAGTGAGCATATAAGAGAGAACCAACAACTTGAAAATCGCCATTTTCGGCCTTTTTTCGGCTGTTTTGTCTCTAAAAGCCCATTTCATAAAACCACCTTAAATTTTAAAACCAGCACACCAAAGACACAAAGAATGACTTGGAATACCGTGTACACATATACTGCTGCTAAAATAAACATTGAACTAGTGTAATTAATTTGAAGATGTGTAATATTCAAGTTTAATCTACCCTACCCCCTAAATTTTACTGACAACTAAAATTTTCTGAAAAGTTGCAGAAAATGGGGTGAAAAAATGAAGTTTCTTAGATTGACAATTTTCATGGCTCATTCGATGCATATTATCAATATGTATCCAAATATAAAATATTAGGAAAATATTTGCAACCGTTTACGAGATATTCAAGAAAAGAAAAACCGGAAGTTCCGAAATGTCAAATGTTAGCAGCGAACATCCTTAATTTCTACATTCTGCTATAACATTTGCCAAATGAGCAACGGCAAAAACATAAGTGGAAAACCAATTTCATCCACCAAGGGTGGTGTTCTGTGCCACCTGAACTCTTGTAAACCTTAAACTTGCTTATTAGGAATATTGTACACATGGATTCTAGACATCGTCATTATCCCAACGCTGTTAACAAATGTAACACAACAGCAAACTCCCTTTAAAGTTCAAGACTGGCTTAGCAAACCGTGTTACCCTCTTTAAATAAAGTACTTGACTTGACTTGACTTGACTTGGCTTGGCTTGGCTTGGCTTGGCTAGGCTTGGCTTTGCTTTGCTTTGCTTTGCTTTGCATCAGGAAAGCACGTGCATGAAATGTATAGCCCCTTATATCCCACTCTTATGTAATAAATTGGGGTATAGAGGGGTATACATTTTGTTTTCAAAACACAGATTGTGGGTACTCGCAATTAATAAGAAAATAAAGTGAGGTACTACATGAACAGTGAACAGCGGTTTCGGCTACTAAAGCCACATTTCTGTCCATTTAGATGAACGGCCAAAGAGAATAAATGTAAGCTTGTAACTTTCAACAGGATAGCTGATACAAAGACTATTAACACAATGACATGGTACACCACTTCACGGCCTATTTCGAAAAATGCGTTGCAATTATGCTGGAGGCATACGCACCGCTCCCTACAGTAAACATCATCGAAGAACCAGTTGAGTGGGGGGGGGGGAGAATATAAGAATCTTACATGAGTGTCAGGTATGGATAGACAAATCTGTCCCGAGGGTCACATTTTGGCATCACGAGGCTCGCCTCGTGATGCCAAATTGTGACCCGAGGGACAGATTTGTCTATCCATACCTGACACGAATGATGGATTCTTTTTCTTGCTCACCTTAATGCGGCAAAGCTTGATTTTTATACTATTTACCTAGAAAAATGCTACAATCGCGGCGTCCGCCATTTTGTATTAAAACGTTTTGACGTCATTGTGACGTGTGCGCTTAGCGACGAAATTACGTGACGTCCTATACAACCAGTGTTAAAAAAGAACACTTGAACACATAGTGCGACCGGGGTGAGATAACGAGGGTGAGATAAAAATTTCTCACATGGGGTAAAACCAGGGATTTCTCTATCTGGTGTGCAAGAAAATCAAAATCAGAACAAAGAGAGTAAGTCCAGACTGTTTCTTATTTGACGGTACGAGAAAATAACCAAGGAGCTTAGCTGCTGTATTCATTTAAGAATTGAATTTCATGTTTCTGATGTTCATGGAGCTATGAACCGCAGTGGGTCGCGTGCAAAGTGAATGAACCCCGAAGGTTCATAGCTCCATGAACATCAGCCAAATTAAACTCATTTCTTATATTTATATTCATTTCTCTCTATCGCTGGTTGAAAAACCATCAAGGCGATCATAGATAATTTACACACGGTGTGTATACAAACAGCGGAACGGCGTCGACGTTAAAATAATTGGGACAGTGCTAACCTGGGATTTCGAAGCCCAGCATACAGTGAACTCAGTTTCTGTTTGCAGCGAAGCCACCCCAATTTTAATGCCCTCTGACATTTGCGACATTTAACGTCATTGAGTTTTGTGTTTAAACGTGCAAAGCAATTCAAGACACTCTGTATTTGAAATATAAGCCAGTAAAACTTTTGAGCTGTCTTATACATTCTATACTTAAGATGCGCATGGGGCGGATCCAGGGGTGGGTGGGGGAGACAGGGGGTCCGGACCCCCCCCCCCCCCGGAATTGCCAGATTATTAATTTTTGCCATGTTGAAATTTTCCGTCAGACCCCTTCTGGGAATTTGGACCCCCGCCCCGCTGAGAAAATTTTCTGGATCCGCGCATGAGGCCACTGTTGAATGACTACCCTATCAACTGAAATACCGAGCCAAACGGCCGGCTTTTGACAATGAACCTTAGCTATATTAGATTTAAACGCGATTCAAAATCGTGTTGGGCACGCATTATCCAATTCCGAACCCACAATAAGTTATACAATGTCAGAAGAGCGAAGGATGTAAGTGGTACTACCGGGGCGCAATATCAAGACCTCTAGCAGACTGTGCGAGCACACCGTCAACTGAACTATCAAATCAGACGTTCGGCCTGTGACAAAACGCTTGGAAAAAATAGCATATTATCATTTTCTATGAACCTTTAGACAAAATAAGGATGTGGTTTAAGAATATACCTATCATAATATGCATTAGCTCCTCTTTGTTAAATTTTGAAAGTGTCTGCTATGAAATACTTTGACCGACAATCTTATCTTGTCGTCTTCATTTTTGGCATAATAACATCAGGATAACATATTTGTGCTATGTATAACACTTTTTTTAGTTAAAGACCTATTTCCATGTATATTGAGAGTCATTAGACCAGGGACAGGGCATTAGAAACCCTAATTCCTTGACACTGACTCAGAATACAGGTAGGGGCCAAAACAGGAAAAATCAATATTGATTGCAGAGGGAGGTAGTTTTATAGCATATGTTATCAGGGACAATAAAATCAATAAATAGTGGAAATACAGGTATTCTCCTTTAGGGGCCTCTTTATGACCCCCTGCAGAAATGTGATAATCACCTCATTATGACAGTCCTATGATCTTAGGACCATATTGCACCATTAGGGGTCATTAACCGAATAAACAGGGGTACCCTTTTTAGCTTCATCAGAAGTAGGTCTTTAACCTTGCATGTATATGTTTTGTTAATAGTTTACTGGTGAAACGCCAAATTGACAATACCACACCACTAGGGGATTGGGCTTGACCGAAGGTGATTAGTCCCGAGCACTCTCACAAGAGAAGTAAATTTAGTTACACAGTCATCTGATATTTCAGCAGAATGATGAGATCAGTGAATCAGATAGGTCATTCCAGTCCTTGAAAGTCTGGTCATTCAAGTCCATGAATTTCTGGTCATTCCAGTCCCTGAAAGTCTGGTCATTCAAGTCCCTGAATTTCTGGTCATTCCAGTCCCTGAAAGTCTTGTCATTCCAGTCCATGAATGTCTGGTCATTCCAGTCCCTGAAAGTCTGGTCATTCCAGTCCCTGAAAGTCTGGTCATTCCAGTCCCTGAACGTCTGGTCATTCCAGTCCCTGAAAGTAACTGCCTATATGTAAATAGGCATCTGTGGGTGAACTATGTAAATATGCATCAGTGGGAAAACTTTGTAAATAGGTATCAGTGGGAAAACTATGTAAATATGCATCAGTGGGAAAACTATGTAAATAGGCATCAGTGGGAAAACTTTGTAAATAGGTATCAGTGGGAAAACTATGTAAATAGGTATCAGTGGGAAAACTATGTAAATATGCATCAGTGGGAAAACTATGTAAATAGGTATCAGTGGGAAAACTATGTAAATAGGTATCAGTGGGAAAACTATGTAAATATGCATCAGTGGGAAAACTATGTAAATAGGCATCAGTGGGAAAACTTTGTAAATAGGTATCAGTGGGAAAACTATGTAAATAGGTATCAGTGGGAAAACTATGTAAATAGGTATCAGTGGGAAAACTATGTAAATATGCATCAGTGGGAAAACTATGTAAATAGGTATCAGTGGGAAAACTATGTAAATATGCATCAGTGGGAAAACTTTGTAAATAGGTATCAGTGGGAAAACTATGTAAATAGGTATCAGTGGGAAAACTATGTAAATATGCATCAGTGGGAAAACTATGTAAATAGGCATCAGTGGGAAAACTATGTAAATAGGTATCAGTGGGAAAACTATGTAAATATGCATCAGTGGGAAAACTATGTAAATAGGCATCAGTGGGAAAACTTTGTAAATAGGTATCAGTGGGAAAACTATGTAAATAGGTATCAGTGGGAAAACTATGTAAATAGGTATCAGTGGGAAAACTATGTAAATATGCATCAGTGGGAAAACTATGTAAATAGGTATCAGTGGGAAAACTATGTAAATATGCATCAGTGGGAAAACTTTGTAAATCGGCATCATTGGGAAAACTTTGTAAATATGCATCAGTGGGAAAACTATGTAAATAAGTATCAGTGGGAAAACTTTGTAAATCGGCATCAGTGGGAAAACTATGTAAATATGCATCAGTGGGAAAACTTTGTAAGTCGGCATCATTGGGAAAACTATGTAAATATGCATCAGTAGGAAAACTATGTAAATAAGTATCAGTGGGAAAACTATGTAAATATGCATCTGTGGGAAAACTATGTAAATAGGCATCTTTGGGAAAACTATGTAAAAAGCCACCTGTGGAAAACTATGTTAAAAGGCATCTGTGGGTGAACTATGTAAATAGGCATCAGTGGGAAAACTATGTAAATAGGCATCAGTGGGAAAAATATGTGAATAGGCATCTCGTTGGTGAACTATGTAAATAGGCATCTCGTGGGTGAGCTTTGTGAATAGGCATCAGTGGGAAAACTATGTAAATAAGTATCTGTGGGAAAACTATGTAAATAAGCACCTGTAGGAAAACTATGTAAGTAGGCATCTGTTGGAAAACTATGTAAAAAGCCATCTGTGGGAAAACTATGTAAATATGCATCTGTGGGTGAAGTATGTAAATAGGCATCAGTGGAAAAACTATGTAAATAGGCATCAGTGGGAAAACTATGTAAATAGGCATCTGTGGGAAAACTATGTAAATATAAGCCCCTGTAGGAAAACTATGTAAATAGGCATCTGTTGGAAAACTATGTAAAAAGCCATCTGTGGGAAAACTATTTAAATATGCATCTGTGGGTGAACTATGTAAATAGGCATCAGTGGAAAAACTATGTAAATAGGCATCAGTGGGAAAACTCTGTAAATAGGCATCAGTGGGAAAACTATATATAGGCATCAGTGGGAAAACTATGTGAATAGGCATCTCGTGGGTGAACTATGTAAACAGGCATCAGTGGGAAAACTATGTCATTAGGCATCAGTGGGAAATCTATGTAAACAGGCATCAGTGGGAAAACTATTTAAATAGACATCAGTGAGCAAACTATGTAAAAAGGCATCAGTGGGAAAACTATGTTAATAGGTAGCTGTGGTAAAACTATGTCAAAAGGCATCTGTGGGAAAACTATGTTAATAGGCATCCGTGGGAAAACTATGTAAATTGGCATCTGATGGAAAACTATGTAAATAGGCATCTGTGGGAAAACTATGTTAATAAGCATCAGTGGGAAAACTATGTACATGTAAATAGGCATCAGTGGGAAAACTATGTAAATAGGCATCTGTTGGAAAGCTATGTAAAAATGCATCTGGGGGAAAACTGTGTAAATAGGCATCGACCTATGTACACGTAAATATGCATTTGGGAGTAAAACTATGTAAATATGCATCTGGGGGAAACAATGTAAATAAGCATCTGGGGGGGGAACTATGTTAATAGGCATCTAGGCGAAATACTTTGTAAATAGGCATATGTGTGAAAACTATGTAAACGTGCATCTGGGGAAAACTATGTAAATATGCATCTGTGGGAAAACTATGTAAATATGCATTTAGGGGAAAAACTATGTAAATATGCATCTGTGGGAAAACTACGTGAATAGGCATCCGTGGGAAAACTATGTTAATAGGCATCTATGTGAAAACTATGTAAATATGCATCTGGGGGAAAACTATGTAAATGGGCATCTGTGGGAAAACTATGTAAATAGGCATCTTGGGGAAAAACTATGTAAATAGGCATCTGGGAGAAAACTAAGTGAATAGGCATCCGTGGGAAAACTATGTAAATAGGTATCTGTGTGAAAACTATGTAAATATGCATCTGGGGGAAAACTATGTCAATAGACATCTGGGAGAAAACTAAATGAATAGGCATCCGTGGGAAAACTATGTAAATATGCATCTAGGGGAAAAACTATGTAAATAGGCATCTTGGAGAAAACTAAGTGAATAGGCATCCGTGGGAAAAGTATGTAAATAGGCATCTGTGTGAAAACTATGTAAATATGCATCTGGGGGAAAACTATGTAAATAGGCATCTGTGTGAAAACTATGTAAATATGGGGGAAAACTATGTAAATAGGCATCTGTGGGAAAACTATGTAAAAAGGCATCTGTGGGAAAACTTTGTAAATATGCATCTGGGAGAAAACTAAGGGAATAGGCATTTGCATCTGTTGTGGGTTTACAAGGGGTGTTCATTTCCTCACAGCGTATCTTTGGTTGTTGTTCTAACGTCCATCCACAATAAATAGTTATGGCAAAAGATCAAGAATAAAATCAAGTTTGCAACTAAAAGATTTCATTCATTCGGCGGTAGCGCTATAAATGAGAGAAAAAAAAATCATTGGCTTGCTTTCGTAATGATAAGGTCCTAAATACCAAGGTAAGAAACGAGCTTGAGTAAACAAGTATATGACAACAATTTTCTGCCTCTTCATCAGAAACCCGGTTTTTCGCCTAGATCTATGCAAAAACAGAGGCAGAGCTGCAGTAACTGCGAAACTAATCAGACACAGATGGTACTATCCCTCTTCTTCCTAAATCCGAAATTTCAAGCTTTTCACCTGCAATTACTAGAATAATATTAATCGTTCTTAATAAGTATCGCCACAGACTTTGCCAAATTTTGAAGAAAAAAGAACCACCACAGAAGTATCGCCTTGGAACGATCAGTAAAATAAATAACTAGCGGGCTTAAACCCGTTTTACAGGATCCTAACCGCACCCTCAGCTTCTGCAGTGGTTCATAACATTTGCAAACTTAGAAAGTTGCAAAATTACAGTAATTCACTTTGGCTCCATGTTGCCATATCTAAAGGGTCACTGAAGAGGCTAATATTGACATGAGTGGGTGGGGTATGTTAAACAGACATCTACTATTTTTTGAATCTGTCAATCAAATGATTTATTCTTTTAAAATTTTAACTAGCTTGGTTTAGAATTGGAAATGTAACTGGTTTTCGTGGGACCTATTTCCTGGAAAATGGAATGCATTTGAATAAAAATTACACAAAGCCTACATGTCTAGGATACATAATCTACAAACTTGAGGATTATGTTGGCACTGGGTGCTTCCTTGGTCCCGATATAAAAAGGTTTTGTTTGACTTTTTGGTACCGGATTTTGTTCTACTTCTTTAACACAGTAAATCTCCACAAAACAGAGTCGCCAATAACATAAATTGCTGAATTAATATCACTTTTTAATGAATCAAATTAAATTTTACCATAAAATTGCATTCAAAGCACTATATTATGACTTGAAATTCTTTCAGTGACGTCATAAATTAGAATCAAATCAAACCTTTGACCAAATTCTAGGAATTAGTGTAGAAAAAAATCTGGTACCTGAATCAAACAAAACCAAATCCTATCGGGATCTATAGTAAAAGTCAAACAAAACCTTTTTATATCGGGACGAAGGAAGCACCCAGTGGTTGGGGTCATGGAAATGTATTTCTCTGGGAAAAGTTAGTGTAAACATGTTTTTCTGGAAAATTTTCGAAGTGGGTAACTTGGGGCGGCTCGTGTGACTACATCGAAAATTCTGGCTTATGTCTTTCAAAAAGCTAAGAAAAATGGGTCCGACGATTTCAACCCGGAAGTAACTGAAAAAATACTCACTTGCTCTGAGCTGACCACTCATTTCACAATCATGTATACACAAATCCATATACTTGCAACATATTCAACGGCCCCATGATAAAGCATACAGGTAAAAACGCAAGGCGATCGTACGGTAGTCGTATGTCTCCGCAGATAGTACGTAGATATCGTACGGGTCCCGTGCGTTGTCAAAACGCAAGGAGGCCGCACAGTAGTCGTAGGGTCTCCGCAGACTGTTAGTGGATATCGTACGGAGTCCCTTGGACTACTAACTTGACGCCTCGGTTACATTTGGCCTACGATTAGCTTGCGATGATCGTACGATGCCATTTTTGAATTCATTTTCGTGTGGCCTCCGCAGGGTGACCTCACGATGTCCCTACGATTCTACGACTTCCTACGATCTCCGTAGCCTCTACGATCTTGTAATAGTCTGCACTATTACAAATTTTAAAATCGTAAGACCGTAGCCCGTAGACACGTCGTAGCGCACCGTACGGATACCCTGCGATAATCGAGCGGTCAACGCACGATTTTTGTATGATAATTTGGGAACAAAAATGGTACAGCGATCGTAGGGAGGCCGCAAAGGGTCATGCCTAGTAGGTTACATTTGCCCCGATCATTGTACGATTTTTCGGTCCGTGATTTCCCTACCATTTTTTTAGACATCGAATGTGATCATGGGCTACGACGTAAGTGTTTACAATTCATACGGTCATCGTTCGATTTCTTGTTCTAGCTTTCTTCGATGTTCTGAGTCGGAACTGTTTGGAGATCGTAGGGAAATCAAATATGGTCTCCGCACACTTTAAGTGAAATCGTACGGAGCCCGTGCGATGTCCGTGAGGAGTCCTTACGATTTCTTGCGGTCTCCCGATCAAAGCCGTACGATTTTAGGTGTCCGTCCGTCTTTTGTGTACTACCAAACGTGTACATCCTCACAGTACATCATGGCTCCCCCGAAAGAAAAAGGCAAGCGTTCAAAAGAGGAAACACCACAGCATTATACAGATGAGGAAGACGAACCTGGAGAGAAACAAGCCGCATGCAATGAACGACAGAATCGTGCAGTTTTTCGAAGACCGGCCTTACTTCTACGATATATGTTTGTTAAGTCAAAAAAATCCTAGCTGACACCCACTGCATGAAAAACCGCGTTTAATTTCCCAGATAGCACGTATACATTGGCCCTTCATTGGCCCATCGGACGCCGCACGATTGGCCCATGGTTGTAAATCTTGAATGGGCCAACGTAGCGTTTGCTCATCGGCCCATTCAAGGCCCATAACATTGGTTCGACATTGGGCCAATCATGGCTGAGGTTTTGCATTTTGTTGGCCCATCACTGTTTGAATGTGCTCATTACAAGCTATCGACGATGTATTTCTATCGCATATGTCCACTCGGTACAGTTTCTTGATCTGCAGCACCATGGTGACAGTCGAGCTTTGGAGAAGGTAAACTCTTCATTTTTCGTTTTCTCTGTGCTGGATTACTTTGACATCTGGTCTTCTGAAAACAAACGAATAAATACAGCACAATGACAAAAACATAAACTAGCCTCATTTATGCAACAAATTAACGCATGTATTTAGCTCATTAAGGAATAGCTGTTAAAGAAATACATGTTAAAACTAAAACCTCTTTGTTGAAATGAAGAATATAAAACAACGAAATATACAATATGAAATCAATTATATTTTCGCATCTGCCTTTAACAAGATGGAGAAATGAGCTTAATAATTAATGCAAAATAATAAATTTTATAAAACTTACCTTCTAAACCTCAGAGTGTCTGTTTCTTAACATGCAAAACTGACTTCTCTAAAACTTCATGCGAAACACCTGTTCATAATTCTCAAATGCCTGAGAAATTTTCTCGTTGCTATGACAACTGATGTACTCGTGTACTCTGGCTGGAGCAGCGAAGCAAATAATAAACCACAATGTTATGGTGTTACAGTGAAAAAGGTGTTAACTTCAATTTTGCTCCCATTGCTTACTAAATAATTACAGAATAGATGTACAGTAAATTTAAATAGCCTGGTCAAGGAAGTAACTGCTAATTAAGATAATGGTTTTAAAATCATTGATGTTGATTTATAAATCATAATAATTATTTATGATTGATATATAAATTGAAACTATGAGAAAAACAGACTGTTTATTAAGTCTCTTTATTGAATAAAAGTTGAAGACAATGTATCGATTAACACCGGTCAGTATTTAATCATATACGAATCGGCCAATGATATGCCAACCATCGGCCAACGGAAAGTGTACACGACAAGTTTTTATTTATTTTCTCAGGCCCCTTTGAATGAGCCTTGCCATACACGGTCACTTCAGTTAACACATGTCCATTCGAACTTAAAGTCTTAAACTATTATGCATTAATGTCATCTAAACTACTAAACTAAAAATAATATAAAATAATATTTCTATCCCAGCAGGCACACAATATCAACGAACGTTGTGTGCCTGCTGGGTATAAGTACATCGTTTATTAAAATGGCTTACAAATATTCGGCCACTCTTGTTTCTGTGAAAGAAAATCACTTTCATGATCCGTTGCAGTAACAGATCATTTGCCAAAATTGGGCCAACGTCGGCAAATATTCCCGGGGGGGGGGGGGGGGGGGGGGGGGGGAGGGGCACTCCCTGGTAAGCAGTGTACCGATGCGTGATCAAAAAAAAACGATGAGAAAGGGTACTTTTTTTCAAGAAGGGCAGTGCGCAGCGCTGACATCATTTAGGGTAGGCAAAATGTCGTTTTTGTGGAAAAAGGGTATGTTTTTTACAATTCTGCTAAAACGCTGTGAAAAGGGGTGGACCGAGGCGTCCTTGGCCGATATGTTTTGGGCCGAAATGACTAAAATGTCTAAAACCTAAGGGATAAGATATGATTTTTCCTTTCTGTTCAACAATGTGTGTTGCTTCAATAGAAATTATTGTTTCTGCTAATTGAGTAGTTCATACAAATAAAAATGGTTTGTATTAAATCTTGTCTTTTGTACCCTGCTCTCCATAATGCTTGCTATATGTAAGTGCTTGGTATTTATCTACTATATCAAGATTTATTTCAAGTATGTATAGAAGCCTAGTGGTGTAGTGGGAAAGCTGCTTGCCTTGTAAACCAGGGGTCAATTCCAGGCTTCTCCAGTTTTTCGTACAAGACTTAAACTAATTTCCTATCGCCATATTACCTTAGCTGTTTAGTGGGACAAAACACAAAATTAACCAACCAACCATTATTTCATATATATTTGTGTCAATTTTCTGTGTACATTTGAACAAATTCAGATGCTGAGGGCAAAGCTTGAAAGCCCTGAAACAATTTAAACCCCCAATACTTTATTACTGACAGTTCCAAGGCGATACTTCCTCTGTGGTTAGTCTGTTTCTCGTTTCAGTGATGACAATTTCTTTTGTATGTGCATTTTAAGGTTTACCATCTTTTCTTATTGTACCTGTATGTTGCCACGTATTTGTAACTTTAGCTATTTCATGTGTTGATTGCATGACCAAATGTTTGTTTATGATCATATCAGTTCCACATTTTTAAGCATTTTAACCCAACAGAGCCAACGTCTCAAAGGTGATCTTATAGGATAGGCAGGTACCTGGCATCCATCTTCCGTTACTGTAGTCTGTCTATATTTTAAAATTACTTCTCTGAAGCCATCAGGCAGATTGTTTGCATATTACACATATAGCATCTTCACGTGGTTATAAAAGAATTATTGCATTCCAGTGTTTTAGTTGATTACAGTGGAAAGGGGTACTTTTTGACGGGACACAGTGGAAAGGGTCACATTTTAAAGCAAACACAGTGAAAAGGGGGGTCAAATTTTAAATGTCGATCACACTGTTTAGGGTATGTTCAACAATCCTTTGATCACGCATCGGTACACTGCTTACCAGGGAGTGCCCCCCGGGCAAATATTGTGTAACGGGATAGTCTCCCTTGTAGAATACGTTGGTGCAACGTATTAGCGGCATATTAGCGGGTAGTAATATGCAAATTAGAAACTCGAAACTTTGTGATTAGAGTAAGTGTTAGGTATATAGCGCAGTAAACCACCCTTGGTGGATGAGCATGCTTTTCCACCGACGGGTTTTCTGTGGCTTGGCTCGGCCGTTCGTTACATTTGGTGGCAGCGGTGGGATGATGACAACTGCCAGACCGGGGTTGCCTTACCCATGTAGTCCCCAGGCCAAGACTCGGGGCAAGTCTTCTCGGAGGGGGAAGTAATGTAACGGGATAGTCTCCCTTGTAGAATACGTTGGTGCAACGTATTAGCGGCATATTAGCGGGTAGTAATATGCAAATTAGAAACTCGAAACTTTGTGATTAGAGTAAGTGTTAGGTATATAGCGCAGTAAACCACCCTTGGTGGATGAGCATGCTTTTCCACCGACGGGGTTTCTGTGGCTTGGCTCGGCCGTTCGTTACATGTAAATGCACTACTACGCCAACATTGGCCCAATCATGTACATGCGACCGCAACCAAACGCCAATTACCCAATCAATATGCAATGTTGGCCCAATGATATTTGCTTTCTGGGTTCCTATTAAATTTACTCAAAACATAATTAAATTTCAAATTTAATTAGATTTTTGTAAATTTAAGATGGAAATATATTATAACAGTGAGGAATATAAGTCCGATTTCAGAAAAATTGCTCAAAAACGACCACTTCATGTGCTTATTTTTCTAACTGTATCTGTATTGCCAAACATTTCCCCCACAAGACTGGTTAAATGTTTATGAAAGCATTTCAAGTTCAAGATGACAAAACTGATAATATAACTTAAAGCCATCATTATGTATTATAGCATTACCGATCAAATTCGACAAATTCAAGCATTTTTGTTTCAGCAATGCTTAAAGTCTTTTTTATATGTACAGACAAATGAATAATAAAGGTGAAAGTTGCAATTTTTGAACATTTCAAAGCAGTGGCAAAACACTTTGAAAGCTAGTCGTAACTTCAAAATAGAGAGGCTTAGCTTCTAGTATATACAATGTTTATATTACTTTGGAACTGTCCAAGAGAACATATAAACATGACCAGCATTGCTGCTAAGACATGTTTTGATAGAGATTAAGAACCAAGATAACCTATGAATCTGGCTGAACAAATTTTGTTCAATTTCTTGCCTTTATATGCCATACTGATAAGTATACTTTCCGTTTGCTTTAAGTTAAATGTAACGTAAATTTTTGGTAACAGTTTACTGTGTTTATGTATAAATTAAACTCAAACAAAATTTGAAAGCTACAGAACCGTAAACTCAAATAATATGTCCTGTGAACGCGAAATAGTTTTCGCTTAAACTCATAGGAAACTCGGAGTTTAATTTGACGTTAACTTGACTAAAATTTGACAATTATATATGCAAAATTTTAATTGGCATTTTAATATTTTTATGCATTTTTTCTATGTTCGAGCTTCCGTAAGTGGTTCAACGAAACTAAAAAAAGAAGAAACAAAGACAAAATGATAAAAAAAGAAAAGAAGATAGAAGTGGGTTTCGAACCCACCGCTTTTTGTTTCCCTATAAGCAATACCCGTCCCCCACCCTGCACCCTCCCGGCCTAAGGTTGCAAGTTCGTTTTCACAACGGTCTATGCAAGGACTTATACCGGCGGATCTTCGACTGAAAAAAACAAGACATGTATATAATTGGGGGAGGACATACACCATGCTAAACACTTTACTCTAACAATGTACTAACACATTACACCGTATCAACGTTGGAAGGAAGACAGCAATTTAAGAAAATAAGCTTTATTTTAGTAGTGTCCAAGTTTAATGAGATTTACGGTCGTGAAAAAAAAAAAAAAAAAAAAAAAAAAAAAAAAAAGTTTTAGTATAATTTAGTTTTAACTCAAACACGAAATTTTCATACCGTTTACTTGTAGTTTAAGAGGAACAAAAACTTAACATTTTATTTATATCTAAAATTTGACTTATATCTTACAAACCTAATTGTTGGGCATATAATTGTTCATTATTGTCTTTTATATGAGAAGTTTACTTTAACCTTAAGTGTCCCAACAATTTCTCGTTTTATTTTTCTAAAATCCTAATTAAATCTTAAAGGTCAAATTATTTCTAATTTAATGCATGCTTATACGCAGGTAAACATTAAATAAAAAGCCCAACTAATTGTTACAACAACGTTAAGTTTTATGCCACCTAAAATTTTAATTAAATCTAAAACCCCGAGTTGTATGGAATTTTACGAAATTGTAAACTTACTTAAACGCGTTATTTCGTACCCCGGTAAAAAAAAAAATAATATATACTAAATTTTATTTTAATCATTAAAATCCTTTTCTGTAGTGTGTGTGCAACAATATATTTTAGGATTGACCAATGGGCCAGGTAGAAAACCTGTTTAAAATGTACCATTTGTGTGATACTTTTGGGCTCCCTGAGAATAAATTTATTTCTATCAGAATTTAAAAGCCTTATTATGGTTTGTTAGTTACTTCTGAGTAAAACAACATAAAAAATTTGTATATTTGTGTAGATCTTAAACTCCTATATGTGAGATATTAGAAAATTTATCTTTTATGATGGTCTCCAATATGAAGCTATCAAACCTTTTATGTGGTGGAGTGGAACGAAAATTATTTTTGCCCTGCTGGCTTCTGCGCTAATGGCTCCACATCGGATCCACATATGCCTGAATGTCGGTTCCACGTCGAGCCAACGTTCGTTAATTTTATCATTGTAATTACATGTAGTTAATAATTTTATTAATTAATTTCTTTCTATTTGTAGCTTAATAGTTATCATATTTTGCATCCTCTTTTAAAGAAGATGCCCAGTTTGCTTCTAAGCACGACTGTTACTCCTGCAGCTTAAAGGGGGCAATATAAGAGCACATACCTGTTTGAGTTGTCATGGATACTAATTTAAAGATATTTTCATTAAATTTAGGTGTAAATGTAGTTAATGGTATAATTGCATATTTTAAGAATATTAACTATTCTAACACACCTCGCCTATATAGCCAATGGTAAAAAAACGTGTTATATTGTGCAACAATTTCACTGGGCGAATAAGCGTGACGTTACTTTGCGGCATTTGTGACGTCAGCTATCCCACAAAGCAGCGTTAGACGGTGAAACGTCGTTTTAGCGCACAACAAACGTAATAAGTGTGTGTAAATACCAGCATTACAGTCAAATATTTGGCGGGATATCTGCAATGCAATGGCGGAAAGCTGAACGATATCGACGGTTTCAGCAACATTTATTCCGTTTATTGTGTGTTAGAATCGAAATAGATCAGCTCAAGTGCGTGAATTGTTGAGTAATAATTCACTGTTTGTCGGTCAGTTGTAAGAAGATAAATCACTCGCGCTACGCGCTCGTGATTTGATCTTCTTTACAACTGACCTCCAAACAGTGAATTATTACTCAACAATTCACTGCTAGAGCTGATCTATTTCTTAACTAAACTACCAATGGTAAATGACTACCAAACATGACAAACATTTTAAAAGAAATATAAAATATACTGTTGTTTGTTTTAGTTTCTGTTATTGTTGCTTATTTTCATTAATATTTGCAATTATTATATAATCTTGAATTGTAATGTGGGCAAAGCATCGAACACCACGTTAAACCGACCTCACCAACGCATCAATTTGAAATGGTCCTATTTTGTTATTGGATCATTTTAATTAATGTTTACTGTGTTTCAGGTGTTTCAGAATCAAACCCCTAATTTAATCATTGCGTAAGTTTTCATATATAATTATGTTCTGCTTCCAACGTAAATGCGACGTTGGTTCGATGTAATGTACTATGGAAGAGTAGAAGTCTATAAAAATGTGATAACTAACTTAATATGTAAGCCTGAATGGAGAAACACAAGATATTTGTCATATATCAACGTTATTTAATACATTTCATAAGCCGATTAGATAGCTACATTACGTTGGACCGACGTGGGTCCAATGTTGACAAATCCACGCCCACATTTCCACCAACTATCCACGTGGGCCCAACGTATCCTTGCTATCTGGGAAGGGCGTATATATAGGCAGTATTATATCTACAATGAGTCGCTTGCTCAGAGAAATGTACCAGATGATTGGCGACAGACAAATGTAGCCCCGGTATTAAAAAAAAAGATGAGAAATATGACCCAGCAAATTATAGACCGGTGTCGCTAACTTGCATCTGTTGCAAGACTCTTGTAGTGGAGCTGCTTAATGAGAAAATACTTCAGTTGATGATACAAGCATGAAATTTTCAGCATATGTTCTTTACATGACACACATTAAATTCTGATCCCTAGCCACTTGAAATTCCACCATTTGTAAGATGGCCGCCAAAAATCAAAATGGCCGACAGTTGTGAAAGGAGTACATGTAGTAAATTGCTCATATCTTATGTTCTTTTCATCATAGAACAACAATATTGATACCAAAATGAAGCTAAATGATTGTTCTTTGATATAAAGTTCCAATATGCAAATAACCTCATTTGCATATTTATGAATATGAATGAGATCTTACTTTTTTGGCTAAAAAATGAGAAAAAACACACATCTTTTTTCTGAACGATGTAAAATGTTAAATGAAATGGATATCTATGGCTTTGATATTGCTAGACCATAAATTATCATAAATTAACAAAAGCTAATTAGCATGCTCATAAAAATTCATTTTAAAACATTTGACGATTTTGTATGCCCTTTTCTATCAGTTTAGTTTAAAAAGTTCATACAGTTAATTGCTTATAGCTTAGGTCCTGTTCATCATAGAACAACAGTATTGATACCAAAATGAAGCGTAATGATTGTTCTTTCAAATGGAGTTCAAATATGCAAATTACTTCATTTGCATATTTATGAATGTTAAAAGGTCTTATTTTGTTGCCAAAAACTTGAAAAAACAATAAATTACATCTCATTCTCTGAATGATGTAAAATGTTAAATGAGATTGATAACTGTGGCTTTGATATTTCTACACTATAAAGAATCATAAATTAACAACAACCAATTAGCATATTCATGAATATTCATTTTTAAATAATACTTCAAGAATGTAACAGTTTAGTTAAGAAACTTCATTCTGTAAATTGTCTATAAACATCACTTTCATTGTAAACTAAATGTCATTAATACAAGATATATGTCATTGTACTTTCTTTCTAAGCTCGCACGTGTTCACTGGCTAACTGAATATCAAAACGTATGAATCATATAAAAACGCATGTTTGATCACTATAGTGCATACCTATGCATATATTTAAACTAAAAATTGACAATTTATGTTTGTAGTGAGCTTCCCACGATTAAATTATTTCCCATCAATTATTTGCTTGCATCTACTAAGTCAGTCGACTGATCATATCATCATCATATCCTTTTTAAAGTCCTTTGTCCTCATCTGAGGGTTGGACTTGTTTGACAAGTCTCCTTCTGTTAAAAGTTGCAAAATTACAGCAATTCTCTATGGCTATGTATTGCCAAATCTAAAGGGTCACTGAAGAGGCTTGAATAGCCGAAACCGCGGTATGGCTCATCACCTTTCTCACAAATACACTCGCTGCTCTTAAAGGATCTCAGTTTTATTTTTATTTGCTATTACTGCAGCTGATGTTGTGCCGTCTGGCGGCTCTAAAAAGTCTCCCCGTACATCATTCATAGTGCAGATCATATTTTCCTTTTGGTCCTTTGAGATCAGAGAGGGTATTTTGAGAAATCAGAAAATTGTTATCGGTTTAGATTCATTTTCTAACCAACGTATACTGTATTTGGCCCCATTTTGATTAAACAAGTCTTTATTCTTCACTACCCTGTTAAAAGTTGCAAAATTACAGCAATTCTCTTTGGCTCCAAGTTACTAATACTAAAGGGTCACTGAAGAGGCTTGAATAGGCGAAACCACAGTATGGCCCATCACCTTTCTCACAAATATACTCACTGCTCTTAAAGGATGTCAGTTTTATGTTTATTCTTGGATGACCTCTTCACTCTGAGCCATTCTACAGATCGGCAGTATCCATTCTAACCTTCTTTTAGTCATCCAACAACACTTCATCCCATGATTTCCTTAGCTTGCCGGATATATACTGTGCAACTACATTTAGATTGCGTACTTGAGAAATAAAGCCTTTAATGCGCTCTACATGTCCATACCATCTCATCTTGCTGGAGCGAAGCACTACTTATATATCCTGAAGTCCAACCATTGAGAGAAGGGAGTCTGAGCTTACTTCATTATTCGCCTTGAAATTACAGATCCAGCACATCATTGCGCGGTCATTGCGCTGCAGGCGACAAAGTGTAGCCAGTCATTGCCAATGTTTCTGCTGCATGTGGCAGTACATAAGTTGAATACACTTGAACTCTGGTCAAACGTGGCAGATTGCGATTGGTGTGGAGAGGGAGTAGTTTGCGGAACCTGCCCTAAGCTGATTTGCAGTGCGTGACTGCACCTCTGCCAGCAAAAAGCTTGTCTCCCAGATAACAGAACTCTTGAACAGCTTCAACTGTTTCGTCATCAACTAGAACCTCCTTCACTAGCCTTCCATCTAAGGGATGCACTTTTCCTAGGCAGCCAGCACAGCTGAAATCAGGATCACGGCGCAAGGAGCCTTTGATTCCATTGCATTTCTTGTGGATCCAGGACAAGGATCCACTACAGAAGACGGCATTTCTTCCTACATCTGTTTGACAGACGCTACAGGAATTCTTTCCAGATTTTTCAGAAGGTTCAAATTGAGGCCAGAGACCATGATCTTTGTCTCCCCCATGTTCACTCAAAGAACTTTCCTCTCAATCTCTGCTTTCCAAGCCTTACAGGTTGTTCTTCCATGGACTCGACAGTGTCATATCATAAGTCATCTGCATACAGCAGAACCCAAGGGCAGCCTGTGCAGAACTCCCTGGATAAAGCCTATAGCACAATAATGAAGAATAGCGGGCTAAGGACAGAGCCCTGATGAACACCTACTTTGACACCAAACTCCTCACTGTATCCACTGCCCTCTCTAACCCTGCTTCTCATGATCTTATACATGGACTGGACTGGTCATTCGTCAATTCTTAGTTTCTCATTGGCCACCAGATTACATCCCTCAGGATTCGATCTATTGCTTTCTTCAGATCTACGACGGCTAAGTAGAGCAGCTTGTTAGTGCCCAAGTGCTTCTCTTGTGTTTGATAAACACATCAATCAGTTAAATAAAAAATCATAATTTATGATTGCCAGTACGGCTCATTTCAAGCATACCAGAATGGGCGACAACATACTTGCAAGTTCTTAACTAATTGCTTTCTCCAAATACACATGGTCACAGTAGTCTAACCCGGAGCATTAAAAACTTTTGAAGATTGGCCAAGGAGGCAATCGTACCTCATATTAAGTCATATGCCAGAAGACATTTCAGGGTGTATGTTTTTTTTTATTTATCGCCAAGATAGTCTCAACAATGAGACCAGGCAGAAAATAGTAACTGGTGTATACCGAAAAGTAATTGGTAACTGCAGACCTCCAAAATCATGGAACAACTTCATCAGATGTGATGAAAACAAAACGGAAATATTTGGGTGTCTTGTAGATAAATTTATTCTTGCGCAGAATTATGCACAGGTCATAGTGACAAAATGGAATGATGTTGTTTGCAATGTAGAAATTAAATTCTTCAAGACTTAGCTCCCACTTTTTGAAGGAAAGCACAATAGCATAGATCTTATATTAATGACATTTATTTTACAATGAAAGTGATATTTATAGACAATCTACACCATGAACATTTTACATCGTTCAGTGAATAAGATGTGATTGTTTAAGTTTTTAGCAAAACAAAAACCTCATTTACAGTCATATATAGTGTTGCGCTCCCCGTTTACAGATTCCTGCACTCCGTCGCACCAAATTCCGGTTCCTCGTTCCACCTCTATCGACCTTAACCTACGACCTCTGAACTCCCGTGAAGCACGGACGATATTCCCGCCACGAGTGACGTCACCAAAGCCACTGAGCCGTTTTTCCACGGCAGTTTACCAGTATCTTCAGTCAAGTACAGTTGAGTCGTCTCCTGCTTACAGCTGAACTAAAGGTAAGCTCTTCGTCTCCGCAATAATGGCGCTGCGAGAATTTAATCGGATTCGCGGGCAGTGTATTTCTTTCGCGGAGTCGATTTTCTCTGCGGCTATAGCGGTAATCCGCCATTAGCCGTATATTCGTATAGCTGTGGTTCGGCGTTGTCGTCGCTTCTAAGGTAAGTTATTTTTCATATTATTTGTTGAAAGTGAATTCTAAATTCATTTCCTATTTAATTATTACAATTTTCGGAAAATTCATTTTGGTTTATCATTTTTTGTTAAATTCTAAATCACCGGATAGCTCTAGTGGCGGAGTAATCCGAGTGATAAGGTCAAAATTTCCTGAAATTTTGAGAATTTGTGGAAAGTAGTTCTTACAGGTAAATCTTTGTAATTTTGTTATTATTTCACATTAATTTCGTTTTTTTGAGTATATATTCAGATTCAAATCAACCAGAAATTTTTTCCGAAGCTTTATTGCTTAAATTAGCAAGCTAAAAGCTAATTTTTCAGTCAATTTTGACGTGTTACGAAACACGTGGTTTTTCTAATTCGATATGGCCATGAATTTCTATACATGCTCGAAAGAGCAACTAGCCGCCCTGGATAAGGTCGGTGCTGCAACAGCAGACAAACTATTGGAGCTCAGGGATGAGGCTATTGCAGGTCTCCGTGACCCGCTGACTACTCAAGACCTGTCCAATGTTCGACTAAAGGTTGATTATTGGCAGGATTTAATAAACAGGAATATCTTGGATTTGACCCCTCCTCCAAACCTATTACAACCTTATGTCAAAGGGGCAGAAAAAATGGAACCTGCACCCAAACTCACAGAAATGGAGAGGGTGGAGAATATGGTAGGAAAATCATTGACAATATTTTTCAATAGATTTGACAAGAAACTAACTGACACAACAGAGATGCTACAATCTCAAATAAATAATTTAGAAGCCGGGATAAATAGACAATTAAACCCATTAAGGTCACAATTGGATGACCTGGCTCAAACTCAACTAGGGGAAAAAACCCACAGATTAAACTTTGAAAGTGATCTAGATCAGAAAATACAGGATATGCAAATCCGACAAGAACAAAAAAGCAATCAAAAAATCAATTTATTGGCACAGCAACTTTCAACAGCTGTCGAGAAAATAAGTAGGGCACAAGAGCAAATACAGGAAATCCAAAATGCTCAACAATTTCCGAGAGAATTGCTGCAACCAGATGACTCTCATTTCTTGCCAGGTCCAGACCCCGAAAGTACTGAACAAAAATTAAGTGCTGCTCAAAGACAAAGTGAAGAGTCCTACGATGACATAATGCAGCGTATCAAACAGGTGTGGCCGAAAAATAACATATATTCTTCGAGGGGTTCGGCTGGCACACCCAAAATGGAAGCTCCGCCTGGCGAAGCCAATGAAGAAGCCTCGCCCGGCGGTGCTAACATAACTGAACCGTCCCCTGATTTTGAGCAACCCAAATCCAGGGGACGGCCCAGAAGTAGAAAATCTAAGTCTGGCAGGGGTGCCTCTAGGTCACCTTCATCTGACCGGTCGTTATCTCCCCTTCCACCAAAAATGCAATCATTCGCAGGAGACCCGAGTAAAGGCTCCTGGTCAGGTTTCATCTTAAAGTTTGAAAGAATTGCAGAGCGACACAGATGGAACAAGGACAAAATGCTAGACAGACTGTTCAGTTCCCTGACAGACAAGGCTCTAGAATATGCTATCAAATGTAAGAATAACACCACATACGATGGACTGAAAAGGGAACTGAAATTACGGTTCGACATGACAGACGAACCCATGATAGCCAGACAAAAACTAGTGACAGCAAAACAAACCGACGAAGAAACAATAGAAATTTACATGCAGAGGATTCTCAACATAGCCTCTGATGGATATGGGGAGTATGACTTCAAGGTCATGCAACAAATGGCAATAGAGGCATTCCTGCGGGGTTGTCAAAACAAAGAAGCAGCATCCTTTGTTATGGTTTCCAATCCATCGACCATACAGGATGCTTGCCAAAAAATGAAACTTGTCATTGCAAGCAGAAAAACCGTGACCGGTCATAAAGTCTCTTTCCAGGAGAAGCTGTTTTCAGCACAAGAAGAGAAAAGGGTTTCTGACCTGGAAAGAGATGTTAGAGAAATGAAACAGTTTTGTAGAACTCGTTCGCCAAACGACATCAGGTATGATGACCGGAACCGATCATATCGATATAATGACAACGATCGATCGTATCGATATGATGATCGCGACCGTTACAATCGAAATTACTCGCGTCAAGGTAGATCACGTGATCGTACGGAGTCTCGACGAAATATCAGTCCGTCACCACAAAGGTCTCCATCCGACCAATATTCGCGGAAACAATTTTACAATAGGGCGGAACAATATAGAAGGTATCCATCCAGATCCCCATCCGATAGCAGTAGGGGTGGCTCTCCGGGGGGACGTTACTACCCTCAAAGGGAAAATTCTCCTGGTGGATATCATTCACCTCGAGGTGGTTCCCCATACTCAGAAAGCTACCGTGATGGATACCGTTCACCCGGTAGATATCCCTCACATCCCGATAGGTATCGTGACGGACACAGACCTCCCTCAGATGACAGATATAGGGAGGATCGTCGTTCTCATAACGATAAAAATCGTTATGAGTCGCGTTCAAGTAAAACTAGGGACAGGTCCCCGGAGCGTAAGCCGGATTTAAACTCCGACGGACTAGGCGCTCCGGCGACCAGCTCCTAGTCCCATCTCCGTCTGAACTAGGTCGCTCCTGCGATGTAATGGAGGTAAGATTACCAAGCCAAAGGGATCTGACTGTCTCTGTAGAAGTATTGCTTAATGGCTATCCTATGGAGTCGGTTGTTGACAGTGCCGCTATGGTAACCCTTATAAAGGAAGATTTTTTGAAATCGGTTTTTCATCCTACCGATTTAGGACCTGTTTGTATACTTTCAGGAATAGGTGCTGACCCTGTGCATGGAAGATTAGTGCACAATGTGCCTATTACTGTTGGTACACAAACATTTCTGCACACAGTTTGTGCAGCTCCTATTAAGGACACGTGTTTACTGGGTCTCGATTTCATGATAGCAACTGGTACCATCCTTAATCTCAGTCAACATACCATGACTGTAGATGACGAGACAATTCCAATCAAAGTCAATAAACACCCCGGTCTGCAAGTCTCAAATGTGAGCATTGTGAGACGCACTGTCATCCAGCCACATTCTGTAGGATTCATTGAAGCAAAACTGGATAACCCGATCGAAGGTGATTTCATGGTTACTGGCCTTTCAAATAAAAAGGCATTGGTTGCAAATGTCTATGGCACAGGCACGTCAGTAACTATGAAAGTCATCAACGACTCGGACACTTTTGTCACCTTCAAAAAAGGAAAATCAATTGGACATGCGGAGCCCGCCGAACGTGTTGTAGTCCAACCTGAATACAACACAATCAATCAAGCAAAACACACTGGGACAAATCAAACAGAGACTGCAACCCAAGATTTACCTGCCCATCTAAAACAAATGTTTGATGACAATATTTCGAACCTTTCGGAATCTGAGAAATTACAATTCAAAGAGTTACTTATAGAATATCAGGATACTTTTTCTAAAGACGATTTTGATTTAGGTTGCCTCAATTCTGGAGTGGAGCATAAAATCAATACTCATGATGAAATTCCAATTGCAGAAAAATTTAGAAGGACTCCACTCCATTTTCAAAAGCAAGAACAAGAATATATTGAAAAACTTTTGAAGCAGGGAGTCATTGAACCGTCAGTCTCAGAATGGTCTGCCCCACCAGTGCTTGTCAGGAAAAAGACCGGTGAGCTCCGATATTGTATAGATTATAGGTCCCTGAATGCAAAAACATACAAAGATAATTATAATCTACCCCTTATTGAGGACTGTCTGGATTCTCTACATGGGAAAAGACTGTTTTGTATTCTGGATCTTTGCTCTGGATATTATCAAATAAATCTTGAGGCTGGTTCTAGGAAGAAGACGTCGTTTAACACCCGTTTTGGTAGTTTCCAGTGGACCCGCCTACCCATGGGGTTGTGCACAGCGGGGGCCACGTTCCAACGGGCTATGAGCTTGATTTTAAGAGGATTACAATGGGAAGAAGTAATTGTCTATCTGGACGACGTCATTGTCCTAGGTACCAATTTCAGTGATACTCTATCAGCACTTCATAAGACCCTAGAACGGTTCAGACAATACAATCTTAAGCTTAAGCCCAGGAAATGCTTTTTCTTTAGAGAGAGTGTGGAGTTCTTGGGTAAATTGGTAAGTGGCGATGGTATCAAAATCTCGCCTGATAAGTTAGAGGCCGTCGAAAAATGGCCTGTTCCCCGGAATGCCAAAGAACTCATGTCTTTTCTTGGCTTCATGAACTACCACCGTAATCACATGCCTGGATTTGCTAAGGTCTCCACTGACCTATATAACCTAGCACACGCCAAAGAGTTTAAGTGGAATAGGCACCACCAAGCCTGTTTTGAGAAATTGAAGAAAATGGCCACAACAGCTCCAATGCTCTCCCATCCATCCCCAGATGGCCTATTCATATTAGATTGTGATGCATCAGGTTTACAAATCGGAGCGGAGCTGTCCCAAGTTCAAAATGGTATAATTAAGCCCATCTGCTATGCCAGCCATGTACTACTTAAGCAACACCGAAACTATTGCACCACACGAAAAGAATTATTAGCAGTAGTTAAGTTCTGTCGATAGTTCCGGCATTATCTGCTTGGAAAACACTTCCTGATCAGAACTGATCACAATTCCCTTGTTTGGCTGACCCGATTCCGTCACCTTGAAGGACAATTAGCTCGCTGGCTCGAGGAATTGTCCCAGTATGATTTCAAGATCCTGCACAGGAAGGGCGCAGAGCACGAAAATGCAGACTGCCTAAGTCGCATTAGGGACCCATTAAAAGAGTGCGACTGTTATATGGCAGGCAGTAAGGTAGAAGAACTACCGTGTGGTGGCTGCAGATATTGTAGGCGGGCACATCAGCAGTGGGCTAGGTTCAATGATGACGTCGATGACGTCATTCCCCTTGCCGTCCGGAGTGTAGATTTGGATTCATCCCATCAGTCAATACCAGATTCAGAATCTCGTCCGTCCTCAAATTGGGTAGAGAGTTTGTCGTCTTCCCAACTAAGGCAAGCCCAGCTGGATGATATTAACATAGGAACAATAATCCACTGGCTAGAGCACTGCTATGATCCATCAACTAGGGAACTCCAGCTATGTAGTCCTGAAACCAGAGCTCTGTGGTTAACTCGGGATCAGCTGGTCCTGAAAGATGGAATTTTGTACTATGTCTGGACAGACCGTGACGATCGCTCACAGTGTTTAGTAGTTCCGACAGAACTTCGACTAAAAGTTCTGTACCATTGCCATGATTCCAGAGATTCAGGTCATCTTGGCCAAACTAAAACGCTTGACAAGTTGAAACAGCGATTTTATTGGTATGGGATGTCCAGGGATAGCAACATATATGTCAAACAGTGCCCTAGCTGTAATAAGAATAAAAAAGGGAATCGAACCCCCAGGAGCGCTCTAGGATCATACCACGCTGGGTACCCTATGGAGCGGGTTCATCTAGATATACTAGGGCCCATCAATCCCCGCAGTAAGTCTGGTTGTAGCTATGTGTTGGTTATGGTCGACCAGTTCACCAAGTGGACTGAATTGGCCGCCCTACCTTCACAAAATGCCGAGTTGACCGCCAAAGCGTTCCTCAAACATTTTATAGTTACGTTTGGGTGCCCTTTGGAGGTCCATACGGATCAAGGTCGAAATTTCCAGTCTGACCTATTTACAGCTTTTTGCAGGCTACTGGAGATTTCGAAGACAAGGACTACACCATATCACCCGTCTAGTAACGGTCAGTGCGAGGTTTTCAATCGCACTATTTTGCAAATGATCAGGGCTTACGTTTCTCGAGGTTTTAGAGATTGGGACGAGCATCTTCCCTTGATTTCCATGGCTTTGCACTCCATGAAAAACAAATCTACAGGTTTTTCAGCCAACCAACTCATGCTGGGGAGAGAAGTAATTCAGCCCATAGATCTCATACTTGGCATTTCTAAGCCTTCTCCCCGGGACCCGTCAAACTGGGTCGAGAATCTGGCAAATAATCTCTCAGAGATCCACAAACTGGCCAGGGAAAAGATTGGAGAAAGCCAGCTGCGCCAGAAGAGAGATTATGACTTAAGGGTATTCGAAAGGTCCTATAAGGTTGGAGATGTAGTCTTTTTGAGAGACTCATCAACGGAAATAGGCATCAGTTCAAAGTTGCGACCCCCCTGGAGTGGCCCATTTTTGGTCATTGGTGCTCGCCCCCCAATCTATAGGCTTCGAGGCCGTAAAAAGTCTATGGTTGTGCATCACGACCGATTGAAGCCATGCACTGACTCGACATTTCCTCTGTGGCTGCAAAGACAAAGACACAAACTTTTAGAAACTGCACCCCCAGAGGAAATGAGGGATTCGAACATAGATCCTGATCTAGATGGTCCCGAACCGCCTCTGGATGATCCCCCAGATGTAAGTGTGCTATTTGATCCTGATGAAACATTACCTTACATGTTGGGGGATGACCCAGAATTGTTGGAAGATGACAATCAATTTGACAATCAATTTGATATTCAATTTGACGATCAGTTTGACAGTCAATTTGACCACACTCAGCAAGAGAGTCAGATACCTTTTGACATTACATCTCAGGCTCCCAGCGACCTAGATCTCCTATTAGACCCAGGGGTCCAGTCCGAACCCTCATCTCTACCCCGTACATCCCGGAGGGGCCGTAGAATAAACCTTCCGGCTCGTTTTAAGGATTAAAAACATTTTTTATCTTTCGCATCTGCATGGGCAACTGTAGCTGGTATGCTTGTTGTCTGTGTAGGTGTGAAAACATTTTTTTTATCTCACATCTGCATGGGCAGCTGTAGCTGGTATGCTTGTTGCCTGTGTGGGTGTGATCTGCACACTGGCAGGGACACGTAGAGCTGGTATGCTTGTTGTCTTTGCGGGTGTGTACAGATTGTTTTTAATATAACGCCCGGGGCGAGCAGTCGTGGTCTGCCAGGCGAGCTGGTATGCTAAATGGTAGATCCGGCTGTTCGCGCTGGGTAAGTTGGCATGCATGAGTCTGGTTCAACTATGAGCCCGAGTTGTGTGTGACAAATGCTGCATGTGCCGACGTATGCCGTCATGGGGGTTGCCTAGAGCAGGTTTGCTGTGCGATCCCTGGGGCGGGTGCGTCGAGCTGTTTTTAAACTCCTGTCGTTCTGTTGAATGGAGTAGTAGAACTTACTGCTGCTCTAGTCAATGGAACCATTTGTATATATATATATAGATCTGTACACAGCTGTAGGGAATGTCATGCTGTCAGAGCCCATTTTCATCTGGTCACTGCCAGCATGGTCATTTTTCAGTCATGTGAGTGTCCGGGGGCCCTCGGGGCACTACATGGCTTTGTCCGTTTAATGTTTTAGATGGACAGTCATGTCCATTTATCATATGACGTCGCTGTTTTCCAGTGGATAACGTCATGTCATAAAAATCGTATGACCACACGTGTAATAACACTTTCGCGGGAATACGTAACGTCATTGACGACGTCCGTAACAACAATGTAAATTTTCATTGAAAATATGTCCGCTTTGGAGGCGATAAAATACTATTTTAAAAGTCATATGATAAAACGAATCTTACACTCGTGGTCATTTCATATGAAATTTATTAAACTCGCCGAAGGCTCGTTTAATAAATTTCATATGAAATGACCACTCGTGTAAGATCCTCTATGTAAGACATTTCCACCTACCATCAGATGATTTCCGTCACAATGGTAGGGAAACCAGCACCCCCACAGGAAATTAGAGCATGCCTGCCATAGCAAATTGTAAAAATATATTTGTTAAAGAAATCCAAACCTGAAATGTCTATTTTTATCATTTATTTTTACTAAGATTGTGCTTTTGATTTTTAAGTTTTAGAAATTATTCATCACTCTGTAAATATCCAAATGTCAATTTATTTTACTCGTAAGTGTTAATATTTAACACTTACTCATTCCATATACTCACAGTAGAAAAATATATAAAAAAAATATATAATAAATTCAAAATTAGTCCAAAGGACATATTATAAAAAAGAGAGAAAACAACATTTTATAACTCATTGTATCATAACCATTAAAAATACAAAATTCATTGAAACACATAAAAATAGATAAAAATCCATTTAGTTAGCATCTTTCATCCTTTTATAAAATAGTAAAAAGGTTTTATGTATTTTTTTAATTGCAGAATGTATCAACTGAACAGCAATAATCGTTGCAATGCCTGTGGCAATAAAACCTCCCGGTTAAGGCGGCATGCTCTGCGGGTCCATATGCCCTGGTATATGGATCCGTCCACTGCTTGTGTGGACTGTCAGCGGAACGAGGGAACTGGGTTGGACCTCAACAGGTTTCATCCGGGGCACCAGCGGGTTGTTGGGGAGACCCTCCTGCAGGCCTGGGTCCTCCTCATGAATGGAATTTTTCTGTTCATGACGAGGAACTTGGGATTGGGGTCCCCTAATGATCTTCTGGGGTTCGTGGTGGCCAATGAGCTCCACCCCAGGTCTTTTCGTTTCTCTGAGGAGGAAATTTTCTTCTTCAGAGAGTTCGATCGGAGATCAGGCTTGGAACCGTTAACGGCCGATGAATATAAATCAATTCCTCCCACCAGGCTTATTGTGGTATCAAACTTTTCAGTCGTACTGAAGATGTGGACCCATCTGAGTCCTATAGCTCAGTCCAACTTCCTAGCTGAGTGTCGGTATGTTCGATTGGATGGTTCCTTTCCTCCTAACGGTCATCCTAAACTGAAAGTGGGAATAATCGATTCACACTTTCATTTAGATGGTTTCTTCGATCGATATCCCACTACATTGTCCGCCCTGGAGCGCTCGGCTAAGTCAGAAATTGATGTTCATCTTTGCTATGCAATTCAGAATTTTGTGTTTCCAGCAAGGTGGCCAAACATTGACAGGCACATGGCGGGGGACCCGAGACTAAGATTTACTCTTGGAATTCACCCTCATGTGCTTGCCAAGGGGAGGCCACTGGATGAATTTAAAAGATTACAAGATATGTTGGAAAATTATCCCGAGGCAGTAGGGATAGGCGAAATTGGGATCGACCACACCACTCGATGCAAATGCGCTACGTTCCATAACACAACCCGTTGCCGAGAGGAAAAACTCGAAACCCAGCGTCAATTTCTGCGTCTCGTGCTACCGCTAGCAAAAGAACTAGGCAAAGTGATTGTACTCCACGTCCGCAGCAAAGATAAGGATGAGCAGGCTAAAGCTGCTCAGGAGACTCTTAAAGAGCTCCTAGACGCCGGATTAAGCAATGCGCCGATTCACCGCCATTGTTTTATAGGGGGGATAGAGGAATATAACGACTGGAGCTCTAAACTCCCGAATTGCTATTTTAGCCTTTCCAGTAAGTCAGTTAAGGATAGTAAAACGGTAGCTTGTTTGAAATCCGTGGGAAGGCCTGACCGTCTTATTCTAGAGACAGACTCCCCATACTTGGTTAACACTGAAAGACCATGGATGGCCTATAAAAATGGGGAGAAAGCAGCTCAAATAATGGGAATTCCAACCCTTGAGCTTATAAGAGTGTGCAATAGAAATACTGCTAGGCTATATAACTTACCCTGGTAAGCCACTCTTATTGGGTTGGAGTGCATCACGTTGAATAGTTCTCGATTTATATTAAGAAAGCTCTTTTCTAGTTAACATTGCTTCAGTGGTGAAGAGCTGGTATGTTGTCACCACTGGAGAGAGTGTTCTTCGCGATACTTTCAGAGCTCGCGTTCAAATTACTTGATTACACTAAATTTATTCTTGCGGTAGTGAAGAGCTGGTATGTTGTCACTGCTGCAAGGATTCTTCCACTTTTTACTATTTTGCTAGTGTGTGATTTCCAACAGTTTAATTCATGTTCATCATATATATATTTATTCTTTTTTCAGGCCAGAAAAATCTATCAGTTCTAAAAAGTAAGTTAGATACAATTGCATGCAAAATGAGCATGGTTTAGTTTGAATATAGCTGAGTAGCTATTTTTGATTTCTTTATTATGTTTAGTTGCAATTCTTCCAGAGATTACCAATGTGAACACGGTTCACAGAGTTAACCCTACCTTTAGAATAGTTTTCCCTGCTCTAACAAAAAATAAGATAGGTTTAGATGAGATTTTGATATTTTACACAATATTTAAATATAACCAAATTGCATTGTTATACAATACAAGGGGAGCAACTCTGGGAACTCTCATTATATTCATCTTCCATAGTTGTCATTCATACTTTCATAAAAAAATATATAAAGGAAAAAAAATCATTCTATTCATGCTACATTTTGTAAAATTCGTGCCACCTGACACGGCAGTAATCTCTGGAATTATTTTAGTTTATATTTAGTTTCTTTTGAGTTTATTAGTCGAGCCTTCAGGACGTACTATGATCAAGTGAACGTCCTGCTACTGTGATATTAGAAACCCCTAGTGGCTGACTGTACACACAGGTAGTGTGATATATTGTATGTAGTATTTCATATTGTACACTTTATATATAGCACCATCCAGTCTCATCCAGGTGGCAAGAATTCCGTCCAAGTATGTATATATCTTTTAAAGTTCAAATTTCAATTCAACACATCTCTGTAAATTCATCGTCATTAACTGTGTATAGTATAAATAATTTGTATAGTATAAATAATTTTATCTTGTTGATGTTAAAGAAAAAGAAATTAAGTCATCTTCATCACCTCATTGCTGCATTCTTCATACACTTTAAATCTAAAAATTAGTAACTAGTAAGATCAAATTTCAATTAATCAAGAATTTATAAAGTTAGAATTAAGTCAAAATTATAGAAAAGCTTTAAGGACAGAGCATGCATTGTGTTTTTGTAAAATTATGCCCAGGACTTTTTAAGGAAGGGGGAGAGTGTTGCGCTCCCCGTTTACAGATTCCTGCACTCCGTCGCACCAAATTCCGGTTCCTCGTTCCACCTCTATCGACCTTAACCTACGACCTCTGAACTCCCGTGAAGCACGGACGATATTCCCGCCACGAGTGACGTCACCAAAGCCACTGAGCCGTTTTTCCACGGCAGTTTACCAGTATCTTCAGTCAAGTACAGTTGAGTCGTCTCCTGCTTACAGCTGAACTAAAGGTAAGCTCTTCGTCTCCGCAATAATATTGAAATATATATGCAAATGAGGTAATTTGCATATTTGAACTCTATTTGAAATAACAATTATTTAGCTTCATTTTGGTATCAATACTGTTGTTCTGTTATGAACAGGACCAAAGATATGAGCAAATTACTGTATGAACTTTCTAAACCAAACTGATAAGTGAGGACATACAAAGTCTTAAAACATTCTTAAAGGAATATTCATGAACATTCTATTAATTAGCTTTTGTCAATTTATGATAATTTATGGTCTAGTAATATCAAAGCCACAGTTATTCATTTTTTTTAACATTTCAAATCGTTCAGAAAATAAGATGCGTTTTTTTTCTCAATTTTTAGCAAAAAAAGTAAGATCTCATTCATATTCATAAATATGCAAATTAGGTAATTTGCATATTGGAACTCTATTTGAAAGAGTAATCATTTAGCTTCATTTTGGTATCGATATTGTTGTTCTATGGTGAAAAGAACCTAAGATATGAGCAATTTACTGCATGTACACATTTCACAACTGTCGGCCATTTTGTTTTTTGGCGGCCATCTTAAAAATGGTGGAATTTCAAGTGGCTAGGGATCAGAATTTAATGTGTGTCATGTAAAGAACATATGGTGAAAATTTCATGCTTGTATCATCATCTGAAGTATTTCCTCAAAATCTCTCACTAAGCCGCTCCACTATTGAGCATATAATAGTCAGCAACATTAACAAGCATCTTTCCCTCGAAAATATTCTTGCTGACTGCCAGCATGGCTTCCGTAGTCAAAGGTCCTGCGAAACCCAACTGATTCAGTTCTTTCATGACATGGTTAGTAACCTGGACCGAGCTCAGAACCGGGTTCACAGACAAACAGATGTGATCATTATGGATTTCGCAAAGGCCTTTGATAAGGTGCCACACAAGAGACTACTCTACAAACTGCACTACTACGGGATTAGAGGATCTACTCACCAGTGGATCGCTTCATGGCTCTCTGAGCACTTTCAAAAAGTGGTGTTAGATGGTCAAGCCTCAGATCCAGTCCCTGTCCTATCTGGTGTCCCTCAAGGATCAGTCTTGGGTCCGGTCCTTTTCTTGATCTTTATAAATGATCTTCCAGACAACATCAGGTCGTCCGTTCGCCTCTTTGCTGATGACTGTGGTATAGAAATATTAACCCCCCACAGATTGCCAGATATTACAGGATGACCTGAATAGCCTAGGACAATGGGAGACCGATTGGCAAATGAAATTCAATGTTGCCAAATGTAATTCAATGAGGGTGACTCGGCACCTCCCTAGCAATCAAATACACTTTAACTACTCACTGCATCAACAAACTTTGGAACAGGTTGAGTCCGCCAAATACCTTGGAATTACTATTACTGACAACTTGGAATGGGGTCAACACGATTCTGAAATTTCTTCTAAAGCAACTAAGACTTTGGATTTTCTTCGGCGCTGGCACTTGCACCTCAGCATACAAAGGAAGTTGCATACCAAACATTGGTTCGCACCCAGCTCGAGTATGCAGCTCCTATTTGGCATCCCTATAATGAAACTGAGACGAAGAAGGTAGAGAAAGTGCAGAAGACAGCAGCTAGGTGGGACTGCAGGCGATGGCATAATGCCAGTGATATCGATGACATACTTAATGATCTCGACTGGCCATCCCTGGAGGACCGCAGGCTAAAGTCTTCCTTAACTTTCTTTTACAAGATTCACTCCGGTACAGTGTCTCTTGACAAAGATAAATATCTGACCCCGGCACCCAGATTAAGATCTACCAGGGTGTCTCATGATTCACAGTACACAAGATACATGTCCTATAGTGATGCCCTGAAGAATTCTTTCTTCCCAAGGACTATTCAATTGTGGAATAGTCTTCCTCCTTCAGTGGTCGCATCTAAGACCACGGAAGAATTCAAGGCTCTTATTTAGAACCAAGGGTTCAGAGGTATACGTTTTAGTACGCCTCTGTCTAGCTTCTTGTAAATAGTTTTAATGGCCCATCCCGAATGTTTTCCCCATTTTACTAAATTCAAAATTTAGCCTCCCACCCCACACCTGAGCCGAGGTGACGATCAGAAATTCATCGACTCAGTATCTGAAGAAAGAAAGAAAGTATTTGATAAAAAGATCGATAATAAACCCTCGTGAGAAAAAAAAACACGTGAGAGACTCGTGCTCAATCCCATGGATTTGATCAATGACATGAACGAATCTCCCTCCTAAAAGTAAGGGGCAGAGAGACGTCTCATAGTCCCGGTTCGAGCTGGTTTTGGACCGAGATGACCCGCTGCGGCGATCAATCGATATTCCTGCGCGAGGCCTCAAATTATCATCTTCCGATTTTGACCAATCAAAATGCAGTATTCCTCCGACATCCGGACGAGATGTTTACCTTCCTGTTTCCACAGCTGTCACGAAAATCTCCGGTAAAGCATCGAATTTTGGCGAAAAATAAAATAAATGAGCTTAGTATGTGTCATTTCGTGAAACGCAAGTTCCTGCTGCTAAAATTAAAGAAGGTTTCGAATGCCCTACTGTTGTGAATGCTTCTTGATGTGTAAATTATTGTCAACATCTTTTGTCCGTCCGTCTGTGAACGAGTGTCCGTCCGTACGAGCAAAGAAATTTGGTTAGTTTGTCATCAGGTTAAGCATTTATGCCAATTTTAACATGTCACAGGTGTTGAATAAGAATTTATGATATCATTCAAAACGACATTTCTGTATATTTCTGGTTGTTTTTATGCAATATCTACAAATTCGTCTTAATTTTTGTTCCTTTCACATTGAGGCCACATTTGGACCTCCGTAAACCCAATTTTCACTATATACATGTAAAAGTGGGATATGAGGGGGTATTAATATTTCATGGACATGTTTGCATGATGTACTGCTGCATTTCATCAACCACAGTAAAATAATATATAGCGATCAAACATGATTTTCCATTCATTTACACTCGCTAGGACCCGAGGGGAGTGGTTGAAAACAGAGGGCGGGAAGTGTTGGAAACCGAGGACGTAGCCCTCAACACTCCCCTCGGGACCTAGCGAATGTTAATATAGGGACCAAACACGTTTTTCCATTCCTTTACACTCGCTAGGTCCAAAGGAGAGTGTAGAAAACCGAGGGCGTAGCTCGAGGGACCTAGAGAATGTTAAAAAATGACACAATTATTTTTGATCGCTATTAATGCATAATTTTTGCACAGACGAAATAGATAATGGTGCACTATATTTTACTGGAGACAACTAATATATATTTACACAATATAAGTTAGTGAGAAGCTGGGTGTAGGTGTGTGGGGGGCATACTTTAACTAAAAGCATTAATGGTCCCCATTTTTTTTTTGGCCTTAAAACGTGTTTCAATGATGCGCATGCGCAATTACAGCAAAACGAAAACACTGGTTAAAACTGACAACATCAATTCTGCTTCGGTTTACAGCAAAACAAATGCAGTCAAATACATAGAAAATTATATTTTTGCTCCATGAACATTAGCAGGGTAAGAACTTGTAAATATTGGGGTAGATCTAGGTACAAAAACCAAAAGTTATCTCCACCTGTTTGCATTTGGGAAAGGTCTAACAATTTCAAAGTCAAAATGATATTTTTCTTATTTTTGCTCAAAACATTAATTGTGTGTACACGTTAGAACCGCTTCATCGAGGCAGTTCTAACGAGTACCCACAATCTATGTTTTGGATCAGTAATAAGAAAAAATAGGTGTACCCCTGCAAACCCCGTTTTCAGTCTTTCACTATTTAAAAGTGGGGTTTGAGGGGTATTTATTGCATGGACATGTTTTCGTGACGCTTGGATGTACTTTTTCTCTTTTCTCAGATTTTCTATTATTACTTTTCCTGCTAAAGAGCTCTTATTAATGTCTGAATCTGAATCTGAATAGTTTACTGGTGACACGCCAAATGACATTATTTCACCAGGGGGTTCGGATGGGGGAGAAATTAGTCCCTTGAACGCACGAATGAAGCGAACTTGGACATATAGTCATCAGACATTTCAGCAGAGGAGACAAGTGAATCAGGGAGGTCATTCCAGTCCCTGATAGTCTGTGGAAAGAAACTACTTTTGTACGCTTCTTTGCTAGCTGAAGGTATCTGAAAAGCCAAAGAGTGTTGCTTTCTACAACGCCTATTCTTACGAATATGAAAATTCGTAACTAAGAGATGATGCATAGCTTGAAAAAAATCCCACGTCCCAGATGGGATTCGAACCCAGACCGCCGGGGTAGAAATCCAATGCTCTAACCACTGAGCCAAAGAGTCGACTCCCTGACGCAGTATGTCAGAGATTGTACTTATATGATACATTGTATCGAATAGCTGTGCTATTTTTAGAAGCTACGCATCATTGATAATCTCGAGTGAATGAGTGGTGCAATGGGACATAACACACCCCCATTTCGAGGAAGTAATCATTTATGATTACGAGAATGTCATTATAATGACTAAATGACTCAAATGGTCCATCCCGGACGAGCCCCCATCTTACGAATATGAAAATTCGTAACTAAGAGATGATGCATAGCTTGAAAAAAATCCCACGTCCCAGATGGGATTCGAACCCAGACCGCCGGGGTAGAAATCCAATGCTCTAACCACTGAGCCAAAGAGTCGACTCCCTGACGCAGTATGTCAGAGATTGTACTTATATGATACATTGTATCGAATAGCTGTGCTATTTATAGAAGCTACGCATCATTGATAATCTCGAGTGAATGAGTGGTGCAATGGGACATAACACTATTCTTTGGGATAAGGTCATCTGTGGGTATTCTGGCTTTACCCTTTAGACCTTTGTATAGCAATATAAGTCTACTATGCCTCCTCCTTTTCTTAAGAGATTCCCATTTCAGTTGACCTAAAATGCCGGTCATGCTCCCAGTTTCAAAAACATAATTTCCCGTCACAAACCTTGCCGCACAATTTTGGACCTTTTCCAGTTCGAGTGTTCAGCTATGG